>CM059266.1:12215502-12235502 GCA_030347295.1 Setipinna tenuifilis | reverse complement strand
GATTGACAGAAGCAGGTGTAAAGAAGTTAGGCAAGCCTGAGTTCAAGATTTGACAGAAACAGAATGCAGTAGTAAAACAATATTCTGAAAATGGTAAAACAGTGACGTGCTTAACATCTATAACTTAATTAATTACATGTAATAAAGTTATTTCCAATTTAATATGACTGTTCAAGCCAACACTCATTGTCCTTTATGTTTTTCTATATTCTAATATTCTTTCAGCCTACCCAAGTGAAAACTGTTTAGGCCAGAAAGATACACTTGACATCAGACATTATTATTATTGTCAGGTTGATCACATTAGATGACTCTGTGTCTCTAGCGCTGGCACAATTACACAAACAAACACACACACACGGGCTATGGACGTTCACTGGAAGTGATGCTCTGATTTTGGCCTGATGTCAGCCAGTAGCAACATACATACAGTACAACCTCTTACACAAGCCACCAAGCTTGCATACATTATTCATTCGCATCCTCTATACTCCAAAGAATAAACACAGAACCTGACTTTCAGTGAAACACTCAACTAAACAAGGCATTTCGTTTCCCTGGATATTGGTCGTAGCTAAACAAACGCAGCACGGCGTGATAAACAATAAGATGCATGCACAATGCCATTGATTCGACTTGGTGCTGGTGGGTTTCATTGAAAGGAGAACATATGGCCGCGTTGACTAGGATGAGGAACATGAAAGAACACATGAGAATTTAACGTCACCAAACCCACCAAATGCTTAGTTTATGGGCAATGTTAAGATCTTGACGTTATTATAGCACATTTCTATTATAAACACTGACCTGTGCTCTCTCGTGGTCGCGTCGTTGCCTGTGTTTAATTTGATGTAGCCTCCCAGATCCACCACCAATCGTCAAACCACAGTCCAGCCGACGCGTAGCCTTAAAGGGGCAACGCACTGAAGTCGGCCCCACACAAATGAAGGCTCCGATCTTTGATGTTACTTTCAGACACCAACGTGGAACTTTAAGAGGTACCATCATAGACCCGAGGACGATTTGTTTTTTGTTTGCTTAATGGTCGTTGACTACTTCGAGGAATAATAAATTTTCAAAACAGAAGAGTCAATTGCTACTGTATAAAGCTCTAGCATAGTTCGCAAATGCACATACGTTTGCAATAAATAAAACGTTAACTTTCTAAAAAAAAAAATCTAAAGTTTACTGCTTCTGTTCACTGTCTCTAAATAAACCCTCCAATTCCATTGTGTTATATCTGCTCAGAAACAGAAATGACACGCGGTTCTCTGAAACAAACAACATTATTACCAAAAAATTAATCTCTTATGTCTGTTTTCCAGTCCCTATCTACTCCGGTAAGCAGGCAGGAAATAAATAACAAATAGCCTTGGAAAATGTGTGCGCTAGCGAAAAGATTGGCTTTAAGTTACATCAGATTTTTAGTTCAGGTTACATTGCACACACACACACACACACACACACACACACACACACACACACACACACACACACACACACACACACACACACACACACACACACACACTTTGCAAAATGTGAATCTTTACCAGCCACTGAGAAATGTTAAAACTCACCAGCCACCCAACAGTAAATTATTATTTTGCATCCAAAATATACCAGCCATAGCCTATTTTACCAGCATTTGACTGGTGGCCTGTGTGAATTTCCACCCCTGACACACTGACACACACACATTGTCATTGTCATTACATTTGTATCCAACATCCCAAAACACATCTAACAGATACTTTTATTTTTTCTGTTTCCTATGTTTACTGCTAGGGTTTTCAATTGCTATTATTTTTGCTATATTATGCTTGTCCTACACCAAGATTTCTAATCTTAATATGTTACTATAACTCGACTACATTCAATATATTTTAAGATGTTAAAAACATGCTTGAGTTTAGAAAGAACAAAATAAACAAACATCATTCCAGTTATTATTAAGGCATAATAGGCTACTGAAAATATTTTATGATTGTATTTTCATTTAGAAAGTGCTAATGCACTGCAATTAAGAATGAATCCAGATTATTCTCCTCTGGAAGATGCAGGCATCTAATATATGGTCACCTCACTGTTACCTGAACTGGTATCAAGGGTATCATTTACCTTACAATTTTTTACATGATAATAATTTAGTAATCAAAATCAACATGCATGATATGCGTAATATGCTCACTCCTTGTTTTGGTAATAGCCTAGCAGATAATAATATCCAAGCAGCCTGAATTAGCTGCAGTTTGCATGTAAAAAGAGCATTACAACAATGTTGTCTCTGTATACAGACATTCAAACTCATATCAGTTAATTTGCAAAGACTTCAGCACATATATAGACAGGTCTACTTTAATGGAAATGCAGTAACCTATACTGACCATAACCTACAAGGAGTTCACTGGTATATTGGATAAGAGGTATATGAGCCAGTGTAAACAGATCATTGCAACTTTGCAAAAAAACTTTTTCTGAGAAAGGACGAACAGAACATCAGTCGTTCCTCCCAAGTTTCGCTGAGCTTTAGTGCGTGTCGGAGATGAAGAGACAGTGTACTGCTGGCAGGAATTATCTGGGATGAACAGGGGGCCAGTGCTCAAGAGGTTGAGCTGAAGCGAAGGTTGAGCTGCCTTAGTCTCCAAGCTGGGGTCTGCAAGATTGTGTGGCCTTTGGGTATCCTCTGCAAAGGCAGTGATAGACTAATCCTTGCGAGTGTATTATCTCACCTACAGATGGAGAAGGGCCGTGTATACTGGTTAAGATGCCCCAGTGGTGAATCAGTGTGATTAGGTCACTGCGTCACTGCCACGATGCATCAAACAGCTACCATATATGGTGTGGACCAAGACATGGATCAATAGTTATGACAAAACAAAATAGAAAAACATCAATATTAATTGAGCAGTTCTTTCTCATGGACAACACAGCCTGGTAAAAAGGATGAGTGATCTATGCATATCCTTCACATTAGCAATCATGAAAAAGGCAAGTAATTGCTGTTTTGTATTTCATAAACAGTATGTTTAATGGTACTGCTGACAATATGGTCCTCAATAATAATGGATAATAAACATTTACCCTTCACTACATCCGCTGAACGCAACCTTGTCAGTGTAGTGTGGGCTACTTAGAGCAGATTATTCAGAAACCAGCTTGTAGACTCTAGTGGTCACCATACCACTGTTGGAACGACTTCCTGTGAATGAAAAAAAAACATAACTACAACATTGTAACATTACTACGACATTACAGAGAGTCTTTAGTAACACATTACAACTTGGTCATTGCCATTCTGCTGACAACAAACTTAGGCTATAATGGGGGGTGTCTCCTAAGGAGTTTAGAAACCTTTTCATGAGAATCTTCAGGCAGAAATAGGCAGTTTGGTTAGCACAGTGTATTGAGATCCAGGTGTTTGTCTTGTTTTGTTAAGACCTAATTGTGATTTTAGAAAGTATTGGTAGAATATTCACAAAGCCTGTGGAGCATGTCTCGTTTGGATGATTACAGGGAGATGTGTGCACGAAAAGGGATGGCTTAGTGTGAGTGTTTCTCAAAGTTTTTCAGACCGAGGACCACTTCCAACCTTAAAAAAAACCTCAAGGACCAGTCTTCCCCATCTGAGGCTAACAGGGCTATGTAAATACATGACTTGGTGCAGCATCACAGCCCTAACTAGGGAATGGCATGAAAATGTCATTTAAACACACTGCATAGCATAGGTAGCTTAATAAACATGGAAAAACATTTTTTAACACAACAGCTCACAGACCACTTGAGATTTCTTGTGGACCACCAGTGGTCCGCGGACCACACTTTGAGAAACGCTGGCTTAGAAGACATTTGTGGTAAGAGGGCTTACAGTTAATGTGATGGGAGTGGGTTGGATGTATCATTGATGCGTCTCCTTCAGAAAGAACATATGGTATCTGACACTGTGATGTTAGCTGCATATCCTATTACCTGTGAAACAAAAAAATGCTGATAGGATTGATTCTTTTTATTACAATCTGCGATTTGGTTACACTAATATGCAGAGGCTGATGTTTGAGGTGATATTTGAACTGAACAGAAAATCCCTCTACATCCCTCTGTTGAAGCACCATGCCTTCACACAAGCTTGTGAGGAAGATGAGTCAGTCAGTCAGTCTCTGTCTGTCTGTCTGTCTGTCTATCTATCTATCTATCTATCTATCTATCTATCTGTAGGGGCTTTCAAAACAAGTCTCCAAATCAACCGCATCAATACGTATATCTATATCTCTATACTATATCTATCTGTCTGTCTGTCTGACTGACTGACTGACTAACTGACTGTCTGTCAGTGTCTCTGTCTATCTATCTGTCTGTTTGCCAGACTTTTTAGTTGTTAAACTTCCAGAAAAGTGTGGAGAGTGTGAAATGGGATGAGGTCAGTCCTCAGCAGCGCCTGAGAGTTTCTTAGCAGTGCTGAGTGCTGTGTTGTTTGCGTCTAGACTCTGGAGTCTCGAGTAAGACTGGCCTCCAACCCTTTTAGCTAGTGAGCTACACCTGCTCACTGGTGCAGCACATCAGTAATTAGCTGCTGAAGCCTGGCCTGGCCTGGCCTGCTCCCACACCTGCAGGCAACATCAAGGAAACAGCAGAAGGTCTGGCTTGGCTGGCCATAATTGCTTGTGGTCCGAGCCAGGGATTACTCGTGGTCTGTTTCCAACTTACAGAACCAGCACATTTTGAGCACAAGCAATGAACTTGAACATTAACCACATTTGGTTGAAAATAATTTTATTAGAACTTTAGACTTTCTCACATCATATAGACAGATTATCACTGGCTTTGGTTGTTAGTTATGAGCAAAAAAAATGTGATTACATTCTTTTAAGGGATTTGTAGGTACACATACAGTGTACATGATGATAGTAAGTTACAGTGTTTAAAATTTTGAAATCTTGCTTGCTTGATTCAGTAGTGTCCCAGGTAACTTCATGTTGGGATTGATAATGCACATGACATGATAATAATGGAGTTATGACTGCATCAAGGTATCATCAGCACTTGGTTTGTGAAATAATACAT
Organism: Setipinna tenuifilis; assembly: GCA_030347295.1. Classification (NCBI taxonomy): domain Eukaryota; kingdom Metazoa; phylum Chordata; class Actinopteri; order Clupeiformes; family Engraulidae; genus Setipinna; species Setipinna tenuifilis. Next base: position 12,230,441 of record CM059266.1, on the reverse strand, counting down.
GGTTGTTTTGAGACATTTGATAATTCTTTTTTTAATCACACATAATTCGCTCTTAGATAGATAGATAGATAGATAGATAGATAGATAGATAGATAGATAGATAGACAGACAGACAGACAGATAGATAGGTAGATAGACAGACAGACAGACAGACAGACAGACAGACAGACAGACAGACAGATAATATAGCTTTTATAACAGCAACTGGGTCATAATTTGAAGTGGTCCACATTTCTAAAATGGGTACTTTTTCAACGTCATCTTAGACAAGACTGCCATCTTCTGGTGATGATAAAAAATAGGTCATTAAAAAACTCATTTAACAGCTCCACGGGGCAGTGAAAACAAAAGCAAGAAGTTGGGAGAGGCATGAGAATGAACGGGTTGAGGCCAGACAGGACCAAACAAGAGTACAGGAAGACAGAGAGCGAGGAAGTGGAGAAAGTGGCAGGTCATGCTGAGACCGAAATTAGTTTTTGTCTGAACATGACCATGTTATTGTTGTCATAATATGTTTAGTGTCTGGCATCCAACCATCATAATAATCATAACAGGCCAAAGCTTCATGAAATAGGAAGCGAGCCCATTTTAATATTCGAGTGGCTCAGTAAACTCAATAAATCCAGCAAAAAGCAAATCCCAAACCAGAAATTCATGACATGGCAAATGTCAATTAGGCAGCCCACATGCTCTTCAGTGGCACCTCTCTAGAGCTGGCAGCTTCAAGAGTGCCACAGTGCAATCAACACCAGGCACTGTACTCTAGCTCAGCTATTGAAATGGCAGTTTAGAGGCTACGGCAACTCTCATCTGGCTTGTTTTCGGTTAGACTCACCTGTTTTCACTTTTACTAATATATGTACGGTTTTTTTAATGGAGGTGAATGTGTATTCAAGAATATATTTCTTCAAACAACCTCTCTGTGATCCATGTGTCTGTTTTTTTCCCACCACGGGTGTTGCATTAGTCTACTCTAGTAGTGTTTCAAGTGCAAAGGTGTCAATCCTGAGATTCAGAAAGTAAAAGCCTTGCCATGTTTTCTTTCTAACACAGGTGTCTTCACTAAGTAGCTGATCTACCTGTCTTGAGTGCTCATTACGATCAGCTGCTTCAAAGCTGCTTGGATCAAATTTATGCCAGGGTTTCTGCTTTCCGAACCTGAGATTGACACTTCTGTTCAAGTGTCATAGTGTTTCAGGTGTCATAAATTCTTCACTGTTACTAGTACATTATTTTTTTTGTATCATGCACATTATTTTTTGTGTTAGGGCGTTGTGTGAACAAACCACGACTGTACAAATGTAAGCCAGTTTGACTCATTCAATAAACTTTAATCACACACAATATAGTCATTTATACAGTACAAACAAAAAGATTAATTATGTGTAAGACACAGAGTGTAAGACACAGAGATGTTGTCAGATACAATTACATAATGTGTCATAACTCTCTATTCAATAATAAATTATGTACAACTTTCTTTGTGAAAGGAATGCAATGTAATTTCAGTGATATGTTTAAAGACCATGACAGAAAGAGAGAGAGAGAGAGAGAGAGAGAGAGAGAGAGAGAGAGAGAGAGAGAGAGAGAGAGAGACAAAAAGACAAAAGAGGAGGAGGAGGGGATTGGAGAGTGGGATTTTACAATTAGAGACAGAAGAGAGAAGAGAGATGGCGAAAAAAGAAATGGACCGAAAGAGACACAGGCAGTTCAGAAGAGAGAGGTCTTATCGTAAAACTGCTGGACAAATGTTCTCAGACAACCACGTGTAGTTGGACGGCAGTGGACAGTTGCAGTGAGAGGCACAGGTGGACTTCAGCCATCAGCGTGGCGAAGATCGATCGACGGAATGGAGGGATGAGGGCAGTCACCACATGTAGGAGTCATCGTATCTGTAAGACAGAGGAGACAGAACCATTGGAGGGCTTTAGGAAAAGCCTTCAAATCAACCGCGTCTATAGTCAGATAGCAGTGATGCATTGGACAGTGTTACATCGTATCTGTAAGACAGACGAGAAAGAAGCACTGAAGATCTTTAAAAACAAGTCCCCAAATCAACTGCATCAATAGTCAGATATCAGTAATGCACTGCACAGTAGAAGTGTTTTGTCTTGGGTCATAAAGCACATCTGTTATATAATCATGCACTCTCTGTCTACCATGTGGCTGTTCTTCATGGGATGTCTCCTGCTGTCTATTCATCTCGAAATGATCAGTCTGAACATTCAGAACTTTTTTGTTTCCAACTTTTTTTCTGCATCTTATTAACATACTAATGCATGCAATAAAGGGTTGTACATTCCCTTTATAACACTTTTTTGTAAGGGCTTTGCTGATACATAGTTGAGAGGAAAATGTTTCTCTTGTTACAGAAGTTTCATATTTTGCGCTTTAGTGTCCCTCAGTGTCCCTTTTTGCTCTCTCCAGGTTAGTTCCAGGCTATTCAAGGAAAACGTGGGCACATTTTATGCCATCACTCAAAAGGCATAAAGTATGCTCACGTCTCAAAAGGCAACATGTCTGCCTCTCGAAGGACAGGTAGACGTGAAACGTGAAATGTCAAGCTATTCAGATCTTCCAAAATGAGTCATGCCCCCCCCCCCCAAAAAAAACACCCCCCTAACAGAAAGTGAGGAAGACTGGGATTCTGTCTGTCCCTGGCTTCCTTTTGAAGTGTGAAAAATTCATGAGCTTCTCCGGGTTTTTCCCATTAACGACAAGTGCAGCACGGCACATCCCAAGGCAGCATGAGGGAAGCTGACACGCGCTGGAGAGCTCAGCCGTTGGACAGAAAGAAAAAAAGAAAAAACAGTGGGAGGCGTAGGTGTGCTTTTTTTTGCGAATGTGGAGGTTGAATGTGGGCTGGGGAGGCGTAGGAGGTTGAAAAAAAATGTTTTTTTTTATAATGCCACCATGGAAAATCATTTGAGAGCACTTCAAAACAAATAGGCAGAGCGACTGTCTGATGTTTACTGATGAGTTAAATTACAGTGAGCGCTGAGAGTTTTCCCTAAAGCTCCAACATGGCCTCTGGTTTATTGCTGTTTTTGCTGTCGTGATGCACTATGTGAAGTACTATGCCACCACATCCTCAATATGCAACATCATGTAGTGTTTTCACTTCAAAACAAAAATCACAACAGGAGTGTTTTGAATACATTCTGAGGTCTGAATTTTTTTTACCAGATCTGCACTGGCTACCAACGCTGCCTTTTGGTTACTCTTTATTTCAATGCTGCCTGTCACTGTGCATCTCCCATCAGGAAGTACGGTCTAACAAAGTGTGTAACAACATATAACAATATATAAACTGTTACTAAACCCATTTTTGTTTTTTTCTTCTATCATAAACGTGTGGTTTCAGGCTTGAAGTAGTTGCATTTGCTCACCTTGACCTCTGGTTGTGCTCGGCGCTGTCCCCAAACAGAAGCTCTGAGATCATCCCCTCAGCTGGCGTGGACCTCTTGCCATACCTGCAGAAGGTGATTAAATTGAATTTAATTGAACTGAACTGAGTTGAATTGAATTGAATTGAATTGAATTGAATTGAATCGAATTGAATCGAATTGAATCGAATTGACAGACTCATGTCCAAAATCACACAAGACAGGACAAATCAAAAGAAAATGTTAAGAAAAATGTAAACCTAAAAACAACTAAATAGCGTTAAACCACATGCAGACTTAGTCTGGATGTGCAACAGGAACAACTCACAATGGGATTTTGAGAGTGCAGCCATGATACTTTTGGTAGATTCATCCAGACGTTACACCAAACAAACCAAAGAACCATGCTGTGATTATCTAAAACTACTCAACTGAGAGATCAAATTGCAAACCATACCTACAAAAGGATAAACAAAATAGGGTTCAACTCTCTGTGATTTCCTTGGTTGTCTTTGAAGGATACGTCTTTACTGACAAGCCAACGGAGGCATGTGAAGCCATCTGTTCAGTTCTCTTTTCCATTGTCTGTCTTTCATCCTCGGTGTTTGTTTCTGAATATCAAATAAGGCCGAGTGTGTAATTCTTCAGCAGGGAAGATAACTAACCTCAGGACACTTGGCGCTTCACAGGCGATAAGTAATTACATGCTTATTCCATGCTTCAGTTGCACAACTCTCGTGGCTTTTGTTTGATTTTCAGATTACTTTTGTTGCCTGATGAGATTCAGTTGGTGCATTTGTGCAGGAGCAACAGGCAGACACCAAACCACAAGAGGGTCAAATCTGCTTTTCAAAGGAAACTGTTTACTTTTCCTACTGTGTGTGTATGCATGCATGAGTGTTTGCATGATTGTGTGTGTGAGATGTTGGTGTATGTGTTGGTTTGTGTGTGTGTGTGTGTGTGTGTGTGTGTATGTGTGTGTGTGTGTGCGCGTGGGCACATATATGTCTGTGTGTGTGTGTGTCTGTGTGTGTGTGTGTGGGTGCTCGCAATCCTTTGTACATGAGCGTGTGTGTTTTATCTATTTATTCAACGGCTTACATCTGACAGAGCACATTTTTCATGCAGATGCTATAGATAAAAGCAATTACTCTCCAGTCCCTCCTCTCTCTCTTAGCCCTCCTGTCCTCTGATCTCTACAAGGTAATCCACACACACACTGTGCTACTAACTCAATTACAGGTTTCTCCAGCCTCTCATGTATGTAATTATGAAATGAATACTACCCCTCCTTTCCCTTTTCAACATCAAAGCAAGGTTAACAAACAAGGCGTTAATTGGGTGGAGGCTGTACCACCATAAGGTTATGTTTCAGTGAAAGAGCCATTGAGATATGTGTTATGCTTCCCAATAATGTAATTTCTCCCCCTATTGTAATTCCCCCTTTTCAGTCTTTTCACATCATTACTTTTGCCATCGCAGGCCCTTTGTTAGGTACATCTGCCAGACACATATTTTGTTTTGTTAACTTCATAATAACTTAGAATATACAGTTACATCACTGTTAAATAACCATGATAGCACATAATAAGCAATACCAGAATGGGCCCACCGTTCCCAAAAATTAGCTAGTCACTGTAAATGTTCATAAACAAATTAACTACACACAGTGGAAAATCTTCATCAAAACTTTGATGGTGAGAGAAAACTAGATTTTCAGTTTCCTCTTGAGATATAAAAAGTCTCAAATAATCGCATACAAGCTCTCGCTTGTAATCAGGAAACAAACACTTCTCACTAAGCGAAGCTAGCTAGAAACACCAGGGCAATTTCTGTAGCCAGGGGAACGTATTAGTGTCACTAGGTTGGCAATTAACCCCAATTGTAACTGCCAGCGCCATGCTCCACTTAACCCTTGTCTGAAAGGAATAATGGCGGGTGGGACAGCGCAGCCTCTGTCAACAGCGTGGTGTAGCATTCTATGTACTGTGTAATTAGTGGGGTGGGTGGCATTCACTTTTCCATTTAAGAGCGTCTCTGCTGCTGCTAAGCGTAACCCCGAAGGAGCACTGAAGCACGCAGAAGCTGTGCTCTTTCATTTAATGCAAATCGTTGTAAATGCTCGCCAGTGGTTACATCTAACCTTTCTCATCGTCTGTCACAATTCAAGGCTTTTTGTAAATGTTGGAATGCCAGTGTAGGTTACAGGAAATGCTAAAACAACAAAGTTTCGTTTATCTAAAGTCCTTCTTCTTCTTGAGAGGTTAGCTGTAAGACGCCTTTGCACCTGCCTGGTGAAAGGAACATAAGTGCGTGAGCACTGTCCTCAAAATATTTTGGATTTGGAGCAACTTTTTTTTTTATCTAAGTGGGATCTAGCACATTGCCATATAGGCCCATACGAGATAAATAGGTAGTTTGACTTGAGTGTCATGTCAAACAGTCGTAATATGTATAGTGGTAAGGGTTTTTTTGGGGCATGGTGTTGCACTGCTGAAGTGTTAATCACAGGGAAAGTTAACACGTGAAAACTAGCACTTAATCAAAGTACTTAATCACTAAGCTGCAGCAGAATCCAATTGAATAACACTTCTCTCTAATCAAATCTCATGGCAGAAATTGGAAGGCACATTCCGCACCGAAATTGGCACCATAATTGTTCAGAAATATTGAATAGGTTTTGTGAGCACTTGACTTGGTGTACGATTCCCACTTAACCAGTGGTTGCGTAAAAGGGCGGCAGTACCTAATGCAGAACAATGAACCCTTGCAACGATCAGTCCTGACTCGGTCCATTACAGTCCAACTCAAATTTCCATTCGAGCGTGTCCTTTGGCCCTTTTCTAAATTGCAATGCCTCCCACCGGAATAGCCTCGTTAGATATAGAGAGTGAGACGCGTGACAGTGGCTAGACAATTTGCCGCTTAGAAACCATCTCAGTTGACACTTTAAGAGGGGGGCGGACATCCCGCCGCATAGCCGCTTATGGCGATATGACAGAAACTGTCTGCACCTGCTACCTGGAAGTAGCCTATAAACCCGTCCAGAATATCACACTTTGTTATTCCTATCACGGTTCACTGATGACCCACTTCGGCAAACGCATATCTCAATTTAGAATCCAATTTTTTGAGGGGAAAGCTGCCCTGTGTTTTAGTTGAGTTCGTTTCTTTTATACTGTGACCCACCTGTTATGTTCTTTTCCAGTTTCAAAGTTTATTTGCTGGTTCTTGCGTGAGAGACAGTCACAAAACATCATTTGAGGCACAATGTCCTTTAAAGGATATTACAAGAATATCGACGGTCAGACCCCCAGACGAATTGTATTCCTTTGAAAAAGACATTCTAGTACAAAGTTTATACAGATAGCTAAATGGCAACAATCGCCATTGCCTCATTAACTACTACCATCTAAATGTTTGCATCTTCTGACTTTAATATTAGAGGAACTGAATGAATCCAGCTTTATAGAAACGCGTTCTCAGGCTATATTATCGGCGTGTTTGTGTCTGCTACAGGAACAGGGTGATTTGTAAGGCATTTTGGAGTCGCCATGCGCGCAAATCAGCAAGGCATCTGTAGTCTTACGCATTTAATAAAGCTTTCACCTCTATGATGGAGCAACTTTACTGGATATCTAATCCTACATACTGGATCACCGAGGAAGGTATATATTTAAGGGATGTAGTGTCATTCATATGTGTCTGATTTGGTAACTTTTGCGGTTGCGCATTATCCATTTAGTTTGTGAGCCATGGTGCAGCGCGGCACGTCATTTTCTTTATGTGTTGACCTTTTTTCACGGGAAAATACCGCTGTCTGTAAAAAAGTGCAACCCTCATCTACTATGAGAAGAGACCCCGTGTTGTGAGGAGGTGCATGTGCTTACCTTTGCCGCGTGATGAGGTTGATGTAGTGTCTCAGTGCCGTGTAGTACTTGGCCAACTCCTCGGGTGGCGCATCTTCCCCGGGGTTCTCCGGCTTGGGCGGGTACGCATCCACAAAGGTGCCCAAACAGATTAATACGCACAACACCACTGCAACCAGGGCTGTCCAGGGTTTCAGTATAATGGCCATCTGTCAGTAAAATAAGAAGTGCTTGTTTAGTGCGTGTTGGCAGTTAACTTTGATTTTGAAAGATATTTTCCACCAGACAAGGTTTGATATTTGAGGTGCTTTTGGTTATGGTTAGTAATGGTGCCCAAAGTTGCTGGTTAATTCCATCATCAATTCAGAACAATTGTCAAGTATTTCCCATTTTAGAAGTTAAACACGTTAGGTATTTTGGCAGTGTTGTTCATAAATTGGCTTACTTCATTTGCATTTTTTTACGATTAGCAGCAAATACATGATCCTGTACCAGAGCCACTGACATTTTTTTCTGTAAATGCATTCCACTACACTGGAACAAACTGGATTAAAGAGAAATGGCAGAAATTGTTTAACATGTTTGAAATGGCAAGACGGGCGAGTAATTACAGAGGACCCTCCAGTCGCTCTCCATGGTGCTGAATATGAGTGCGCAACAAAGTCCAAATATATACTTTGCTTGGCATCTGATCCAAAAGACAAACATGTTTTATACGGCATTTAAGATCTTACTCTATGTCAGTAAGACTTCAACTGTGGGTATATATTTGTGAACCAGTTTCAACCAGCATGCAAGCATGTTCAATTACATCGATATAACCATTGCAAAACGCATATATTTGTACATTTTAGCATGATTGTTATGGTCATCCAAAATGCGCTTTAAAATAAGCCCATAAACATAGCTTCAACTTTACGCATGCAGTACTTACTTTTTTTTTTTAAATGAACGGTACAAATCACAAGTAATTGCTCAAATTTGCGTCTTAGTGTTGGTCTCCCCGGTAAAGCTGTCACACCACTCTGCCTTTGGCGATGATTTTGGCTTTGGCGATGTTCTTCAACCCAACTTGGTTTCGGTAAGCCAGTGTTGGTATGCTGTACTCCACCTGCCGCTCAAGACGTATATATAGGGACATCTGTCTAGGGGGACTACTAACCGTGACAGAGGTGCGCGCAAACGACGCAACTCCTCCCCCAATGAGTTTAACGTCACCTGATAATTAAGTCGGTGGTGGTACAAACGAAACCTTCTTCGCTGACAGGAAATCGCATTCCAGTTTGATGGGGTCTTTTATGGACCGTGTCATTTTGGCCTATGACGACCTATACAAACAGAGACTTTTGGAAGCTACGATGACTCATTGCCTGTCATCGATTTACTTTTTTTGTGAAACAATTACTGTGTCGTGATGGAACAGGAAAGACAATGCAAGGCCAGGTCGCCAACTGGTTGCATGTGGATTTTGCGCATGAATTATGATCACTCACGACTGAACTTCATCTCAAGCCACACTTCTATCACATCTGTTGAACATGGCGCTAAGTTTTCCGAGAGATTTCTGTCATGAATCCAATGGTGTAGTCCAAAGTGGTGTAAAGAAGACTTTATTGACAAAATGGCGAGAGAGTTGGCGAGAGTTGTAGTCTTACGAGCACATTTGGGTTAGATGTTTTTCCCTGGGCGGGTGCGGTAAAATGAAAGTACTTCGCCCCTGCTCCGTCTAATACAGTCATATAAAACTCAACTGTCCAGGTTATTGGCGTGGTCAACTTAATCATTAAAAGTTTCAGTACGTTTTCATACCTTGTAATAATCACCACGCAACACTTATGTCTATGCCAGGAGTGCTTCCTGAAAATATTTCATTTAAAGTCTGTTGTGTTGTGTCCTATTGTGTATTTTTTATTTTCTTTTTTTTGATGCCCTTTGGTCAGTGTGGATATAAAAATGTGGATGCCTTTAGAGCCAGTTTGGAGCCAAGGATACCAGTGAGAACCAGCTGGAGACGCACGTCGTAAATTATCACAATTTAGCCCGTCAGCAAATGAAAGACTTCTTGGGACATTGTTGAAGTGAATGCATGCCTTCAACCCGACATAAAAGAGGTTCTTACTAGCACATGACATTACATAAATATCAAATTACAAAATATGCCCTGGATGTCAGTGTCGAAACTCACACATTTTTTTGTCATTCGCCATCTGAGGTAACTTGGCTGTCAGGTGATGTTTGCATCCTCCAGACTAGTAGCTAGGTATGTGTCATTGGACCGGTCATTCAGATGTCATATCGAAATTTGAGATAAAGACAATTATTCCGAAATGTCATGATGCAGATGACTGTCGTCAGCCGTAGATCGCGTTTCTGTCCACGTGTCCACACTACTGTGCGTTCCTCCTTGACGCGTGTTGCAATGGAGCTGTAAGATATTAGAAGTTTCTTTTACATGCAGCATTTATTTCTTGACTTGGAATTAAGAAACATATCATGTAACGTGCTATGATAAATTACCGTCTGTAGCAAGACTGAGTGGGGGTCCAGTTACATGGAACCGAGCCCTATCTATTTCAGCTGGTTCGTTTGGCACATTATGAATTTAATAATATGCGCGCCATGAAACAACGCAAGTTTAGAACTCAAGCCAAGGGGTAAACATCATCATGATGAAGATATTTAATTTATGACTCGAGGCTGTTCACCGAAAAAGACAAAAGGCAGAGTTACAACAGATACACTCGACACCATTGCGCATTGCCAGCTGCCTCTCACCCGACAGCGCACGGACAGATGATTGAAGTTTCTTAGAAGTTCACACAGGTACTCAACAAATGAAAGTAAAACCTAGTGCGCAATTCAGATTCTATTAGTTGATTCAGTAAAAAGTACAAAAAAAATGTTGTCGCTTCTCTGGAAAGCCAAACAGCCAAAGCCTTGCCAAACAAGCACGGAACAGGCTTGCCAAGAAATCTAATCCTTGTCCACGGCAGGACTACCAACCGATATTACCTCAATACACATACGTGATTTTTATAAAATCGAACATCTAAGGTCGTTTACAGTCTAAACAGTCGACACAGTAGGAATTGTGGGTGGGGTCAGAGATGTCGCACTTCCTTCAACTGAAACAGAACTCGGAGAGGGGTCCGAGAGATCAATATCAACAAATAATGCCAACTGACTTAAATACCATCACAAGAACAAATGGAAGACAGTCTGGTCCAGATTTAGTCCTTTCCATCTCCGTATTCTGAGTAGGTCCGTCAGCATGTAGAACTGAGTTTATTGATTAATTCTGCCAGTTAGTTATTATTCAGGATGTTGATGGCACACAAAAAAAAACAACATTTGAAATATTTCATTTGTTTAGCTTTTTTAATCTTTAATTTCCTATCCTATTAATTATCTATCTATCTATCTATCTATCTATCTATCTATCTATCTATCTATCTATCTATCTATCTATCTATCTATCTATCTATCTATCTATCTATCTATCTATCTATCTATCTATCTATCCTGCAAATTAATACATTGGAAGCTGACATAAGATACAATGACTGCCACGAGTATGGCTTTTAGGATAGATATTATAGCCCACTGGCCAGTGTACTAATTTTTAGTGTCTACTGATCCATGACGTTCACTCTGAAAAGCAAAAAATTCTCACAATGCATTCCTCACTGTAGCAGTCCGATATGTCAGCTTTGTCACATATCATAAGCCCCCACTGACTTCACAGCCCCACTGCTATGCACAATTGCACAACAAAACAACAGCAAGCCTTTGACCAGATCATCGCTGTTTGGGACCAGACAGATAGCCTGACGCAAGGAATGCCGATGGCCTCTGGAGTCAGTCACTTCCTGTTCACAACATCCCTTTTCCTTTCTCTGATTGGTTCACTAACTCACACTCACAAGTGATGTAACCAGACTCTCGACACGGGTGGAGGTCTAAAATTGTAGACCACCCCCTCCATGAATGATGTCCGTCTCCAAATCATAACATAGTGTAAAAAAACAACAACAAGATGAGAAACCCAGTCTAGTGATTTATTCACAAGAACAACAATAATAATATTAAACAGAGACATCAACATTCATCAGCGTGTAGTCACATTCTGGACACTGTTGTAAATCCTCATCCCCCCATCTCGTCACCTGTTTTGCCTGAAGCTAGCCCCCTAACCACCTCTTTTAGTTGATGCGGTTTCAGGCCGTCCCACAGATCTGCCACGTCAAAGCCACGCTTAGAAATAGCTCCAGGGTGGCACTGACGTTGCCTCTCTATCTCCCTCACACATGGAGCCCCCTACCACAAACATGGAGAGAGAGAGAGAGAGAGAGAGAGAGAGATAGAGAAAGAGAGAGAGAGAGAGAGCGAGTGAGAGAGACATAGGGAAAGAAAGACACAGAGAGAGATGGGGTGAGAGAGAGAGAGAGAGACAAACAGACATAGGGAGAGATAGGTAGAGAAAGAGAGAGAGAGACAAACAGAGAGGAAGAGAGAGAGAAAGATGAGAAAAGAGAAAAGAGAAGGCGGGGGGGCTGTTTGTAGATAAATCCCTTTGGTCCTTCCATGAACGAGGAAGGAGACGTCACTCGTTCTGCTCACTCATTTCTCACAAGGCCCTGCAGGCTGGGTGATGAGGCATACAGCACCCCACCATCTCCCCCCCCTCACCCCTCACCCCCCGCCCCCCGCCTCTGGGTGTGATGGAATCACTGCCTCTGACACAACTCTAGACACATATGCCACAAACAAACAAACACACGTCCACCAAAGCGCAGGGACACAATGCCTGAGTGAGACACAATGCTAACTTCCTGTGTTGAAATGATCAAGGTGGCTCTTACAGTACGTGTGGCGTTTTGCAAGATTAACCGAAGATGAGCCATGGTCATGGCGGCTCTGAACATGACTTAACCTCCTATTCTTCTTTATAGAGTTTACTTTGGCATTACCATTGGGGCTAACCAGGGGCCTATTTCACAAAACCAAGATAAGGGATTAAGACGGGTTTACTTGGTCATCCTAGATGACTTTAGCCTTGAAGTCGTTTCACAGAAGAAATCGCATATAAATTACCATGGGGATTTATACCTTGCAGCTATAAGAACCAGGATTATATCATTCTTGCCCCTTATTGGCTCAATGAACTGTCACTCAGAGTTGTCAGTGAACCTTAAGTAAAAAGACGCGGCCGGCCAGCCAGCAATGGTGTTAGCCAACTTTTAATGGCCTGTATGAAACACTTTGAATAGGCTAAATAAAACATTTGCTCTGCTGTTTATTATATTTGTTTGTTTGCTTATTATTATGCTTTTTTAATTTCTGAACCAATTGTAATCGAATAGTTTCTTTTATTTATTTCGTATTCAGCGTGTTTACATAGACAAGGCTAGGTCAAGCCCCGTTTTCGTCACTTATCTTGGATGTGTTTAGTCAGGTTTTGTGAAATAGGCCCCAGGATCTCACAGAAATTATCTATGGAATGGTTTGATTGGATTTCAGCAATTTAGTTGTGTTTAGTTTCGTCGACTCTCTTGTTGAGCATCTCGTTAAAGCTGTCTGCTGTAATTAAGGGATCGTTAGCCCAACCTGGCCATTAGTGCCCGTGTAATAGGGCATAGACTTTTTGAAAAACATTTTAACACGCTCTTCTCTCAGACAGACTTAACAATAACAACAAATAACAAACAAACAAACGGTTGCTTAGTTTGTGTTCTCTGTGGCAAAAGAATGTTTGTATGGTGTGAGGAGGTAAAATGTCTGAAAATTTACTGAACAAGGCACATTATGAAAACAACTTTTGCAGGTCAAAGTGCTGTACATACCACACTGTAAAAGAAAAACATAGATAAATATTCGTTTAAATTGTACAAGCACATGCATAAAAAAACATTCCCCAGAGGTCATGTACCAACAACACATACCAACAAGACTGTAAACAGTTCAGAAGCTGTGCAGAGACTACAGGGCCGAGAAAGCTAGACAATATAGCTATGGTTTTTGGCAGTGATGAGCAACATAGCTTCAGAAGCTATAATCCAGTACCACATATTTGTTCCAGCCGTTCACTACATCAGTTGATTCTAATTAGTACAACTCCTTAGCCTGGTAGAGGAGTTCAGTAGTCAAATCACCTGTACAGTAAGTGTACATGTAGAGCCAGGTGATTTGGAATATGTGGTGTTGGACTGTAGCTTCTAAATCCAGGTTGGCCAGATTTTTTTAGCCTGGACTTAAAAAACAGGAACAGACAGAATATATCTTTATACCCGGTGGCAACTTGCTCCAAAGGCACGGGGCAGCAACTGTAAAGGCCGTGTTGCCTTTTTGTCTAAGATGAGACGGTGACTGTTTGACCTTCTGTACCCCCTGAGTAGTGGCACATTCAGAGATGGGCCAATGGGCTAGACATGCATTTATTTATCCAGCCCTTTTGGGTCGGCACAGCCACACAGACACTCTGCTCCACTCACTCATGCAGGAAAACAGTGCCTCTACCACGTTGATGTCTGTGTGTGTGTGTGTGTGTGTGTGTGTGTGTGTGTGTGTGTGTGTGTGTGTGTGTGTGTGTGTGTGTGTGTGTGAGTGTGTGTGTGAGTGTGTGTGTGTGTTTGAGAGAGAAAGAGAGAGAGAGAGAGAGACAGAGACAGAGAGACAGACAGACAGAAAGACAGAAAGAGAGACAGAGAGAGAGAGAGAGAGAGAGAGAGAGACAGACAGAAAGAGACAGACAGACAGAAAGAGAGAAAGAGAGAGAGAGAGAGAGAGAGAATCAGCCATGCCAAAGGCACCAAGCGGAGATCAGAAAGGCCCCATGTTGTGTGGGACATATACTCTCAGAGTTAAAGCTAGACAGGCTGAAAGTGATGCAGGTGGATAAAGAGCTGCTGAAGATTATCCCTTCAGAAAGGCGAGTTTAAAGAGATGACCTGGATAGGCCTGCGCAACCCCTCCTGATGGATATTGATGACACATGCAGCGTGAGGTATTATGGGAGGATCTCTGACGACGGAGGATCAGGAAGGGCGTGATAGTCTATTTCGGGGACCACCAGCTTGTTGTCCAGCTGTAAATTGACCAAATATGTTCTGTCATCTCGGACACTTCAAACCAGCTCTGTAAATATAGCATGACATATTGAAGAGAAGCCTTTTTTAGGCATGGGCAGGCTATAAGCTCTATGTGTCTATATGTATTTTTGCCAAGGCTGTCATAGCTGAATAGAACAGTGAAGTGTTCCCATTTCAAATCCTGAGTACAACACGTTGCAAGCCATCTAAGAGCAGTAATTCAAAAATCTGTACAGCTGCCCAACCCAGCACTCAGACGAGTGTTCTCTGACAGGGGCATATGGCGCGGATGCCAAAAGGAGGGAGGGAAAAAAAAGCTGTTTTGTGAGCAGGAGGAGTGGTGCTCCTCCAGCCGTTTCCATGTCACTTCCCAGAGATTGCATCTGCAGCAGCTGGGACCCTTCATGTAATCTCCATGGGGGATCAAAACGGCAGAAAAAAAAACACAATTTTTGTGTGTTTCCAAACCCGGGCAAGATGGCAGCATGCCACACACTGGACCTATTGGAGTCTTCTGAGGCTGATGAGTCCTGAGTTTAATTTTCTGTAATCTCTGCTCCGTGCCTGACACATCGGTTGAGCTCGTCCCTAACCCG
>CM059266.1:12200502-12210502 GCA_030347295.1 Setipinna tenuifilis | reverse complement strand
ATGCACCAGGACAACTCAACCGTACAGGTGTGTGTGCGGGTGTGTGTGTGTGTGTGTGTGTGTGTGTGTGTATGTGTGTGTGAGAGAGAAAGAGAGAGAGAGTGAATGTGTGTGTGAGTGTGTGCGCGCCTGCACGTATGTGTGTGTGTGTGTGAGAGAGAGAGAGTGAGAGAGAGACAGTAACTGTGTGTAAGTGTATGTATGTTTGTGTGTGTGTGTGTGTGTGTGTGTGTGTGTGTGTGTGTGTGTGTGTGTGTGTGTGTGTGTGTGTGTGTGTGTGGAGGGTGGGTAGCTAAGTGTGAGTGACTGACCTACCTATTTCTGCTGCATAGAAACCTTCAGTGTGCACGTCTGATTTGTGCTTGTCAAGGGATGGCACAGATGTGTTGCCTCTGTTCCTTCTCAGGTACTCATTTTTGCATGTCAAATTCAGGAGCATGATATACACATGGCTAACCTACACCTGGTCAGGTTTGCCACACTGGCGAATGTTTAACAGATCATGGCATTTAAAGAACACTGCCATAACAATTAAGACATCATGACATAGATTTTAAGACTGCACTACAAAATCTTGTTGTTGTTTTTTACACTTTGATTTGCAATGATATCTAGCTTTGCAGTTCAGGCAGGTAATTTCACTAATTATTCCTCTACCTGGCTGTAGAGCTGTGGTAATTAAAATCAGCTTAGTGAATGGCTAACTAAGCTGTCAACCTGTCACTGCATCATCATTCTGAAGCCAGGCTGCCCATCACTGTGGTAGTGGTAGTGCTGGACAGCCTCAGATCAAAAGTTGCAATCCAATACCATGCACTTGTTTCAGCAATTGACCTAATTAGCTAGATGTTATTGGCTATAGGTTTCGCACAGGTAGAGTCAGGTGATATTGATTATGTGGTATTAGCTGTGTTTACCCATCACTGGAGATAGCTTACCCAAGTTTGTCAGTATTTGGCATAACCATTTTCAACCATTTTCCAAGCTATAAAATATTACTTAAAGTGAAATAAATGTTGTCTTTTGTCTTTTGCTAATTGGTTTTGTCAACTTTAGTCAAAATCTAACTGCAGCTTCAAGATATCTGAATGGTATTGACAGTGTAACTAAATAGACCTGATTTTTTCCATGATAGTTTGATGTGGGTAATAGTAAACTGAGACCCAAAGCTTCAGAGTTGTGTTTAGTGCGTTGTGACTCGTAGCAGCAGATTCAAGCACTTGTGTTTAGTGAGTTGTGTGCAGGTGAAAAACTTATTTTGCATACATTTAGATAATGTTTTACAAGTGCACAGAATTTGTTCATGTTTTCAAATTATGAAACACAGGTGTACAAATGTGTTCTGCACCAGATATACTACAGTGGTAGGAGCAAAACTGTAACTGTGCTATTCTTTTAATTTTTGGTGCACAGAAGAGGACTTGTGTGCCTGTAATGACAAATTTGTAATGGTGTAACTGCTACGTTGTACTTTTCTGTCTCCCCACAAGACACAGTTTACCCTTTTTTCATATACAGGTGCTTTGCACCATGTATGATGCCAGGCTGGTAGCAAAACCATGAGCGCAGAAAAAAAATATATGTGTGAGGCGTAGCATGGGATTTGTGTACTTGCAATAAGGAATTTGTGCACTTGTAACCTCTATGTTGTATATGTAGGGTAGAAAAAAGGTTCTGCGACTTCAAATTGTATGACACACATATGTGAATATCGTGTACAAGTACACAATTTAGTTCTACGAGTGTACAACACTTTTGCTACTAAAATACCTCCATACAAAACACACATACTGCTGCCCAGAGGTGTTAAACAAGACCTTAGTGGGAGGAATTTCACAGATCATCTTCCAGAGGAAAACTGGCAGTGCTTTGAAATGCTTTACATCCTCCTTAAGTGCTTACACTGGAACCCAACCAAATTCCAGAGAGGTCCTGTAAGGCCCATGATGTTAGTGTTCCAGAATGACAATCATTTCTGCTTCTAGGTCTCCATATACGATAGGTCAGAAACCAGAGCAGAGGTGGGCAGTGGCTAGTTCCGTTAGCTGTGAAAGATTATTATTTCAGATATTAGTTTTTCCAAGTAGACTGGAGGATGACCAATCTGCCAGTTGCGATTCTCAGAAAGACTGACTGTACAGAAGTGGAGCAGCCAACCCCAGTCAAAATAACAAGCAACAGTTTTTGACATGACGCACATAAGGCTGAAAGTGGAAAAAAAACTGCTCTCTGGTGATATTTAATAATCACACCATCTTCCGTTTGCGAACTTTGTTTTGACAGGACCAGTCATCTGTCTCTATTTCCGGGGCGACCATGACAGCGACGTTGTGCTACAGTACATGCTGTCATCAAAATATTACTCGCTTGCCCCTGGCCGGGGAACCTCATCATCAACGCGTGGTAAGAGAATGTCACACACAGGGAAAAGACTGGCAGCACATCAGCCCTTCCTGTGATGCCGATAAAAAAGACCACTGTCACATCTTAATTAACTCCCCCCACCCATCGCCCAGCCGACTCAGACAGATCTCACTGCACACAAAACACTCTCACTCACAGTGTCAGTCACTCTGACAGCCGGGAAAGATACAAATCTGTTGTGCAACTAAGGAATGTAGGACACTTAGTTCAACATTTAGTGACATTTATGCTAAAGAAAAAGCTCCCTTATATTGTCTATAGACACATACCCACAGCCCCGCATGCATGCTGATGTATGCTTAAAATGATGCAAGAAAAGTGACTGTGTAGTAAGTAGGCTTCTATTTTTAATCATTTATTCAAACTGATCATAATGTCAATGTGGAATGGATTAAAATAAAATATTTCAAAATATGGAAGACAGTGCATTATTTAACAGTTAGACCAGCTTTGTTTGGCATTGATCTTGCATAGGCAGCAGTAGCAGTAGAGTTGGACATCTTTAAAAGAAGTTATTTGTCAGTGCAACATAGAGCATACAAAAATTAATTAGATATTAACTGTCTGAAGTGTCTGAACTGTCTGATTTTGAATGTGTCTGTGTGTGGCAGTGAGGAGATTCCCAGTTATTTTGGCTTTGACATGCTGCTTTTCAGAAACCATCTCTCATCTATCATGCTTCCTGAAACTGAGTACTTCAAGCTAAAAACATAATCCAGACACCCCAACATTTTGAAAATTGAGGCCTTCAAATCAATTTCCTCACGATGCAGCTTTGACAGGGAAAAGCAATCATAGTCTTTACCCCCCTGTGGATGAACACAAATATGTTCTTGTTATGTCATCCAAACACACTTTAGTTGAATGATTTAGTTTTCCAAGCAGAGGAACTGGATGAATAATCTGAGATTTACATGATGAACTCAGCAGTGACACAAAAATAATTAGGGTCAGTAATTAAGAAGTTAAAAGAGAAAAGGAAAAAAAAGTCCCCAAACATCACAATTTAGCATGTTAATAAATAAATAAATACATAAATACATGTGCTCTTTGTAAACCTCCAAAATTACAACAATGAGGGTAGTAATGTTAAAGTGCTGTCAGTACTCAGGTGCACAAGTTGACCTCCAAATGTCCCCGCTATTATTATTGTGTGGCATGTAAATGCCACTTTGCTGTTGAGCAAATGTATTGTTCTCTGCCCAAATTGGGCTTGTTCCAGTTCGAAGGTGACACATTAAAGTGGCCAAAGTGATGCCCCTTGGTGACACAGAATGGATGTAACCTTTATCGCTCACTATTGGAAGAAGTCTCTTAGCCAAACCACAAGGTGGGAAAGGGAGGCCTGGGTACTTGGACTCATCTTGTGTGCCAAGCAGGAGAGCGGATGTGTGTGTGTGTGTGGATGTGTGTGCCAAGGAGGAGAGCGGATGTGTGTGTGTATGGATGTGTGTGCCAAGGAGGAGAGCGGATGTGTGTGGGCTCCTTGCACCCTTTATCCTCCTGCAATCTCTGACCACAACACAGTGCCAATTACTGGTGGGATTTGGGAGGTTGCATCACCCCATTTAAGACTTCTATCCCCCACACCTACTGCTAATGAAATGAATGAATCACTGTGTTATTTTAGTTGAAATACAGTAAAGTATGCATAATCATGAGCTTTAACTTGCCTGGCTGTCGTACCAAGCTCGTGCATGGATATTGGTCTTGCAAGACTACCATAGACAGTAAGTTCTCACAGGTGGGATCAATGGTCCTTTTAAATGCATCTGTATACCACGGGACAGAGTTCCAACCGCTCAGACCACTGATTCCGTTGACATGTATAGTGTTTGGTTTTCATTGGTGCCCGATTTCTTGGGCAAAAGAAGAGCCGAAAATAGGCAGGTTGACCAGACTGACTTGAATTCAATGTAGCGTCACAGGCAGTATGGGCAGGCCTAGGCTAAAACTTTACATCACATACATAACTAGAAAAGCACTCAGAGAGCGCAGACCTCCGCCAAGGCAGCTTAAGTCTCCACCTTATTGTCATTCTCACCTTAAGACATTAAAAGACATTAATCATGTTAAAAGATTTTATTACTGGTGTAATAGTTAACTAGTGGGTTCGTTCACTCACTCGTTCTCACACGAACTTGGTTGGCTCTTCGGTGCAGGACAGTACTTCATCTAATTTCCACTGCCAACATGAATTACTGGGCTGCTCACCACTACCGCTCTAACTCTCCTCTGTCTTTCACTGAACCCTATAACCAAAAACTCAACAACTCCTTGACCCCCCAACAGGAGCCTCATTCCATACCAACCTATATTCCCTCCTTTCAAAATAAAAGTCACTGTAGATTCCATGCTACACTGGTAACTTGTAACTCTAACCCTACTGAATAAAAAAAATCCTGGATCCAGATGGTTATCCGGATCACCACCAAAAACAAATCAGTTCTAAGTTAGGCCACTTCTGACCTACCCTGAATCCATCCATAACATTTCGAGTTACATTGTTCACAAACAGACAAACAAACAAACAAACAAACAGACAAACCAACGGTGGCGAAAACATAACCTCCTTGGCGGAGGTAATTATCCATCTCAGTAAAATATCAGTGCCCCCTAGAGGGTAGTTAAATATACTAATTGTGCTGTCTAGTAGTGTGTATGACCTCCCTCCTGTTAAAGTATGTCCCAAACTCAAAAGAAACATACATGCAAGCACACCCAAACTGGTTATGAACTTTAATAAAAAAAACTTAAGTGAGAGGTACATTCAGCTCGGTCTGACACTAACTGACTAACTTAGGTGGTGTCTACTGTCACACCAGGTGTCATTACATAATTAGCTCTTGGTTTATGTTGAGGTTTGGCTTGTGTTGAGGTTTCCTGTGGAGTTAGTGGAGGGCTGAAGCAGAGTGTTGAGTACGTGCCTGTGGAGTTGCCCCGTGGTTTGCAGATGAGGTTAGGGCTTGTTTGCACAAACTCTCGGAGGAGGGAGCTCAAAGAGACCTGGCAGCGAATCAATGGCTCAGGAGGTGGTTTTTTAAAGCGGTTTAAAGCCACCGGTGGTTGAAGTGGAAATTCACTGTGCTGTCTAGGCACAGAAGCAATAGGGTGTACATTATTGACCTCTCACCAGACAGTCACTCTCTTAAAAGAGCCATTATGTGGTCATTGTCACAGTTTTATTACTGTCTATTTCTAAGGTCTACTAAGATTTAGATTTGCATGCTTCAGTGATATGAAACACATAATATTTAATGATAGTGCTCTTCTCTCTTCAGCCTTCTGCCTGAACTGTGTTGTCAGTGTTTTTTAACCCTCCTGTTACCCTCAAATTTTCTAACATCCTTTATCCTTGGGGTCGATTTGACCCCAGCCATTGAAATCTCCTTAAAATGTGTATAATTCAAAATATTGGCCTTGGTTATTGGTTTGTGTGTGAGGTACTACTATATTTCTTTGTTGAGGACCAAAAAAAAAGCCCTTTAAAAATAACTTAGCCCCCATAAACACCACATACATCCATGATGTATTTCATGATTATGGAAAAATATGGAAATATCCATAAAATCTTACTGATTGATCTAAAAATGGAAAGAAAGATATTTTTGGTATTTCAATTGATGCATAGTACCTCTTAATACAAATTTCTGTTATTTGTAACATTTGAAAATAAATTCGGTTGTGGTCATCAAGAATAGTAACATCTATTGTCTTCGGGGTCAATTTGACCCCGGGAAAAACAGACACAATTTCAAGCTTCAAAAAGAAGTACAGTTGCTTACAACTTAGAACTTTTGAGTACTATGACCTGGATGTATGAGAATCAGAATCTCCATTTTGAAACATCAGAAAATTGCTCAATTTTGGCTGAAATGACTAGCCTACCATTTCCCATTGAAATGAATGGGGACGGAACTTCCTCATTTAGTATATTGGCTGTATGGCCATGACAGCACTGTCCAGGGAGCAGTGTGTGGGACAGTACCATGCTCAAGGTACCTCAGTGGTACTACCGCTGGTTACCCATTACCCTAAGCGCATGGCCACCATTGCCTCAAGGTTCTTGTGGAAATTGTTTTGCCCCTCTCCCATGTCATCAAAATTATTAGTGTTAGGTTAGGGCCATAAACAGAGGAAACCTGTCTGAAGACTATAAAACTGCATGTTTTGATCACCTTAATGTGATCTAAAACAACTTAAACATGTATGTGCAAAATGTGGATATTTTGTATATGTTTTATGCAGCTAAAACAGTTTGGGGTCAAATTGACCCCAAGGAACACGGATGCGTACAACATGCATACAGGACATTGAAAACATATTATCTTGTTAATTTTATGTTTACCCAGTTCTCCCCCCTTAATTAGGAAAAGTCATCAAGGATGAAGCAAAAAAAAAATATTCTTGGTGTATTGTTGAGGTGTTAAACATTGAATGGGGTCAAATTGACCCCAAAGATAATAGGAGGGTTAAATGGTCAGACTATCCAATCTGTCCACTAAACAAAGTCTTAATCTAAAATTGCTGTTGTTTTTATTAAAAGACTTCATACATTGCTGCATTTTTCAAATCTTTTGGACCAAGATATTGTTAAAAGACTTGACATATAATTAAAATGTCACATTAACACAATCAATCAATAAGTGTAACATGAGATTAACTAAAGTAGAAAGGCAGAGGTTATTATGTGGTGAGTGGAAAATGTGAAGTATTTATCATACGTTATCTTACTGATCATGAAGGTCAGCAGATACGTAGGCAATGTAGATAAGTAGAACAATAGACCATAATACAGATAACCAGAACACAACATGCTGGGATTACATCATATCCTTTCATAGACAGATGGATGGATGGTGATAGGAGGTTGAGTGTTGCAGCAGCACTTGAAAACAACACAAACAAAACAAGACAAAAAACACCTAACACAAACACAGCATGATATAAGTCATAGGCTACTGCTCCTAGCAATTACTTGAGAGCAATTGAACATCAACTCCTTTAACAACCACATCAGCCATTAAAAAAACCAGAGTACTTTAATTAACCTGCATTACTGGCATGTGGAATGGTCTCTTAACGGGAGGGCGGGGGGTTGGGGGTTTGGGGGGGGGGGGGTGCTGTAGGATAATATGGAACAGCTGTCTACAAGATCCCTTTGGGACTCAATGTAAATGTCACAGTCTGAAGGCCGTATGCCAACCTCTTGCTTGGAGTTAAAATCAAACTATAATTTGTTTGTACAACTGATATCTTCATGTAAGGACATGTCTTCATTAAGGACAAAAATGGGATGGTATAGATAAGAGTGTAAACAAAACAAAAAGAGTCCACCGTGCTTAATTACAGTTTAACATTCCCAGTGCTATGTAGCCTATATGAGACGTATGGCCAGATTGCGAATGTAGGTGCACAAACCATGAAATCTGATGATGCGATTAACCTGGATAGTCAAGTCAAGTCATGTTCATTTATAAAGCACTTTAAAAACAACAACAACAACAGCTGAACAAAGTGTTG
Organism: Setipinna tenuifilis; assembly: GCA_030347295.1. Taxonomy (NCBI): domain Eukaryota; kingdom Metazoa; phylum Chordata; class Actinopteri; order Clupeiformes; family Engraulidae; genus Setipinna; species Setipinna tenuifilis. The sequence goes on along the minus strand of CM059266.1, from coordinate 12,202,555 downwards.
GACAACAAACAAACAAATAAACACACAAACAGAAAGACATAATATAATCACAGTAGTAAAACAAAATTCTTGCTTAGAATGCAGATGCACCGCCTACAAGAAGGGTAAGGGGTGGGCCAAATGTGACACCATGCTTGCATACTTTATATACCAGAGGTGCTTTGCACCATGGGGGTGGTTGAGTCACAAGAATTGCTTGTACTTTTCCCTTTAAAATTTCACAATTTCTAAACAACACAAAAGACTTCTAGTGTGTTTTTGACGTCTGAAAATATCACCTGAAATGAGCTCATGAAAAGTGCACTATATGTATTTGTACTGACCCATAAAGTCCAGTGAAGTGCGCAGCTTTGCTGTCTCACGCCCTGTGTCTGTGTGTCTGTGTGTGTTATTGACAGTAAAAGACCTCCATCCTCGGTAATGGCTACTTGCGGCTGACTCCCGAAATTGATATGTCAGTGTGGCCACCACTCTCCCAGGCAGCTTAGCCTCTAAGCCATGTCAATAAAACTCCTTTCAACTACCGTGTCACACAGGCACGATTCCCAGCATTGCGTGTAATCCACATTCTCTCTGTTTGTGTTGCGGGTATCTGATATATGGGCATGTTTCTCTCACTGTCGCACACATGGTAAGACTGTAAACATTCTGAATGCTTTAAGATGACAAAGTCTCCAACACAATCAGTCCATCACGCCTGCCATTGTATATACACACGACATGCCTGCTAGAGCTGTTTTTTTGTCTTTGTTAGTTGTACTGTATGTGTCACCTCACCTCACAGTCACCTCGCAATCACACCCTGAGTGGTGGCTATGTAATTACACAAGAAACTCTGCAATCAGAGTGGTAATAGAGGTCGTGCTGAAAAGTAATTAAAGCCTCAAAACAGCATCTTATCGCTAAAAACAAAAGTTCCCACAGGTGGACAAAAATGACTTTGCAATTCTGATGAAAATAAATTGAACCAATTCCATCATCATCATCAACATCATCAACATCGTCATCACCATCGGCGTCGTCAACACATCATCATCAACAAGACTGCCGTGAGTGAACTCAAAGGCACACATAAAGAACACCTTCTGCCAAAGTGGCACTGCTTTTGGTGGTATGGTGGTAATGGTGGTCTGCACACCTTATGAAATAATCTACTGTATTTTTATGGCCTTCTTGCCTGCCCCAGGACCAGGAGACAGGAGGTGACCGATGGGGCTGAGGAAGGTGTGGGAATCAATAGCAATAAAGGAAAAGCAACTCAAGCAAATAACATGAAACATTTGACAAAACTAAAAAAACACCCCATGGTTATAATGTGCTACGGCTTCACTTAATTATCGCCATCGCTTGCAGTTTATTAACCGGCGGCATCCATTACCAATTGGATCATAAAAAGCTAAATGAGATTAATATATTTCTGATGCGGTGCTATTGGATTAGACTGTAGATAGATGGTGCGCAAAAGCTGTACGGTGCTTATCTTTATTAGAATCTCCATTTCCCCCCTTAAACCGATCACGGTAAAAATAACACAGATTATGTAGATGGAGGACGTTCTTCAGCCAATGTTCTGTGTCATACAAGCACAACACAATTATGCTTTTTGCTCTGATGATTTCGAAAGAGAGCAAGGCTTTAGTGTTTCCTTGCTATGTGCCTTTTGTATGACTCTCCTGAGAAATCAGGACGTGAGGTTCACACAGGCTCACAAATGTGATTAGCTTCAGTGCAGTGGTATTTCTGTGGATTATTTTTTTTTCTGTCAAAATAGCAGAACGGTGCTTTAAAGCAAATGTCACCTTTATCGCCAGCGTAAGCCGTGCGAAATGTTTGCCATTTTCAGGCAAATGAGATCTGCAAATATCTATGTATCTTGCATTTAATCTAAAGGCTTTCCATTATTTCAATACTTGTCTCTCATTGTTAACAGACAACATGATTTCTGCGAACTTTCAGGCTATGCATAGTGTACGCTGTCAGGGATTAAACTGGCCTTCAGCAGTACCATGAGCTGCATTTCCAGGGGTTGTGTTTGTCAGGAACTTGTCAGCTG
>CM059266.1:12170502-12195502 GCA_030347295.1 Setipinna tenuifilis | reverse complement strand
GGTTTTTGACATATAGTCACATGATTTAAAAAAATATCTCCCTATGACAGAGCATGGCAGAACAACAATCTGATGAACTAAGAGATTAGCATAACTGTGGAGGTGTCATCTGTGCCTTATTTGTGCTGTTTTGTTCAGAAACGAAACAGATTCAAGCAGTGTGTCTGTCAAAGGCACAGTCAGTCACACACAGTCCTGCACGGCATTGAGAACAGTCTGCCTCTATATCCCTGAGCTATTGTCATCATCAACAGTGTGGCGTTATGGGCAGGTATGCCGAACCGGGACCAGCCGGGAGCCTTCCGCGACAGCCGGTGAAATCACATCAGCGCCGCAGCATGCTCTCACCGCTGCTGCCTCGCTTCCTGCCGCCATCCGCTCCCTCCGGAACGCGTCTTTATTGTGAGTTCATGAGCGTCACCGCGGAAATCTCATTGCTCTGGATGCAGCAGAGACCAACAGCCACATGTCATGCTGTCGCCCGACCATCCCCCGTGCGCTGCAATGTCGGACTCACACTCATAAAAGCTAAATAGCGAAATTCAATTCACCTTCGGCCTTCCTCTACCATGGCTGATCGAGCCAATTATGACTTTTGTTCCCCCTCGATGACTTTGTGCAGGGAAACAGAATACAACAGAGCAGCTGCAACAACAGACAACCAAATCCACTCAGGGGTTGTTGCTCTGGTTTGAAAGCATCAGCACTGTGCAGAGTCAAACATATGCAAAATGTATTATGTTATATATTAATATATGTCATTGTCTGGCTAAAACACTGAACTGAAGTTGGAGAGATGAAGCAACAGATGATGTTAATGGTGAACGTGTGATGATCCTCTGTGTCCTAAGTGCTAAGTGGTAGTCAACTGGACTTCTATTTGGTGCTTGAAGACACTTCACCTTTCATCCAGAAGAATTCTTCAGTTCTAAGAACTGATGAACTATGTGAAGACATATGCAAAGTTAATGATGTTATATATTATACGAGGCTAATAGATAATCAAATGTCTTAGTCCTCTCTAAAAATATGTCATGTCTAAAACAGCAACTGAGAGGCCAGAGAGACGGAGCAACAGATGATGGTAATGAAGAACTTGGGGCGATCTTCTGTGTACTGTGTGCTAAGTGTTAAGTGTGAAGTTGTAGCCAACTGGACTGCTATTTGTGGCTAGAAGACGTTTCACCTTTCATCCGAAAGGATTCATCAGTTCCAAGAACTGATGGCGAAGACCCAGGAGGAGGTGGACCTTTAGTGGTGTGACAACCTTTTGGATGAAAAGTGAACCGTCTTCGAGCTCCAAATAGAAGTCCAGTTGCCTACAACTTAGCACTTATGTTACGACTACTACGATATGGATGAATGAGAACCTTCGCATACGTTCTGTGTGTGTGACAGTGGCCTAGCATGGCCTGTGGGTATGATTTAGTGAGTGGCTGATTATCATCCCCACCTGGAGAGGGTTAGGTTTAGCTAGGCCTGAAGTGCTTTTTAACACTGGCAAGCACATTAGATCAGTCTGGATCACGCTGATTACCACACTGGCTACATTTGCACTGTAAGTTTAATGCAACCCAATTCAGATTTTTTGGACAAATATGGCACAGTTCTAAACGGCCACATGACTGTGTAATTAGGACAAAAACACATAGATTCTAATGTTTTTTTAATTATTTTTAATCACATATAAATTGGATGTGTGCAAATGCGACTGCTGTGTAAAAAAGGCAGAAGGAGCAGGAGGGAGAGAGTGAGAGAAGCTAGTAGTTAATGAGCGAAAAAGTGGAATTCTACTACAGACCTCTCACCACTCCTGAGATTTCTCTCACCCAGACACTCCTCTGAATAGTTGAGAGTGCAATAATCGAAGAGTCTGCACATGATGTTATGATAGCCCTTTTCTTACACACACACACACACGCACACACACACACACACACACACACACATTTATGACCCTCACACATTTTAGAATTGTCTTTAATATGGAATTCATATAATATATGCGCTGGTTCTATTTCCATAGGCAAATAACCAGACGACGCAATAAGTGAGGAAATGAATGAACAAATCAGCATGAAACGCATGAATGAATAAATGAATGGCTGAGTGGATGGATGGATGGATGGACGGATGGATGGATGAATGAATGAAAAAAAAGGAGTTGACAGTACACCTGAGGGTCAGGATGGCGAGCTGCCCTTAGAGGCTACATCGGTGCTTTTCCTCAATAAAACTGTCGCGGTGATGACAGCCAGATAAAGGAAATCACCTCTGCCTGTCAACTTTGGCTCGCCCCAGTCTCCAGTGCGGCCCCTGTTCCCTGAGTGTCTTATCCCAAGACTGGAGTGAAATTTGTCCTGACAGAATTGTCATTCAGACAAAAGCCCATTCCGAGTGTGTGTGTGTGTGTGTGTGTGAGTGCGTCTGTGTGTATGTTTGTGTGTCTGTGTGTGCATTTGTTTCTTATTGTGTGTGTGTGGGGGGGGGGTGTGTGTGTGTGAGAGAGAGAGAGAGAGAGAGAGAGAGAGAGAGAGAGAAAGTGAGACAGTGAGTGTGTGATTGTGTGTGTTTGTGTATGTATGCAAGTGAGTGTGTCTGTTTATGTGGTATGTATAAACATGTGTGCGTGCATGCATGTAGTGTATCTACGTAACCTATGAACAGTGTGTGTGTGTGTGTGTGTGTATGTGTGTGTGTGTGTGTGTGTGTGTGTGTGTGTGTGTGTGTGCATGTGTGTGTGTGTGTGTGTGTTACAGACAGAAAATATGTTTCAGCATGGCAGGTATGTGTTATAAGATAATTGGGGTATGTGTGTTGGAGAATTGGATTTTCACTGCTAGGGGGACATGGGGGATATGGGGGAGTGGGCTGGACACTATATAATGGAAAACTCTTACTCACCCTCTGTGTCAGTCCGTGATGACCGGCAATACCCATCCACAGCAGGAGACACTTTACTGGTGAAACAATATTATTGATTATCTCTATGGATTGATCGATTTTTTGTTTCATGGCTTTATTATTACAGTCGCAAATCTAAAAGAACAGCAAGTTAATTTACTCAGGGACCCAGTCATTTTAATAGCCGGTCCATATAGAGCATTTAGGAAGCTATTACACCAGTCTCATCTTATATTCTTGACCTCATTCCAAGCCCCCCATAATGTATTTAATTAAGGGTCTGTAGTGATGATTAAATAGATGTTAGATGTTTTTGGAGGTGGGAGTTCTAAAGAGGTCAGGTGTTAATGAAAGCAAATGGGGGTGTGGCCTATGTTAATCAATTCATCTTTCTGCATGTGGGTGTGTGCATGCTTGTGTCTGTGTGTGTGTGTGTGTGTGTGTGTGTGTGTGTGTGTGTGTACATGCTTGTGTGTGTGTGGGTGTAACAGTGACATGTACATCATTGAGATAAAATGACAGCCAGATTAAAGATCGTATAGATCATAAATCGTCTCCGTCCAAATCAATGCAAGACACAGATGTGACATTGGACACATTCAGTGGCACTGTTAGATCACTAACTCACTCACACACCCACAGACATGTGTGTGTGTGTGTGTGTGTGTGTGTGTGTGTGTGTGTGTGTGTGTGTGTGTCTGTGTGTGTCTGTGTGTTTGTGGTTGTGTGTATGTGTGTGGTAGATCGCTTAGAGACTTCTATTCCAGTGCCAACCCAACTCCGAAGCCACCAGACCCAAAAGTCAATCCAACCAGCTAATCCTCATCAGAGCAGTTTGGCACCGGGATCGATACTAACGGGGGCTGTCAGGACTCTCCCTTCCCAAAGGCATGATGACCTGCTCAAATTGGCTTCAGACTCTTCAGCTCCCTTCAGACGGCTGTGTAACAGATGAGACAATTGTCACGGGCTGTTTGACAAAAGCTGTGGTCAGCCATGTCTGTCAGAGCTTCTAAATTATGTATGGGTGCAGAGAAGGTTACATGTGTTAATGGTGGCTGTATCAGTGTTTCATCAGGACTGTGGCACTGCTGGATGGTTTGCTCGTGTGTTAGTGTTTTATCAGGACAGTGGAATTGCTGGGTGTTTGCTTCTACATATGCTAAAAATAACATGAAAATATGGAGATGAAACACACAGCAGCTACCCTTACCACTGACTGACATACTAAATTGTTGCCATGTTTTTTTCTTCTTCTCCTGCAGGAGTAGTTAACATAATATAAGCTGATCCAAAAGTACTGGTTATGTTTTCTGTTGTGTTGCATTGTTAGAACAAGATCTGCAAGGAAGATGCACAAAACAGCAGAGGTTTGCTCAGACGCTGAAAACAAATCTGAAAGGTGATGAAATCCTATTATGTGAACAGCTATAATATTACAGTGGTTTCAGTGGGTGGTTGTGTGTGTTATGAACATAATTGTGCACACCATCCAAAATTCCATAAAATGTTATCAGATCTCAAAACTCTTTTTTCTCCCCCACACACTCACACACACACGCGGCAGAATGACTTAATTTTGCACCTGAATAACCTTTATTTTTCAAATTGGAAATTATGCAAATCTGTTTATGGTGGCAAACCTCTGTACAATTACTGGAGAACTGTGGGAATTATATCTTTGCAAGACTTTTCAAGTGTTCATTGTTAAATGCTAATTAGGGCTTAGGCCATTGCATTAAACCCTGCTATTATAACAAGAAGAAAACCCCATTAGCCAGTTTTGCCTTGATTTAAGGACCAAATTAAAATTAATCTAATAATATTTCAGTAACTGTTTTTGAAAATGGGGTGTGGGGGGGCTGAGGTTTGTGATGACATTCCCTTCTGTACAGCGATGTGGGGCATGTGTGATCTCTAAAAGTACCCGCTTCAGTGACATTTAAATTAGGCAAAAAAAGAGGGGAGCCAATTGTGCCTTCCCCATGTGCGCTGTGCCTATCTCGTTGCCTGGGGTTGGACTCATAAAATATTTACTGCTGTGTTTTGTACCTGTTTCACAGCAACAACAAATGGTGTCCCTCTGGCGGGAAATGTCAGAGAAACCTTTGTGGGCTCCAATTGAGGACCCTTTGGGGAAGTGAGTATAATGGCAGCATTTAAGGCTCTTCATCCCTCTGCTCCCTTTGTGCCACATTCCCCTGAAGATGGACTAAAAATACGGCTTTTCGCTAAGCTGCTGCTGCTGTTGCTGTTGCTTTGCCTGTTTACCCTCCTCACCTTTTCAAAGTTCCTTCATCACTGACACAAAGCATTCTGGGAGCAACTCCACAGAGGCTAAGAAAGTTCTATAAATGTGTGCATTTTGGAACTATACCCACAATTGGTTTATGACTCCAAAGTTTTTTTTTGGATGTTTTGAATGTGTTTTCACTGCTGCTTAGAATCTCATGAGGGGAGGTCCATGTACAGTTGCAAGGGCAGAGGTGCAAAAAGGTAAATGCTTTTGCTAGTTGATGAAGTAGAAGACATATATAGATGATATATTTGGAACAGACGGTGCTCTATGTCACTTCCAAACTTAAAGCCTTTTTTTTGACTTGTTTATTTTTTCCCATGACTGACAGTTTTCTCCAGAACTAATTACAAACTTTGGACCAGTCAGGCAGCTCAAGAAGACTGCAGAAAGACTGTGATATATATATAATATACAATATTTTTTAACCAGGAGCAGAACCAACAATGTCCACTTCCTGGTGGTATCTTTGTTGTGATCTGTAAGAGTAAAATGAATTGCCTGGTTTAAGTCAACAGACTTTTCTCATACACAGATAGTTCCACATGAAGTTCTTATCTACAGAAGCACATGCAATCTGGGCATTTAGATTTTGACCACAGTGTCTGTGCCCTCTCCTACACTCCTACACAAACAATAATGGGGCCAGTACCAGTTCATCAGTGCCACAGAAGAACCTTCACTCTCCATGGAACCATCCAGAGATTTCAAGAACTATTTAAGCACCTTTATTTTTCAGTGTGTGTGTGAAAGGTACTTCACATTGGAAATGGTTCTTCAGAGCCTCATAATGTGCTATGTTATGTCATATCGGCGTCAAATGGTTCTTTAAAAAACTGTTTGAAGCATTGAAAAAGGTTCTTCTATGGCATCGCTCTGAAGAACCAGTACTGGCCCCATTACTTTTTAGAGTGTCCTAGAGGAACATCTGGTTGTTATATGTATAGCAAAGGGGAGGAAAAGTCAACCCACCTGGCTTCCAATCCAGGTCTCAGGGGGAACCAAACATGCACTAAGACTGCAATGCCAAAGAACCAGACTCATTGGTATGGCAGTTAGAGCACGCCCACAACATTAGTAATGGTCACTCCATCACACCGTCTTCCCCCTCAGGAAGCACAACCATGCGCTTCACACTATGAGGTGTCGCATCTCCCACCATACCTCTCCCATCCAGGGTGCCCCACATAGTCATGCTTTACTCATCACTGGGGTCCCTCCACCAGGGTCAACATAACCTAGGGGTTCCTCATATATGGCTTACATAATTGGTATGCCTCCAATGGCCTCATGGCAAGCCATCCCACTTCTGACATCATTTGTAGCGCAGGGGAGGAGAAGTCACCCCACCCGGGTCAAACCCAGGTCTCCAGGGTCTCCAGGGTACCAAACATGCACTTTGATTGCAATGCCAAAGAGCCAGGCTCAATGGTATGGCAGTTAAGACACACCCACAACCCTAGTGATGGTCACAGTGGACTACACCAAATACATAACATGACCTCTCAAATCTGTTTTGTGAAGGGACACGAAGTGAGAAGCTGCCCACTGGCCTGCCGTTTTTGGGACTGCAGCACCACCATCTGTCTGCTGGGGGGAACTGTTGACGGGAGGAAATATATCTCGGATTGCAGGAGGAAAACATGTTTTCACATTGTGCTTGTAAATGATTTGTCACCACTGTACCCCTACACCTCTCTGTCATCATTGTGGAAGAAACAGTGCAATTAAAATTCATGTCTCACCATTGCAGTGATTTTTTTTTTCAAATTGAAATGAGAAATGAAGACATCACTTCCAATTTAAAAATAATTTATTATATAAAAAAACTAATTCGCAGGGGAACAAAAACAAAACAAAAACAATTAATCTGTATAAACATCATCTCATTCTGTGGATCACTCCTCAGTCCTCGCCTAGGTGGACTTCCTGACTGTGGCCTCTACACTTGTTGTGTTCTTGGTGATGGGAAAGTCCAGAGAGGTCCTGTAACGTACAGGGGTGTCCTCCTCTGCCACAACCTCCTCCTGCTTCTCCTCCACCTTCTTCCTCTCCTCCACCACCTTGGGCTCCTCCAGCGCCTCCATCCTCTTGGGGTGGGTCTGGATCCTCAGCATGCCGTCCTCCCCCAGGGAGCAGGAGATGTCGGAGGCCTCCACGCCATCGGGGAGCGCCACCCTCTGGATGAAGCCCTGCTGCCGGCGGTGGGCGGTGGCGGAGGCGCAGTGGACATTGTCGTGGGACATGCAGGCGGAGTCAGCGGCCTCGGCCCGCTTCGTGGCCATGACCTCCAGCTGGCGGCCGGACACGGTCACCCGGATGTCGTCGGGCGTGAAGCCCTGGGCGTTGATGGTCAGCGTGGAGTCCTGGTTGAAGGTTGGCTGAAGCGCGGTGCAGGTTGGGGTGGTGGCGCAGACCAGCCCCATGGGTGAGGTTGGGGTGGGGGTGGGGGTTGGGGTGGAGGGAGCAGGAGAGGAGCAAGGAGAAGAGGAAGAGGCAGAGGCGGAGGGTGAGGATGAGGAGGAGCGCCGCTGCTCCAGGCTCTGGAGGATCTCGGCGGGGAGGCCCTGGCACAGCTCGCCCAGGAGGCTGCTCCGCATCTCGCTGCGCAGGCTCTGCACCAGGTTGGCGCGGCGGCTGAAGAAGTCCTCCCTCAGGCTGCCCACGTCCTGCATCAGCCTGCTGGTCAAGGGGCTCCGCTGCAGGGGCCACACGAAGCTGGCCTGCTCGAAGAAGGGGTCGTCCTTGAAAATGCTCTCAAAGGCTGACAGTGCCATCTTTTCCTGTTTTCTTTTTTTTTGATCTTCCTCAATAAATATTACTTGGAGAATTGCTAGAGGTTTTTTCTTGCCTTCTTTTCTTCTTTTCTTCTTTTCCTTCTTCCAGTCTCACTGGCCTCTTAGAGCTAAGAAGAGGTGTCCCTGATGGTGCTCCTCTTGTTGGTCTTGTTAGGCTTGCTTGGGTATCTGCTTTGAGCACAGTGAGACTCTCTGGTTTAATATATACTGGTGAAGGGAGCGTCCGGCCCCTCCCTCTGTTGCCAATTTCGCACCAGTGAGGTCACCCTGTAAGGGGAGACGTCTCATACCTCAGTCACAAAATTCACAAGGACGCCGCGTGCTAAAACGGGCTCCGTGACCGTGCTGTGCTGTTTACATTTATGAGAGGCCTGATCGGTTTCCTCCTTCTATACTGGTTACTGCTGGGCTGGCCACAGATGTTACAGTTGCCAGGGGTTCAGGTTGCTCAGGCCCTGAGTCACTCTCCTTGGAATGAAGACCCCCGAGACGTCAAAATTAGTTCTGATTTGTGGGGCGCACATGCGTTCCAATCTTGGCCGTAGGTATTTTTAGGGTGTGCTGACACAAAGGGGGGTTCTTGTGAACGGGGTCAGGGTTTGTGACGTTACTTTCCGAAACTGACAGGAATGCTATATTTGTGTACATATAACTGTAATGCACAGAAAATAGCATTTGTTCACAAAGACATGCAGCAAACAATATGTGTGGTCTATTGTGTCTGTTAGACATACCAGTGATTGTCTTTTGTAATGCTTTGGGCTACAGAAGTCAAATGTGTCACCTTGCTCTCTAAATCTATTTTATCATTGTAGGCAGTGGTGAAAGCAAGGTAAAAAAAAGGCCGGAAAAACAATCTTAAACACAGCAGGAAAATAACAACTGTACATATTTGAGTAAACACTGTTTTGCAGTTTAAAAAGATTGAGAAATAGCGTATTTCTCTCTATTTATGTATTTCTTCATTCATGTTTTTCCCATTTGTTATGACTATAAATTGTAAAAAGCTGTGTTGAGAGCCCGGCCAGTTAAAGAAAATATTACACACGTCACACAATGACAGCGTTAACGCACGAGGACACTGTCAGAGAAAATACACAAAATCCCAGATTAATATCCCTTTTGTGTGCTTTGCCATACTGAAACACGCTGTGTGGGATAGCCCTTTGAAACAAACATGATCTCTTTGACTCACTGAGTGCTCTGGATGTCTTCATGCCACGTCATGACGATAATTTATGCATATGAACAAATCCTCTTGTAAACAATGATGTGTATTCATTGCTTTAAAAAAGCTAAAAATAAACCAATAAATACCATCTTATGAATCATAGCCAACAAAAAGAATTGTGAGAAGATTCCAGATATATGAAAGCATAGCTTATTTAGAAAACAGCCCAGATCCACAAATCTAACTCAGAAAAATATTTAAATAATTAAAATAGTTTTTCTGTTATTAAGCCATATTTCACAAACACATTGCAAATCATCTCACCATTGTCATCTTCCCTTTTATTCTGGTAAGTCTGTTATTGTAAACAAGTGTGCTGTGTAAATCAGCTTTGCCAAGTTCAATTATTCAAATTAATTTACACCACATTTGCAGCCTGCAAGAGAGAATTTCTGACACAGAACACAAAACTGTTGCTTGAGATTTGTCCCACAGCCTTCTGTCTAATGGATGTTAGGCAACACATGAAGATGACATTTGTGACTTTCATAGTGCATGATTCGGGACACTTTAGAAACTTTGACAGCTATTGTAATTGGTATTAATAAAATATTTACTACTTTGTGGAGTGTACAAGTTGTTTGTATAACTATGTGTGTGATGGAAAAAAAAGGAAAAAAAATGAACTTGAATCTGTCTCTTAGGCCCACAGGTTGCTATGGTTACAGTGTCTGACTCTTTTGACGTGTGTTTTTGAGCTCTTGAGTTTACGACACCCTGCCATTATTCCTATCATCCTATCAATCAGCTGAGAGATGGTGTCTACTCAAGAGTTCTAGAGAGTGAAACAGACACACTTATTTCTGTTCAAGTGAGAAAGAAAAACATCTGAGCTCGTAAATACTTGAAACACTACAACAGTGTTGAAATTTTCTGTAAATAAATAACAGCATATGAAACACAAAGAGAACAACACAAAGGCATTTTACCGGCTCTTTAGTTCACTATTTGTCTGTGTCAGTTCAGTGCTGTTTCTTTTTTTTTCTTTCTTCTATTCTGTCCTCTCCTGAATGGGCAGTCCCAGATCAGGGCTAGCCCGTGAGATAAGCCCAAAGGAATCTGTGTGAAAGCCCAGCCTGAGCTCAGGGGCTAATATAATCCTCAGAGGCAATGCCATGGCCAGAGCACAGTCCGATCTAAATGGAGCTCCTGCCATTACAGGCAAAATACCTCTCGGGCTCTGACGCTCTCTAAAGGGGACACCGGCATATGTGCCTGATTAGCGTGTCATGAAAGCGGGATTTAAAAAGAATCCTAATGACTTAGCTAGGAACCCTGCTCTCCGCCGTTGCTCGCAGAGGGGATTGTGTCTTATAGGGCTTGTTCAGTCTGGGCCATCCCTGGCAGCCATTTTAGTATTTACAAACACAGCACTCTGTGGCTGACAGTCGATAACATCATGCTTAAAAGCTGCCTGTTCATGTGCTATTTTTATACACAAGACGCTCTTTCAGCCATGAATAATGAACAAACATATTTATGGTGTATGACATAGTGTGTTTGAATTCATCATTGTAAAGTACTAGATCATGTGAGGGTATAAGATTTGTGACCCACTGGCCTATATTCAAGGCATTTATGCCTTTAGTGCTTTAGTGACATTCCACACATGGTGAACAACAGCCAGACTTCCTGTCAGAATCAGTTAACATGCGCATGATGGACCACTGCCTTTCATGTAATGTTACTGTACTGTGAATGTTAATTTTAGTATTCTTCACAGTTCTTCACATCATTACTTAGTTTACTGTGATATTCTTGTAAATGTATTCTTGAATCTTCCTTGAATAGACAGGACAATCAGTACTTTAACAATGCATTGTGTCCCGTATCCCATAAAGTGTAAAACACAGTTCTGATTTTTTACTTCACTGCTCCAATGCCATATAATATTTTATGAAAAACGAGTTTCAGATATGTTTAGAATAGCTGACCCTGCTTCATGTGCTCAAAGCTGATGTCAGGGCTCCAGTTGGCTGCGGTGTAGTCATTTTAACACGGCAGAGGAGGATGATTAAGCAGGCTGAGACTGAGGGGAGAGGACATGCTTGTCATAACGAGCGCACGGAGACCTATGAAATCCTCCCGGTGATCGAGATGAGAGATTCAGGCCTGGGCTGCGTCACTCTTCCTGACTCTTTAGCCAATGACCAGACTTTCCACATTACTAAGACAGTGTTTCAGGACAACTGACCTTTTATACAAGTGAAGTGCTTGGGGATAAATGTACTGGGCTTGTATGTATATTCTTCTACTGCAACACCATATTAACTGACCCTAAATTATCAAGTTTAAAAGGCTAATTCAATATGTATAGAACAATAGATCAATATGTATTTGTGTAGCTTCGTGGATGTGAAAACTGTTGCACTGTTTGCCGGTGAAGCAATAAATCCAGCCTTGTGGTCTATTATAGCAACCCACAGATGCCATACTAGACACATATGGCACAAGGTTAGTGAGGTCATGGCGGGGAAAAAAGGGGGAGAACAAACCTCCATCAAAACTTGTCATCGAGTTCTGTTTCCTGTCACAAAAAGGGCCAACAGGGCAGACAACAACAGCAAGGCTAGTTTATCTGCCCATAGCAAGCTCATGTTCGCTCAGTGAATCACAAATAATTTCAGTAGGTTTATTATTGATTGCTTTGGCAGGAGTTCCAGGAGGGAGACTTAGGAATCTTAACTGGTACGCTCCTGCTAAATAAGGTTAAATGAACATTTTTACAGTGCCACAAAGCTCATTTGCCAAATCAGATTAGCATGTGTGTACATGAGCCAGCATTGTGACAGTCCAACTTTTTGTCATGTTAATCTGCTCTGGCTGTCACACTCTCGAGCCAAAGTCCACAAATGTGCCGCCAGAACAAAGATTTGATATTGTATATATTTAGAATAACATCATACACAAGGGATATCCAGGAATGATCTGACTGCGTTCTGCATTACCAATAGAATTAAAAGAAATGGCAATGCTGAGGCTGAAACTGAAGAAGGAGAACACAATTAAATGGCTGGGGGTTTATGGGACACATTATTGTTTCTAAGATAAATATTTTGCCTGAGGGACCCTCATAAACAAGGCTGAATTAAATGAAAGAAAATAAGTCAAGAGAGCACTAGACATTTACAATAGCAAATTAAACTAAATGGAGTTAATCGAGGACTGCTATGTGGGGTAAATAAATAAAAATAATAGACCCTAAATGTCACACACACACATACACAGACCCAGATTACACTGCTGGCAGAGAGATCGAGAGAGAGGGAGAGAGAGAGAGAGAGAGAGAGAGAGAGAGAGAGACTGAAAAGGTCTAAGGGAGTCTGAGAGAGCATATGTAGGCTGTTATATTAACCAGCTTCCTTTTCTTCCAACAGGTGGCAGCATGTGACCAAAGTCTGCCAGAGTTAATCTTCCTCTCAAAGCTGTTTCATATCTCACCGACAGGTGGCGGTGTTGCGAACACAGGAGAGCACATCTGACACCGTTCTGTCAGTCTGGCTGCGTTCATCTGGCACACAGCTCTGACTCCAGCAGACAGGCCTACGACGTGACTCTGCCAACACCGGGGCCTGAGGTTTGCAGTAAGTAAACCCGGTTAAAAACATGCCCTGAACTTATTTCCAGTCCTCTAATTTAATGTTAAATTCATAAATCCCTTGAGGAAAAAAACATGGGCTTGTTTCCCATATGCCTTCTATCTATTGGAGGCCTTGCCAATGTATTTGCAATTCCTAAATCACTTAAACAGCATTCTGAAAATAGCCTTGTACAGCACAGTAACTAAGTTCACATGTGCTTGGTGTTGCTCCTCCCTTGTATCAAGTTATATTTGGATAAAAGTGTTGAATGAATGTAATTTAATGTAATGTAATACATGCATTGCAGCCTGACTGTTAAGTCAATCTAAAATCTGATGAAATATGCTTTATACGGGGCCCTTGATGGGCAAAACACAAAAGATTTCTCAAGAGTAAAACAACATTCCTATCTACACCCGGTAACCGGTATTGACCAATTGTTAAGCAATGAATTCCAATAGTGGACTGAGCTGTTGTGTGTGTGAGCTACCCGTTGTGTGTGTCAGATTGGTGTGACCTTATTTAGGGACACTTTTACACACCAAGTGTTGCACAGCTCACCTCAGATGCTCCTGTTTGTGCCCAGTCACTTCCCCTGCTGTTTTCTGTTCCCTGCTGCAGCAACCTACATTGCATACAGTAGAGGCAAATTTACCGTAACATTGCATGTTGCATGTTGCATGGTATGTTATTGCCACATTTGTGTGTGTGTATTTGTGTGTATGTGTGTGTGTGTGTGCGTTTGTGCGTGTGTGCCTGTGTATGTGTGTGTGTGTGGGACTGTGTGTGTGTGTGCAGGCCTGTGTGTGTGTGTGTGTGTGTGAGTGTGTGTGTGTGTGCGCGCGCGTGCACACGTGTGTGCGTGTGCGTGCATGCATGCCTTTGTGTGTATGTGTGTTGGGCGTAAGCTGTGAGAGAGTGTGGGCTGTGAGTGGGTGTAGTGTGTGTGAGTGTTTCAGATTAACACCAAAAACATTATGCATGTTAATTCATAATAAAGTATGTGTCTCTGGTTGCTTTGCCTTTCCCACGTATGAAGTTGTAATCTGATATAATTTTCTAAGTTTGGCCATGGATGGTAATACAAGTTTTATTAGTCATCCATAAAGCAGCCATAGAGTTGTGTAAAACCATGAATGTCTTTCACTGATCTACACCTACACTGTGGGGTGAATTAGTGCAAAAGCACTAAGATAAGTTATGAATCTAATAACCCACTCCTACATTTGATCTCAAGTATGAAGTATGTGTCATGTCCAATATGTCTGGTGAGGTTCTGGAAGACTCGAAACACCGAAAATTAGGTGAGACCATTTCCTTTTTGTCTCCATTTTCTTTGAAAGAGGAAATTGAAAAAGCAAGATTTGATAAACACATCTGTTTTGGCCATCAATGTCATCCCCAGCTGACAAATGTGCATACCCACTGGTTTAACAGAAGTCACTCTGTCCCTCCACAGAAGAGTAGGGCCTAATGCTACATAACTAAAACAGCTCTGTCTTTTCCTGCCACTTAAGAGTTAAATATCATTTTATAATAGCTAAGTATAATTTATTTATCATTAATTATAATATCTGTTTTCTGTTCCACCTTAGACCTGATCTGAGCCTCCTTTCATTGGCGGGCAGAATGAGAATGCATATGTGCCTGCAGAGTTGCCTGAGCTTTGGATGGTCCACTATCACACTACAACAGAGGCTCTGATGCTTGTTACTTACAAGGCCAAAAGGTCCACAGCAATCAAGTGCCTCTACTCTAACTCAAATGTGCCAACAGCAAGGGTATCTAGCCTGCCACTCACATAGATGGTCAACAGGACATGTAGCAGGGGTGTAGCCATGAAATCATGAAATGGGTGGGCCCAGAAAAAATGTGGGTGTGGTGGGTCTAGCCCAAAACACATAGGTTACTGTTATTACTAAAACAGTCAATCAACTGGGCTTTTTATATGAGTTAATAACAAACTGCTGTAGTGTATATTATTAATAATAATAGCATTATTATTATTATTATTATTATTATTATTATTATTATTATTATTATTATTATTATTATTATTATTATTATTATTATTACTATTATTATTAATGTACAATTAATGGACGCTTGAGTAGTTTGTTATTAACCCACATGAAAAAGCCCAGTTCTCACACATACGGCAATGTAAGAAACAAATAGAAATATCCTATCATGCACCACGAGGTTCCTGCTATTGTCATGAACATACTACCCAGTGCTGTACACTTGTGGACTTTATTAGAAGAGAGCCCCTTGACACTCCAGTCTCCTACTGGGGCCCTGGCCACCCCCGCCACCAGGCATTTATTCCCAGTCTCAGATCATTGTTGTGACCTGCTCACAAGCTACAGGGAGAGAAAAAAAGACACTTCAAGGACATCACACAACACACAAGCCACCCACAACCTCTCTCTCTCTATATATCCCTTTTTCTCTATTTCTCTTCCTCTGTGACTCTCTCTCACTCCCTCCTTTCTTTCTTTCTCTTCATCTCTCTCTCTTTCTCTCTCACACACACACGCACACACACACACACACACACACACACACACACACACACACACACACACACACACACACACACACACCTCACTTGTCTTGTAAAAACTTTGCTTTTAGCAGATCCCAGCAGGGAAGGTTTTTTCCTCACACACACTACAGAAAGCAGAAGGAAATCTATTAGTCTGACAGCTCTACTGAAAAGTCTGGGCACTCCTCCCCAGGGACTGGGCCTACACACACACGCACGCACACACACACACATGCACACACACACGCACTCGCACAGAGGGAGAGAAACACACATGGTCAAATGCACTGGCACACAAACAAATTGTGTGTGTGTGTGTGTGTGTGTGTGTGTGTTTGTATGTATGTGTCTATGTGTGTATGTGTGTGTATGTGAGAAAGAGAAACATGGGGGTAGGGGAATGGGGGGGTAGCAAGTCCATGATAATATCCAGGTCCATTGAATAAACATATTCACATGCATTCACAAGTAATAAAACATATTCAGTTTGTCAGGATAATTACACTATGCTACAGCAAGCTTAGCCCTGATTAGGGTTAACAGGGAAGATTAATCACGGCTAGACAGGACATTTTCCTTTATATGCACAGAGGATGTTTCAGTCACACCTGGAGGGTTGCCTATGGATTATCTACAGACGCACACCTTATAAACAAGTGACCTGGTGAATTTTTGGTAATGGTTAATGATGGGTTATAACCAGATGTGTCAATTCCGGGTTCAGAAAGTAAAAACCCTGCCATGTTTTCCTTCCAGCACAGGTAACTTCACTTAGTAGCTGGTCTTCCTGTCTTAAGTGCTCATTACAATCAGCTGATTCAGAGCTGGTTGGATGAAATTTGTGGCAGGGTGTTTTACTTTCTGAACCCGGGATTGACAGCTCTGGTTATAACCTAGTAGACTAAACTCTTTCACCTCATTTCAATTTGTGCACAGAGTCTGGCTACTCTGCGTAGTCATACGTTTCCTTCTCAATGGGCGGATGGGTGGTGCACTTTCATTCACAACTACTTTGCCACCACTGTGCTGTAGTTTAAGGGTGTCAGCCCGCCAAGGCCGTTAGTGGTCTGGGGGCCCCAGCAGCAGCAGCAGTCTGTGCGGCCTCTCTGCTGTCTATGCCTGGTGAAGGGTTGGACTCATTTGAGGTGATGCTTACAGAACAATAGGAAACACTGGAGCTAAATTTCAACCAATCTTTGCCCTGAAACAATGTTATTTAAAAACTCTGGGTTTCCAGAGTGGAAAAATCCGTCAACGCCACCATTGCATTGTCATGCAGAGACAAGCAATTAGTCATTTTTTCTCCAGGGGAATGAAGTGAAAAACAACAGTACTCCAATATCCAACAAACAAACAGACAACAAGACAGACAGACAGACATATTTGTAAGCCACTTCCCCAAAATAAGAGAGAACGAGAAAAGCACAATCAGGAAGTGTTCGTTTGCTTGATGAGGAGAGGAGCAGTGCCCTGCTGAGCTGAATGGGTGGCAGGCGGGCGGGTGGGCAGGCGGGCGGGCAGTCAGGGCAGTAAGGGCCCAGTGCACCGTGTGAATGACAGATGTCGAAAGCAGCGCACCCTCACCCGCACCCGCACCAGCGCTCGCGCCCGTCTTCGCGTGAGAAGCAGTCAGGCCACAGGAGAGGAAGTGAGACTTGTGAGAATGGCAGCTAACCACAAGCCCTGCTTTGTCTAACCACCCTGCAAACACCCCCTCCTAACCCTTCACACTCACACACACACACACACACACACACATACACGCACACTCACACACACACACACACATACACACACACACACACACATGCACACACACACACACACATACACACACACACACACACACACACACTTACACACACACACATATATATATATATATATATAAACACATCCACACACAAACACATTAACACACACACACACGCACACACACACACACACACACACACACACACACACACACACACACACACACACACACCAGCCCCCCATCACTCCACTATCACCCAGATTGGTAAGACAAGAGCACTCGACTCGTAGCTGCACCCACTGGTTCCCCACCTGATGCTGCATCCCTCCACCCTTCTGTCACCCCCCCCCCCCCGGGCTCTCCACCCTACCCCACCGCACCTCTCCTCGCCCCACCGCACCTCTCCTCACCCTCAGCCCTGGCTGGCTGAGGTTTTCTCGCTCACGCTAACCGGGTTGAGCTGGGGTTCAACGGTGTCACTCGCCGGTCCCTCCAACGCAGCAGTGAAGCCATGTGAGCGAGCGAGCGAGCGAGAGAATGAGGGAGTCGAGGGCGAAGCCTCAGACCAGACCAGACTAGACTGCATCTCGTGCGACGCTGCGCAGCTTCTGCTGTCTCTTCACTTTTTTGGGGGTTTTTTTTCTCGGTTTCACCTCACCACAGGGCACTGGTGATCAACATGCTCTGCTGTGCTTTTGTGTTCTTTGAGTAGCAGGACAACAGCCCCCTGAGCTGCAACAATGACACAGGGTCACGTGATAAAAAAAACACACACACACTTGTAGTGAGTAAGTGTGACTACTTGAGATTAAACTTGAAGTTCTGTTACAAAAGTTCTGACCAGGGCCTATGCAGGGCCATAGCACATAACCCATAGGGCCTAGTCCTAGGGTTATGTGCTATGGCCCTGCACACACACTCTCTGTGGGGCCCTCTCCACTCTACCTGTACCCGGACTTGCTAGGACCCTACTGCCACTACGGCCCTAGTTAATCAGTCTCTGTTATTCAGTTAATCATTATGTAATATCACTGCTCTATAATATTAGAGCGCTAGAAAAAACAGGAAGTGGTAAGATGTGAGAGACAGAGGCTGTTGGTGGACTATAATTATTTCTCAGAACCAGACTAAGTCTGAGCATGGGGTATAAAACTGTCACCTAGGCAAACAAAGCTAGGGCTGAAAATGAGGGCACAGGTCATGTCATATCGTGGGCTTTTTTTTAGGCTAGTGACTGCATGCCTTTTGTTCTAAGAACCAAACCCAGAATCTAACCTAGGAAACTATCAAGCACTGTAAATGTGACCACGGTCAGCCTTTTTAGGTGTTTATACAATTATTTTACACACTCAGTATCTGAAATGCATAAGTGTTTAATTTACATTTGCCACATTATGTTCACTTCTTTCATTTTTCCAGCTGCCATTCTCTGTTACACTCTCAGTCTCACTCTCAGTTTCATTCACAGTAGAGGCACTGAGAGCATTACAATTCATCCTGCAGTACTTGCCATGCCAATGACACTTGAGAATTCGTCCATAAATTGTAATGTTGTGACATAGGACAAAAACGTTAGTTGGATGGCTTGCACTCACAAACATCAATTAAAGAAACTCCGCCGCCTGCCGCCTACACACGACATAGCAAAATTTCCCTGGAGTTCAACCCTGATCTGATCCCATCTCATTCAGGGTCTTAGATGCCCAGTATCCACCATGCTGCTCTTGCTGCATACAGATGTTTGCTGTCATATAAGATGAATGACCTCCGGTCCACGTCTCATGTGAACATCCTTGCATGTGAACGTACTGTAGGCTTACACATTCTACAGTGGCTTTGTGGTGATCATTATGACTTGAAAGCATTTGAAAAAAAAAAACTCTTACAACAGTGATGGTTTTGCATGGTTTTGTCAGTGAATCTGAGAAACAGTCAGTAATGATTTGCATTGCATACCGTAGAGTTCTCATTTAGAAATTCAATAGTGTGATGCTTCCAGACCATTACACCGCATGTTTTCAGTGTGTCTGTGTGACGCAAAAAAAATGGCATGGCAAGTTGGACTGGAAAGTCAATAAACTATTAAGACCATGCAGGAGCTCTCCAAGGTTTTACACAGAACAGAGTAACACTTTAAGATCTGTGCAGTGCTTAACGGTTCTGCCTCACAGTTCGGACACTAAAAAGCCCATTAAAGGGAATGAGATGTCCAGAAAAGCGTCTGGAAAGGGATGGTCATTACAGTAAGTTGAGTCATGCACAGCAAAAAAAATCTCCAAAATGTCTGACGAGAGCCATAGAGCAGTACTTAGTCACCGAGCAACGCTAGAGAACAGATTAATGAAAATAAAACGCTGCAGTCCACAGCCTTAGCTTGTTAGATAAAGCTCAACCAAAATCCCCAAGCTGGTAGAGTGTGTGTGATGTGTTTTCAGTGCAAAAGGCAGCCAGTTAAATGTCCTCTTTGGGAGCAAGAGCTACATTACATTGCGCTTAGTTGACAGTTTTATCCAAAGAGATTTACAATTGAAGAAAAGCGTGCAGGGAGGTGTCCTAATGAAGTGCAAGGGGGACAAATAGATGGTGCTCGCAGCTGTTGGTGAGATGCTTAGTGAGATAGAGCTGTCAGGAAAAGATTTGAGACGTATTTGACTGCAGGCACAACTGCTGAGGTAATGGCTTGGAGGAGATTCCTAGGAACTGGGCCCAACACACAGGTAGTTGCTGTTAGCAATTAGACACTAAAATATCATAAGGTTAGTCTCTCACTCTTAAGGCTTGTATTTATGTATAGTTCATATGGTGTGTGTGTGTGTGTGTGTGTGTGTGTGGGTGTGCACTTGCGTGTGAGATTGCAACTGACTTGTGCGCCATTACAATACATCTGTTTTCTTCCCCATGTTAATGTGTGCAATTGCATTTCTTCACATGACTTGGTCATTACATAGTCCTGTACATCGTGTATAGGAAGAAAGAGTCAGAACAAAATAAGAAAGAAAGGAAATGAAAAATTCTCTCTCTCTCTCCATCTCTCTCTCTGTCTCTCTCCATCTCTGTCTCTCTCTGTCTCTCTATGCCTCTCTCTCTCTCTCTCTCTCTCTTTCTCTCTCTCTCTCCATCTCTCGCTATCTCTCTCTGTCTCTCTCCGCCTCTCTCGCTCCCTCATGACCTTGACCTTGACCTTGACCAAGAAGCAGGTCAGATGTTAAGAAGTCCACCTGCCTCTGGTTTTGTGTATTTAGTGTGTGTATAAACTACACAGTGTGTGGGTGTATGTGTATGTGTGTTTGTGTGTGTGTGTGTGTGTGTGTGTGTGTGTGTGTGTGTGTGTGTGTGTGTGTGTGTGTGTGTGTGTGTGTGTATTGGGGGGTGGGGGGGGGGGTCTGTTACAGGCCTTTAATATTTAATCTGTACTGTACCCATAGCAGATTGGACTCACAGTGTATTGAGCACTTGCTGACCTACTTCATGGTGTTACATCACCGTTATCATTTTAAAAAACATCAGAGGTACGCTCTCTACTGTACTACGGGTTTGGCATGGATGAATTTACTAATCCTAAATCGGATTAAAATCCTAATATAGTATTATTTTTCAACAAACCTGATGACCAACACTAGAACAGTAAACATGTTGACCCCACACCATTTAAATTTAAAATCTGTTTATGTAATACTATTTTCATTTCAGGTCTCTTCTGTTTTTGGCTTTTAATTTATTTTATGTATTATTTCTGCATAAATACATTTAAGTGCTGTTTGCCTTTGATTTGACATGACTGGGAGAAAGAGGTAGGGCATGAAAATACCTTTGGTAGCACTAGGTCTACGGATTAATGTATGGGTACTTTTCTTTAATAACATTGCTTAATATCATGTGAGGAGAAAAGACCTGCAGTATGTGTGTGTTTGTGTCTGGTATTGTCAGTGTGCTTTGTAAAAACTCATGGCTGAATGGAGTTTTTTTTCTTCTTCTCCACATTAAGAGTTTAAAAAGACATCTCTCACAAGGATTTAAGGGTAGTCTAATGCTAACTTTATACAGCACTAAGACAGCAACAGAGGCCAGGTGTTGAGTCCCTGCCAGACAGACACACACACACACACACACACACACACACACACACACACACACACACACACACACACACACACACTATACTACGCTACACTACACTGCACTACACTACACTACCACCCTGAATAAATACAGTAAGTCAGGAGGTTGTTAGTGGTTTTGGGTGAGGTGTTGCCCCAAATGACTGTGAGCGTAAAGAATGAGTCTGAGGGAACAGCTCTTGGCAACCCCCTCACAGTGCGGCAACTCACATTTCCACCGCATCGCACGAGGAGGCCCCAGCCTCCCACGGACTGCCAGCCAAGCCAGGCCAGTGTCTTTGGGCTTAGACTCTGCACAGCGCCTGGCACAGAGACAGCTGCACTGTCACTGAACCAGGGAGGGTATGCTGAACCAGGGGAAATGCCAAGGGCTACGGGGCGCACTTCCCAGGGATGGCGGGCCGGCAGGCGGGAGGGTGGGAGGGCGCTGATTAGACCTTCACCTCCACTTTGCTGTTACATGCGCTTGCTTCGCGGTGTACCTAAGCTGACACATGCAATGCAATGCAATACACAGATGCAAAGCAACAGCAGGACTTTGAAAAAAAGAAAAAAACAGCAAGTCTTTGCTGCTAAACAGACAATGCTTATAGTTTGAAACCTTCACGTACTGGATGCAGCAGTGGAAAAAAAAGAGAAAAAAAAAAACGGAAATGATGGACAAGTGATTAAGTCAAATATTCTGGGTTGGGTGTCTGCTTTCTGTACACTGTTGTGTAAATACTGTCCCCATTGTTCTTCCCAGCAGGACAGACTCCAGTGACAGACTGTCCCTTACAGTGACAGACAGTAGGGGAGACACCACTCACAGTCCTTGTTTAGGTCCTTTAAAGCAACAGGCATTTTTTTATTCTGACTGGTGAAAGCACTGTAATTAGTTTAGACCATCATGCTATTGGTGCGGTACACTGAAAAGAAACCTGGATTTCATTACTTGTTGTAGTGTTGTTTAGCAGACAGTCTTATCCAGAGCGACTTAGTAAACTGACTATGGGGACAGTCCTTCTGAAGCACTTCAGGACTCAGTGACGTGCTTAGGCCTTAGGGGCGCAGTGGTGGCAGTCCCAGGGGTAGCCTATATTGCTATCGAGTATATTAGTACCCACCCGACAATTTTATGGAGAATAAAACTTTACAAAAATATATTTATAATATCATCATACTGGAGGACTGATTGATAACCACTGATATTAGAGAAGCACGTCAGGATAATATGCTGACCAGTGCTACAGGACAGACTGTGCTCACAGGTTTGCGCAAGTACCCGTGTTAACAACACCCTTTTTGAACTCTCTTTGCACACATGAACTCTCTTTGCAACATTCACCACCTTCCTTTCCACTGATTACTAATCATTATTGAGGTGGCACACCCATGTAAATATTTCTAACTCTTTATGTGACCTATCTTTATGTGGCATATCTGTGGCGTGTATCTTCCCGTGTTTTGCCTTCATGGACTTTGATTACCTTAACTATCTACTGAGCAGTGTCATTTGCCCACTCATGAGTTTGTTGCTTTTGCCATTCGGTCAATAGGAACTTCCTGTATTTCTGAATGGTGTTATTTGTCAACCCAGAGATGAATCCTCTCTGCTCATCTGTCTTGCACATGGGTTTGTGACACACGTCAGACATAACACCTTTTCCATCCCATCACCAGCAGTCACAAGGAAATGTCTCACCCTGTTTATGCGCAATTCAAAAGCAGAATATTTGTTATAGTACAGCAAAACCATATCCTCAGAATATGACTAACTTCATTTCACATGAAATATCATGGAAAACCACTTTACACCTTCACACCTATGATTTCTTGGTTTGCGTATATATTGACAGGATGAGGTCATGCAAAGTAGGTAGGCTCATGTAATGAGCTGATGCATGGGAACTACCAGTCAGACTACCAGTGAACCAGCACCCGTGTTTACCACATCATTTCGGATGGTGTTCTTATTGACGTGTCATGCAATGTATGTGAAGTCGCCCACACCCACCTGCCACTTCCTGTTCGCACTCTTGCTTCCTGTTCATCTTCGCCGTGACCTTCCTTAACCTGTGACTGCCAGGAGGCACTGAGCTGTCAGTGTGTGTGTGTGTATGTGTGTGTGTGTGTGAGAGAGAGAGAGAGAGAGGCAGAGAGAAAGAGACAGAGAGAGAGAGAATTTGGCAGATAATCCATTTACTGTAAATGCATACGCCATAGGATCTCATTCAAACACTCAGCTTACAGTGTTTGACTGATTCTCTATTGTGCTGCTGCTATCATTGTTCGATGACTGCTTGTTGTGGCCTATGGTAACAGTGGCGGTTCTATAGTGTTTTACGCCCCGGGCGAGACCACGTCTCAGCACCGGGTGGCTGCCTGGTTCGCCCGTGCCTAAAACCGCTACTGTATGGTAATAGCCGTCACAGTAACAAGAGTTTATCCTTCATATGCATTAAGCAAATACATTAGGGGTGGTTAGCAAGCTAGCTAGCTTTAGCTCATAACTTCTCAGTGTTGCTTTAGCTTGATGCTTCGTTACCATGGAGAGTCTTCTTCCCAAAGGACAGTGTCTGAGGCTGCAGGCAGGGGGGTAGCGGGGGGGGGGGGGGGGTTGTGGGTTTTTAGGATGATTTAGGATGATTAAGGGTCCAGCATTGGCAGGAGTCTATATTATCTAGTTATAACAAGGCAAAAAATTGTACTGCTTCATAGAGTGGAACATTTCTGGCTGCCCCACTGGCACTACGGTTGATTCAGGTAGGCACTGTTTTTTTGGAGACTTTTTTTTACAAGGTTTTACTTCAGCACAGGCAGAGGAACTGGAGCACTAGTGCATCTGGTTTTGAGGTAAACTGGAAACATACTCTACAGTTGCAGCTGTATGTGTGAGGGGGTGGATGACAGACTGAGTGTCCACTGAGAGCTTCTGACTTTGAAATAGTTGGACGAAGACATAAAAACTTGTTTGTTTGTTTGATTCTTTGTTCTTCCAAAAAAAAAAAAAAACAGCAACATAAAAAAAAAAACAGAAACATGACTAGAAAGTAATGCCCATAACCAGGGCGAGGAGCATTGGACCTTGAAGAACAAAAACAAATGAAAGATTAAGAAGTTTCACTGAAATAACTGCAAATAAATCCAAAAGTGAAATGCCAACCCCCCCTTCCCCCCCCACCACCCCTTTACTTTCTCCCTTCGCCTGGCTCTCTCTCTCTCTCCCTCTTTTCTCCTTCTCGACATACTTCCTGTTTGGTTGGCTAGACTCCAGTGGCAGATTTACAGCTCAAGGGTCAGGGTTTTACAACAGCACCATATAAATCCTCATCTGCCCCCATTGCCTGCTGCCCTGACCCCCCACCCCCCCACCCCCCCAAAATCCCACCTCCACCAACAACCACCCCATACCCCATACGCCTCCTGCCACACACACAACCAAACAAAGACAACCTCCAACCTCCTCTCCCTGCCGGTCCTTTCATGTCCATAGTGACTAGCCAGCGAAAAATGTGTGTGTGTGTGTGTGTGTGTGTGTGTGTGTGTGTGTGTGTGTGTGTATGGGTGTGCGCGTGTGTGTGTGGCTCTGCATGTGTCTGCATGCATTTATGTGTTTTCATATGTTTGTGTGTGTGTGTGTGTGGCTGTGTGTGTGGCTGTGTATGTGTCTGCACGCATTTATGTATTTTTTTATGTTTATGTGTGTGTGTGTGTGTGTGGGTGGGTGTGCATGTGTGTGTGTGTGTGTGTGTGTGTGTGTGTGTGTGGCTATGTGTGTGTCTGCAT
>CM059266.1:12145502-12168002 GCA_030347295.1 Setipinna tenuifilis | reverse complement strand
GAAGATATGTGTGTATGTGTGTGCTTTCTCTGTTTCTCTTTCTCATCGGCCCACCGTCGTAAGTCAAGACTAATGGACTCCATATTGTCCATAAAGAGAACATCATGCCCATGTGTGTGTGTGTGTGTGTGTGCGCCTGCATTCTCCAAAGCATCCGTATGTGAGCTGGAGCGTTTGTTTGTCTTTCGCTAATCCCAAATGAAAGACAATTTGACGTATTGGACAGTTCGTGTGCTCTTGAACTTGGTTCCTTAGTTGCTGTTAGTTGTTGTTGTTGTGAGGTGTTGGCGTGAGAATCTGTTGCCAAATCTGATTGCGCAAATAGGTGTAAAAAAAAAAAGATATTGCAGCATTTCTTGTACTCAGGATATTGCCATATTTCAGAAAAAAATTGAAACAGTTTTGTAAGAACTGCATTGTTAGTCAAGACACAGTGATGTGATGAAAGTATAATTCCATATCTGCCGTTGATGTCCATTTAGCATTTTGACATCCAAAGCATCAGCCACATCCAATGCATATTTGGTTGTTTGTATGTCAAGAACATGTGTGTATGTGTGTATGTTTGTGTGTGTGTGTGTCTGTGTGTGTGCATTTGTGCAAGTATGTGTGTGTCTAGCTGGTAGCTTCTAACTGGCAAAAAGGGTAAGCCAACCAAATGACAAAATTCTGCTTCTTTTGCATTAATCTCTGGGTCTTTCTGTTTCTCTCTGTATTGGTCTCTATTTCTCTTTATTTCTCTTTCTCTCTTCCTGTCTGTCTCTGTCTCTGACTCTCTCTCTCTCCCCCCTCCCTCTCTATCTATCGCTCTCGTTTTCTGTTTTCTCTGTTCACATTTCTCTTTTCTCTCCATCTCAGTGCCTGAGGTTGCTGCTGGTTTCACTTCTGTGATGGCGGAGGGCTATGCTTCAGGATGTGTAGGCAGGCCACAGTGTGTGGAGGTAGGCTAGGGTCGAGTGAGGGCATGGGTAGGGTGTAGTGTGGTGGTGGTGGGTTGGGGGAGGGGGGTATTATAGTTGGGGGGTGGGGGTGGGGGGGTGACAGTGCAGGCAAGAGAAACAGGAAGCTCTAGGCTATGAACATTGCGTGCGAGACACAGAGAAGTAGACTGAGGTTTTCAAGGGGCACATGTCTGTGTGACTGTCTGTGTGCGTTTGTGTATTCTCTCCATGTGTGTTTCTATATGTGCGTGTTTCTCTGTGTTTGTGTGTGTGTGTGTGTGTGTGTGTGTGTGGTTGTGTCAGTCTCAGTCTCATTTCATGTGCATGTGCTCCTGTGTGTAAGTGTGTGTGTGTGTGTGTGTGTGTGTGTATGTGTGTGTGTGTGTGTGTATGTGTGTGTGTGCATATGTGCACGTGTGTATGAGTCTGTATTCCTGTCTGTCTGTTTCTCTCTGCGCATGCATGCATGTGTGTGTGTGTGTGTGTGTGTGTGTGTGTGTGTGTGTGTATGTGTGTGTATATGTGTGTATGTGTGGTTGGTGAATGCGGTGGGGGGAGAGAGGTGAGTAGGTGGCTATGGGGGGCATCAATAGTAGTCTCTGCCGTCCTGTGTTGCTTTTAGAAAGGTCACAGAGAAAGGCAAGGAACAGACACACGCACCAAGACAAAGATCTCTTGTTCCACAGTACTTTGAAATCTGTGTCATGGGTTTGGCTTAAATGTGATTCAGTGATCTGTAATGTTAAACATGGGGATGTATCATATGTCTCCTCATATGTCTTCTAGCACCCCCTATTTTGCTCATTTTATGTAGTGATAAGGCAACTGACTCATTAGCCATTCTCTATGAACACTGTCAGCTTTGTTAATGAAAAGTGAACTGTAAGCACTCTGTATAAGGAATGCAGATGTACACACTGAAGCAAAGTGATGCAATCTTGTGACAATGTACAGCCGCAGTTCCCTTTGGAAACTCCATTAAACATTTAGGACTGTTCATGGGACACAATTCTGCAGTCCTTGTGTGTGTGTGTTTATATAAGTGAGCCAAGGTCAAATTTGCACACTAGTTGATAATAGTTATGTTGTGTTGTATTATATTGTATTATATTCTGTTATGTTCTGTTTTAGTTTATTCTATTGTATTTTATTCTATTCTTTGATCTGTTCTCTGTTCTATTCTGGTCTGATCTATCCTTTGGTGTTCTATGGTGTCCTATGGGTGTACTGTCAGACGGGTGTCAAATATCGAAGGATGAAAGTTCCAAAAAAAGCTGGGCTCTATAAAATATAATCATTAGTCATATAGTCATTCTAAAATTTTACATTGCTGTAAAATGCATTCTTTTATAGAATGTCCAAAAATTGACACCTTTGTTCTTCCTTCACAGGCTTTACCTGTGTGTGTGGTGACAGCAGAAGTGTGTGTGCAGGGTCTTCCTCATGCTCCTACGAACAGTCTTAACTCCCATAACAGGCCTGGCATGGTGGCCATCCACCCTTGGATGATTCTAAGTCAGTTGGGAGTCTCAGCTGGCCTTGTCTCCCTCTAAAGAGTCGTAGGGGGTGGGGTGTGTGTGGATTTGTGTGGAGCGGTGCTTGGTAGTTATTTATTTATTTGTCCGTACGTGTGTGTGTAGGTGCATGTCAGTGTGTGTGGGGGGGGGGGGGGTCATATTTATTAATTTATTTGTTTGGGTGTGTGGAGGTATGTGCATGTCTGTGTGCACACATGTTTGTGTGTGTGTGTGTGTGCATGTCTGTGCGTAGGTGTGTGTGTGTGTCTTTGTGTGTGTGCGTCTGTGTGCATGTCTATGCGCATGTGTGTGTGTGTGTGTGTGTGTGTGTGTTTGTCTGTGCGCATGTGTGTGTGTGCATGTGTGCATGGTTGGGCACACGTGTGTGTGTGTGTGTGTGTGTGTGTGTGCACACGTCTCCTCCTTGGAATGCCGTGCTGCTTGCTGGCTGCTAGCGCTGATGCGAAGCGACAGCTAGCCTTCACGCTCCGCTGACCGCCGTGTCCTAAAACGGACACAGGAGGCCTGCTTCAGCGGAGAAAAAAGGAAAAAGTACAGGAGAGGAGGGAAAATATATATGATGTTAAATAGAGAGATAGAGATAGACTCAGGGAGAGACAGATGGAGAGAGACACACAGGGATGTGAGGGAGTGAGAAGAGAAATCTAGAAGGTGGAGATTGTGTCCTTGTGATATAAAAACATACATGTGCACGTGCACAAACACTCACACACTCACACACACACACTTGCTGATGACACAAAGGGATGCCATCATTTGCCAGTTAGCTTAAAATGAACACAACAGCTTTTCAATGTATTGGGAAGCTTTAAGGAAGACAGGAAGACATATGGTGTCTTCTCCCTCTCAACATAACAATGTCCTTTTATGGTATTATTATTGATTTGTAGCATGCATTTATATTGTATAAGAGATGGTCAGGTATACACTTGTTTTCAAGGTCCAGACACTTATTTCTGGACCAGTTCTGGACCTTGCCTGTTTTGCACATCAGTGTGTGATGGCATTTAATAGGAACCCAAGCCCAGGAATCAGAATTGTCATTCTATCCTCATGGTTCTGCAATCACGTCCCTGACAGTGTGTTTTGAGTGTGAGGTGAACATGGGAAGGAGCCTGACAGGCAAAGGCAGTGTCATTCACACATTCCTTCTCTCACACTACATACTGTAGCGTTAATCAGAGTTACCCAGAGAGACAGCAGAATAACAGAGGTTGAAAAGCCCAGATTCAGACAGCAAAAATCCCTGCCAAGTATTTTTCCATCTACCCTTGAACCAGCTGATTCCAATTAGCTCACCTTTTCAGCAGGCAGATGGGCAAAGGAATTAAATCACCTGTTTTATCCTTTAAGGGTGTAAGATTTTGAAGATTTGAGGAAAAAAATTAAAGCAATGTGTTCTACAACAATGTAAGATGCTATGATTCTACATTCTGTTCCATGGAACACAACATTCTTCAAAACGTTCATCCTCCAACATTCCTGCCACACCGGTGTGATGGGTGATGCACCCTTTGAAAGGGATGGGACTT
The DNA here is from genome assembly GCA_030347295.1 of Setipinna tenuifilis. Classification (NCBI taxonomy): domain Eukaryota; kingdom Metazoa; phylum Chordata; class Actinopteri; order Clupeiformes; family Engraulidae; genus Setipinna; species Setipinna tenuifilis. Next base: position 12,163,991 of record CM059266.1, on the reverse strand, counting down.
TTTTTTTTATAGTTTCGGAACGCAGAGTTTTTCAACTTTGATCAATAGCCTCTTTCACAGTAAGACAGACCATTCAAAGTCATGCATAGTTCTTAAGAGATAAAATCATCAAAGCAGAGCACTCTCCTCAGTCATCCTCCACATACAGTACAGCTGATATTACATCCCTCCCTCCCTCTGAAGCCCCATGTGAGCATGCTCCCCCAGCACGCACTCCCACCATCACATTCCTCACAGTTTATGCTCCATTCTATGGATATTAACCAGAGAGAGCGAGGCACCCAGATTCAGGAAGCGAAGGTCCTTCCACATATTTGCTCTAGCCATTCACTAAACCAGATGGTTATAATTAGTAAAACTCATTAGCCAGGTAGATAAGCTAGCTAGTGAAATCAACTGTAAAGATGTCTAAGTAGAAATGATATATGGTGGGAGCTTTAGTTCAACACTCTGACGTTTGGCTGTTGGGCTGCCCTGCATCTCACCCTGTGGAATACATGTGAATATTAGCCCTCTGCAACAGTTTCCAGTTAAGATCATTGTGCTCATAATTTACATGATTCATATCACATAGAGGTGCCCTGTGTCTAAATACTGGATTCTAACCTACCTATATATTAAACTAATGCCTCTAGTATAAAACAGTCCTCTTAAACCATATCAGCCCTCATGGAAAACATGATGAAGGTTACCCCACAAAAACACCCTGTTTGGTGGCAACGAGTAATTTCTGAGCATTATGTTAACATCGGCAGTAGTATAAAAACACTAAATGAAAGTTGTTTTGCTGCTAACCCTCGATTCCCAGGAAATGCATCAGGCTTGTTCTTGAGTCTGTAGTTACGACTTAGCCCTGTGCCCTTTGGCCTTTTTTTACAGGATAACACAGTCCCACTACACAGACCAGGCCATTATGTATTGTTAAGGGATAAAAATGTTAAAGGAACAAAAATACACACTGCAGACACACAGGAAGTAGGGGCTTAAAGCGGTGCTTTCACGGCATGACCCCATTATGGGTCTAGAGGAGTGGGCACATTAGATAGACTATTTATATCAATGAGAGGGAGAGTGATGACAAAGCCAAACACAGAGAGAGAGAGATGGAGGTGAATGGCAGAAAATGGGAGCGAGTTGTAATGAACATGTCTGTGTCTCTTGCCATGCGAATAATTAACAGTCAGATTAATACTTCATTCATTAATTTATTTATTGGGATTTGAAATTAAAAGACGGATTCGGTGTGTGTGTCTGGGGGGACATGGCAGTATTTGTGTGTGTGTGTGTGTGTGTGTGTGTGTGTTGGGGGATGAGTGTGTGTGCATATATTATACAATCTATCTTAATAGGTTATCCAGTTTACCATCTACAAGCTCACATTAAAATAAAACCTTTTGAGGAATTCTTAAAACTAGTCAATAAAATTCTAAGATTTGATTCTAAGGTTTTTCATGCTTAAGTGTCTAGAGTGCTCTTTTTTAAACAGACCTTGGTCTGAATAAAAAGTATTCCATTCGTGAAAACAGAATTACTGCAAGTGTTTTTTGTAAGGTCAGCAAATACTGACTGTGGAGGACATTGGCTCCCCTCTTCATTATGGAACTGCTATGTAAAGGACACAGATAAATACAAGAAATACACACACAGACACAGACCCTGGGATCCACACATACACATGCACACAAACACATACACACTAACACAAACACACACACACACACACACACACACACACACACACACACACACACCACATATGAGAGGCCGTATAGGGGAAAAATATCAGCTACTTTCTTACACACCCTATCAAACTCTCTCACACACTATCAGACCTCTTTCACACACTATCAACCTACTCTCACACATCATTAAACTCTCGCTCACACACTATCAAACTATTCACACACACTATCAAACTACTCACAGTATAACACCTTATGATTAAGTGAGATCTTCGTTAAAATTGTTGGCTAATAACAAACTATTGGTGACATAAAAATGGATAGTTTCATTATGATACATTGCCTTAAACAGGCTAAAAACAGACCACAGAGCGTCACAGAAAGGCTCAAACTTGACTTAGCTCGATATCCTCCTAGCAGTCTGGAAACTGCCACTTAATGTCAGATTTTCATGTTTATGTCTGATTTTGTGTATTATTTATGACAAATGCAGTGGGGGTTTGTAAATAACTTTACTGCGTAGGGTGGTTTAAGAGGTTTGTGGTTTTGGTCTCCTAAATTAGCAGACAAGGCCAACATTATAGCATGTTGTTTCTCATAGCAGTGAGTCAAGGGTGCTTTTTATATAGGACCGTACCATTTGTTTTCTTAATGTTTCGAACTGGTCTCTCAGCTGTTGACTATAACCTCTGTTTTGTAGTCCACAGAATGGAATAGAGTATTTAATAAAACATGGACACTATATCCTGTTGCTTTATTAGCAGTTATATAATCTAGTCACCACAACAATAATTCACCGACTGTATGATATCGGACAACAGGCCACTCATCGACTAGGTAACACGCTCGACCTAGTAATATCACACGCCACCAACATTAACAACATCACCGTATCAGACGTCGCCATCTCCGATCATTACTGCGTCCTATTTGAATCTGAACTCATCATAACTACCAACAGTAGCAATAGTCAAATCCGCAAGCGCTACATAAACACCTCCATCGAACGAGAATTTACCAACCTTGTTGCTGCCCACGACCTCATAAACGAGCAAGACTCACTTGAGGAAATGGTAGTCAGCTTTAATAGCAATTTAAAAGAAATCCTAGATAAAGTCGCCCCCCTACAGTCAAAATGTAGATTACGAGCCAAACCATCCCCCTGGATAAACGACTCAGTTAGAAAACTCAAAAGACAGTGCAGAGCAGCAGAGCGAACCTGGAGAAAGACCAAATTAGAGGTCAACCGCCTAATCTTCAAAGAACGCATCTCCACTTACAATAATGTTATTCGCACTGAAAGAAGAGCGTATTTCTCAAAAATTATCGCAGACAATCATAGCAATTCAAGAGTACTGTTCTCCACAATCGAAAGGCTATTAAAACCTGCACCAGCCTGCGACATGCGTAGCTTAGCCACCCCATCTAGGTGCAATGAATTTGCACTGTTCTTCACTAACAAAATAGCTGCCATTAGAACCGGTATTATTCATGACCCCAATTATTACCACCAACCTCCTCGCAGGGATCCACCAACCCTTAATAACTTTAACCCCATCTCAGAAGAAGAACTGAATAAGATAGTCAAACAAAGTAAACAGTCAACCTCTAGCCTTGACCCTATACCTACCTTCCTTATGAAAAACATCTTTAGTTGCGTTTCAACACCCGTACTACAGATTATTAATACCTCCATCGTCACAGGAGTATTCCCCAACTCCTTTAAAACCGCAGTTGTAAAGCCACTCCTGAAAAAAGCAGATCTGGACCAAAACACACTGAACAACTATAGGCCAATCTCCAATCTCCCATTTATAAGCAAAATATTAGAAAAAGTCGTCTTTAAGCAACTCAACCTGTTCCTTAGCAAACACGATATATTAGAAAAATTCCAATCAGGCTTCAGAGCAAATCACAGCACAGAGACCGCCCTAACTAAAATAGTTAATGATCTCAGACTTAGTATGGCCACAAACAAAGTCTCTGTCCTAATCCTCCTAGACCTAAGTGCCGCCTTTGACACTATTGACCACAACATATTACTTAACCGTCTTGAGACCTGGGTAGGCCTCTCAGGCAATGCATTAAAATGGTTTGAATCATATATTAGAGGAAGGCAATTCTACGTTAGTATAGGAGACCACGTATCCAACAAACACAACATGCCCTTTGGAGTCGCCCAAGGCAGCTGTCTCGGCCCCCTTCTTTTCTCATTATACATGCTACCATTAGGCAACATTATCAAAGAATATAATGTAGATTTCCACAGCTATGCCGATGACACACAGCTCTACATATCAGTCGAGCCGAATCAAACTACCGCCCTACACACTCTAACCTCCTGCCTAACAGCTATTACACATTGGATGAACAATAATTTTCTAAAATTAAATGAGGACAAAACAGAAGTCCTGCTTCTTGGCCCCAGAGACAAACGCGAGGCGCTCTACTCTAACCTAGGAAACCTTAACCAACATGTCAGAGAAAAGGTGACAAGCCTAGGAGTGACCCTGGACTCTGACCTAAACTTTGAACCTCATATTAATAAATTAACAAAAACCGCCTACTTCCACCTTAGAAATATCGCAAAAGTTCGCCCGTTCTTAACCCAGCAGGACGCTGAAAAACTGATACATGCATTTATCTCAAGTAGACTAGATTACTGTAATGCCTTATTTGCAGGCCTCCCCAAAAAGTCAATTGAGAAACTACAGCTTATTCAAAACTCGGCTGCTAGGTTACTAACAAAAACTAGAAGAAGGGATCATATCACCCCCATATTAGCTCAACTCCACTGGCTGCCTGTCTCCTATAGAATTGAGTTTAAAATACTCCTGTTAGTATTCAAGGCTATAAATGGTTTTGCCCCCTGCTATATCACTGACACACTCTCTGCTTATATCCCTGCACGAGCCCTCAGATCGACCGAAGCTGGCCTCCTGAGGGTCCCAGAAGCTCCACCCAAAAGGATCGGGGAAGCAGCCTTCTCATACCACGCCCCAAGAAGATGGAACGCCCTACCACAACACATTAGAGAAGCCGAGTCCGTCGACGCCTTCAAAAGGCAACTCAAGACTCATCTGTTCAGCCTCGCCTACACCTAACGGCCCTACCGAGGACTCTCCACCCCCCCCCCCCCCATCCCCAAGCACCCAGACCAAGCCCCAAGCACCCAGACCAACAGCAGTCGCACAACGCCCCCCCCCCTCCAAAGTCCCCCTTTCACCCTCCACCCAAACAGACCCACAGCAACCACTACTTCACCCCCACGAGGACTACCACCCACCCCCAGTCTACCACAGCCCCGGCAGAAGGGCTTCCCTAGGGGACGCGGTTCTGCCTGAGGTTTCTTCCTTTTTTTTTTTCCCGGTTTGATTCAACTACATACAACTCAGGGAGTTTTTCCTCACCCCTGTTGCCCCTACGGACTTTTGCATGTGCTCACGCAAGAGCCTGCATCAAAGGGACATTGCGTTGTTATGGCTAATGCTGTTTTGTTGTGACCTTGCCAAACTGTGAAGCACTTTGAGCTGCATCTTGTATGTATGAACTGTGCTATACAAGTAAAGGTTATTATTATTATTATTATTATTATTAACATTTGTAGAGATTTTGCTGACACGTCCCTCCCTTAAAACTCTGATTGGACATTTTCCAGCGTAGTCACCACTGCTTATTGGTTCACTGATTTTGAGTGCTAAATTCAGAGCCTTGGCTACACCTGCCCAAAGGGAGGACCGTCCTCTACTGGTGCCATCCACTCCCATGATCTAATCAATGGATTTCAATGAGGCATCAAGGAGGACAAATCTCCATTCAGTATCTTCTAATTGCGGTGGCAGTTGCTGTCAGTATTTTCACATAGGAAGGAAGTGACTAAAACATGTTAAAATACCACTATTGTAATTATTCATATTGAGAGAAATGGATAGTCAGATACATACAAGCAGTGCCTACATACATATGTACAAGCAGTGCCAACATACACACATGCAAACAGTGTCTACATGCATACATACAGTACAAATAATAGACGTGGCAATGCCTACATACATACATACATACATAGATACATACTTACAACCAGTGCCTACATGCATACATATGTACAAGCAGGTTGACAGTGTGTGAAAGTGGTTTGATAGTGTGTGAAAGTGGTTTGATAGTGTGTCTAAGTAGTTTCATAGTGTGTGAGCAAGAGGTTGATAGTGTGTCAGAGTATTTTGGTAGTCTATAAGAGAGGTCTGATAGTGCGTGCGAGAGCGTCTGATAGTGTGTGTAAGAGAGTAGGTGATATTTTTGGCCTATACGGCCTCTCATACACTCGCACAGGTACACACACACAGAAACACACACACATGTATACAAACACACACACACACAGACACACAAACCCACACACACACACAGAAACATGCAGACATACACACAAACACACACAAGCACACACCCATACACACAAACACACACACACACACACACACACACAAACACAGAAACACACACACTTATACAAACACAGAATCACACATGTGTTTTACACAGACACACTCACACAAACAGAAATGCACATGTGTTTCTCTCTCTCTCACACACACACACACACACACACACACACACACACACACACACACACCATGTTCAGGGGTGATAGTGAAAAAAAATCCTGAGCCTGAACTTTTTTCGGGGGCAGGGGGCGGAGTCGGTTGGGGTCTGGCGATGACGTAACATAGGTCTAATTTTGACAAATTATTCAAACATTTAATAGTTTTTGTATGACCATTATAGATATGTTTTATATATGTATTATAGATATGCCTATATATTTAATGGCCTATTGTTGTTTTTGATCCAACTGTGAAGCACGTTGAGCAGCAGTCTTGTGTGAATTGTGCTATTATAGGATATACAAATGCAATAGGCCTAATACAAATAATTAGAACAAAAAAACGAATAATAATAATAATAATAACAACAATAATAATACAGTTTTTTACAGTTGCTTAAACTCAATTTTAAAAACTGGGCCCATGTTGACAAAACACTACACACAGTTAATGCAACCATATACCCAATTAACAGAACACCCCAGCTCTATTGCAAAATGCTATTCTTTTGTCAAAAGTGTACACATATTTATAAAAATGCAATTCTGGCACCAAATTGCACACACATGAGTCACATCATATGATTGTATTGGAATAAGTTAGACACAGTGGTAATAAATGCAAAATAATTGTAACATTTGCTCTCTTGTAGATTACACAGACAAAGTAAAATCTAGTAAATTCACCCGATGACACCAATTCACAAATTCGACACTACATGACAGCAATTCTGCAGACCAATGAAAATGTTTATTTTTTTATCCTGTAACTAGACTCAACTCAGACAATAGTTGCAGTTTGACAACAAAGTATATACTGAACAAAACAATACACAACAGTATCTTTAACCATGTTGAAGAAAAAAATAGGCATCCCTTCTCCTTGCTGCATCTGGCCACAGAATTTCATCGAGATCGTAAAACTTCCACCGCCATGCTGAGAAATACTCTTCTATTGGATTTAGAAAAGATGAGTATGGTGGAAGAAAAAGGACTGTAAACTGTGGATGCTGTAGAAACCAATTTCGTACCAAAGGAGATCTATGAAAGGACACATTGTCCCACACAACAATGTAACGCATGCGTTCATTCGTGTTCACTGCAGTTAGAATGTTGTGTACTCTGTCCAAATATGCAAGGATGAGTTCAGGGGTGACCATCATTAGGGTTTTGGGTGTGCTCTGAGTACCATAACACACTGTCTGGCTCTTTGGTGTTGTGGTCAAAGTGCATGTTTGGTACCCTGGAGACCTGGGTTCAAACCCTGGTGGGGTAACTTTTTTTTTCCTCCCCTTCACTAAAACTGTGGTAAAGTTAAAAATATATACCGAGACCACTACACACATGACAAATGCTGTTCACTAAATATATTTCAATAGATATTTTTTTACTTTTATGTAATCCAAAATCAGTCAATATGCTGAAGTGTTTGCTTGTTGCATGGTTGCATGTTGAAAACCATTTTTTCAAAGAACCATATTCACAGCAAACATAGTAAAACACAGTGTTGTTGGAGACAAAAAGTTACTCTAAGTATCATGTCTGGCTAATTTGGTGGCAAGTCTCAACATAGCGTTGTAGTAGAAAAATCAAAGATGCATGTATGTTGGGGCGTGCTTCCATTGTATCCAGTGTATCCCCACCCCCTTCCATTGTATCCAGTGTATCCCCACCCCCAACCAGATCTCCCGAATCTCCCGCCACACTAAACAAAGGCATCACACCTGTATATAAGGAGGGCGATATGCCCCATATCTGAGAGTTTGTATGGTCACAGCCTTAGGTGCACGCTGTATTAAGCTCCCGGATCCGTCACAATAAACCTCGGAGGTTTCGTCATTTACCACTACTCGGCTTGGCTTTGTCTCTACTTTGTTGATAACTAATTTTTGGACGACATTATGGCGCTGTGAGCAGGGTCTTTCATCTCTGAGACGCAGTTGAGGCCGGACGACGAAGGGAAGGCTTCCCACGCCGCGACTTGGGGAGAGTTTTGCCTTAAAAGCTTGGGACAAGGCCGAAGGAGCTATACAAAACAGCTCCGTGGCACCCTGCTTCCCGACGTCGTTCGAGTGTCTCTGCGGATCAGATAGCAAAGACCGAGCTGTGTAAGGGAGAAACCAGCCGAGTATGGTAAGTACACTGAATTTACACATTTAAAGCTGTGTCTATAATTCAGGAAAAAGGCCTATTGTTTGCCTGCCCTTAGACGGGCAGAGGATTATTAAGGTGTCGGGGACACCGCCCCACTACAAAAATATTGGGCGCTGATAAATTATTTATTTGGTTATACTAGCGTGGGGATAAAAAGCCTACTCTGGGAGTAGCGGTACCAAAGTCTGCTCGAGGAAGCAGCGAGCTCTAAGTCTATTCAGGGAAATAGCTGCTAGCACCTTGTCCAGAAGACAAGAAGCTCGTTCAGGGAACGGGAAGGCTCTGGGAGTCTGTACCTTGCGGGGCAAGAAGCTCGTGCCGGAAACGAGAATGTGTTGGTAACTTTGTGTGTGTATTTGTCATAGAAGGAACAGATCTGATACATGCAGTGTTTATAATCGTTAGTACTGATTATTATCATCATATGGGTGTCCTTGATAACTCCCACTAGTTTGCCGACGGGCATTGAATGTTAGTGAGCGAACGAACTGGTGCGTTAAGCGAGCGAACCATTAAAAGTTCGTGTGTGCGAGCCTAGGTTGTGTGTGTGTGCGTGTGTGTGGTTGCGTATGTGTATGTTTGTGCGTATCTATGTCTGTGTGTTATTCCCTCAAACTGCATGTCTTCTGCTCTGTTGAGAGCATAACAATTAACCGAAATCTAACACTAACCACGAGCATGTATTCCCCTTTGTCTCCGGAGCGAGTGAATGAGTGTGTGAGAGTTGGCCAGGCCAGCCAAGGTAATGTTTTTTGTGTTTGTAACAGGGTTAAAACCTTATTTACCTTGTTACCTTGTTTATTTCATGTTTTATTTGCATTTTGTTGTATGTGACGGCTGTGTGTATGTACTGTTGCAAGATGTTTTTTTTATGTGCCTGTGAAAACCCACAGATGGCTATTTTGCCTGGAAACAGAGTTGATGGTGAATTTTGATTGGATGTGTAACTCTGATTTATCCTGATTGGTCGGTAATTGAAAGTGAGTCTGTGCGCGATCTCCAGGAGAAAGAACGCTGTTCTCGGAAAACTAACCTCTGAGACAGTGCTAGGCGGTAGAAGTGCAGCTTTTTACAGTGTTGGGACTACGGAGACACGCCGCAGAGTGTCGTTCGACTGAACAAGTTGAACCTAGGAGATTCTGCAGAAATCAACGGGTCCCGCGATGCTGTGGGGAGCTAGGCTACACCGCTGTTGTGGGCTTCTGGACATTGCGCAACAACGAGGTAAAGGTGTTTTTTGTTTTGTTTCTTTGTTTGGCTCATGAGAGTGAAGCGGCTGTTAAGTTTGTGGCCTCACCGATCCCAAGCTCCGAACAGGCCTGCAACTCATAGACATTCATTGAATCAAGTTTGCGCTGAACGGTGAACTGTTTGAAAGGCGAACTGTGGACTGTAAATATGTTATGGGTATTGAATTTGGACGTGTATTGTTGTAAATATTTATGCTGTTGAAGGTTTACTTTATATGTTGGGGAAAGTAGGGATTTACCCTTACTGGGATAAAGTTATATATGTGTGCTGGGTATCACAGTTCAGTTAGAAGCATTAGACAACAGACGGGATATAAAGGAACAACGCGGGGCACCCTTTATAAGTTTGTACTTACAACATACTTGTAGCATACTTATCATAGTGTTGCTACAAAGACCACATTTACCACTTTCATTTGTTCACAGGATTTTCAGTTTAGATTTGAAAGACTATGGATTTGTAACATGACATTTAACTTTCACGCTTTTATCCATTTCTTTGTTTAGGTTTATGAAGCTAAACCTATCAGGCGAAAATATGATTTGATGCAGAACCTGACTTTAACAAAAAGTTGATTTTGATAACAGATTTCGAATTGTTTTTGTCACTGCTAAATATGTTTTCTGATGAATCATCATTGAGTATACTTGTGCAAAATGTTTTGCCTTTACATAACCTCTTTGTGTTCGTTCACAACAGATGCAACAGCTTGTTTTAATCCCTGATTCAGCAGACTTTGAAAACCACTCAGGAAAGACTCCTGCTAATACCTGTTTTTTATGCTAATCGATTGCCATTTGGTCACCTAGAGAAGGTGTGATGAATTTGATGTCTGAGACGTCTCAGCATAGAACATAGAAACCCATACATTTTAATACTTTTAAGTTATACTGTTCATTTTGCCTCATATACTCAATGCAGAGATTCATTTATTTATTTTGTTTGCAGTTATTCCATTGTTTGCTTGTTTTAATTCACTGATGAGACTTATTGGTTGTCCTGTCTTTAGCATTGTCATTTCTATGTCCATAAGGTCACATTGATATAAGAAGAGTTCATGTCAATCTGTAGTACATATTATGCTTACAATGCAAGCCCAGGACACTTAAACTTTAATGGCTAAAGTGCAGTTTGGTCTCAACCTCCACACCATCCTCTAGTTGTGCATTATTTTAATTCTGCCTGTGTTATCTAAACAGTTTTACGTTTTTCAGAAAATAATTGTGTGCCACGGTCAAAGCAAAACACTGAAGGAAGACACCATTAAGAGGTGTTGACTGCTACACACACCACGACGCCCATCAGACCTAAGCGGTTCTTGGTCCATTGTTAAGTATTGGTGAGTGGGGAAAAAAACTCACTGTAGGCCCAACAGGTCCGGTTCTCTAAACTGATATGTGTGTGAAGCCACTTTAAAGAAATGTGGCGGGACTGTTTGGGTTGGTTAAAAGTGATAAATGTTGGGACTTAGTAAGCTAAGATTTTGAGCGGAGGAGAAGGGGCAAGGTTGTAGAATCACATCACGTGTTAAGCTTTGGTACACTTCTGGTATTATGTCATCTCTCCTTTGCTGATTTAGAGTGAAAAGTTTAATTAATGACGTAACTTAATAGTGGAGATCAAAAGGTGCTTCCCCGTCTGAGTTATTTAAACTTGTGGCGTAATTTAATTGTGGACACTAAATGGTTTTTCCCCGTCAAGGTTAGACATTAAGGATAGTTGTAAGATTGAAACAAGGTAAAACTTGTGTAGTGTTTGCTGCAAAGGACCCTGATCTACTAAGCTGTTAACAGCTTAGCAGATCAGAAAGGGGGAGGAGTACGGTTTGTAAACTATAGGCTATTAACTTTCAATGGAAAATGGGGGGTAGCTTGATGGCTGATGAGTCTAGGATCACCTTCTGATTAGTCTTGAATCACTTCCTGATGGTTTTTAGGATCACCACCTTTTTGCAGACACGTTAAGTCAACACCCATCGTCGCCTAACAAAAGCTGGTCAGTCTGAGCTACCCTGAGCTACAATCTCTTTGGGTGTCAATATTGAATACACAAGTACTGTTGGATTAGAGTGTCTTTGTGTCCTTGTGACTTTGTGTCTCTGTTTTAGGTCAGATTCTAAGAAAACAACTGACTCCAATAGCCCAGCCAGACATGTATAGTCTAATCAGCCTTATGAATCAAATCCATTTCAATGGAGGATGGGGGTGAGGAGGGGTTGTGATTCTGACTGTACTCATGCCTGCACTATCAATACTACAAGTTATAGGTTAACTACAAGTTATCAAGTCCTCAGATGGACACTGGAAAGCTAACTGAAATCTCTATAGGAGATAGTTTAACCATTTTCATAACTACACTTAAGATTTGTTTGAGATTTGCAGGAAACCGACGCCTTGCCTTTCACCAGTGAAGAACAAGGATTCTACTGATTCTGCTACATTCACAAGGTGTCAAAAGGGGGACATTACAAAGACCCCTGTGCCAAGTCACATTTTACTGGAGGAAGACCGGAGAAAGTCGTTGGTGAAATTGGAGCAACGAACCAACACAGAAACTACACACACACACACACACACACACTTTTAGCATAGTGGACCTACTGTGGGCAGAATAAACCCCATGAGCAGTACGGATCCAGAAGGCACAGGCAGTCTACCCTGGCTTTCAGCATAGGCGTTACAAGGTTTAAGAAGATGAAGAGGATTACTCTTGTTTGCGTGTGTCCACACACAGACACACTGCACACCACACACCACATGAAGAGGAGTCAAACATCATATGCGTCATCCCCATACTTCTTTCTATTACAGGAATTCTACAGCTACCAAGATGATGGTGTTCACCATACTTTTCATATGTTTGTTTAGCATGGTCTGTTTGTTTTTGTTTTGCTTTCCATGAGTCTGTTAGCATTGTCTATTGTTGTTGTTACTTCTTTCCAACATTCTACAGTATTCTGTCACAGCCACAATATCAGAGTATTAGAGTTTCAACATGTAGAAAGATGACACAAGATGACACAATTGTATAGACCTTCTTTAATGCACATTTTTGTCCGCTCTCGGCTGTCCAAACCTGGGTGGTCATTCTCACATGACACCGGAAAGGAATTTTCCCAAACCTCTCATCGGTTTCCACATAATTGGCAATGATAGTGGTTTTACTTTGGGTAACATGGTTTTCGCCTTTCCCTGCGAGTGTGACTGATAAAGAAAAAAGAGACTGGCAGGTCTCATTCATGGAAACTGTAAATGTATTTGTTTAGTTCTTCTTGGATGCATTAATGGTAATTGTAATAGTCCAGTCAGTTAGATCTATAGTCATAATATCATGTTGTTTACGGTATTTCATTTTGCTCACGGAACCATCTTTTTATCTGTACAGACTCTCTACTGTAAATTACCTTTTAAGCTGAAGTTCAGAATGTTTTTGCACATGTTAAGGCTGCTTTTAATTTATTTTAACCTGGGTTTTACGTAACATGTAACTTTTTTTTTGTTTTGTGAAAGTTTGAAAACTTTCAAAGGGGGGTAATGTAGTAGAAAAATCAAAGATGCATGTATGTTGGGGCGTGCTTCCATTGTATCCAGTGTATCCCCACCCCCTTCCATTGTATCCAGTGTATCCCCACCCCCAACCAGATCTCCCGAATCTCCCGCCACACTAAACAAAGGCATCACACCTGTATATAAGGAGGGCGATATGCCCCATATCTGAGAGTTTGTATGGTCACAGCCTTAGGTGCACGCTGTATTACAGTTTTTTATGTTTGCTTACACGCTAAAATCTAAAGTTTTCCACAATTAATGAAACCCAATACTCAAATACCAAAACATCGGCTCAGGTAGGCACCACTCTAAGCACATTTTCAGCTTCACACATTTTGCAAAACACTACACACAGCGATTTGCAAAACATTACACACATTTAAATGCCATACACACATGATGCTTTTGTAATGTCACCTTTTCTCCATTTCAAAACACTAGCTACCAAATGACCACACACTTGCAACCAACTGGTTAAACACAATTGTCATGTGCCAAAACACTAAGGGAAAAAATGCAAAACACAGTAATCATACTTAAACACTGTAAAATAGAAAGCAGGGGCATAACTTTGACTTGAATATGAATGTAAGGCTTAGTAAATGAAGTAAAGTAAAGATTAGAGTGAAGAGGTAAATACTATCACTGCAAGGTACAATGGGAGGAGAGCAGACAGAAAAGACAAGGACTAAATTGATCACATTGGAATGACATTGGTTGACTACCTTGAAAACGCTATGTTGAGACTTGCCACCAAATTAGCCAGACATGATACTTAGAGTAACTTTTTGTCTCCAACAACACTGTGTTTTACTATGTTTGCTGTGAATATGGTTCTTTGAAAAAATGGTTTTCAACATGCAACCATGCAACAAGCAAACACTTCAGCATATTGACTGATTTTGGATTACATAAAAGTAAAAAAATATCTATTGAAATATATTTAGTGAACAGCATTTGTCATGTGTTATGTGCTCCATGCGCTGATATAACAGTACATGGAGTCCTTCACCGCCATGCTAACCTGGGTCCATACAACACTGAACTTATCCTTGCATTTTTGGACAGAGTACACAACATTGTAACTGCAGTGAACACGAATGAACGCATGCGTTACATTGTTGTGTGGGACAATGTGTCCTTTCATAGATCTCCTTTGGTACGAAATTGGTTTCTACAGCATCCACAGTTTACAGTCAGTTTTCTTCCACCATACTCATCTTTTCTAAATCCAATAGAAGAGTATTTCTCAGCATGGCGGTGGAAGTTTTACGATCTCGATGAAATTCTGTGGCCAGATGCAGCAAGGAGAAGGGATGCCTATTTTTTTCTTCAACATGGTTAAAGATACTGTTGTGTATTGTTTTGTTCAGTATATACTTTGTTGTCAAACTGCCACTATTGTCTGAGTTGAGTCTAGTTACAGGATAAAAAAATAAACATTTTCATTGGTCTGCAGAATTGCTGTCATGTAGTGTCGAATTTGTGAATTGGTGTCATCGGGTGAATACTATATTTTACTTTGTCTGTGTAATTTACAAGAGAGCAAATGTTACAATTATTTTGCATTTATTACCACTGTGTCTAACTTATTCCAATACAATCATATGATGTGACTCATGTGTGTGCAATTTGGTGCCGGAATTGCATTTTTATAAATATGTGTACACTTTTGACAAAAGAATAGCATTTTGCAATAGAGCTGGGGTGTTCTGTTAATTGGGTATATGGTTGCATTAACTGTGTGTAGTGTTTTGTCAACATGGGCCCAGTTTTTAAAATTGAGTTTAAGCAACTGTAAAAAACTGTAAGCTCCCGGATCCGTCACAATAAACCTCGGAGGTTTCGTCATTTACCACTACTCGGCTTGGCTTTGTCTCTACTTTGTTGATAACTAATTTTTGGACGACAGCGTTTTCAAGGTAATCAACCAATGTCATTCCAATGTGATCAATTTAGTCCTTGTCTTTTCTGTCTGCTCTCCTCCCATTGTACCTTGCAGTGATAGTATTTACCTCTTCACTCTAATCTTTACTTTACTTTATTTACTAAGCCTTACATTCATATTCAAGTCAAAGTTATGCCCCTGCTTTCTATTTTACAGTGTTTAAGTATGATTACTGTGTTTTGCATTTTTTCCCTTAGTGTTTTGGCACATGACAATTGTGTTTAACCAGTTGGTTGCAAGTGTGTGGTCATTTGGTAGCTAGTGTTTTGAAATGGAAAAAAGGTGACATTACAAAAGCATCATGTGTGTATGGCATTTAAATGTGTGTAATGTTTTGCAAATCGCTGTGTGTAGTGTTTTGCAAAATGTGTGAAGCTGAAAATGTGCTTAGAGTGGTGCCTACCTGAGCCGATGTTTTGGTATTTGAGTATTGGGTTTCATTAATTGTGGAAAACTTTAGATTTTAGCGTGTAAGCAAACATAAAAAACTGTAATACTCCTACGTTATTATGAGAGATTTTTGTTAAGTTATTATTAGGCCTACTATAAATCATTATTGTTACTGATGATTTCATAACAAGAACAGAAATAATAAACTAACCTTTTCCCCCTCATCACAGCACAATTGTCAAGTAACATACTTGTCACTTGTCTCCAGTCGAGGCCGTATGTGCGCAGGACGTCATTTAACTCTGCTGTTAACGCTTCTGCATTTGCGATGTTAATTATCCTACTGGCAAGATGCTGAGTCTTCACGCTCCCAGCATCCTCGTCAAAAAAACGGACAAGGACATTCATGATCTTGTCCATGTTTTTGTCTGTTGCCTCGTCAACATTAAGGGAAAACATACAATTCTTAAGTTTCTCAGACAGCCGGCGTTTAAATTCTGAGGCAATGCTGTGGGTGAGCAGATAGCTCGTATGTTGCCTTGAAATTGCCAGGTGTGACAGAGCGGCACGGTCTTGTGCAAGCTTCTTGCACTCTTACTTCGAGCACAACGTACAATAACACGCACCTGCTTGTCGAAGCTTTTGGCACCAGCTCGAGAAGGGCTTTCCATCACTCCCCACATCCTCAATCCATGCCCAACGCCATTTGTTCTTTATGGTTTTATCCAGGCCTTTAACATCTTCTCCGGGCTTCATAAACCCCGTCATACTGGAAAACTTTGCGATGGTTTGACACGCTAACTAGCAATTGCAAACTACCAAAGCAATAGCAAGGTGCATCACGCGCGGTGATATTGCGTGCTGAGTTTCATTTTGTTTTTCTAAACATCGGTTAACACTTACGACATTCTTCATATAACTTGTCTGCTTGCTGACATGTGTTAAGGTACTCATAAACAATGTTTAATAATGTATTACAATTAGAAAGCCGTGAGGCAATTTTAAGCTGCAACAGGACTGTCTCTGACCCAAACAGCTTTCCCCCCCCCCCAACTACTACATGCCAGGAGTACTACTCGAGCAACCAACGTCTCTTATTGGCCAAGACAACCAAGGCCCGCCCCGTCCTATTTCTGATTGGATTGAAGGGTTGCGATGCGCTTTACATGGTCTGCAGCACACAGCAAATTGAGCGGGAAAGGGATTTTTCGTAACGTGGATCTGCGTTCTTTGATGGGATGGGGAAAGCTTTTTTTTTTTTTAACAGAGCCACGCTACGCCGGATTTCCGGCGCGGCGCCGGACTGCTATCACCCCTGCATGTTTTACAATAATGATTTTTGCTCTGCTGTGTTAGTTGTGGCAGTCTGGGCCTGTCTTTCCTTTTGCTGTGTTCTTCACTGCGACAAGGCTGACACCTCGATCAATAGCCAATTATAAAGGGCATCGACAGATTAAACCCGCCAAAGCTTAGAACAAGGCTGTCCACCAGAGAGGTATGTGCATGTGTAAGCTATCGGCATTTGTGAGACACAGAGAGAGATGGAGTGTGTACCTGTGTGTGTGTGCCTGCACGAGTGTGTGTGTACCTGTGTGTGTGTGTGTGTGCATGCATGTGTCTGTGTGTATGGTGTATGTGTGTGTGTGTGTGTGTGTGTGTATGTGTGTGTGTGTATGTGTGTGTGTGTGTGTGTGTGTGTGTGTGTGTGTATGTATATGTGTGTGTGTGTGTGAGTGCATGCGTGTGTGTGTGTGTGTGTACGTGTCTGTAATGTGTGTGTGTGTGTGTGAGGGATTTAGGGCTGCTTGGGAAGTGTTGAATCACCCTAATGTCTGGGTGCTGTAATGATGAGGCCTGAGCCTGTGCTGCATGTCTGAATGTGTCAGTGGGACAGACGGCCATCAGACGCTACCCCGCTAAAGCAGCTCCGCCTACTACATCTCTTTTCCTACAGAGGGTCTGCTTGTGCTGCACTGAGAAACGTTTGCCTCTTGGAGGTGAAGACTCTGCTGAAGTTTAAAACGATTGGATATGCCTTTACCCAATCGCTAATGGCTGGTCGTGACGTATGCAATTAGCCTGGCTTTAAGCCTGCCTACGCACTACAGTTCAAATGTAGCACAGCCCGACCGTCTGTGCGAACGGTTCACCAGGATAGTCAAATGGAAGGAGCTTAGTGGGGCGCAGAGGGCTTGCTTATGTACACTAAAAACACCCCACTACACTACACTACACTACACTACAGTACTACACTACACTACATTACACTACAATACACTACTACACTACTACACTACACTACAATACACAACGCTACACCAGACATCCCAAGTCTCTCGAGACCTCTGGGAGTCTCCCGCATTGGAAAAGTGACTCCCGGACAAGTAATACAGCACAACAGCAAGTAATACAAAATCTCCCACCACTCGCACAGATTTCTTTAGCTAATTAGGACAAGTGACAGATGCAGCAAGTGACAGGAAGACAGGTGGAGTGAGGGAGAGTGACAGTGACAGTCTGATGTAGTATTTTTACTTATGTAATAGACCAATTCTGTGTCCCTCATTAGACTATTTAGTTTTTGACAAATGATATTTTTTCCTTCATGTTGTTGACCTTCCTGAAATTAATTTCTGCAGGTTGGGATGTCTGCTACACTGTACTGTGTACACTGCATATATGCATCATCACATCTCCTGTTAGGAATGGCATCAGGCCAGGCTCATAGATTGTAATGTAAAAGTCTCTCTCTAGATAGAATAATATAAAAGATAAAAGCCCACACTCTTAATGTCAGAAATGCGTACTGTACTGTCAGGTTCATGGTTTTGTATTGACCAATGCTGACAGCTATGCCAATGCTCTTAAGGAGCTTACACATGATCACTGTCAAGTGCTTCCACTGTGCTT
>CM059266.1:12133002-12138002 GCA_030347295.1 Setipinna tenuifilis | reverse complement strand
TGAATACATTAGGGGAATATAAATAGCCTACCTAATATCTGAGTCACACACACACACACACACACACACACACACACACACACACACACACAGGAGCACATTAAATGTAATAATCAGGTTAACCGTGAAAAAATGTAAAAGCTTCAGTAAAGTTTAGAGTACTGTCTGAACACATCAGTTTCATCCTTCTCGTCTGTGTTTTGGAAATGAACAGGGCTTGACTCATTGGTTTCCTCGTAGCCAAATAATCAGCCCATTTACATTTTGCAAAATCCCAAACATAGCACGCAATCAATCATGCACACAGTCTTTGTCATAACTGTAATATTTTCTCTGCAAGGTTGCAACACAAGACCTCTGGACTGAAGGCTCTTAATTGTCTGTTGCACTAGTCACAGCAAGAGCTTTGCTCCTGCAGAACATTTTGAATACCTCTGTATTCGTAAACAAATGCATGTGTGTGTCTGTGTGTGTGTATAAGCGAGTGTGTGTGTGTGTGTGTGTGTGTGTGCATGTGTGTGTGTGTGAGCGTGTGTGTGTGTGTGTGTGTGTGTGTGTGTGTGTGTGTGTGTGTGTGTGTGTGTGTGTGGACTGAAAATGTCCTGGTTGACACTGGAAGTAGTCTTCTTTATCGGTCTGTTGCGCAGTTGGAGCCTGTTCTGTGTTCATGTGACGTGTGGGCTTGTTGTCTTATTGAGCAGCTCACTCTGAGAGCCTGAGAGCTGATTGACTGACTGCCATGAATCTAGTACAAATAAAATCAACTGTCTAAACCAAAACTAGCCCTGATTGTTTGCTTTGCTCTAAAATGTTTTATTCTAGACAAATAAAAAAGACAGAGCTGTCAAAATCTTTCGCAGCACTGCCTACTGCTGACCTGAAAGGAAAACACTTTCAGTAATAACAAAAAGAAAATCAGGTTAGGAGACGGAAATCTGCTGTGCAGACACACAGTACTGAGAGCATCCTAAAGAGGCCCCATAACAAGGGGCAGACTTAGTGTAGCAGTGCATTATGCCTGACTCAAGACTGTCTATTAGGCTAAATAGATTCATATGATAACTATCTTTGCATTCAAATAATAATAATAATAATAATAATAATAATAATAATAATAATCATAATAATAATAATAATATTTGTATAACACATATTCATACAAGATGTAGCTCAAAGTGCTTCAATAGTTTGGCAGGAAAAAGCACAAGGCAGCATTTGTTGCGGCTTGATAGCGCGGAGAAAGTTCATTCGGGAGCTATTAGGCGATCACCTGTAGCTATGCAAGCCTGTTTGTTGTTATAATAATTATTTAGTTTGTTTAGTTATAATAAGAACTGCTGTTCTAATACACAGTGCAATGTTATCACTACTGTGCTAGTCTGTACTTAGCCCCTTTCACCACCTATTTTTATTATTTATCATGCCCTTGTATATACCCCCTTCTTCCTTGTTCTCTTTGCTCTTTTTTTGTACTTAACACTTTGTACTTTGTACTTTTTGTACTTGACACTGTCACTTTCATCTTGCGCCTTAGTTGTCTTGCTGTTTAATGTCATTGTGAAGGCAATTGTTTAATGACAATAATAGTCTTGATAATGAACCCTCTGGACAGCAGGCCATTTAGAAACACTGTCTTTCTACTGTAGCCATGGAGGGACAAAAAGAAATCACTGGCGCTAGAGAGAGCTTTTTCATATTTGTTTGTATGCAGTGCAATCAAATTAGTTTAGAGTAGTAGGATTGTCACATTACATTTTTTTCACATTGCAATTGGCATCACCTCTAGCTGCTCACAACTGGTGCTGTAGAGCTGCCATTAATGTGTTCTGTTGTGTTTTGTTGTGCTTTGCTGTGGTGTGTTGTTGTTGTTGTTGTTGTTGTATTGCACTGTGTTATGCAGTGTGTTATCCTGTGCTGTACTGTGTGGTGTGTTCTGCTGTGCTGTGTTATGCTGCGCTGTATGTTCAAGATGAAAAATTGCATTGGGTTTGTAAGTTGATACACTTTTTAGATGACCTGGAAATATTGTGCAATATCTTTGAGGGGGGCTTCTGATGAATAGATATATATTAGCCTGGCACTACTGGACTGTGTGTGTGTGTGTGTGTGTGTGTATGTGTGTGTGTGTGTGTGTGTGTGTGTGTGTGTGTGTGTGTGTCTGGGGGGAATGCAGTGCAGTATTCTGCAAACAGCAGTGAGACTCCAGGCCAAGTCTCTATGTCCCATAAATCCCCTGGCTTCCTGCCTGGAGACATCCCACTTCCTCTTCCTCTCTTGCTCCTCTCTGTCCTACTCCCCTACTCCCCTACTCCCCCTCCCCTCCCCTCCCGCTCCTCTTGTGTGTGGGCCACTTGGAGCAAACTCACACCTCCGCTGGTCTGGAGCAGCAGGCCGTGCTGGCCGATCTGGGCTAAAGTTCCCGGCGGGCTCAGGACAGCTGTCGCATGCATTGCGGAAGCCGAGTGGTGGGGGTGGGGGAGGTAGGGGGGGGGTGTGGGGGTAATGCTGGCGGTTTGTGTGTATGTGTGTGTGTGTGTGTACATGCATGTTTGTGTGTGTGTGTGTGTGTGTATGAGACATGGGGAGAGGGGGTAAAGCATGTGGATGGGGGTCAGATGGTTGGAATGGGCATCATGGGGGGCAGACACCCAAGCTCAGAAGTGCAAGTGGTGCTGGCTGGCAGTGTGTGTGTGTGTGTGCGTGTGTGTTTGTGTCTGAAAGAGAGAGAGAGAGAAACATGGGGGGCATGTGTATGTATGTGTGTATGGTTGTAGGGTAGGTGAGATGGTTGGAATGGCCATCATGATGGACACCCACCCACACTGAAGAAGCCCTGGTGGTGGTGCTGGGTGGCTGGGTGGCTGGCTGGCTGGCTGGTGGTGGGGATGCTGCCGAGCTCCGAGGCAGGCAGGGACAGGAGCGGCGGTTGGGAATAGCGCTGGAGGAGCGCCCAGCGCTTCAAATAGTTCCCCGTGTAAACACGACGATGCGGCGAGGCGAAGGGAGGACAGCAGCCAGGGGAGCGTGCCAAGATTCCTCGTACGGGAGGGAAGAAAAATATGTAAAAAAAAAAAAAAAGAAACGCGGGTAGGGGGGTGGAGGGGGTGGAGGGGGGATGGGAGAGAAACTGTTTGGAAGGCAGAAAAAGCACACAGACGGAAACCACCTGCATGGCTGTGTGTGTGTGTGTGTGTGTGTGTGTGTGTGTGTGTGTGTGTGTGTGTGTGTGTAAGTTGTTTCAGTCCCGCGGCTGGTGCTGACTTGTCATTAAAAGACTTAAAGGGATGTGACAGCCATCGTCCTTGTCATTGTAGCCCTTGGCCACTCCTGGGTGGACGGACATGAAGAACCCTTACAGTGCGGTTTATGACTCTCATCATCAGAGCAGGGCACCCACATCCCAAGTCCAAAAGCTATATCCTCCATAGTAATAAACTTGTAATGACAATGTCCTTGTTGCTATACCAGTTCAAGATGCTGCAGTACAGTTTTAGATTATTTGTTGGTCTTTTGTATGCTTCTGTATGGATTTCCAATTATATAGGCATACGATTCAATTAAAGCAATTAATATAATTTGGGATTAATCATGTAAAACATTAATACAAATCCAGTTAAATAACATTATAATGTCGCTTTACACAAACATATTCTATTTTTCCACCAACAACTCAATATATTGGACTTAGGCAGTGGTCATTTTTAAATCCTAATTATGGCAATTACGTTTTTCATCCGCAAGTTTCCACAATTATTACTTCTTGTCGTGGCACACGAGAAGCCTTTTGTGACATACAGCAACTGCCAGCCTGCGGGTACATTGAAAACACCCACAGAGTTTAACATGGGCCTCCGCGAGTATACAGTAACTTTGGCACAGAGCGGAAGAAGTGGGAGAATGGGAGGGGACCAAAGGAGGGGACAACTGCGTGGGCAGGCCGGTGTTCGGTTTCACCACTGAACACGTGACCGCAATGGCTGCTACTTTCCTTTGAGCAACGCATCATCCTGCTGCCACTCCGCGCGAAAACGCATCAGCTGTCTCGCGTTGCCGGCTGCCTGCACGGGGCGATTCTGCTCGTGAAAAGGAGGGACGTGTTCCTCGCTCTCCGGCCGCTCTCATCCCGACGACACTCGACCTTGAAGAAGATCTTCGCGATCAAAATAGCTCGGGGTAGAACTTCCACCAACCAACACGTCGGTGGGAGGAGTCAACAGGTACTGGGGGTTTCTATTCTTGTGACAATACCATTGCCAGTGGCTTGACAGGTAGATCGACAGCCCCATAATTAATGCACTTTCATAGTCGGCGGTGTTGCAATATTTCCAAAATACCACCCCTGCCAAAATACTGTGGGGAATTCTTGCGTCGTGCTAGTTCTGATTTCTCTTTTAGCACCGAATAAAACACATTTGCGTCTGTCCCGTTAGTTTTATAGAGGGCAAGAGGGTGTATCCTTGAAAAAATGCACTACTGTGTCTCCACTTCGTAAGACACTTTCGGAGTTCGAAAATGTTGGTGTTGTACTTGTCATTCGATAAGCATTAACGTGTATTGGTAGTGGTTGTTGATCGATTTGTTTTGTTCTCGAAATGAAATGCGCAGATGCCAGTGTCGATATAGCAGCCTCAGCGGGCAACAGCCCGCAGCGATTCGTTTTGCAAGGCAACAGAGCGCGTTGTTAAACTGTTGGTCTATTCAGCAAGTTGTTGCCAAATTATGATATAAGCAAAACACGAATCGTGTTTTTTGCTGCTGCAGGTTATCAACGTAACATCTCTAACAATTGTGTCACAGCTGGTATGTTTGACAGTTCATCAGATTGTCAAATACTTGGAGCGAAAGCAAGCTGAAGCTGAAGTTGACTTGGCGCAGTTCTACGGCTGTGATAACTGCAATTACAGTAGACCTGCATTGCTTTAATTACACATGTGAAGTCAGTACAGCCATTGAGCCATGACGCTGGACCACCAATTACCCTGCTTTTATTGCAAGCCATC
>CM059266.1:12115502-12128002 GCA_030347295.1 Setipinna tenuifilis | reverse complement strand
TTTTAGTGGTGGAAGTTTGTTCAGAGCAGAGGAAGTCCATCCTCTGGCCTTGTGTTGTGCTTCGGCGTGAGTAGGGAGAGTTCTATTACACTATTTGGCAGAGAGTGATGTTTGCGGAGCAAGTGGGGCAGTGTGGGGGCGGATGATTGACAGAATACGCCTTTTGTTTGCCTGCGCTCCGGAGGAGCGGCACCCAAATATCCCCCGTAGCTCCAGCAGGAAGGTGGATCGCTGCATCGAAGGACGTGACTCCACGATGTCTGTGCAGCGCATACTGGTAGAAATGGATATCGGCGCGGCGCTGCGAGTCTGAACATCTGTATAAACGTCTGCTTTGTTAGTTAGCATAGATGTGAGCGTACGTACGCACGCCAAAGAGAGCTGCAGTTTCCCCTCCACTGCTGCTTTTCTTTTTACGGTTTTTATTTAACATGCTTGCAGGCAAGACATACAGTATGCTCTGGAGTAATGCAGCATTAGAACTTGTGTCCACTAAAATGTACACATGAAAGTACATTCCTAGGGCTAATTAGCCCTTGTAATGCTGTTGATAATAGCTTTCACTGTCAGTATTTCACATGTGGCGCACATATGGAAAAGCTTGTCCCATTGGGCAGTTGGTCGTGTTCGACTTTTTTTTATTACTCCATAAAACAATCAAGGCCAGAGACGGCTCCATAAATCATGGGGTATCTACTGTACTTGCCCCACAGGAGAGGAGCGGAGAGGAAAAGAGAAGAGAAGAGAAGAGAAGAGAGGAGAGGTGGGGGGAGGAGAGCAGAAGTGGGGGGAGGAGAGGAGAGGAAAAGAGAAGAGAGGAGAGGAGAGGTGGGTAGAGGAGAGGGGAGGAGAGGAGAGGAGAGGAAAAGAGAAGAGAAGAGAGGAGAGGTAGGGAGAGGTGGGGAGAGGAGAAAAGAGGAGAGGAGAGGAGAAGAGAGGAGAGGAGAGGAGGGGAGAGGAGAGGAGAAGAGAGGAGAGGAGTGGAGGGGAGGGGAGGGGAGAGGAGAAGAGAAGAGAAGAGAGGAGAGGAGAGGAGAGGTGGGGAGCGGAAAAGAGAAGAGAAGAGAAGAGAGGAGAGGTGGGGAGAGGAGAGGAAAAGAGAAGAGAAGAGAAGAGAGGAGAGGAGAGGAGAGGAGAGGTGGGGAGAGGAAAAGAGAAGAGAAGAGAAGAGAAGAGAGGAGAGGAGAGGAGAGGAGGAGAGGAGGGACAGTCGCTGTGGCAGTGGATCTGCAGCAGGGGGGCCTGAGGCTGGGGCCCGACCCGCGCTGAGAAGCTCGTGAGCAAACAAGCCTGGTCCGGCAGCCTGACATGTCGCTTTGCATAGTTCCTGTTGCAACACTGTTGAGTGGCTGTTGTCTGAGCGCTGCCCTCTTTTTTTTTTCTTTTTCTTTTTTTTTTTTCAGGCCAGCAGGAATGGTAATGATAGACAGCTAGTCCCCTCATGATCACGCGTGACTCTCCTGGTGTTAACGTGTGTGTGTAGAGTTGGCCACAGTGTCCACTTTGTAAACTGGTATGGGCAGCGTCACACATGGCACTTTTGTGATTTTCTTGATTCTGTCTAACACCACCCTGCACCCTGATCAAGGAAGGGGGTCCTTTTTCAAACAAAAGAAATGGCCTTATCTGATCACGCGTGACTCTCCTGGTGTTAATGTGGTGTGTAGATTTGGACACAGTGACCACTGATATGGGCAGCGTCACAGATGGCGCTTTTGTGATTTTCTTTATTCCATCTAACACCACCCTGGTCAAGGAAAGGGGGTAGGGGGGACAAGAGAAATGGCCTTATCTGCTTGAGTCGAAACTGAAAAGCAAAACCAATCAAAGCTGATAGACGGTCCGTAAACATCTGCCGTAGTCGTTGAAACCTCTCGGTGGACGTTATTTACCCAAGAGGCTTTGTTTGGGGGGTTAATGGTTATCCTCTGCTGCCGTTGCTGAAGTGGCGAGTTGGAGAGTAATCTGCTGTAGTAAGAGCACTCTCAGCAGCACTGTGCTGCCTGCGTACACTAACGTAATACGACAATAACATAGTATCACATTAATAATGTATGTCTTTACGGTAACGCCAGAAATTAATGCTGACAGCTAATTACTTCAGGTAATGTAAACTTATAATTAAGCGTATGATGAGGGAGTGCTTCACTGCTTAATTGAATAGCCCCCTTAATAAATATTGTCATAAAAGTGAAAAATATTAAGTAGAGACATATGCGCTGTCCTACGCTAAGGTAGCTTTATAATAACACTTGTGTGTTGGCGAAGACACATACAAGACCAGAATTGGTCCTGTCTGCTGCACAGATATCTGTTTTCATTTGTCAGATGAGTTAGTGAGGTTCCAGTGTAAATATTTACCATTGCCCTCAATCAGACTTTATCGAGTTAGTGCTGTACAAGATATCCTGGATTGTTAGCAGTGTCCTTTCCCTACAAACCAATTTAGAAACCCAGCAAATCGCACCCCATTTTAAGATTAAAAACAGACCTATTATCTAAAGACCTGAGTTATGCAAGTTACAGTAATAATGTATTTAGTAGATTTAGTTGTTGCTTGTCACAGATTGGCATAGAGGTGAGCTTGGCTAGAATTTGTCTTAGAAGCTTGCAGTTGGGGACAGGAAAATCCACGTGGTATTTTTAGTGGATGGATATCCAAAGATCTGTGCCATTTCCTCAGCAATGTGCCCCATATACCTCTGCCTACACACCACCGCTACTGTAACACCCCTTTTTGTGGTAAAAGAAAAGGTGGGTAAACCTTATGCACAGCAGTTGAGAAGGAAGTGAAACTGTATATTATGTAATATAACATTAGCAGTCATAAAAAGGCAAGTGAGGAAAGGGAAGGGTGCACACTCACAATGTGTAGTGCAGACTAGGACAGATTGTACACTTCAAAAGACTACAGCCGCACAAGTCATGCTAATTTCTTTATTGCTGAAGTTTCCTTTCCGCCCCATGGCATTTGCCAGGGTTCACATAATAAAAAGGCAAGTACACATAGTTTTGTGATTCAGAAAGGCGGATAAACAGCACCCACGGCCATTTACCCTTCGCTACAACACTGGTTCCAGTCAGTGGCATGGAAAGAGGTAAAACCATTGCGCGATCGTTACCACATGGATGATCCTTGTCTGACAAACTTGTACTGAACTGAGAGTGTTGAAACACCTCTTGACGTTTTGTTAGGACTGCTGTGGTTTCATGTGGGCCCCGTGGGGGTTTGAATTTTGAACGCGGTGCAATTTGCCCAACATCGTCTGGGCAGCGACTTGCTTTGTTTTTTAGAATTCCCCGATGAAATAAAATCGTTTGATCAATTGGCAAACATGTTGCCACATGCGGTGCTACCATTTGAACCAGAGAGATGAAAAGTGGTCAATTCGGCTGATTGAATTGCATTAGAGTTGCACAACGCTGTGGCCTGTTGTAAATATCCAGCCAGAGTTAACTGGATGTTTGGCCTGGCTTGGCCTGGGAAGTTTGTCAGGCTGTGTCTTTGTACTCAAGGCAATAAAAGAGCACAAGACACTGGTGTTCTTAATTAGTGATATTTCAGTTTTAATTTGACATGATCGTATAAAACTTTGTCGAAACGGCGTTTCTGTCCATGTCTTGTTTTGATTTATGTGATACCCTGCAGTTTAAAGTGTGGTTTGTCAAGATTTGTATTTATTCCCACTTTCTAGTCTTCCCTCAGGCTCTCTTGTGTTTTTAAAGCTTTATCACTCTTGTTTTGTATGCCAGAAATGACTGAACACAACACTACACACACACACACACACATACACACACACACACACACACACACACACACACACACACGCACACACAAACATGCACATACTCACGTGCACACACACACACACACACACACACACACACACGCACAGATTCTGGTAAAAAGGCACTGAGTGATAAGTCTATCGACTCACTGCCTTGCTTGCAGCATGGGTTCTTATTTGTTTGCCTCACAGTATTATTGCCCTTTCTTTTTAATTGATCTGGCTCCTTCTCTTATTAGACTTGAGTTTCTTGTGTTTCTGTTTTACAACCTTTTTGTATTCTTTCTTTCTCTCTGGCATATCTTTTGGTATGATACAATATAGGACCCTAACCAGCTGTCCTTCACAGTCTGATTGTGTAATGAAAGTGCATTGGAAATGAATGGTAGTAGTATAGTATAGTATAGTATAGTATAGTATAGTATAGAACCAGTCCAACCCCTTTAGGGCTGCCTTTACATTTCTAATGGGTACATTTCAGATTTCTTTTTAGCTTGGTTTACATTTAATTCCTGTTTTATACAGCAACAGTATATGGGTGAAGACAGGAGGGAATAGTCATGCGTGGAAACGGCCATTTTGTCAGCATAGACTTTGTTGCAGATATGTGTGTCTTAGTCTATATCGGAGAGTCAGATGTGATCTCACCACAGGATGCTGATAGGGCTCGTTAGTTTTGATTAATCATTAGGCATTTTCAGACTGACAGAGAACCGTGATGGTGCCAGTTTCCACACCTAATCTGGAACTGAATATTTTGAAACTGATCATTTGGTTCCCAATGGACACTGAGTAAAACTAGGTTTTTGTTAGCGAACCCTGACATGTTTTTTTTTTGGTGCGAAGCAACACCCTCTGTCATGGCTCACATAATTGTATGAACGCGGGCCATTCAGGGGCAAGCATTTTGGTTCCCAGTGTAACTGGTATGGGAACCGGCTCCAACACTGGGCTGGTCGGTCTGAAAACAGCTACATTTTAGTAATTTCTCACCTGAAAAGTACACCTTATCAACACCTGTAGCAAAATTAGCTTAGTATTACCTCTGTAATCATAACACATTGCTTTTGTGTGGTGAACGGACATGGTTACGTCAGACTACCTTTCGGGCTCTGATGGCCCTTATTGGCTGCTGACCGGACCCTGAAGCAGGACCTAGTCAGAAATAAGGGCACAGGCCCACGTCTGTGTCCTGACGCAAAGAGAGAGAGAGAAAGAGAGAGAGAGAGAAATAGAGAGAGAGAAAGGAAGTAGGTGGGTGCTGTGCTCCCTTCCTGGTGCAGGGAGCCTTACTCACTCGCAGACAAGTTCCCAGCAAAAACAAATGATGTGCCAGCCTCAGTTTGTCAAAAAAATCTGCTCTCCATATGGTCCCATTTTAGGCCTAATATAGAGAAATGGATTGAGAGTCGCAGCTGGCCAGCTGTCTGTGTTTCCACTGAGCCACAGCAGCAGCGGCAGCAGCACCAGTGGCGGCAGCGGCAGCGGCAGCATCTGGGTTTAAGCGCCTACCAAGGTTATGACTTAGTCACGGCAGTGTTTCATAGAATAACAGAAAAAAAACACGAAACTTATGAAGCAGCCGTTGACAGTTTGTGCTTGCGCATGCGGTGCAATGTGACTTACAACATGCCCCACTGCCACCACTCTTATCGACATCAGAGGAGGTGCACAGCTTCAGCAAGTCAGGGCCCTCTGAACAGCAGCATCGGCAGAGGCAATCGGAACACCAGTGGTGGATGTCTTAACATGCCGGACAAAGTTCGAGCGTGCTGACTCATCCTGGTTAAAAACAGGAAGTGGTGCGGAGCCTCTCTGGGTGTTGTGAGGAAATGGCACCTCTTGCTCGTTCTGCAGAGGGTACACGATGTGTTACCAGGGCATTGGTTTTTGGTGTCACGTTAGGTTGTGTGTGTGCTAGAATGTAAGAACGCGTTGACCTTTCACATTAATCTTGTATTAGTACCCAAAATGGCAGAAAAAAACATACACAGCTCAGATAGGGTGAAGTGCCGAAAGTGGTAACTGGTGTGACTGTGATAATGGCGAATGAAGGGTGCCACTGTGGGCAGATGGTGAGATTTGCAAAGGGCTTTTGTTTGTGACCTTTCACGCCAGTGGAATAAGTGTTTGAAGCACCTGTTGTGTTTCGCAGGAATATCTACAAAAAGTGGATAAACATTTACACCAGCCACCAGCCAAATGATGGTAAAATATGAAAAGTAGCTGGTAGATGTTGGACACAAAATAGCTATAGGTCTAACGCTTTACTGTCGAGTGTCTAGTGAATTTTACCATTGACTTTGTCAGTGGCTAGTAAACATTCACATTTGTGCAAAGTGAATTTTCCACCCTTGGTCTACATCCAGCGAGTGTAGCGTATACCACTGTAGCAGTGGCTAGGACTAGGAGAAGCTGACTAAGCCTGTGCTACTGGAAGAACACAGACAAAGGGAGCGACGAGCTGAGCTAGCGTTAGCAGGGCTAGTCATCTGGGCAGACAGAGAACAGACGCGGCGAGAGGAGGAAGAGCTGGCTAGCGCTAACTCTGGCGCTAGCGCTTCAGGCAGTGTAGCTGTAGCTGTAGCAGGAGCTGTAGCTTTAGCTGACTGGCTGGCTGGCTGAGCTGGCTGGCTGGCCTGCCAGGGCGCCGCTGTGGCAGGAGACAGATGGGCTGAGGTAAATTAAACAAGCCGTCGCCCTCCCTCCCTCCCTCCCTCTCCCCGTAGCCGGCGTGACAGCCGCTGCTGCTGCCACTGCCGCCGCCACCACCGCCCTGTGCCGTCATTATTTAACGGCCAGCGCTAATGGGGTCTGCCTGCCTGGCTGCCCACACTCCCCCTGCACTGGGAGACAGAGAGAGAAAGAGAGTGGGGGAAGAGAGAGTGAGGGGCAGAGTGAGGGATGGTGGGGGGGGGTAAAAAGAGAGAGAGTGGGGGAAGAGAGAGCGAGGGAGAGTGAAGTGGTGGGTTGGTAAAAAGAGAGAGAGAGTGGGGAAAGAGAGAGTGAGGGGTAGGTGGGGGGCAAAGAGAGAGAGGACAGGGAAGGGAGAGTGAGGGGTAGGTGGGGTGTAAAGAGAGAGGGAGAAGAGTGGGGGAAGAGAGAGCGAGGGAGAGAGTGAGGGGTAGGTGGGGGGCAAAGCTAGAGAGAGAGGACAGGGAAGGGAGAGTGAGGGGTGGTGGGGTGTGAAGAGAGAGGGAGTCAGGAGGGAGACAAATAAAAAGCAATATATAGAGGATTGATGAATAGCGCGATAGAGAGGAAGCAATGGAGGAGGAAAGAGAAAAAAAGAGAGAAAGAGAGGCAGCATGTAGTGGTTCCGGATGATGGAAACATCACTTCACATCCTTGCCAGAGAGGCAAGAGTGCTGATATTTTGTGTGTGTGTGTGTGTGTGTGTCCATGTGTATGTGTGAATGGGTGTGTGTGTGCTTGAATGCATGCATATGTTTGTGTGTGTGCATGAATGTGTGCATGCATGCGTGTGTGTGTGTGTGTGTGTGTGCGTGTGTGTGTGTGTGTTTGCGTGCTCGCGTGTGTGTGCCTCTATGTGTGAGTGCATGTGTGTGTATATGTGTGTAGTATATATGTTTATATGCAAATGCTTACAGCTTCAACACAACCCTTTTCTGGGAGCCAAGGTGGACTTCATGCTAAGGGTCCCTATCCAGGGCCAGAGAAAGCAGACTGAATGCTACCAAGCGAAATAAATACAAGCACAAACAAACAAAAATGACGATAAACATAAATACTCACAGTGGTAAAGTTTTGATGGACTATGTTACAGCTTGTTTATATTTTATTTCATTGTGCCTTTGACTGGTGGCTGTTTTTATATTGTTGTTGTGCTGCAAAACACGCAGAAGCAGTCTGAGCAGAAATCTGGTTTTGATGCTTGCTCCTTGGTCCCTCTCCCAGACTCATTTGAGTACTTTGCACAAAGAACACCATGTTATGTGAAATTATGAAAATTAAGACAACACGCACACATCGTTAAGAATCAAAAAAAAAAAAAAAAGAGTTTGAAAATGTTTCTCCAGCCAGACGTCACTCAGAACTCCACCAGTCCACAGTCAGTGTTTGACATGTCAGCCAATCATTGTGTCTACAAAGCCCACATCAGCCAATCATTGTGTCTACAAAGGCCACATCAGCCAATCATTGTGTGCCTACAAAGCAAAGCCTGATCTTCTGGGAACACCACTGACCAAGGTCCTGTTAGCTTGTTTTGGAAGCCATTCCACATAAACAGGCGCGAGGTTTGTTGATGTAAAATGACAGTAATGCTAGAGACCTGAACAGAACTGGGTAAGTAAAGTAGGCGATGTAATTTGCTTTTTTGCTGGGGCAGTTTTCTGTGTTGGATTATTGCTGTCAAGTGCTGTCATGGCTTTGATAATAAGCCTGTTTGGTTGTAGGCCATTACTGGAGCAGAAATAGGCCAGGTTATTATGCAAGAAGCCGCCTCAGACAGCACCAGCCAGCAGCACTATCTAAACCATGTGTGTCCCTGTTCCATCTTTTCAAGCAAAGTGTGCGACAAAACTGTGCGTTTATATTCTGAAGCGTAAAAAAGAATAATCAGGGGACTAAACTGTTAAAACACCTACAAGACGCGGTCAAGCGAATGCGCCCTAGACCCCAGTGGACATGTGCCGCAGAACTTGTCTTCTTGTTGCTCAGTCACAGAACAACTTGCATGCTGCTTCTCAGCTGCCTCCTTGACACACCCCATGCACAAACACACACACCCTTTCTCTGTGTGTGTGTCTCTCTCTTTTTTTCTTTCTTTTGCGCTCTCCCTCTCCCTCTCTCTATCTCTCTCTTTATCTCTCCCTCCTTCCCTCTCTCCCTTGTTCTCTGTCAATCTCTAAATATCCCTCCCTCCCTCTCTCTCGCTCTGCTCTGTTCTCTCTCTCTCTCTCTCTCTCCCCCTCTCTCTCTATCTCTCTGAAGTCTGTTTCTCAAGAGAAGTGGGAGGGCGGGCTGGTCATCATTATCCACTCTTACTCTTGCTAATCCTGGAGGATCACTGGAGCATGTGTGTGGATGACTCCAGATTAGCCCACCAGGCCCTTTGTTCCTGTTGACACGATGCCCCAGCGCCCATTAAGCAGCTCCAGGGGCAGCCAGCCTCCTGTGCCAGGGACACACTCTGGCCTCCTCTCTCTCTTTCTCTCTCTCTTTTTCCCTCTCTCTCTCTCTCTCTCTCTCTTTTTCCCTCTCTCTCGCTCTGCTCTCTTTCCCCCTCTCTCGGCCCCCCCTCTCTCTTTTTCTCTCTCGCTCTATCTCTCTCTCTCTCTCTCTCACCCTCTCTCACTCTGTTTTTCTCTCTCTCGCTGTCTCTCCCTCTCTCTCTCTTTCTCTCTTTCTCTTGCTCTCTCTCTGTCTTTCTCTCTCTCTCCTTACTGCGATTGGATTGGGCATAAGCCTTAGGAGGGCTCTGCAGTAATCACCAATCAAGGCCCAGAGGATTGATTCAGACCCAGTGACCTTCAGCTGGAGGCAGGCCAGGCCTCGGAGTGGAGAAAGGGAGCGGGAGATGGATAGAGAGACATAAGCGAGTGATTGAATTCGCAAGAGAGGGGAAAGGTTGAAAGCTATAGATAGATTAACTCTCATCTTATATTTGAGCGAGAGGGAGTGTGTACGTGCACGGATTCATGCGTGCATTGAACACATGAATAGTTCTGTTAGCTTTGCATTCCAGAACGGACGTGACAGACCTTAGGGTTTGTACTCGTCAGTGCCATACCTTTGATATTGACCTTTTGCTGATATGAGCGTGACGTCACCAACAATAACATTGTATTCAGGAAATGACATGCAGCGTGTTCGAGGAATGTAAGGAATGGCATTAACGATCACTTGACAGCCAGGTGTCCCAACTGCAAAGTTAATTTTAGCTCCTAGCGTGCCACCTGAAAAGATGTAAAAGGGGTTTGTGTTTATAGAGTACAGAGAGTAAATAGCCATTGGTCACATTGCCTTTATGGTACCACTCCCCCTAACCTTCCTCCAGTGCCACTGCAAACACACTTCAGACACACTTCAGACCCAGTTATACTTGTATCTCACTCTCCTATACATGAGGACTGAAGATATATCCCTTAGGTTGTACTCCACATTGACGTACATTTGTGACAGACACACTTAAAGTAGGCTTAGGAGACTCAAGGCCACTATTGCGATCTGGAACAGCCATAAGCGTTGACATACTTTTATTACTTTGGGTGAATCTGGTTATTAAAAAGAGTGCATCTTAGTAGTAGTGGACCATAGAGGTTGTGACAAGTTTCTGTGTAAGTGTGTGTGTAAGTGTGTGTGTGTGTGTGTGTGTATTTGTGTGTGTTTGTGTGCGTGCGTGTAACAGATGTGTGACTTTCGGTGTGTGTTTGAAGTTTGGGGCTGGAGCAGATAGGCAGCAGTCTGTTTGAACATGTTATGGAGGTTGGCTGACACACACAGAAACACACACACACACACACACACACACACACACAGATGTCTGAGGTGCTCTTTGGCACAAGCCCCTCCCTTAATCCCCCCTCTTGCACCCCCCCCCCCCACCCCCCACCCCCTTTGAACTTCGACACGGCGTGACGCAGCAGTTCAAAGGCCCCACGGCTTCCCCCTGCACGGCCCGACCGTAAAACACGCAGATAGCGGGGCGTAAATCTCGGGGCCGAGCGCTGCGACGTTCCCTCCCTCGCCGCAGAAATTTATGGGGCCTGCTGCGCGTCGGATGCTCGCCCAAAAAACACGGCGGAATGTTCCCTCCCTCGCCCTCGTATAAAAGAGCGCTCAAAAAGCCAGCCTTTAACCCCTCCTGACCCCTGCGAATTCCTTCCCAGCAGTGTCCATTCTTGGTGTGCCGGCCATCCATCACGCACTTGAGGTTTCCGACGCGCTCAGACTTCAGACGGCGCTGAGAGAAACCATGACTACCGCAGACAATTAAATGAAACGAATTAACGGCCGAGAAAGAGCAAGAATTGCAGATATGGGTTCTCTCTCTCTTGTTTGTGTGTGTGTGTTTTGATGGGGGGGTGGGGGTGGTGGGGGGTGGTTGGAATCAAATTCCTGAAACGAGTAAAGGGTCGCGGATTGATTGCTTCATAACCAACAAAAACATCCCATTTTTTATTTTTCTTTATGGATAAAAGAAGGAATGTTTGACTTGGGGATTACTTGGACAAACAAATTGCACAATATTTCACCGACTTGTGAAAAAAAATGAATGTTGTTTTTGTTTCAAAGTGCTGCACTACGGTCCTCGTATCCGCAAAACCAATTATCGGCCAGAGATTTCGTTTTTTTTTTCATTCCACCAAGAAATCTTATGTCCTTTTTAGAAGGATGAAAAACATGGTTGGTCCCCAAGTCTTACCACAGCTATAAGTCTTGTAGAGAGCTGTGCATCTGAGGCCTCCACGATCGGCCATGACGCTACCATATCATTTGTCCTTGAGCGCCTTCTCCTTCCTGAATAGGCGATGCTGAAGAGTGATGGCTGGAAGATATGAGTGAAAGAAGCCTTAAGCACACTCTTTAAGCACGGCCTTTCTTGTTGTGATTGGCAGGTGTTTAAAGGCCTTGATGTGATCCAGGCTTAAGCCTTTGAGGAGTCTGTCTCCAGACAGCGCCTCCCCACCCCCCACCCCCCCCTCCATGCTAGCACTTCAGAGCTCTTTTACACCATTAATGTCAGGCGTGGAAGGAGCCTTATCAGTGTGTGTGTGTGTGCGTGTGTACGTGCATGCGTGTGTGCATGCGTGCGTGCATGTGTTTGTGTGTGTGTTTGTACATGTGTGCGAGCAGCCTTCATGTGTGTGTTGGTGTGTATGAGCTTTTGTGTTTATGAGTCAGTGTGTCTGTGTGTGTGTGTGTGTGTGTGTGTGTGTGTGTGTGTGTGTGTGCGCGCGAGAACACAAGCCCAAATGTATCTGTAAACATTCCTTTGTGTGTGCACTGTGTGTGTGTGTGTGTGTCTGTTCGTGAGTGTTCATCAAGATGAATCACTCTGCGTTTTTTTTTTTTTTTTTTTTTTCGTCATCCTGCATGAGATGTGTCCTCCTTTCGCCTCAAAACTTTCTCCCCTCCCACAAAGAGCTGAAGCAAGCAGAAGCATGAAGCATTGGCTGGCGAATGTAGCACAAGGCTTTTCCAGGTGCCTTTGCCTCCCTCAGCCGATTCTCACTCTTTTTTTCACTCTTTCAGGGGCTTCTGGGTTTGACAGACTTTTTGATGATTTTATTCTTTCCTTTTCTGGGGCTCTCCTTTCTTTTTTTTTGGGAAAGCTTTTCCTGCTAAGAAGCTGCAGCTCTGTGGAGCTTTGAGGCTGCAGAAATGGGTTGAGGTGGAATGGAAGGGAAGGGGAATGGTTACTCTCTCTGTCTGATTAAGGCAATGGCTTTCAAGTTTTGTGAAGTGAGCAGCTTTCTTATTGTACATTTAAGACTGGTGATTGTGTATGTGTGTATGTGTATGTGTGTACATGTATGTGTGTACGTGTATGTGTAGGTGTGTACGTGTGTGTGTATAAGAGTGTGTGCATGTGTTTGTGTGTGTCTCTGTGCCTTTGCGTGTGTTGTGTGTCTCCACAGTTTGTGTGTGTGTGTGTGTGTGTGCGTATGTGTGTGTATGTGTGTGTGTGCACGCACGCAAGCACGTGTGTGAGGTTCCCACTCATATGTCTGCTCTCTCCCA
>CM059266.1:12085502-12105502 GCA_030347295.1 Setipinna tenuifilis | reverse complement strand
GTCTGGCCAGTCAGCCCGGGCAGTTTAAGTTTTTATTTTATTTTTGAAGACCACAAAGTCTTCTTCCCTTTTGACCTTTATGGCCAGCTAAGTGAACAACCTCATATTGCTCTGAAATGGCTTTGAAATTCCTCCTAATCTCTGGAGGGTTAAAAAAGCTTTCATCTCAAGTCCAGGCAGCACTCTCGTGTCCTTCCTATATTTTACTTGATGATCTTGACCTGGTAATATCTGTGGACTGGAAGGGGGTAACACAATTAGATAAAGTGTCATAGTTAACTAATGGTTGGGCTGAGGTTTGTCTTGCGGTTAATAGTTTCAGCAGTCTGGAGCTAAATGCTAACGCAGTTATGGCAAATGGCAAAAGGTAGCCAGAGGGGGCTAATGTAGCGGTGCTAAATGTGCCTGGCTTACACCCTCCCCTGCTAACCAGATGGGGCCCGGTGTCTCCTCAGTGTCCGTAACGGTCACGTGACAGGACAGGCTCCTGTGCGTGAGGTTGGTGACCTGTCAACGTGTGTGTGTGTGTGTGTCTGTGTGTGTGTGTGTGTGTGTGTGTGTTGGTTCTAACATCAGCATTGTAGAGAAATGTTCTGATTGGTACAAAAGAAGCAGTGTTTTTGCTGTCCATATGAAAAGTTTTAATAAGCAAACAACATTACAGTATATAGACCCTTTAGGGTTGCTTCATTGATGCTACTTCTCTCTTCATACCTACTGACATGAAATTTATGTACAAATTTTGAAAACAATTCTGAAAATCTAACATACCCGGGGTATTATGTGAGGGAAATATCGGGGTATAAAAAATTGGACACCGTCCAAGCCTAGTGGCTGGGGCATCGACAGGAGAGGAGGGGAGAGACGAGGGTCTGTTGAGATGATGTCTGCTCTCCTCTGCTGTGTGAATCGAGTATCAGTGTCAGATCAGGCGGTTTGTTAGGAGGGAAGAGGGGAAAGCCAAGGATTGTATCAGTTGACGTGTAAGCATCACTTTTTTTATCACACAGTCAACCGTCACTGCAAGGGCCTTTATCTTGCTTAGCATGCAAAGATGGTTTGGATGCTTTCAAACCCTCCTTAGCACGCACACACATACACACACACACACACACACACACACACACACACACAGACTCACACACAGTTACATTTACCACAGAACTAAACATGTGCAACACACAAACATGACACACACACACACATTTTGAATTCTTTATTTGAATCCACCAATCACATTTTTCATGAATACGATTCAAACATTTCTCAGAGGTTAAATACTGTTTTGACAATCATGGGTACCGAAAACATTGTCTGCGCCACAAAGCAAGGCTGCCAGCTGTTTGGATTTTCCTTTAGTTAGCGCTGCCAGCCGTAACCCACTCATAGTTAGTCTGTCAACATGTCCCAAACTACCAAATATCACTACAATCAATCTACAAGAGTAGCCCATATTGCTGACACAGACACAGACACACACACACACACACACACACACACACACACACACACACACACACACACACACACACGCACACGCATACACAAACACACAGACATACACCACACACAAATATGTACATAAACACAACATACTCCTTCATATACACATGTAATGCACACACACACACACACACACTCACAAGACACTCCAGTCCCACTCCCTGCCTGCCATGGGGATCTCTTTCCCCCCCGTTCGGTGTGTAAACGGTCTTGGCCCCCTCAGCCTGGCAGATCACCATTTCCTCCTTTGTGGGCTAGCGTGCCGTGCTACGGAAAGGCCATAAAAGAGACAGGAGGAGAGAGCCTCGGTCTGGGGGAGGGGGGGTTGTGGGTATGTGTGTGTGTGTGTGTGTGTGTGTGGGGGGGGGTGATTCTAGAGGCAGGACTCTGCAAAGGAAGTGGCGGGGGGTGCGGGTGGGGGGGTGTTGGATGAAGACCTCTAGCCCTAAGGGGGTTTGGGGGGTGGGGGTTGGGGGTTGGGTGGTGGTAGTGGATGAGGGGAGATGGTTGGGGGTGAGGGTGTACATTTTTCATCACGGCTCACGCTGGCCCACTTTCGAGGAGTTTAAAAAATCCCGTCTGGCCCGAAAAGATTAGATTAGTCATGGCTTTGGTGTGGGGGTGTTCATACACACAGGCTAACACACACACGGACATAGTCACACGCTCACATGCAGCCATGCATACACACACACACATACCCACACACACACATACACACATACACACAAATTTTCATATGGTTCCACACATGCACACACAGTATCACATGCTCACATGCAAACACACACACATACACAGACACAGACACACACACACAGAGACACAGACACACACACACACACACACACACACACACACACAATGTACAGGCTTCCTCCAGACACATGCTAGATGTCAGACAAGGTGGCTGTAGATTTGCCTGTTGGCTGTGCACTGCTATTGGAAACATAGGGCTTTGGCTTATTTCTTTACAGTTAGACAAAACAGAAGAAATCTCTCTCTCTATCTTTCTCTTTTGCTCTCTCTCTGTCTCTCTTTCTCTCTATCTCTCTTTTTCTCTCACAGACACACACGCACGCACGCAAAAAAAGTAGACAAAGACGA
This sequence comes from Setipinna tenuifilis, assembly GCA_030347295.1. Taxonomy (NCBI): domain Eukaryota; kingdom Metazoa; phylum Chordata; class Actinopteri; order Clupeiformes; family Engraulidae; genus Setipinna; species Setipinna tenuifilis. Next base: position 12,102,892 of record CM059266.1, on the reverse strand, counting down.
GGATTACTCTCATAGAGAAAGAGGGAGAGAGAAAGAGGGAGAGAGAGAGAGGGAGAGAGAGAGAGAGAGAGAGAGAGAGAGAGAGAGGGAAACACTTACTATACTCTTTAACAGTCTCTTGAGGCCATTTCTATTTGGCCGATTGATCTGTCCAGGCAAAGAGGGTCGATATTTCAGCCTTAAAGAGATGTACTGTACTGTACTGGACCTGCCATGGCCATGCACCGCTCCGCTCCGCCCGGCCCAGACCTCCCTGCTTCATGTCAGCAGCACCTCCGCACGGGTAGTGTGTAGGGATGGGCCGCACCTGTCTGTGGACGTCCATGACAGTGTATCGGGTTCTGTGCATTAGAGGGTCTTTGGGGCTATTTTACAGAAAAGTGCTCCGTTTTTTTCTGTTATGTCCTGGCAGTGGACCCATATAAGATGCAGAGATGTTTCTATATGAAGTGGGGTGATTTTGGACACAGGGCTCGCATGTCTATGGGTTCACTGTGCAATGTCTGCCACTGTAAGAGATTGTGTGTGTGTTTGTGAGAGAGAGAGAGAGAAAAGGGGGGGGGCGGGGGGTTAAAAGCGAATCAAGGAGAAAGAGAGAGAGTTTTAAAAGTGAATCAAGGAGAGAGAGACAGAGAGTTTGGTAGTTTGGTGGAGTTTGGAATCTAGCAAAGAGGCAAGAGAGAGAGAGGGAGAGATCGCGAGAGAGACAGTTGTGATAAGTGAATTAAGCTTTTCAGTGTATAACCATCGTTTAACCTACTTTTTTGTGTGCACTTGTGTTCCACTTCTCAGCTCCTCAGCTTCTCAGCTGATGCTGAGTGAGTTAATATGCACTAAAGCTCTCTCTCCTGTGCCCCTAACTGGGGGACTGTTCGTGACTGTACGCTAAGCCTTTCTTCCTGGAGAGCTCCATCAGTCTGCCTGCCACTCTTAAGACACAGTGCACCCTGGGAGCGCCCAGTTTTGGTATTCAGTCTGGACAAGACACATGGGGGGGTGAGGGGGGTAGTAGCACGCAAGTGTTTGTGTGTGTGTGTGTGTGTGTGTGTGTGTGTGTGTCTTTTTGTCTGATTTTCTCTCTCGGTCTCTCTCTCTGTCTCTGTCTTCCTCTCTCTCTCTGTCTCTGTCTCTCTCTCTCTCTCTGTCTCTCTCTCTCTCTGTGCGTGTGTCTGTGTGTCCAGACTGTATCCCTGTGGGAGTCACACAAAGTCTGTGAGGCACATAAAATAAAATCACTGTGCGGCTCTCATAGCTCTCTGCTTTGCCATAGTGATGCCACTTTTTTGCAGAGCACAGGAACAACAGCATTCAATTCAGTCCCAAGATCTGCAGGGGCCCCCGACACACACGTGCACACACACAGACATGTACATGTCCACACACACACATACACACATGCGTGCACATATACACACACACATCTACATGTACACGTACACGTACACGTACACGTACACGTACTCGCACACACACACACACACACACACACACACACACACACACACACACGCCCACACACACATACACATTCACTCTCGTCATTGCCAAACTGCTGTGCTCTATTTTTAGTGTCTGAATTAGCCCTTTGTCCTCTCTTCATTACTGATATTCGGGCCTTGACCAGCCAGCGCTTGGGCCACCTTAAATGGGATTATTTCAATTGTTTAGATTCAATAAGTCCGATTCAATAACTGAGACCTTATCGCCAGGAACCTTGTGCAGTTCATTGAGGTCAGAGAGAGAGAGAGAGAGAGAGCGGAAGAGAGAGAGAGAGAGAGAGAGGAAGAGAGAGAGAAAGAGAGAGAGAGCAGAACCTTTTTCCTCCTCTTTAATCACTCTATTCTTGTCATCCGTCTGCTCCCAAGAACATGGTGTTCTAAGAGCTGCTGCCCTCCTCCAGAGGTGACCGTTTCCCATGATTCATCTGTTTTCCTATCCCATCATCCTTTGCGTCTGCCCTGAGTCTCCTGTGGCTTCGTCCTGGTATCCGTCTCCAGGCGACCAGCTGCTTGTACCTGCCGCTTACTCTGGGGCGTCTCCTTGAAACTGCCCCATGACTATTCGTCTCTGTCGCTCCGCTTCTACTGTGCCCTTTTCATCTCTCTCTCCCTCGCTCTCTCTCTATCTGTTTTCTCTCTCTCTCTCCCTCCCTCCCTCTCTCTCTCTCTCTCTCTCTCTGTCTCCCTCCCTCCCCCCCCCCCTATCTGTTTTCTCTCTCCCTCCCTCTCTCTCTCTCTTTCTCTCTCTCTCTCTGTCTTACTCATCCTCTACTTGTTTTCATTTCCTCTGAGAGTAAATTCTAAAACTTGCATTTAGTCTCTATCTCTATTTCTCTTTATCTCCCTGCATCTCCGTTTCCTTTTTTCGATTTCATTAGTTGTTCCGGTCCACCCCACCCCCCATTACACATGCACACACGCACACACACAAACGCACACACACACACACACACACACACTCTCTCTCTCTCTGTCTGTCTCCCTCTGTCTCCCCCTCCGTCTCTCCCTCTCTCTCATGTGGATTGTTGTATCGGTCCAGTGCTGCTGTCTGCTCTCATTCACCTGTCTGTGTGTGTGTGTGTGTGTGTGTGTGTACGTGCGTGTGTGTCTGCTTGTCCTCTCTTCCGCTCCTTGTCTTGTGTCTTGTGTAGGAGCTGTCGGCTGCTCTGTCTGTCTCTTGGATTAGCTGGATGTCAAGTTTCCCCTGGCCTGACCTCTAGTCTGTAGACGGCTGTGTCCGGCTGTCTCTCTGTCCGCCTGTCTGTCTGCCTGTCTATCTGTCCACCTGTCTGTCTGTCTGCCCGTCTGTCTGACCGCCAGTCTGGCTGGCTTACTGGCCGTCTAGGATTCCTTCCTTCCGTGTCCCCAGCCTGACAGGCCAGCTGCCGATTCCATCAGCCTGGTCAGCTCAGCCGTCCACGGGCCAGACAGCGGGGTGAGGCCGGCCTCTCTGTGCTTGTCTCGGATGTCTCGGATGTCTGTGTTAGCTGCCTGTGCTGTTCTCATGAACCAGGACGAGGCGCAGTAGTGATTGACATCCGCAGGCCCTGCGTAGGAGTGGGAGGTGAAAGATCATGTCAGTGTGTTGTGTGTACACACATGCATCAGTGTGTGTTTTGCACACACACACGTTAGCATGCATAGCCAACATTTATACCCGTGGGTCTTTCACTGCCTCTCCTAACAGATACACTTAAGGAGGTGTGCTGGCTCGGATATGTGTGTGTATAAACACATTGCCAAACTGCATTATAAACACACTCTCTCTCTCTCTCTCTCTCACACACACACACACACTCACACATACACACTCATAGTCTTTCTCTCTTTCCCTCTCTCTTTCTCTCTCTCACACACACATACACACAGACACAGACACACACACACACACACACACACACACTCACAGTCTCTCTTTCTTTCTCTCTCTCTCTCTATCTTAGTCTTACACATACACACACAGACTCACACCTTCACATTGACAAACATACATGCACACACATACCTTCACACAGAAATTACTTACAACACATTCACAAAGACACACAAACACAGACACACACACACACACACATACACACAGACACACACATCCTCCTCCAGCTCATCTGTCTCTGCTCTCCCCTACCTAGATAAGATTGCCAGGTTCCTGTGGAGGGGGGGGCGGTGGTTCTGTAGGAGAGATGAGTGTCTCAGCCTGGCCAGATCCTCCATCTTGTGTCACTGTCGCGGTGGTCTTGTTTAGATAGGCAGAGGTTGCCGCGGCGATGAGCGTGACCTCCGACCCCCCGGGTCAGTGCCCATTAGTGAGTGACAGGGGAGTGTCACCGGCCTTCCTGCCCTCAACCATTTGTCTTCGGACAGGTCATCGGACCGTCTGCTTGTGCTCCTCCTGCCCGCCTGCACACACACACACACACACACACACACACACACACTCAGTCACACACACACTCAGTCACACATACCCCTCACTCACACACCCAAATACATTCATACGCACACCACTACTAACACACACAGACACAGACACACACACATACACCTACACACACAAACACACACACACACACTCACACACAAAGAGTAAATTTACCCCTCCATTAAGCGCACACACATATAAACACACTTAATAATACACACACACACAAACTTATAAATACTTAAACACACACACACACACTGTATGTTTTCCATGTGTGCTTCTCTCCCCTCCTGTCAGACAGTGAGTCAGAGCACAGAGCGCTTTCTGCACATGCACCCACTGACCCCTGACATTCTCCCAGTATAGAGCTGCCTCCTCTCCTCTGCTCTCCAGGCTTCCCCTCTCCTCTCCTCTCCTCTCCTCTCCTCTATTCTCCTCCCTTTCTAGGCCTCTCCTCCCATCTCCTTCTCTTTGCTCCCCTCTGCTCTCCTCTTCTGTCATTTTCGCTCCTTTTCTCTTCTCTGCTCTCCTCTCCTCCTCCTCCCCTGCTCTGTTCTTCTCTCCTCTCCTCTCCTCTCCTCTCCTCTCCTCTTCTCTCCTCTCCCCTCCTCTGCTCTCTTCTCGTGTCCTCTCCTCTCTTGCTCTCCAGGAACACACTGGCTGTGTCTGTGGCCATGTTCTCTCAGAGGGGATCCTCCAGGAACTACTACTCCTCAAGAGCTATTTATGTACTCTCTCCCTCTCTCTTTCTCTTTCTCTCTATCTCTCTCTCTCCCTCTCTCTTTTCTCTCTCTCTCTTTCCCTCTCTCCTTTTTCCCTCTCTCTCTCTCTCTCTCTCTCCCTCTCTCTTTTCTGTCTCTCTCCTCTTCTGAAATGCCGACGGTTGTCAGCTGAGAATGCTGGTTGTTTTTGTTGAAAGGTTTGTGTTGCTTTGGGGGCCCTGAAGTGTTGAGGGGGGAGGGGAGGGTGAGGGGAGGGGGCGGCCATGTGGAACAGAAGATGCTGGACAACACAATCTGGTGCACATCAGCAACATTTTTGAAGATATTTTTGGTGGAATTTTTAACCTTTATTTATAGACAGGAAAGTGGAGAGAGAGAAGAAGGTAGTCAAGAGAGAGAGGTGGGGTGGGATTAGTAGAGATGTTCAAATCGGACTTAAACACGGGTCCCTGGATGTATTGTATGGGCATCTTGGCCAACTGCACCATGGCACCCTCCCCCCTCACAGATTCATCACATTTAAGGACATTTAAGGCCAATTCATAGTCGAGACAACAAGTGTGCTCAACAGATGTTGTGGTGCTAGAGGCTTTCATAGTTCTGCACCGGTGACAAAAAACAGAATCAAACTGTTCTTTAAACAGTCATCCAAACTACACTCATGCCACTTGCCTCTTGACCAAAGCAACACTTCAGAACACAGAACCGAGTTGTTATCCAGAGTCGCAGACAGAGTGTGCAGCATTTTACATTTTTTTGATGTACGCGACAAGCTCTGCAACACCCTAGCAGACAGAATTATTGTGTCGTAATATTAATATCATATGAAGCAACATTTTAACTATAAATGGGCCTTCAAGCTGCCAAGTGTGTCCCAGACCAGGGCAGAGTAGGTGCTAGATTTGGGCCACATTAGGGCCAGAAGATGTTGCCAGATGTTGACCAGAGGCATCTAGAGAATTGAGGTTACCCCTCAGGTTGTCATCAAAGAGCCTAAAAATAACAGTGAACACCCCCAACCCCACCCCCACCCCCACCACCACCACCTCCTCTTCTTTGCCACCCCTACCACCACCACCTCCTCTTCTTTCCCACCCCCACCCCCTTCTCTGTTGTATCTCGCTGGCGTGCCTGTCTCTGTGGGGAGAGGGGCTGCTGCTTGAGTCTTCACTGTGACTGACAGCTCCGTTGCCCTGATGAGAAACATGACATTTCCGCCGGATGGTTGACATTTTCAAAAGAATGGGATAAAAGAGCTGCTTTTGACATCATAACTTTGAAACTCGGTGAACCCTGCTGAACTTTGCTTAGAACGTAGCACCAGGGGTCTGCCTGCCTGCAAATAACTTTTTAAGGAACCGCCGCCAGAACATCACACTTAGGCTTTGTGTTTATTCCCCCAGACTCCTTTCCAGAACATTTTCAGGCATAGCAGCAGGTTCACGTCACATGGAAAGAGTTGTAAACATGTCTAGGAGCTTGGGTTTAGAGCATCCAGTTTTAGCTATGTGAAATTTGGTCTATATTTACACTCATTTCCGACCTCCTCATCATGGCTTCCTTGTATGGCTTGTTTCTTCTTTATCCATTTTAAGATTAGCACAGCAATGTATATCTGTGCATGATTTCTGTAATGAGCTATGGATGACTGATCTCTGATCATAGTTGCCCATATGTTTATGTGTGGACCATGTTGTGTGTGTATATGTGTGTGTGTGTGTGCCTGTGAGTGAGTGTGTACAGTTGTATGTGTATAGACCATGTTGTTGGTGTGTGTATGTGAATGTGTACCATTTTTCAAATTTGTGCACATAGGCCACTGTGAGTCTGAGTGTATGTATAGCTAAGTGTGTGTGTGTGTGTGTGTGTGTGCGTGTGTGTGCATGCGTGTGTGTGTGTGCATGTGTGTGTGTGCATGTGTGTGTGTGCATGCGTGCATGTGCATGTGTGTGTGTGCATGTGTGTGTGTGTGCATGTGTGTCATATTCAGACGTATTAGCCCCCACCCATGGTTCCATCATTCTAAGGTCTAAAATGTACAGTATAGACAGGTATCCCTTTGACAGTACACCCAACAGGCCTGTGTGTTACCAAAGTGCCATTACCCTTCTGATCCCTTCATTAAACTCCTACCAGATAGCACTCATTCTAGTGCTCGTCCTGTCTCTTGCTGTGCAGCATGGCGCTGGGTGATGCCCTGTGACTTCAACACTATTGCCATGTAGGGCAAGTGCTCGCCACCACCCAGACCGCCTGCCTGGCGGGCAGAAGAGAGGGAAGCAGGGGGTGATGGGAAGGAAGAAGTGCTGACTGGGCTCAGGTGACCGGCCGCCAAAGGCCCCCCGTAGCCCCCCGTCCTCATGCCACACGTTGTCACTGCACATTAAGGGTCTCATGGGAAAAGGGCTTTCCAACTAGCCAATAGCAATCTCCCTTTTTTAGTGTTCTGTTGGCCAGTAAGTGGGCTCAGGGAGGCTGGTCACAGGCTTTCAGCCAATGAGAATCTCAGGTGGAGTTATACTGCTAGGCAACAGAGCCCAAAATGGTTTAATTCCTGTAACCCCTTATATATATAATTATATAAGTAATAGTAATTTAATATTTGGGTGGAAAAAAATAGGGTCAAGTTGGTCTTGCATTTTGTACCACTTTCAACATGTACAACTCTTGTTATCGTGTCTTTTCTGGGATAGTGATGACTCAGGCTCAGGCTTTTCCACTGCAACAGACTGATGCAGACTCACATGATAAATACGAAAGGCTTAAAAAGAAACAGAGAAACACAGTCTGAAACTTAGCTTCCAATAAAATCAAGAACAAGATCAACATCAACAGATGTACGAGTTTCGGCTTTATGCCATCTTCAGCGCATCCAATAAATCTGAGATAAGAGAGTAAGCTCGAGAGTGCATTTCTGTTTTTCATAATTGACTCCCATTTGCTACACACCCCAAAACTGCATCATTTTTTGGCCTTGCGTGCACCTACCTCTTCTGTGAAAGTCACCACGGACTGGGTTGGCCACAGCAATGACGCATATCCCAGCATGCAATTTGCTGTGGCCCTGAGGCCTACATTAGGCTAAGTCGCTGGTCAAAATCTGCGGAATCGAAATGTTTTTGAAACAATTGTAAGCTGTTTCATTTACACTGTAACCCTAGTCTAATATCCACATTTGTTCACACAGAGCTGTCTCTTCAGACTGGGTGTGTTTGCAATAATATGAAGTGAACACCATGTCAAATCGAGCTCAAAAGCAGTCTGAAACTCTCCAGAATAGTTTGACCTTCATTACTACTTTGTTGTCTGGATGCAAGGTCACATAGTCACATCATGATGATTGATTGATTGATTGATTGATTAATGTCCGTTATTGATACTGTAATAAGATGTTATCACACTTTACTGTTGTCAGAGCATGTAATTCTTTCTGATAAAGTAGGTTGGTTTAATATCATCCATCGTAACTAGACACAGTCAAGGGCCATACTCCATAAGGTGATGTCAAAAAGATCTACCAGAAGAAAACATATCTCTGTAGAACAGTGGGATTTAGACATTGGGCTCTCTAAGATCTTCCCACTTGCTATAGCCACTGCTATACATATATATAAAATGCAAGCTTTATAACACCATCAAATATTGCACATAACACAGTTACTTTCAATTACGTGTAAAGGTGATGACAGCAGGCATATTTACATTTAATTTTTTATGTTATAATGGAACAAAATAGAGTTTTATTTTTCTATATATTCAACTGAGATTCAACTGAGTTTTACTCTTCCATCTTTGCATAGATTTATCCATCTCTGCCAGGCTTTAGTGAAGAGGTTGTTATAGGAAAGTCAGCTGACGTTTATGCTTGGAAAATAAACGTGGCCATGCATTTTTTTAATTGTTTAAAATGAGCCTAAAATCAGATTTAAATGACATGAGCAGAAGGTAGACTAAAGCACTGGATGAATGCTACATTCAGGTATGAAATCCAAGTTGGAGGTGGGTTCGGGGTTTTCCTGGTCAGCGGGCCAACGGTGCTGTGTCACTCATTTAGCCAGACATACACACACACACGCACGCACGCACAGACACACACACACACACACACACACACACACACACACACACAGACACACACACACCTACACACACACACACACACACACACACACACACACACACACAGGCAGCCCTGTGGAAAAAGTGTGTAATTTTGCGGAGATAAAGTCTCCTGATAAGTCTTCCAGCATGTTCTGGGAAAAGTGGGGTGTTTTTTCTCCTGCTCTGACGCAGAAGGAGGCGCGCTCTGGTATTTCCAGCCAGTTCCACGCGGAGTGGAAGGAAACCCAGAGTGATAAGGAGCTCGCTTGCCTTCTTCTGGCGGCCGTGAGAGCCGTTTTTGATCAAAGCGCTGGCCCCGTGCGCCCTGGCCGGGCCCCCGAGTGTCGATTATAAATGGACGCATATCTGCCAGCACAACAAGCCTGACCTTTTCAAGCTGCGCCGCATGGCAGCGAAAGGGAAAGAAGCCAGGTCTCCTCTCCTCTCCTCTCCTCTACTCTGCTCTCCGCTCCTCTTCTCTCCTCTCCTCTCCTCTCCTCTCCTCTCCTCTCCTCTACTCTGCTCTCCGCTCCTCTCCTCTCATCTCCTCTCCTCTCCTCTCCTCTACTCTCCTCTCCGCTCCTCTCCTCTCCTCTCATCTGCTCTCCTCTCCTCTGCACTCCTCTCCTCTCCTCTCCTCTCCTCTCCACTCTTCTCCTCTGCACTCCTCTCCTGTCCTCTCCTCTGCTCTCCTCTCCTCTCCTTTTCTCTCCTGTGCTCTCCTCTCCTCTCCTCTCCCCTGCTCTCCTCTACTCATCTCTCCTCTCCTCTCCTCTCCTCTCCTGTCCTCTCCTCTCCTCTGCTCTCCTCTCCTCCTCTCCTCTCCGCTCCTCTCCTGTCCTCTCCTCTCCTCTGCTCTCCTCTCCTCTCCACTCCTCTCCTCTCCTCTCCACTCCTCTCCTCTCCTCTCCCCTCCTCGGAGAAACGGCACACTGACCCCAGATCAGATTTGGCACACACCTGCAGGATCCCTCCCAGGTTTTTCACATATAAAAGGGCCCTGTGCTCTTGGCTCAACCCAGATGACCCCAGGACTGAGAATGAGCACTTTTATTTGATTTGTGTTTAGTTTAGTTTTCAGGCGTTCATATTACACATTCAGATTATTTGTGCGTGTTATGAGTGCCTACGGCTGTGTGTAAATGTGTAAATGTGTGTGTGTGTATGTCTGTGTGAAAGAAAAAGAATTTTTTTATGTGCATGACTGTGTGTGTGGGTGTGGTCTTATTTTCTCTTGGTGTGTGTGTGTGCCTGCACATTGTGGAGTTATGTGTGTGCCCATAACCACTCAAACAAAGACTCAACGAAAAAGAGCTTGTCAGTGTGTGCATGTGCTTGTGTGTGTGTGTTTCTGTCTGTCGTTGTATGTCCTTGTGTGTGTCTTTGTGTCCATGTCCTTGTGTGTCTCGTGTGTATCTGTGTGTGTGTATGCACGTGCTTGTGTGTATGTTCTTGTGTATGTGTGTATGTTGTGTGTGTGTGTGTGTCTATGTATGTCCTTCTGTGTGTGTGTGTGTGTGTGTGTGTGTGTGTGTGTGTGTGTGTGTGTGTGTGTGTGTGTGTGTGTGTATGTATGTATGTTCTTGTGTGTGTGTGTGTGTGTATGTATGTGTGTGTGTGTGTTTGTGTGTGTGTGTGTGTGTGTATGTTCTTGTGCTTGTGTGTGTGTGTGTGTGTGTGTGTGTGTGTGTATGTATGTCCTTCTGTGTGTGTGTGTGTATGTATGTATGTTCTCATGTGTGTGTGTGTGTGTGTGTGTGTGTGTGTGTGTATGAAGGCTGGCGGCTGACCCGTGCCCCTGGCACCATTACTCTGTGGCGGGAAGGGGGGGTGCTGTCGTCTGCTGTCACCCCCCAGCTGATGAAGTGACTCCCCGTAATGGCCCCTGAAATGTGATGTGAGTGCCACAGTGATGAGAGACAAACAGGGGTGGGGGAGATGGCGCTTGTGTGTGTGTGTGTGTGTGTGTGTGTGTGCGTGTGTGTATGTATGTGTGTGCTTGCATGTCTGGGTGTGCATGTGTGTGTATTTGTGTGCATGTGTGAATGGCTGTGTACATATCTATGTGCATATTTCTGTGTGTGTGTGTGTGTGCGTATGCATGTGTGTGTGTATTCTCATTTTCACACATTTATGTATGTATGATGTGCATGCAGGAAAAGCTACAGAGAAAAAGTACAAGAAGTGAAAGAGAGAGTAAAGAAAGGTAGAGTGAGCTCTGGAGGAATGATATAACTGAGTAGGTGTATGTGTATGTGTGTGGGTGTGTGTGTGTGTCTGTGTGTTGATGTTTGTGTGTGTCTGTGTGTGACCCAATAGGTGTAGGTGTGTGTGTGTGTGGATGTGTGTAACCTAGTAGGTGTGTGTGTGTGTGTGTGTGTGGATGTGTGTAACCTTGTAGGTGTGTGTGTGTATGTGTCTGTGTGTGTGTAACCTAGTGTGTGTGTGTGTAACCTAGTAGGTGTGTGTGGCATGTCTGTCTGTGATGTGAAATGGGCTTAGTGTAGATTAGCTGAGGGTGTGGATGAGTCATTAGGCCTGCAGTGAGAGCAGCAGTGTGTGTGTGTGTGTGTGTGTGTGTGTGTGTGTGTGTGTGAGACGTGTCTGTCTGTCTGTCTGGTCTTAGCACCTCTGGTCTCTTCTCCAGTGTTACACTCGGATTAGTGTGTGCTCACTTGTCTCCACAGGATCTAATGAGATTAAAACCGCAGTGACACACACACACACACACACACACACCCCTGATCATTCATTCACTTCCTCACAGTCACACACTAACATACAAACACATACATACAGCCACACACACACACACACACACCCATGATCATTCATTTACTTCCTCGGAATCACACACTAACATACACACACACACACACACACACACACACACACACACACACACACACACACACACACACACACACCATGAGTAGTAGCAACTTGGGTATTGACATGACATTGTAAAAGGCTGGTAAAAGCTGCCCTTAACCATTTCTGTCTGGGGGGACTACAGACATACACACACACACACACACACACACACACACACACACACACACACACACACATATACACACACACAGATGCACACACACACACAGACACACACACACACACACACACATATATACACGTACACACACATACACGTACACACACACACACACACACACACAAGCATATGCCCCCTGTTCAGGTGTGTACTGTAGACACATGTAAGCATGCCCTCACACATAGGCAGTATCAAACTGGCTTTACTTTTGCATTGCTTAAGGCACACACACACACACACACACACACACACACACACACACACAGTATCATTACCACCACTCCCACAGATCTGTGTGTGCGAGACTGCCTCTCTCCTCACAGACACAATAGACATTAGCAGCCGGCTAGAGGGAGAGAGGGAGGGAGGGAGGGAGGGAGGAATGACAAATGGAGCTCTTTTTCTCTCTTTCTCCTCCATGACTCCCCCCTCCCACACACACATACACACACACACCCGTCCAAACCACCCACCGCCCACCCACACCCACCCCACCCGCTGACTAACCACCACCAGCAGAGCCAGGGCCAGGGCTAGGGCTATTACAGAGCTGGGCCTTGAGGCCATGGGGGCCACAGAGAGAATGAAAGAGACAGAGACGGAGAGACCAAGACACAGAGAGAGAGAGGGATAGAGAGAGAGAGGGAAGAGAGGAGGGAAGAGAAAGACAGGGAAGGCAAGGCCGAGCCTTTAAATCAGACTGAATGAGTAGGTAGCATTGACAGAAAAAAAAGAAGAAGAGAGACTACCTCATGAGTGAAGATCTCCTTTCTTTCTTCCCCTCTTGTTTATGTCCGACAATGGTGAGAGGTGGGATTGGAGAGAAAGTTGCATTGAGGCTTAACGTTTCTCTGTACTCGTATTTCTATTCAGACCAAATTTCTCATTTATAAAAAAGGGATTAAATTCCATTCAGTTCAGTTCATTTTAACAAAGTTTAACTTCGATGAATCATCATCAGGTTTACGAATTCTTTAGAAATGTTGAACGGTATTCTGTTCCTCTTTTTCTTTCTCAAAATAGTCTGGCTGTTTGTGGACAAGGCATTTCCTCTATAATGAGCATTTAATTTGCCTCATTTGACATAAAGAATATTCAAATCTGTCATGAACCTTTGTCTTTGATTCATTCATTACTTTAATGTTGTGTGCATGTGTGTGTGTGTGTGTGTGTGTATGTGTGTGTGTGCGCGCGTGTGTGTGTGCTTTGTAAAGCTAAAATAAAATGTCATTAAAAAAATGATACTATACTAATACTATGACACTGATCCCATTACCCTTTTACCTTTTAAGCTCTCTAACAATAACAAAACACTTCGCATTTGTCTTTCCACTGGTCTGAAATGGGCGTGAGCGCATGAGTGAGGCCCTTTAGTCACATACCGTGTGCTTCACGCTCTGGTCTGCGCCGCCATCATTGTCGTGCTTCGTGGTGTTTCCATAACTGGAACAAATTTGTGAGCGATCATGTGGATGGAAGGGCAGGCAGGGGTGCTGGGGTGCTGGGGCCGAGGGCTGGCTGGGAGGCTGGCTGGGAGAGGCTGGCTGGGAGAGGCTGGCACGTATGAGTCAGCAGCAGTGGGCATGTACTTACAGTATCATGGGCTAGGAGATGCTAGTGTCATGCTTGGCGTCTTCCTTTGTTATTCAAATACACACCCGTACTGTACGCCACCTACGCGCTCGCTCACACTGGCACAGGGTTTTCCTTCTCCCGTCTGCATGTGCTCAATTCAATTTTTTTTTCCTTTTTGCTTTCTCTCGCTCACTGTCATTTTTTTTTCCTCTGTTGTTTTTTTTCTCTGTCTGTCTCTGTCTGTCTGTCTGTCTGTCTGTTTGTGTTTGTGTAACACATAGTCACACACCCACACACACACATAAAGCACTTGCAGAAATACATGGACGTCCAGTCACCAACCATACACACACACACACACACACACACACAGAAACACACTCACACACACATACAGAGAGAGACAGGGAGAGAGACGTGGGGCGAGGCGGGGAGGGGGGTGTACATTTTGTGTGTGATATTATCACACTTTTCGTCACACCTTGCCTCACCTGCTGTGTGTGCAGGGAACTCTGGACCCTCCTGGGCTCTTTCTCTCTCTCTGCTCAGAGGTGCTGACAGGTCATGGCCCTCCTCCTCCAAAAGCCATGGACAAACATTTCCACACGGTTTAGATGCGCCATGAATCAGCCATATTCACAATAACCATAATAATCACTTTCCTCACTTTGTCATTTCTGATCCAGTCTATCAGTCAGACGTCCTTCTTGACCTGACCTGTAAACAGCGGCCAGTTTAGTTGTGTGTTGTCCTGGCAGCATCTGATGTGATGTGACTGCTAATGTTTGTCATGCACAAGTGGGGTCATCATTGATTGGCCAGGAGCACATGGCCCGGAGGCCTGCTGTTGTGATGGCAGCCATGGCCCCTGTGACTGGTGATAGTCCTCTGCCCTGGTCAGTGCGTCAATTTGTGGTTTAGGGATCAATTAGATACACACTGTGTGTGTGCATGTTTGTGTTTGTGTTTGTGTTTGTGTCTGTGTGTTTGTGTGTGTCTGTGTGTGTGTGTGTGTGTGTGTGTGTGTGTGTGTGTGTGCGTGCGCATTCAGAAGCGGGCTAGTGACTGGTGCTAGTCCTCTGCCCTGGTCAGTCTGACAGTTGGTCAGTGGTTTAGGGATCAATTAGACACAGTGTTTGTGTGTGTTTGTGTGTGTGTTTGTGTGTGTGTGTGTGTTTGTGTGTGTGTGTGTGTGTGGTATGAGGGAGTGTTATGCAGCCCAAACATATTGTCATCCAGGGCTGGCATGCAGATACCAAGTAACCCTAACCTTCACAGCTTCCTCTGAAGGAGACTGATTAGGACCCATGAAGGGCTTAAATATGGGCTCACAAATAACAGCTGCAAACAGCAATCACAAGTGTACAAACGTGGACAAGTGCTGACTTTTGATCGATGGCAGTGTTATATGTGCAGTCAAAGACAAATTGGACTCTGAATCTGAGATTTTATCACTTTACAAGCAAAATTTACAACATATTTAGTAGAGTTTCAGTAGAGTGTTTGTGGCTTCACACGTGGATTTATTGCTGTTCTTTTAATAGCATACTGTCTGTGTATTCCGATCTATCTCTCTCGTACTATGTCTCTCTCTCTCTCTCCCTCTCTCCCTCTCTGGCTTTCTCTCTTTCTCTGTCTCTCTCTATCTATCTCTCTCTCTCTCCCTGTCTTCCTCTCTCTCTTCCTCTCTCTCTCTGTCTCTCATGCCCATCTGCTATACTGTGTGTTTTGCACGTTGAATGACAGACAGATTTATATTGAAACCATCATCAAAAAACACACTGTGTGAAGGACCCACCTGCATCATCCACACACACACACACACACACACACACACACACACACACCACACACACCACACGCACACACATTCATGAATTTATCTGCCATTGAGATGCCATGTAAAACTCACTGGCCTCTTCTCTTGTGTCTTGTCTCCTCCAGTGGGCCGTTTGACCTGCATGGCTGATCTACCCAGTGGAACAGAAGCTC
The DNA here is from genome assembly GCA_030347295.1 of Setipinna tenuifilis. Lineage (NCBI taxonomy): Eukaryota > Metazoa > Chordata > Actinopteri > Clupeiformes > Engraulidae > Setipinna > Setipinna tenuifilis. Next base: position 12,087,523 of record CM059266.1, on the reverse strand, counting down.
TCTGACCAAACCTACTGGGGCCCACATCAACACACCAACACTCTAGGTACAACCACTGTTTACGCTTGTCACACAAGAGAGAGAGAGAGAGAGAGAGAGAGAGTGTGTGTGTGTGTGTGTGTGTGTGTGTGTGTGTGTGTGTGTGTGTGTGTGTGTGTGTGTGTGTGTGTCTGTGTGTGTCTGTGTGTGTCTGTGTGTGTCTGTGTGTGCGTATCTGTGTGTATGTTTGCCCACCTGTCTAAATATATCCAGAAGGAAAAGCCTTCTACAGGCCCTCCACTCCCTTATGTGTTCTGTGTTCTTTGGTAATAATTTCAGCAAATGGAATCTTCTGGATCAGTGATAATTATTTCAGAATCTAAAATAAGTGACAATGCAAAACAGCCCTTTTCTCTCTCTCTCTCTCTCTCTCTCTCTCTCTGTGGGGGATTTTTCCGAGTACACACATGTTGTTTTAACCTAAACTCTTAGTTATTAAGGCCAGATGAAGATGTGTTGTTTCATGGCAAACTAACCCCCTACACACACACACACACACACACACACATTTGGCACAGTAAACAGACACACGTGCACACTGCACACACACACACACTGCACACACACACACACACACACACATACACATGCACACAATGTAGTGAGCTACTGAGTATGTTCTTCTAAGTGTTTGTTATGACCAGAAGTGTGTGCCTGTCTGTGTGCATGTGTGCATATGTGTGGGTGTTGGTGTGCCTATGCATTTTCATTGTTTTCATTTTCTGTGGCTGGTTGTAATTTTGGGAAACCTGTCTTGTTGTTCCACCACTTGGTGACCACAGATCTTAGTGTGAGGTTCTATTTTATTATCACTTCATGTTGGTATGTTTCCTGAGGAGCAAAACTATGCTAGCCTGTTGCATTTCGACCTACCTGCAAAAACAATCTTTTTAATAAATGATTTGTACACTCCCAAAGTTGTCAATGCTACCAAGGAAGTTTGCAGCTACTTCACTAGTGAAGTATTGTGAGTTTTTTCGACAGAACAGTAAAAATGCTAAAGTAGCGTAGCGGCCTAGCATAGTTTAGCTCCTCAGGAAACATACCAACACATTATCATGTTTTAACATACCCAAAGTCCACCACCTTCTTTCTCACTCTCTGTTTTAAATTCAGTTCAAATTCAAATGTCAAATAATTGGACATTTGTACTTTCAAAACAATTGTTACATAGATGGAGACACACGATAGAGCTAGAAACTAGCACTCTCTCTTTCTCTGTCTCTCGCTCCTTTGTTTCTCTCAGTACCCCTCTCTCTCTTTCTCCACCCCCTCTCTCACTCTCTCTCTCTCTCTTTCTCTCTCACTACCTCTCTCTCTCTCTCTTTCACCGGCTGTCGTCAGTAAGACCCACTTCTCCTGTGCTCTAGTAGGATTTGCAGCAGCTCCTTTGAAGTCTCTCAGCAGCAAAATGGTCCACACTCGTTCCCAGCAGTGTTGTTAGGGAGAGGGCAACCTGCCAGGACTAAAAGCCATCACTTTTACATTAGAGGAGGCCGTTTGTCCATTCACTTTATTTCTTTTGGCACATTTCCTATTCAGACTATTGTGTATGAATGTCACGCTCTTTTCAAGTCGTATATACATAATTATTCCATAAATAGACTAAATAGACACCTGTAACATGCAGTGACATGGTAGGAATAGTCTGCATCCTTTATGAATCCGATCAGCTTATCTGGCCTTAGCCATTTAAGTATATATTTCTGCCTTCATGGATAGGACAGCATTGTGAAAAGGAAACAGGAAGCCAGATTTGACCCAGTCTCCCCATTGGCTCTTGCATGTTTATGATACGGGTGCTGTAGCCAGCTGTGCCACAGCAGTGCCCGGCTTTGCCCATTTTAATCACCACACCCATCTCAAACACCACACCCACTCTGAGATTAATGTTTGGCATGGTGCAGCTGCACAGGTGAAGCCTGGGTGGGTGAGGCACCACACCATGAGGTCACATCGATAACGAGGCAGATGCTCCACCC
>CM059266.1:12073002-12080502 GCA_030347295.1 Setipinna tenuifilis | reverse complement strand
GTTAAAGATCACAATTTATTAAGTCATATCCATAGTAAGCAGGAAATAAGCTGACATATAGTATAGTGTGCACACACAAAGCTCTATACAACAACATATACATTACAAACAGCTTTCACATGTGAATACATTTGTGATATGGGATAAAACATTTCATTCACTCATGGACACACACACACATACACACACACACAGCTGCACACACGCACACACACACACAGCTGCACAAACACACACACACACACACACACACACACACACACACACACACTCGCTCGCTCACTCGCTCACTCACTCACTCACTCACTCACTCACTCACTCACACACACACACACACACACACACACACACACACACACACACACACACACACACACACACACACACACACAGCTGCACACTCACACACACTCACATACACATTCTCTCCCACAAATGCACACACACACACACACACACACACACACACACACACACACACACACACACACACACACACATATGCGTCACGTGCGCTGGATAACAGATAAGCTGACGAGGTCTGGCGACTGCCATAGGCGCTCTGCTCTGATTAAAACTCAGGATTCTATTCATCACCCAACCCCTCCCCCTGCGCACGCACACACCCCCACCCCCACCCCCCCCCCCCAGCCCCCTTCACCTCTCCTCTCCTCTCCCCACTCTTTCCCACTTTCCCATCCTTCCCTCATCTCTCTCTCTCTCCCTCTCTCCCCTTCTCTCTCTCTCTCTCTCTCCGGCGATCACCCTGTTATGTTATGGATAGCTCTCCCGGAATCCAATATGCTTTCCCGGGGGTGGGGGAGGGGGTGGGGGTGGGGGAGGGGGTGGGGGTGGGGGTGGGGGTGGGGGAGGCCATTTACATCTCGCCCTGCCAGCCCCCAGCTCCTGATTGGCTGGCTGGAGAATCCCATCCAGGGGAGGGCACGCCTGACCTCATTCGTCTTACCCCCTCCCTACCGCTCTCCCTCTCTCCCTCCCTCTCTCCCACTCCCTCCCTCTCTCCCTCCCTCTCTCCCACTCTCCCTCCCTCTCTCCCATTCTCCCTCTCTCCCTCTCTCTCTTCTACTCTCTCTTCTACTCTCTACCTCCCTCCCTCTCTCCCACTCTCTACCTCTCTCTCCCTGTCTCCCTACCTCCCTCTTTCTCTCCCTACCTCTTACTCTTTCTCTCCCTCTTCTGTCTATCTCTCCCTTTCTCTATTCTCCTGTCTGTCTCTGTCCTTCTTTCTCTGTCTTCTGTCTCTCTCTTTCCTTCTCTCTTCTCTCCCTCTCTCTCTAGTGCTCTTTGTCTCACTATCTGCCTGTCCTAATGCCTATTTTTTCTCTTCCCTCTTAGTCTGTCTGTCTGTCTGTCTGTCTGTCTGTCTGTCTGTCTGTCACTCCTAAGTCCATATCTGTGTCTGTCTCCCGTTATCCGTTCCTAGCCACTTGTTTCTGTCCCCAGTCTCTCACGCTATCTCACCTCTCTTCCCTCCCTTTCTCTTTTTTTCAGTCTCTTTTTTTTTCCTCCAGTTCAATCGTGTGCCCTCCTTTCCCGTTCTTTCTCATTTTCACTTGTCTCTGTCATCTGCACATTCTGTGGGTTTAATCTCATCTCCTCTTTTTTTGTCATCTTCTTTCTCTCCATCTCTTTTTTCTCTCTCTGTTTCTCTCTCTCACACACACACACACTATCACACTCCCTATCTCCCTTTCTTTTTTTCTCTCTCTCACACTTTCTCGCTTTCTTTCTCTCGCTTTCACTTTCTCTCTCTCTCCCTCTCTCTTTCTCTCCCTCTCTCTCGATATCGCTCTGTTTCTCGCTGTTGCCTGCACTTCTCTAGCCACTCTGTCTTCCTCACCCCTCCATAGTGGACTTTTTCCTCACTGGAAGCCCTTGGCTGTGGCATTTTCATCCATGACTCACTGAGCAATAGCAGCAGGAGCAACAGCAGTAACCCTGACATCTTCTCCTCTCCTCTCCTCTCCTCCCCCTCTCCTCTCCTCTCCTCTTCTCTTCTCTTCTCTTCTCTCCTCTTCTCTCCTCCCTCTCCTCTCCTCTCCCCTCCTCTCCTCTCCCTCTCTCCTCTCCTCCCGTCCCCTCCCCTCCCCCCTCCCCATCCTCTCCTCTCCTCTCCTCTCCTCTCCTCTCCTCTCCCCTCCTCCTCTCCTCTCCTCTCCTTTACTTCTCTCTCCTCTCCTCTCCCCTCCTTAGCACTCTCTATCCAACCGTATCGCTCTGTCTTTCTCTCCTATCCCCCCTCTCCCCTTAGCTAGCTGTTTTTTGAATCACTCTCTCCCACCCTCCCTCCCTCCCTCCCTCCCTCCTGCCTTCTCTCACCTCTCTACAATATCTTTCTCTTTCTCTTACAGTTTTTTTCTTCCCTTCTTTCCTTCTCTCTCCCTCTATCCCTCTCTCTTTCTCCCTCCCTCTCTCCTCCCTCCCTCCCTCGCTCCTCGTGTCCTGGTCGTCTTCATGTGAGGTCGTAATGGGATTATGTGTACAGAGGTTGATGCCAGAAAAAAAAGGTTCTGCAAAAAACGAAATATGTCAAGACACAATGTCCTGGCTGTTCATGCACAAGCAAAAAATGTTTTTAAAAGTTCCTGTGCATTGGGTGGAGGTAAGGACACACATGCACACTTGCATGCACGCACACACACACACACACACACACACACACACACACACACACACACACACACACACACACACACACAGACTGTGGGTTCTCGGAAACAATTAGGGTGAAGGATCATCTAGTGGCAAGTACACAATATAGATACTGACACACACAGACAAAGACACACACACACACACACACACACACACACAAGCAGGCATGCACACACACACAAACAAGCAGGCATGCACACACACACTCACAATGAGGCATGCATTTACACACATACATACACATGCTACACACTGATACACACAGTCATGTGTTTTTTGAGGCACATGTGCAGTGAACAATATGTGGAATTGTACAGAATAAAACAAGATTTGGCACAGTAAACAGACACACATGTATACACACACACACACACACACACACACACACACACACACACACACACACACACACACATATCTATTTACAGCCAGTAATCACATGTGAAGTACAGTTATCTTTCCCTGCCCCTCCTTCCCAAAACAAATTGTGTAACAGGCTTTGATATGAAGGCTTTCTGTTGTGTTGCCTTTTGCCTGTCTTGCGTAACTGCTGCCACACACACACACACACACACACACACACACACACACACACACACACATAGCCTGGGCCACCCCATAGTGCCTGTGACACTGCATAGGATTTCAAGGGAGTCTGGCCAACCTGCCCATTCTTGGCTCTTCCTTTGTCTGAGAAAGCGGGTACCAATGAAAAACGAACGCTATGCATACATCATCAGCATCACTGTGGTCTGATTGGTTGGAGCGCTGTCCGGTAGTATGCAGAGGCATTTGATAGATGCCATTGATCCCTCCTCTGACAACTTCCTTTCTATGGGATCTTTGCCAGCCCAAGCTCCGTCTATGAGCTTGGTGCGATAGCCACGCTAACCGCTAACACACAAGCACACACACACACACACACACACACACACACACACACACACACACACACACACACACACATAGCCTTCAAAACCAGGTCAGCCTGACAGGCCTCAAATATCCTCCTAGAGCATGCTAAGCCACATTCAGAATGACGAATGTTGTCCTGTGTGTGTGTGTGTGTGTGTGTGTGTGTGTTTATGTGTTTGTGCATGTGTTTATTCCCATGTGTGTACGGGTCTGCGAGATGTCTGTGTGTGCATGTGTTTGTGTGTGTCTGCATCTGTTTAAGGACACAAGTCAGGGTTTGGGGCCTGTGTGCGTGTGTAAGGTGTTGACGTTTATATGGGGCCATTCAGATGCTCGCATGAGGAACAGACAATGCCTCCCCCCCGCAATCCCACAATGCAGCGGGAGACTCTTGCGCTCGCTGGCTCTCACGCCTCAATTAGTGTGCGGCACACTGCAGCACTGTCACACACAGGCAGGCGCGCCGTTGCGTAATGTGTGTCACAGATCAGTGTGTGCCTTCAGCGTGCTCTGCGATGAGATGAGGCATTCCTAAACCACGCCATAAACAAGCTCACTGCCACAATCACAACACCATTTCCACATTTTAAAAAAGGCATCTGTTGAATGTAACTGACTGTAACCCTTGCTTGTTGTGTCTGTGTGTTTGGGTTTATGTTTGCGTGTGTAAGCGTGTATGCATATTTGTATGTGTTGAAGTGTGTGTGTGTGTGCATGCATGTGTGTAGGTGTGTGTGTGAGTGAGTGAGTGAGTGTGTGTAGGTGTGTGTGTGAGTGAGTGAGTGAGTGCGTGTGCGTGTCATGGAGGGTTGCAGGGTGGAATTCTTGAATGAATTTTCTGGTGCACATACTGAGGAACCTTCTCTCTCTCTCTCTCTCTCTCTCTCTCTCTCACACACACACACACACACACACACAAACACACACACACACACACACACACACACAGGGTCACGCTAGCAGTGTGTTGGCCCTGGAGTGTCTGAGTGGCGAGCGTCAGAGCTCACTGGTGCTGATTCCCTCGTCTCGATCAATCATCGTCTGCATCTGGAGCTGTGTGTACAGGCATCCAACTCAGAGCGGGGTGTGTTTTTGCCTTTTGCACGCAGGCCTGTGTGTGTGTGTGTGTGTGTGTGTGTGTTTGTGTGTGTGTGTGAATGCATGTGTGTTTGTATTTAAAAGTGTTTTGGTAGAAGTTTTGTACGAATGTTTGTGGCCACACACACAGTTGACGTGGCTTTCTGAATTCATGGCCTCTCCTTAAAGTCTACAGTGTATTTGCATGGACTCAGCTACAGGTACTATAAGGCTGTGCACGAGGAGCAGAGGTCATCCCATGTAGTTTAGACTCAGGCTCTGACTTGTGACCTCAGAGCAACTCTGGATTAGAAGTCCAGTGTGCTAGCCAGTCGACTAAAAAGCCTACACTCTAAAAAAGGATGGGGCCAGTATTGGTTCATCGATGCCATAGAAGAACCTTCACTCTCCATGGAACCATCCAGAGATGGTTAAAGAAACATTTAACCACCTGTATTTTTTAGCGTGTATGTGAAAGGTACTTCACATTGAAAATGGTTCTTCAGAGCCTCAGGTCATAATGGGCTATGTTATGTCATATCAGCGTCAAATGGTTCTTTAAAGAACTGTTGCCTTAATGCTTCATTGAGGCACTGAAAAAGATTCTTCTATGGTATCGCTCTGAAGAACCTTTATTTTTTAGAGTGTAGGCTGCCATTCACGGCCAGCACGTATCTTAAAGCAACTTTAAGTAGTTTTTTAAATCCGATAATAATAAAGCTTCCAAAATAGTTTTAGTGGTTCCTCAACTCGTAACAGGGCTAAATGGCACTTCTGAACCTCACTATGCAAGTTTGCAGAAGCGGGTTAGTCAAAAAAGACAATTCCACTTCCAACTTGTACGGCGACCGAAGATAAAAAGTGCTTTAATGTTGCTTTAAGGTGTTTGAGGGTGGGGGTGGGGGTTTTAACATTCTACATTATTGGCACAGCTAAGCTAGCTGGCATTTATGCTACAGTCATATCATACAAATTCTGTCCCAAGGTTTGGTTTGTCTGCACACATGTCCTCACAGGTTTTAAATCTCTGCCACAAGGTCCACAACAAACAAAACCCTTTTATGCTATTTGTGTTCTCCTAAGACTCTTTTATCCAAAGCGGCTTGTAACACAGATGCACATCTGCATTAGTATGTTTCTTGGGAATAAACCTACTTCAGACCCTCTGATAAAGTAAGAATATTGTTTATTTTAATTCCCCCGAGGAATTATTGTTGACCGGATTACTAGCAACCATGTTTAAATTGTCCCTTTTACTTGGTGTGTTTCATTGTTGTGTGTGTGTGTGTGTGTGTGTGTGTGTGTGTGTGTGTGTGCGCGTGTGTGTGTGTGCGTGCGTGTGTGTGTGTGTGTGTGTGTGTGTGTTTGTGTGTGTTTGTGTGTGTGTGTGTGTGTGAGTGTGTGTGTGTGTGTGTTTCAAAGTTGCAGACGCCAAAGTAGATTGCATGTGGAGTAAGTTCTTCTGAAGAAACCACTTTTCTTAACGGCACATAAACGCCTTGTTTTGGAATGTCAGTCTTTCTTTTTTCCCTCCTTTCCTCTGCTACAAGATGATGTCATCTGGTACTACAAAATATTTTGAGCTGTCAAAGAACCAACGCAGGCAGAGAGGGGAAGAGATGGTGAAAGAGAAAGGGAGAGAGAGCGAGAGAGAGAGAGATAGAGAGAGAGATAGAAGAGAGGAGCAATGTGTAGGTTTCAGGGAGGAGTGGCCATACACTAGTGCTTCTGTCAGATCACATCACAGTCTGTGCAAAAGACCTTTCTCTCCTTCTCTCTCTCCCTCTCTCTCTCTCTCTCTCACTCTCTCTCTCTCCCTTTCTCCCTCTCCCTCCCTCTCTCTCTGTCCCCCTCTCTCTATCTTCCTCTCTCTTTCTCTCTCTCCCTCTATTTCTCTCTCCCCCTCTCTCTCTCCCTCTCTCCCTCGCTCTCTCTCTTTCTCTCTCTCTCTCTCTCCCTCCCCTCTCTCTCTCTATCACTCATGCCCTTGTAGAGTTTTCCCACCAGTCCTTTCTTTCTGTCTTTGTATCTCTCTTTCCTCTCGCCATCTCTGATGTCCCTGACCTTTGTGCTCATCTGTCTCTCTTCCTCCCTCTCTCTCTCTCTCTCTTTCTCTCTCCCCCTCTCTCCTCCCTCCCTCCTCTCTCTCTCTTCCTCTGTCCCTCCATCCCTCCATCTCGCTGCCCTTGTTGCCCTCCCGCGTCACTGTTCTGCAGTCCTAATGGCTTTATAGTGTATCTGCCCGTGTCAGAGTGGCCACATGCCTTTCATGCAGCAATGTGACAGCAACACAAAGTCACTTCAGTCAGTGTGTGTGTGCGTGTGTGTGTGTGTGTGTGTGTGTGTGTGTGTGTGTGTGTGTGTGTGTGTGTGTGTGTGCATATATGTGTGTACGTGTATGTGTGTATGTGCGTGTGCGTTTGTGCGCGTGCGTGTGTACACGTGTGTGTGCATGTGTGCCTGTATGCCTGTGTACCTGTGCATGCATGTGTGTGTGCGTGACTGTGTTGTGTGTTCTAAAGGGACAGGTAAGGGATTACATTGAGTCTGACAAAAAGCTTTTGCAGGGCACAGGGATGTTTTTTTTGCTTATTATATTGCCATTCAGTGGGAGAGAGAGAGAGAGAGAGAGAGTAAAATAGGGAGAACCAGAGAGACAGCACATTCAGTGTGTGTGTGTGTGTGTGTGTCAGTGTGCATGTGTGTGATATTGTGTAGGTGTGTGTGTTTGTGCGTGTGATATTGTATAGGTGTGTATGTATGTGTGCGACATTGTGTGTGTGTAATATTGTGTTTGTGTGTGTGTTTATGTGTGTGGTATTGTGTAGGTGT
>CM059266.1:12065502-12068002 GCA_030347295.1 Setipinna tenuifilis | reverse complement strand
TTGTGCATGCTTGCACGCATGTGAATTTACAGTGTGGACCGCCCACGTTGATAAAGTGTATTTTCATCCGCAAAGCAAAGCGCCTGTGCCTGTGCATCCGTGTGTCCGTGACTAGGTTAGTGTGTGTGTGTGTGTTTGTGAGTGTGTGTGTGTGTGTGTGTGTGTGTGTGTGTGTGTGTGTGTCTGTGTGTGTGTGTGTGTGTGTGTGTGTGTGTGTGTGTGTGTGTCTGTGTGTGTGTGTGGTGGGTTAGGGAACCAGCAGGGAAAAAAATAAAGAAAGACAAAGAAAGTCTGAGGCAAAGGGGGTGGAAAAGAGAGGAGAAGAGAGATAGGGAATGGAGAGAGAGATGAAGAGACAGAGAGAGAGAGAGAGAGAGATGGGGATGGAGAGAGAGGTGAAAAGAGAGAGAGAGAGAGAGAGAGAAGGGGAATGGAGAGAGAGAGTGAGAGATGGAGAGAGCAAGATGGGGAATGAAGAGAGAGAGAGAGAGAGAGTGAGATGGGGAATGGAGAGAGAAAGATGGAGAATGGAGAGAGAGAGAGAGAGAGAGAGAGAGAGAGAGAGAGAGAGAGAGAGGGAGGGAGAGAGTGTGTGTGGCGAGTCTTTAGTGTATGATGGCAGGATGAGGGTGAGTATTTACGGTGTGTGTGTGTTGTGCTGCTAATGGCTGCTAACCCACGCTCAGTACACACTCCAGGCTCCGCCGCTCGTTTGTCACGGGGACCGCGAGCGCTATCGATCCACACACACACACACACACACACACACCGCCGTTATGGCCCCTTTTTTTCCATTTCCTTTTTTATTTCACCTTGAGTCAGTGGTGGTCAGCTGCGGCCTTTGTGAAAGGGGTTGATGAAAGGGTGACCATCAACACCATCGCTATCATCATCATCATCATCATTATCATCACCACCATCATCATCATCATCATCTTATGAAGTCCAAATGACTGCTGTTGGTTTTAGTGAGCCATATTGCTAGGAAGTCATCATCACCACCACCTTGTTTATTTTTTTTAGATGAAAACACATCACAACAAGCACAAACACAAAATGACCAGCACTCACTCTCCTCCCCTGTGACTGAGGTGCCCTAAGCAGGGCTACCGTCCCCACACACTGCTCCCCGGGCGCCCGCTGTTGTCATGGCTGCCACACACGTGTGTGTGTGTGTGTGTGTGTGTGTGTGTGTGTGTGTGTGTGTGTGTGTGTGTGTGTGTGTGTGTGTGTGTGTGTGTGTGATGGGTTAAATGCAGAGGTTGAATTTGGTTGTGTGTACTGTACTGTGTGCTGTGTCCTCTGTCTGTCCGTGTCCTCTCTCTCTTCCAGTGTGATCATCAGTACTAAACTACTAAGGGCAGCTTCATCATATCCTGCATGAGTATTTATTGGCATCATTGACATTACTGTAATCACTAATAAACCTAATTATTAAATCTATCAAGTAAATACATTTCATATTCGAGAGAAAAAAAGCCTGAATTCTCCCAATTTGCACAATGTGTATTTACCGTTACATTGCATGGCGTTACACTATATTACATTACATCACACTGAATTGCACTATAAAATAAAAAGATAAGATACAATACTTTGCATTAAATTATATTGTATTACACTACAGTAACTTACTCATTAATATTGTAGTGTTTACATTACTGTATTATAATTCATTACATTACATTACAACAATGCTAGGTTGCTAGGTTGCTTTACATTACATTGTGTCTGTCAGATGTGTTACCCACAGTGACTCAGAAGTAAGGAGCATCAGCCAGGCTGCAGTAGTGTAGCTGCCCCATCAGCATTGTCTGACCTATAATCTCTGCTCCATCAGTACTTGACAGATGTATCGCCCCGTGATTCCTATAGTTACTGATCCAGAAACAGTTCTGGTCATCGTGCTGTAATGGTTCCCAGTCAGAGCAGGGCAGGAAACTGACCTCCGGTCGCATGCTTACTGTCTGAAATCAGTGGGCCATGTCCAGCATCTTTCGCCTTGGTGTGACTGTGCAGTGTGGGTTATCTGTGTGTGGACAATCTGTGTATGTGTGTGTGTGTGTGTGTGTGTGTGTAGGTACGTGTGTACGTGTGTGTATGTATGTGTGTGTGTGTGTGTGTGTGTGTGTGTGTGTGTGTACGTGTGTGTGTGTGTGTGTGTTTTTGTCCAAGTTTATATGTTTGTATTGAGTGTTCATTCAACACACACACAAAACATATACAGCATATTAACTACTCCACACACACACACACACACACACACACACACACACACACTGGCCCTCATGTGTCAAACGCATGTTGAAACCAGTGCAAATTTGGGCGAAGAAATCAATTTATGACGGGGCTCACGTGAGATTTAGGAAACATGCGCATCACTCCAGTCCCAGCATCAGAATGAAGGGCTGTTGATAAATCCTAATAGAATTCATGACATGATGGTGCATCACACGTGCAAAGACTGACTTTTTGTAGCCCCACACACTGATGTTGTGCT
>CM059266.1:12053002-12058002 GCA_030347295.1 Setipinna tenuifilis | reverse complement strand
GGTTTTCCCACGCTGTCAAACACGCCTCAGCATAAGCAAGAAGCATAGCAGAGATGGTGTCCTTCATCCTCTCTCTCTCTCCCCCATGTTCTCTCTCTCTTTCTCTCTCTTTCTCTTTCTCTGTCTCTCTCCTTTGCCCTCATTCTCTTTATCGTATGGTAAACCCACCACCCTCGCCTCTTCCTCCCCCTCCCCCCTCGCTTTCATATTCTCAAATTCAAACATGGTGTACTCAGTAACATGATACAGAATTTGTCCGCAGTTAAAATTAGTATCACAGAGCTCTTTTCAGCTTTCTCACAGTCTCTCTCTCCATTTGTCTTTCTCTCTCTCTCTCTCTCTCTCTCTTTATCTCTTTCTTTTAGGGAGCAACTGTCACCCTGACTCAGAGTGAGGAGGTCAAGCCGGGTGCACCATGTGATCGTCCGTGGCCCTGCCCAGCGTAGCTCACTGGTGCCCAGTCACTTCCTGCACGCTCAGGCCAGCCCAGGCTCAGGCCGGTCCCTGCTGGATGGAGAAGTCGGTGGCGTCACAGCCACAGTCACAGTCACAGTCACAGCCACAGCGCGCCGCATTCGCCCGCTGAACTCACAGCGCTCATCTGCCATCTGGACACCGCAGACGCACAGAGGACAGACACACCAAGAGACAGAGAGAGAGAGAGACAGAGAGATAAAAAAAGAGAGATAAAGACACAGACAGAGAGAGAGAGAGACAGGGATCACGTCCAGGACACGCTGTTGCGAAGCAGAATTGTGTTCAAAGAGAAAACTACAAAGTCGAGAGCTTTTTTTTTCTTTCTTTTTTCCTTTTTAAAAAAAAAAACACCAGTGTGTAATTTTTTTTTACTGATATAGCACACTACAAGAAATCCTTGGCCTGCTTCATGTCTATGCAAAGGCAGAAATATTCACATTGACACCTCCTGACAAACACGCACATACACACACACACACACACACACACACACACACACACACACACACTTACGCATACAAGGACACTGACACAAGCCCCTCTTGGATTGTGGATTTACCGTTCCCGAGTTTTTTTTTTTGTTTTTTTGTTTTTTTCCCCGGCACGTGAGGAATGTAAACATCGGCCGGCACCACGGACAAGCGCGGCAGAAGCGGGGGCTTTGGCGGCGGGGGCGGAGGCGGAGGGAGCGGCCGGCCCGACCTCAGCATGTCGGGGAACGGGAACCCGTGCCCCCCCGGGGTACCCCCCCACCTGGGCGCCTTCCCCATACCCCACCACTACTCCTACTTCTTCCCCCACATGCTGGGGGGGCTCTCGCCCCCCGCCCTGCCCGGCCTCTCCGTCAGCGGCTACAGCACCCCCTCTCCAGCCAGTGAGTATCCACTTTCCTTCACCTTCACCTTCCTGAACCTATGAGGCGTAGCTGTGGATGGGCCAGCCGTGGGCCAATCAGAATGCTCGCTTTTTGTTTGACTGTTGTAGTAACCTATGTGCTTTGGGCTAGGCCCACCTGTTGTTTTTTTTTTGTTTTTTTTTTCTTGAGGTGCCCACCCATTTTATGATTTCTGGCTACAAACCCATGCAAGCAACATGAGGAGCAAACTCATGCTGTGTGTTTTAATTGTTGTCTGTTGGAGAAAGCTGATGGCAATGCAGACCTGTGAGTTAGGAAAAGTAATGAAAAAAGTTGGTAAATAATCCTGTGTGAGAAAAGAGTTTCGCGGACAACAGCCAATCAGGTTGTCTGTTGTTGGGCTATGGCGTTGTTTAACCAATCCATGTGCTTGATACAACCGCTTGGAGAGTCTTTGAAGGGGTTTTTGTGGTTGTTACTCCCGCTATGTTTCATAATTAACCCTACTTTACTTTGACAGATAATAACCCTTACGTTGCTTTGATGGTTAAGTCATGTGACTAGATAGCCCGTAGCTACGTTGCCAGCATGCTAGTTGTACCCAATGCATAATTTCTCAAAGGCAGATCTAGCGCTAGATCTACTCAGAACACAAAAGGGGGGAGCGCTGTGCTTTTTGCTGTGTTTTTGCTGCGCTTGCACACGTTCTCAGCGTCTCTCCTGTCCAGGGCCAGAGGCTGAGCTGGAAGCCAAGCCCCAGGCAGAGAGAGAGAGAGAGGCGACCTGAAATGAAACAGAGTTGGAACTGAACCGCTGAACCGCTGCCTGGGTTTATTTTGGGCTCCGCCGGAGTAACAGGTGGCGGCGAGGAAAACAAACTTGTTCGGGGTGTGTGATGATGTGCGGAGCTGCTGCTGCCGTTGGGTGAAGAAGACGTGCCACTACAGCTACAGCTACAGCTGCCGCTCGTTGAGAAACAATTCTTGGCGCATCGCTGGAAATAATAAATAGACATCGTTTTTTTTTGTTTTTTTTTCTCTGATGCAGGCAGTCAGAAATACAAGACAAGCTGGGGTGCAGTGCTTTTTTAACAAGGAAAAGCAGCCAGAAAGGGCTGACTGACAGCCATACACACACGGTGTGACAGAACCTATTTTACACCGATGCGTACCACTGAGTACTGTTTGGTATTATAACAAGCTCCAAGTGATAAAATGCATCCTTGACATATATTTACTGTAGGTACACTTTGTGTCAAAAACTTTCACAGACAACCTGGCTGTCACTTTGTAATAAATACTCGCGTCAGTAAAACAAAAAAACAAAAAACAGAAGACTGTGCCAGAGGGCTGACATGTTTATTTGGCGTGTGATTGGTTTGGCCATGTGCTCTGTTTGTGTCTTAACACAGAGATGCAGGAAGCACCTCAGTTGAACCATCATCCACCATCATGACCTTACCGTAAGGTCAAGGGCAAGCTTAGGACAGACTCCCCCTCCAGTTGTAAACAGCAAATACAGCGACTGGTGTCGAGCGAGTGGGTTTTTTTTGTTTTGTTTTGGGCCAGGTGTCGGTGGCGTGGCGAATGTTGCGTTCGGGCGGAGAATGTTGCAGTGGTGTGAAACTGTCCGTTTCCTGAATTCTGCTTGCCATTGTCACTGCGATGGCTACTGTGTGTGTGTGTGTGTGTGTGTGTGTGTAGGTGTGTGTGTGTGTGTGTGTATATGTGTGTGTATGTATGTATGTGTGTGTGTGTGTGTGTGTGTGTGTGCGTGTGTGTGTGTGTGTGCGTGTGTTTGTGTGTGTGTGTCCATATAAGGCAACAGGGAATAAGCAGGCATGCTGAGTCTGAGGCACACTACAGAGGTTATTAGTCAGGTCATGTTTTGGGGAAAAGGGTAAGAAAACAGGTCAGTCTTTCAGACTGCTTGGCCTTAAAATAGAGTTAAGATGGATGCTGTGTTTTTCAAAGGGGATAATCAGCTAGGCTTCATTTTCTGGTGATACTAAGTAAATTTGTGAATATTTTGTCTCAGAGTTTGGTGTCATGTACCTGAATGTCCAGTTATCTCTGTGTGTATATGCCTACACACACACACATACACACACACACACACACACACACACACTCAGACACACACACACGCACACACACACACACACACACACACACACACACACATACGCACACATACGCACACATACGCACACATACGCACACACACACATTATTACAGCCGTTGAATTAGTCACGTAAATGTCCAGTCATCTCTGGTGATTCTGGTAAAAAAGGGAGCGGTCATTTTTGAAATCGCACTTTCCTAATTTCCTGCATTGCAGAAATGTCACCACTGACCTCAGTGTTGTTCTCAGTATGTACACTCTGTCTTGAACATTTTCGCATGAAGTCACTTGTGCTGTAGTGTACTAATGCAATTATCTGATGACGGCAAACTTCCTTCAAGACATACTGGTGAACTCAACGAACCCTAACTGAACTATATGTTCAATCCTAGAACAGCCAGAAGCCATCTTAAATAAGAAGTGTGTATGGTACTCAAAATGAATGCTTTAGTGATGGGTACACGGTACCCAAATGAAAATGTGAAGTGAAAGGGGCTTGTGGTCTTTCTTGTGGAAAGTCTCTCTGGGGCAGCTTAGACAAGTGTCCAAGCATGCGGAGGTGTGCTTTTTCAACTGGCGACTGTACTGCCTCGAGGGCACAACTTAGATAGCACAGCACAGCACTGCACTGCACAGCTCAGATCAGCACAGCACAGCACAGCACAGCACAGCACGGCACGGCACGGCACGGCACGGCACGGCACGGCACGGCACAACACAGCACTCCACATTTTTGGCCTTGCTGATTAGGATGCTTTATTGGTACAGTCTAGACACACATCACAACATAATATAACATTTCCCAGAAGGCAGCTGGGCTGGGCTAGGCTAGTTAGACTTGACCTGGTCCAGGGTTCATTTGATCTCTCACTCTGCACCCCCTTATCTCTCTGCTGCTCCCACCGAAAGAGAAAAGAGGAAGTAGAGCTGTGCTCTGAGGTCATACTTGCATCATGTCATGTCATTCACAGGAAGTTGGAGGAGGCACTGGGTGGATGGGTGGAGGCACTCACAGCAGGGTTTGGCAATAGGCAAGTCTGTGTGTGTGTGCGTGTGTGCGTGTGTGTGTGTGTGTGTGTGTGTGTGTGTGTCTGTCTGTGTGTGTCTATGTGTGTGCGTGCGTGCGTGTGTGTGTGTGTGTGTGTGTGTGTGTGTGTGTGTGTGTGTGTGCTTTGCTGCATGTTGATAACTAAATCCCCTCACAATAGGTAAAAACATTTTATTTTAGACTTAATTTTGTTTTTAAGCCTTAATACCCCTCCCACATGCTGTTTTAATACATTCACTGTATGTATTAAATTGATCTATGTATATAAATTATTACTGCATTTTAATTAATATTGATACAACGGTATAGTTATCATAAATTATAATATTGTTCTGACAAACTTTTCTTTACCATGCATAGCTACACAGCATGCCTATATTATGATACAGAGGGACCATGAAAGATGAACTGCGACATAGTGGTAGGATCACTGTATATACATATATGCCTGTGTACGTACATTACAACACAGCTTGTGTGTATGGAGAGGATGG
>CM059266.1:12040502-12048002 GCA_030347295.1 Setipinna tenuifilis | reverse complement strand
TGGATTATTGAAATATTACTTCAAATTATTATTATTTATATGTTACAGTATAGGTATATATATAGTTATAGTTATATAGTATATATCATAAATACTAATATTTTTCGAATGAACTTTTATTTAGTATGCATAGTATATTAATGAAAACAATCTGTGATCTAGCAGGAAGGTGAACTGCAGTATAGCGGGGGATCACTATAACTGTAACTATACCAATAACTCTACAAATGTAACTGCAGCTGTAACCACATATCATAAACCGTTCGCATTTTAGTGGCTGGCAGAGTTTACACCTCGACTACAACCACAACGACAAGGTTGAGTGATATTAGTCTAGTTACAATTTTCCGGATATCAAACTTTATTAGTTGTTTACACCAAGAACATGAATCTTGGCATTGGAAAATTGTTTTTCAGCTTGGACACATACCATTATAGTGGAAGTTGAAGTTATCGTTACAGCTCTTGATGTGAAACTGGTACTGTAGAGATAGGGCCTTGGAGATAGGGCCTTACTGTAGAGATAGGGCCTTGGCTGATCTTGGCCATGGATATAAAGCCTCTACATACACACACATGCTGGCGAGTGTATGAGGAGTGTGAGGGTTAAAGGGTGTAAGAGGTGTTCGTGTGTAAGCGAGACGACAAAATGACACGCCAGAGCGAGGAAGAGCCGTTGGCGATACTTTAATTATTTATATTCCTGCCGCCCCGGTCTCGGTCTCCGCATGAGATCAGCTGCTTTCTTGGCCAATTTAACCGCGGGGACTCATGCAAGAAAGGACGGGCGAGATTACAGCCCCGTTAGAAAGGCCTTTATCTACTTACGCCGCCACGGTCCCAGGGTGATGATGTCATCTTTGCGTGACTGCGAGGAATGTGTGCCTGGATGGCTCAGTGATGGTGATGGGGAAGGGGAAGGGGAAGGGGGGATCATAAAATCACAGCTAAGCCCATTTATGTCCAATCAGACTTTCCTGGCAGGCGCCACAGACACACACGTCCAAGAAGCTAATGCAGCCATCGCTCCCAGGATGAGAACACGAGGTGTCGGGAGTAATTAGAGCAGGAAGGACGTCAAGAGCCAGATTTATGGCTAGGGAGAATCACTTTATGTAGACATGGCTTAAGGGACCGACTGTCCCACTGCGCCGCTTGCTCCCAAGCTTGGCACATTTGCCATGTGTCTCAGAGAGAGAAGGGATCTGTCATATCGCATATGAGGCGTACTTCCTGGATTACTGTTCATAAGGAATGAGTTGAGATGTGTATGTAGTCTATGTGTGAGATGTTTCTCTCCACATAAAATTGTACAGTTGAATAAATTTATTTTTTTCATTCTGGTGTCTTTAAGTATGTTGAGATCAACAGGAAAAAGCTGTGCCTTTAGGTGTAGCCTCCAGGTTTTTTTTATAAGACGAGGTTTTGTGTATGTGACTAGCATATCCTGTGCTATTCCAAGTAGATTTAGACTGGATTTAGATCCTCATACAAAAGCAACAAATCGTACCTTTAAGGTTCTTCAAAGAGCTCTTATCTACCCCTAAGCTCTGGTCTACTGGAAATCATATGAGGATTGTAGGGTCCAGAGTGCCTTACTCCAAGGTTCTTACCTGTCAATCCCATGGAGCGATGAAGAAGAAGCAGCTCTTGTCTTTCCGCGGCTGCTGAAACAGAACTCGCATGGGGGATTTACCTCTCTGATGTGGAGGATTTATGGATCTTGGCTTCTGGTCATGTTAGGGTTGGGTAGCGGGCCTCTTTGTTTCTTTCTTACTTTTGTTACTTTCTTTTTCTCTCTTTTTCTTTCTTTCTTTCTTTCTTTCTTTCTTTCTGTCTGTCTGTCTGTCTGTCTGTCTGTCTGGCTGTCTTTCTTTCTTTCTTTCTTTCTTTCTTTCTTTCTTTTTCTTTCTTTTTCTTTCTTTTTTCTTCTGTTCTGTCTGTCTGTCTGTCTGCCTGTTTTGTCTGCCTGTCTCTCTGTCCCTGTCTTTCTCCTTTTTTTTTCCCTTTCTTTCTTTCTATCTTTTTTTTTCTTTGTTTTTGTCTGTTGATTTACTGGCATGGCAGACATGCCACGTTTCACTGCCAAAGAAAATCTTGTTCTGTGGCATGGACACGCACAGAGAGAGAGAGAGAGAGGGAGAGAGAAAGAAAGAAACTTGGAGTTTGGAAGAGGGAAGAGAATGTTTGTCCCTCTCCTCTTGGCTCGGGGGACGCTCCTTCGTTAGCGGTTAGCGGTTAGCTGTTAGCTGCTGCCTGTGGCGATCTTGTTTGCGCGTCTCGCCTTGCCTCGCACACTCCCGCTGCGTGAGCGGTTTAATCGAGCGGAAGCCCCCATCCCATCAGAGCTGGCTGCCTCGCTCCCTCTCAGACTCGCTTCAATTCTCTTCTCTCCTCTTCTCTTTTTTCCCCCTTTCTTTTCTCCTCTCCTCTCCTCTTCTCCACTCACTTCTCATCTTCTCTCCTACTCCTCCCTTGCCGCTTCTTCTCACTTTTCTCATTTTCCCACTCATTTTCGAGTGTGTGCGTGTGTGTGTGTGTGTGTGTGTGTGTGTGTGTGTGTGTGCATACTGTATGTGTGTGAGTATGTGTGGAGGATTAGGCCCCATGGCTGCTCTGTAGGGGATGGGCTTGTGGATTTGCATAAACACAGGGACAGCAAACAGCAGACAATGAGACAGTACAGTACAGTACAGGCCAGCACAGCACAGCATAGCAGAGAGGATACGACTGAAGAGGAAAAGCTCACACACACACACACACACACACACACACACACACACACACACACACACACACACAACACACATACATATATACATACACACACACACACACACGCACATTCATACACACACACACATACACACACATACGCTTGCTTACACATACACACACACATACATACACACACACACAAAAATATATGCACACACATACCCTGGCTTACACACGCGCGCACACACGGACACACACACACACACACACACACAAACTTCCTGTCCCTCAAGCAGCATTAAAAGTTAAATATAGAAAGCTACATAATGCCATCAAGTGGGAATCACCAAATACTGACCTCCTTTTTCTGATGTTCTTGCTTTCTCTCTCTCTCTCTCTCTCTCACTCTCTCTCTCTGTCGCTCTCTCGCTCTCGCTTTCTTTCTTCCCCTCTCCCTCCCCATCTCTCTCTCTCCCTCCCTCTTGCTGTCTCTCTTCCTTTCTTTCTCCCTGACTCCCTCTCTCTCTCTCTTTCTCTCATTCTCGTGTTCTGTGTCTCTATTTTCCTGCCCAAGGCGATGCAGTGGAGATGTGGAAAGTGATTCGTTCTTTAGGGAAATCAGAACGTTACTGTGCTGCGCCTTGGCAACAGGACAAAAACAACAACAACAAACAACAAACAACAACAACAGCATCCACAGCATAGGCGTGTGTGTGTGTGTGTGAGTGTACGTGCACGACTGTGTGTGTCCGAGTGTGTGCATTTAAATAAATGTATGTGTGTGTGTGTGTGTGTCTGTGTGGTGTGTGTGTGTGTGTGTGTGTGTGTGTGTGTGTGTGTGTGTGTGTGTGTGTGCGAGCACACGTGGGTAATTTAATCAACATGGTTCATGGTGTTTCACTGACCCTGGTGAGGTTACTGCTGACGTCCTGCACAAACTATGTCATGTAGTCTTCAGAAAGCTGAGTGTGTTTATCCTGCATGTACTTGCCCGTGTGTGTGTGTGTGTGTGTGTTTGTGCATGTCAAGCAAGTGTTTGTGTGTGTGTGTGTCAAGTGGGTGTGTGTAAGTATGTGGCATGCTTGTGTGTGGCATGCGTGTGTGTGTGTACTCGTGTACACGTGTGTGTGTGTGTGTGTGTTTGTTTGTGTGCATGTGGTGTGGTCAGGGTGGAAATGATGGAAAAGCTCTTAATGCTAAACGGTGTGGCTGTCAGGTGTGAGGGCTGAAGAGTAATGTGAGTGGCGGAGGGGGGGCTGCGGAGGGGGGCTGCGGAGGGGGGGGCCGTGGGGGGGCCAGGGGAGGGGGGGGCAGACTAACAGAGAGATTCATGTTCCCCTATTGGCTTTGGCAGCCCTCCAAACATACAACTCATCAGCGGTTTGCACCTCTTAATGGCTTAGTAGGCCAGAGAACCTCAGATGAGCCACTTACAAAACACACACACACACACACGAACAGGCATGCACACACACATGCGCTCAGGCACACAAACATGCACACACACACACACACACACACACGCTCAGGCACACACACACATACTGACGTACACACACTGACACACACACACAACCACATACACACACACACACAAAAACAAACTCAAACTCTCTTCTTAATGGCAGTCAGGGGAAGGGAATCTCAGAAGGGCTAGTTGTACCACACACTTGTTCACACATACACACACGCACACAAACACAATCACACACACACACACACACACATGCACGCACATGTAACAGGGTCTATCCAGTCTCAGTTCAGTCACTACCATTCAAAAACATCTCCTAGTTTAGGTGGTGTAACACTTTATTAAAGTAGCTCAGCTAGGCCAAGTGTCTGTATTTATCAACTCATTTTACATACGGACAAACTCAAGTATGTTCCAGACAAAACGTACAAATGTAATGGGGGAAAAAAGTCCCTGAAATATTCTTTTAAGAATGCTATTAGAGCACTGTGAATGCGCGTGAGGTTTGTGAAAGTGTGCTCGTGCTGTTGGCCAGTCGGGGGATTGTTAGTGAATGTGGCGTAAGGACGATTGGCAAGTGTTTTATTGTGCTCATTTCAGGTGAAAAAAAATGCTGAATGTTCGTGCCTTTGGTATGCCAAGTTTGTTAACAACTCCTCTGTGTCATTCCTAACTCCACCTCAACCTCATTTACACACATAGACGCACATTTATGCACACACACACACGCACACACACACACACACACAGTCTCACATGCATGCACACATACACACCTGTCGACAGGTACATTCTCACACATACACATAAACACAAACACACACAGGCACACACACACACACACACACACACACACACACACACACACACACACACCCATGTGAGGGGTGCGAGGAGCAGTAAAAGAGGGCTGTGTTGCTGGCATGCGTTGGAGGCAGGCGCGGCTCCATGCCCCATAATGAGGCCCACTGTAGCGGTGAGCAGGCTGCGCTAACGCCGGAGCTCACTCATAAACGCACACCTCCCGCTGCTTTTACGACCTTTAATGTGCTAACTTCACAGCTTAAGCCATCATCCCTCGCTCGCTCTCTCTCTCCCTCTCTCACAACACTCTTCCTAACTCCCTCTCTCTCTCTGTCTCTCTCTTGCTTTCTCCCTCTCTCTCACAACACTCTTCCTCCCTTCCTCTCTCTCTCCCTCCCTCTCTCCCTCTCTCTCTCTCCTCTCTCTCACAACACTACTTCCTCCCTTCCTCTCTCTCTCCCTCTCTCTCTCTCCCTCTCTCTCACAACACTCTTCCTCCCTTCCTCTCTAACTCCCTCCCTCCCCCCTCTCACTGTCTCTCCCTCTCTCCCTCTCTCACAACACTCTTCCTCCCCCCCCCCCTCTCTCTCTCTCTCACACACACACTTTCCTCTCTCTTTCCCTCCATCCCTCCCTCCTCCTCTTCCCATTTCTCTCTGCCTGGAAGGCTCTGCTCTTGCCAAGCTGAAAGTGTCTCTAGAATCAGGAAGGGCATTGGCTCAAAGCTAGATTTGTGTACACTGCTGTTACTGCAGCTAAAGTCCAGCTGAGTCAAAGGGCCAGTGGCTACTGGCTAGTGGCGGTCAGTGCAGTGTGAATTACCCCGTCATAATTGGGGGGTACTACCTTTTACGGGGGGTACTTTCATTAAGTACATTAATATGTTGGTACCGCCCCAACCATCTTATTTTGGTCCCAGTACCCCCTGTAATTTGAACTGTGGGTCAGTGGTGGCACCAGAAAAGACTGGTGGCCAGTGGCAGAGAGAGCAGCGATGGCAGAAACAGGGGGTCAGGAGGGTTAGCTTCAGGCAATTAGCATGCTACTAACTCATCGGCATTTTCCAAAAATTGCATCATATCCGCCCCTGTTTCCCCCATGCTGATTGGTGGGTGCTTCACTCTCAGCTCATGCACGAGGGTGTCCCCAAACTATTAAACGCCCCATTAAACTCCATTTTGAAAGATTCTTTCAGTTTTGGCCGAATTCACTAACCTAGCATGTCCCATTGAAATGAATGGGGACTTCCTCCTTTCTCCAGTTATTATAATGTCTTCATAGGCAGAGAGAGCAGCTATAGTAATGGCATATTCTACACCTTATTTATTTATTCACAGCCTGATATTGTAAAAGGTATATATTGTTTTATATTGGTTTGTAGTCTTATTTGTATATAGTGTTGTACATTTGAACCATATTTAAATCTCACTATACTTCGCATAGTGACAATAAAGACTTCTACTTCTACTATGGCTAATGTGGCTAATGGCAGAGAGAGCAGCAATGGCTAACGGTGGCTAATGGCGGAGTCAGAGGCTGTGGTGCCTGAGCTTTGCTTAGTGCCGCATTCCATCATGTGGGCCACATAGGCCTTCTACACACACACACACACCTACACACACACACACACACACACACTCCACTCACACATAGACAGCTGCATGCACACATACACCCACACTTAGACACACACACACACACACACACAGACACACACACACACACACACACACACACACACACACACACGCAGACATACATACAAACACTTTCTCACACACACATACACACACACATAGGTGCACACACACACACCAACACACTCACATGCGTACACGAACAAGCATGATTGCATTTTATTACACTGTGAAGTGAGGTGCGAGGACGTAATGGCAGGTGACAGCTCAGTATTGTATAATCACCATTGGTCAAACCCTACATTAGGGACCATGGGTAGAGGAGCTGATTGCTATTCAAAGGAGAACAGCTACAGCTACATATGGAGCAGATGGAGCCTGTTTGAGGGTAAAGACTGGTGCCCACATCCAAGCAGAAGCCCTGATATACAGCAGAAGATAAACTCCAAGGCACTCTCACTTTGCAAAATTAAAAAGCCTTTATTACAGTGGCTAGGTGACATCAACCCTTCTTAAAAACCCCAACGCATTTCGGCATTCAAGCCTTCTTCAGGGGTCAAACAGTTTTTTTACCAGGAAGGAGAGGTTTTTGAAGACATTATTATATCCAAAGAGCACCTCAAACATATTCTTTTTGAGTCCAGAAGCGATCCTAGACAAACGCTTTGTGAAGCCCTGATATGATATGTGCTCCAGCATCCTGCCCCTGACAGGTGCACGTAGCCATGGATGGGTGATTAATAGGACAACATTAATGGGAGAGAGGGGCACAAGCTGCCAGTCGTTATGTTTTTTATAATGTGTGAAGGGAGTGGGGAGGGAGGGAGAGAGGAAGAGAGAGTGCTGGAATTGGGTGTCAAGACACAC
>CM059266.1:12038958-12040402 GCA_030347295.1 Setipinna tenuifilis | reverse complement strand
TCACAAATCCCCTCGCTGGTGTCCCCCCCCACACATTCCTCCACCCACCCCCTCACCCCTCTCCTCCTTTTTGGATATTCCGTTGCGGTGGTTTGGTTTCGCCAGGAGCCAAACGTGTCCGCAGGCTGAGGATGGCATTAGTGCCAGCCGGCGAAGGACGGAGGACGGGCAGCGTGCCACCACACACACACCGCACGGTTACCGTTACCACGGTGCCAGGGCCCCCGTAGGTGAGCTGGCGTGGACATCATTATAAATAAACTCACGCCCGCCCCAGGCCGGACATCATCTCCGCATGTGCTCACAAAGCCAAATGTGCTCGTTGTTGTTGTTGTTGTTGTTGGGCCCAATGTGCTTTTTAAGAAAGCGTTTTTTTGTTTATTATTTATTATTTATTTTTTTTTTTTTACTAGTGTAGTGTGCTGCGGTTTTTTACACCACAGATGGACGCAATACTTCTCCATGCGTACATGCAAGAACTTGCATGTATACACACACACACACACATCAACACCTACACACCACACATACACACACAACATACACAACATTATTGGTCTACAAGCGTTTACTTAAGAGCTTGAATCTACACACATAGATGCAAGAACTTACACTTATAAAAGACCACACACACACACCCACCACACATAACCCCAGTAGAAGACCGCAGACAGTGCTGGAGCAAGAGGCTGGCGTGTGGTATGTGCGTAGCAGGGCGCTGTGACTGTGAGCAGCCAGACTGGGAGGATGGCAGCTGGGTGGCATGTTGTGCTTGTGGGGGTGACCTATGGTGTCTGTCTGGTATGTGCTAGCACTGTTGTGGCATGCAAAAGACACACACACACACCACACACACCACACCACACACAACACCAACACACACCTATAGTGTGTGTTGGTATGTGCTAGCACTGACGTGGCATGCAAAAACATCCAGCAGCACGTGGGGACATAGGAGGAGAGGCCTCGGGGATACTTGTGTGTGTGGTGTGTGTGTGTGTGTGTGTGTGTGTGTGTGTGGTGTGTGTGTGTGTGTTTGTGTGTGTGTGGGTGGGTGGGTGGGTGTGTGTCCCTTAGTGTCACATGCCTGAGTGCAGTTGATGACACTCATGTGCTATTCCTGTATCATGGACCAAAGCTAGCAGGGTGTCCCACAACGACCCTCAGAACACACACACACACACACACACACACACACAACACACACACACAAATGCACACACACACACACATGCATGTGCGCACAAACACACACACCACACAACACCAACATACACACACAGATACACACAAACACCCGCATACTTATGGAAGGTCTGTCACCCAGTGTGTAGTACTGCATAGGAGCTAATGTAGGGAGGAGAAGCACTGGAGTGTGACGTTCAGCCACAGAAGCAAAATGTGAAGTTCAAAATGTTGAACTGACCTGCAGCCTAAAGCCAAA
>CM059266.1:12031458-12036458 GCA_030347295.1 Setipinna tenuifilis | reverse complement strand
CAGAGAGAGGGAAGGGGGCAGAGAAGGGAGAGAGAGAGACGGAGAAAAGAGAAGTGGGATAGAAGAAAAAAGGGGAGAGAGAGGAGAGAGAGAGAGAGGGGAGAAGAGCAGGAAGGAGAAATGGAGAAGCATAGTAGAGAGAAAGAAAGAATATGGGGAAAGAGAGCAAGCTAGGCAGAGAGAGAGAATATGATGGAGAATGGGGTGTTACAGGGAGGGTTGAAGAGAGAGAAAAAGACAAACAGAAGATAACATACTGAGAAACAAAGCGAGGAGAGAGAGAGAAAGAGAGAGAGAGAGAGACGGAGAGAGAGAGGGGGATAGAACGAGAAGGAGGGCTGTTGAGAGAGAATGAGAAAAAAAGGCAGGGAGGAGTTAGTGAGGGAAAGTTGGAAACTGGAGACGGACAGCGATGGGGGGGTGGGGGGGGCGGTGTGTGTGTGTGTGTGTGTGTGTGAGGGGGGGGGGGGTGCACAGACAGAGTGGAAGGAGTCGTTTGGCTCAGTTCTCTGCGCAGTTCATAAATCTACAGGCCCCATTCTTGGAGAGGGAGGAAGAGAGAGAGAGAGAGAGTAAAAGAGACTGAAAGAGAGAGACTGAGAGAGAGAGAGAGACTGAAAGAGAGAGACTGAGAAAGAGAGGCTGAGAGAGAAATAGAGTTACTGGGAGGGAAAGAGAGTTTTGAAATGTTTGGTGGTTTTGAAATGATGCGCTTTACTTGTGGTCGTGTTGTTAGTCTATCACATTATTCTTCACTATCCCATACAGTAATCCCATCATTGTGTATCTGGAGGGGGAGCGTGCAAAGCATCTGTGCTGAAGCCACACACACGCACAGTCACCTACACACACAGACACCTACATACACACACACACATACACACACACACACACACATACACACTGTACTTATGCATTCCTTTTTGGCCTAAAGGCTAGTATGGCTTTGCCTGTAGTCCAGGGGTATTTATGCTTTGTGTGTTGGCTTTTCCCTTGCTCTTCCGAACACACCACAGGACAGTGTAGCGCAACGCAACGCACCATAGTGTAGCATAGCATAGCAAGGCCACAGAAGCCAGTTTAGTGTAACACAGCATAGCATTGTGTAGCCACAAAGTCCAGTTCAATTCAGTGCAACACAACGTAGCATAGCATATCCACAGAGTACAATGTGGTGAAACACAATGTAGCCACAAAGTCCAGTCCAATTCAGTGCAACACAGGCTAGCATAGCGTAGCCACAAACTCCAGTTCAGGGCAGCAACACAGTAAAGCTTAGCTTAGCATAGCTGGGTTCTGTGTAGAATAGAATAGAATATGTAGAATGTGTCTTTATTATTATTGTCAAAAGTACAATGAAATTAAAAAGTGCTTACCAGCCAGTGCAATAGACAAGGTAAAATAAATAAGGTAAAAGACAGTGGCATGAGCCCAAATGCACACAGACATCACACCCACACTTCAAATCTCATACATTCAAACAGTCCAATACACACAGCCTCATGCACACAGTTCATGGTAAAAAATGAATTAGTGCAGCACAACACACCGTAGCTCACTGTAGCATAGCATAACTCACTGTAGCATAGTGTAGCATAGTTCACTGTAGCATAGTGTAGCGTAGCAGGGCCATGCTATAGAGATGTGAAGCTCTGTGACCCAAACCGGTGCTGCCTTCCTCACACCCGCCTTCACACATTCACGAGCCACGTCCACTGGCATTTCACAACAGCCTGTCCACAAGTTCACTTAGGCACACAAGTGTGAAAGAGGTGTGTGTGTGTGTGTGTGTGTGTGTGTGTGTGTGTGTGGGTGTGGGTGTGTGTGTGTGTGTGTGTATGTGTAGGTGTGTGTGTGTGTGTGTGTGTGTGTGTGTGAGAGAGAGAGAGAGAGATAGAGAGAGAGAGAAAGAGAGAGTAAGAAAGTGTCCGTCCGCGCTCGTCTTCTCTCGATTGACTGATGGCACATATCACATGTAAAAGTGAAGTGAAAGATTTGGCCTTTCAGATGCTTGGTTTCACATCTGTGGGTTATCCATTCAGACACACAGATCGTATCTGTGCTTCTGTTCCTCAGAGCCTGTGACCCAGTTGGAGGGTATTGGTACCTACATATCATCAATGGTAATAGCATGGTAATAATAAATCATTAAATCAATAAATTAATTCCTCTTCTGAACATATGATTTAACATATTAATTTGTGCAGTTCCAGTTTAGTAAGGCAAATAATCTGTGTGTCTTTTTTTATGTTCATTAAATGGTCGGTCATGCCAAACATCACTTTTGAAAGATACATGCTGTAGTGTGTGAATTAATTTGATTAAATCTGCTAACTAATTAAGGGGGTGTCTTCAAATGGCAAAACCTACTTCAGTGTGGGCAAACACACATTTCTTCCCATGTGCTCTGCACCCATGCCATGTTAATGTGCCAATCCCCTATGCGCCATCCTCCCTGGTGACCTGACCCAGGAACCAGTCAAGCATCGTTACGTCTTTTCCTCTCCTCTCCTGTCTTCTCCTCTCTCCTCTCCTGTCTTCTCCCCTCTCCTCTCATCTCCTCTGCTTTCATCTCCTCTCCTCTCCTTTTCTTTCTTCTCCTCTACTCTGTTTTCCCCTCTTCTCTCCTTTCCTTTCTTCTCCTCTACTCTATTTTCCCCTCTTCTTTCCTTTCTTTTCCTCTCCTCTCCTTTCCTTTTCTGTCTTCTTCTCTGCTTTTTCCATTTCCCTTTTCTCTTTTCCTCTTCTCTCCTCTCCTGTCCTCTCCTCTCATCTGTTCTTCTCTCCTCTCCTCTCTTCTTCTGCTTCTCCCTCTCTCTCTCTTATTTCACTTCTCCCTCATTTCACCCTCATTCCTCAGCCCTCTAGCTTTCCCTTCATCCCTCCCTCCCTCTTTCGATCGCTCCATCTCTCCCTCCCTCCATCTCTCCCTCCCTCCCTCCCTCCCCTACTGCCTGCCCAGGGCCTCCCTATCCACCAAGGTGCTGAATAATTGATGGAGGCAGGCTGGGTTGATTAAAACAACACATCAGTCCAAGCTCATTTAGTGCAGGCATGACTCAATGGCGGAAGCCAGCAGTGTCCTCCTAATGACGGATTACTTCTGACTGCAAGGGGCTGCGAGTGCCTTAGTCTTACTAACATGACCACGTACTGTATATGTGTGTACACACATGTTCACACACACACACATGCTCACACACACATGCTCACACACACATGCTCACACACACGCACATGCTCGCACACATTCTCACACACATGCACACACACACGCACACACACACACACACACACACACACAGACACAGACACACAGATGCATGCACATACACACACACACACACACACACATACATGCACACACGCACGTACACCACACATATACACGTGCACGATGCATAGGCAAACACGTACACACACTAACACATAAACAGTCACACAGACGCATAAAAACAGGCACAGCGAAATGCCCACACATAACAAACATGGTGTTAAACAAGGGAAGGACTTCATGGGAATTACAGCCAACGAGCTAGAGGGAGATGCATTGCTCACTGCGTGTCCATGTAAATGGCCATACTTTCTCTATGCATGTGTGTCAGCAGGCAGAGCGGATGAACATTAGCATAATCATATTATATCATTGGCCATTGCAGTCCCAATAGATCGAGACAGCTTATAGACATACATTCACACACACAAACACACGCACAAACACAAATCAAATCTGTTTGCACAGAAGTGTATACATTTGCATATTTGTGTTCATATGTGTGTGCGCATGCTTTTATGGCATCTCTGTGTGATTGTGTGTGTGTGTGTGTGTGTCTGTGTGTGTGTGTGTGTGTGTGTGTGTGTGTGTGTTGTGTGTGTGTGTTGTGTGTGTGTGTGTGTGTGTGTGTGTTTTTTTCACACTGGCACACTTCTCTCCTTAAATAACACTGCCAGGCTTTGCCACCTCGTGCCCAACTGTGCCACATCCGAACTGCCAAACCCGTTTACAGCAGCAGGAACAATCAATTGGACCACCCTCCGACCCTCCGCCCCCCCCACCCCCGGGACCCCCGCCAACTCAAGTGGAATGTGCCGGAATGAAAAGAGACAACTGAGGGAGTGCTTGAAATGGGGGGGTCAGGGTGAGGTGTGGGGGGCAGAAGAGGGTGGTGGTTGTTCCTCCATTTTCTGGGGCCTCCAAGGTTGTTGGTTAATTCTTATGGCACATGGTTCCAGTTCCCTTTCACTTGATTATGTCTGCGCATTGCTCCTCAAACGGCTGGCCAACAGGCCAACCCCCCGGCACACACACACACACACTTCACCCACCCCCACCCTCACTGGCCACCAACAGTATCCCAACCCCCCCCCAACCCAACCCAACCCCACCCACCACACCACCATCTCCTCTTCGACCACCACGCCTGTAGCTGCATAAACACCAACAGCCATCCCACTTGTCCCTCCTCCTTCACCCGTAGGAAAGACTGTAGGCAGAGACAAGTGAGAATCTCTCCACTGCTGTGGGAAGGGACTTGGGGTTGTGTTTGTGTGTATAGTGTTAAGTGTGTAGAGCTTTAAATACTGCAGGCCTGTGCGCTGTGTGTGTGTGTGTGCTCATGGAGACAGTGGAGTCGGGGCGTTTTGACAGCGTGCAGCAAAAAAAAGCGAGCGAGTGTGACTATGTTTAGTAGTGTGCTATTTGTCTGGTTCAGTGCAGGACCAGCTGGAGGTCTGGAGGGGTCACTCCGCAGTGCGGTGTAAAGTCAGACTGTATCCCCACTGTTGTTTATCTCCAAAATTATATACTCAGCTTCCACACACTGTCAGCAGGGTACGGGTGAGGAATAGCCCTCGTTGGCTCAGCTCCAGCCTTGGGGACACATGCGGAGATGGTAGTTTAGTTTTTATTTCGTAAACAAGAGTGTAACATCAGTTTGCAGGCACATCTCAACGAATTAGAATATCATGAAAAAGTAGTTTTTTTGTTTTGTTTCATTAGT
>CM059266.1:12001458-12026458 GCA_030347295.1 Setipinna tenuifilis | reverse complement strand
AAGTGGGCCAAGGGTCAGCACGTTTGTTCCTCTTTCTGTTCCTCCAAGCCCCTTCCCCCATCAACAACCCCCCCACCCCACACACACACACACACACACACACACACACACACACCCTTCCAACCAAGTACTACAGCGCTACCCCCATCTCCAAACACAATTGTCATCACCACAGCCACCACCAACACCCCCACGCGCACACACACACACACACACACACACACACACACACATACAAAGCTCCCAGTGCTGCAATTCAAGCCTGATCCTGGTTTTGTGAAGATGTTTGGAGGAAAAAAAAATGTCATTCCAGAATGTGATCCCAACCTCTCTCTTCCTGCGCGGCTTACACACACACACACACACACACACACACACACACACACACACACACACACTCTGGATGGACTGGCCACCAGCCCTGCTTTCTTTGAGAGGATACTGTGGTCGGCTGCAGGGTTTCAACACGGCTTCGGCTGGAAGGATGAAGACTTTCCTCCTTTTTTTCGTGGCTGCGAAACTTTGATTGAACTTTGTTGAAACGCCTCACGGCCGCTTCCCCGCATTTTGAAATATGCTGAAATGTCAGACGATTTTTATGGATGTCAGAAAACAAAGGGAAAATCTGTAGCTCCTCTTGATATAGAGCTATAAAGGCCAACTGGAGCTATACCACTGGGTGCAATAAAACAATAATACTATGGATTGGGAAAAAAAAACTCCTCGGCCATCAATTACCGCTCAGATATTTCCTGTGTGTTTTAAATTTTACACGCCACACGGGGAAGGGGAGTCTCTCAGACAGTCGATGGAAGAAGAGGAAAATGGAAAACTGACTGAGCCTTGGCCCTGTGCTGTGTCAGAAGAAGAGCTGTGTGTGTGCGTGTGTGCGTGTGTGTGTGTGTGTGTGTGTGTGTGTGTGTGCGTGTGTGTGTGTGTGCGTGTGTGTGTGTATGTGTGCGTGTGTGTCTGTGTGTGTGTCTGGGTGTGTGTGCGTGTGTGTGTGTATGTGCATGTTTAAGCAAGTTGTGTGTGTGTGTGGCATGTGTGCATGTATGTGTCTGTGTGTCATTGCGTGCGCGTATGTGTGTGAACATGAGTGTGCATGTATGTGTCTATGTGTGTTTGTATATGAGTACGCGCGCGCGCGCGTGTGTGTGTGTGTGTGTGTGTTTGTGAGTGTGTGTTGAGTTAGGGGGCTAGTGTAGTGTAGGATAGGGGGGAGTTTGTGTGCAGATAGGAGGGAAACAAAAGATGAAATATTGTGTGTGGGTGGGGAGCGCGGGGACCCGTAGAGGGAGAGGGAGAGGGAGAGGGAGAGGGAGAGGGAGTCTACAATGGGCCCAGGCCCAGATGCAAGTGAGTGAGTGAGTGAGTGAGTGGGGGGAGAGGGGCCACGGCAGCTCCAGATGGCCCCATCAGGCTCTGGTTAAATATTATCGAACCCCTGAATGGGCCAAGGCCCCGCGCAGACTGAGCGCTGCCGCGCTGTGCTGTAGTGTAGTATAGTTTAGTGTGGTATAGCGTAGTGTAGTTTGGTGTGGTGTGGTGTAGTGTAGTTTGATACAGTGTGGTGTGGTGTGGTATAGTGTAGTGTAGTATAGCGTAATGTAGTATAGTGTGGTGTGGTGTAGTGTAGCATGGTGTGGTATAGTGTAGGGTAGTGTGGTTTAGTGTAGTGTAGGGTGGTGTGGTGTGTTATAGTGTAGTTTAGTGTAGTATAGTGTAGTTTAGTGTGATGCAGTGTAGTGTAGTTGATTGTGGTGTGATGTAGTATAATGTAGTATGGTGTAGTAGTGTGGTGTGGTGGTATGGTGTATTGGGGTGGGGTGTCGTGTAGTGTAGTGTAGTTTAATGTGGAGTGGTATAGTGAAGTTTAGTGTAGTGTGCTGTAGTATAGTGTGGTGCGGTGTGGTGTGGTGTATTTTAATGTGGTGTAGTATAGTGGTATTTTGTACTGTGGTGTGGTGTAGTGTTGTTTAATGTGGAGTGGTATAGTGTAGTATAGTGTAGTGTAGTGCGGTGTAGTGTATTTTAGTGTAGTGTATTTTAGTGTGGTGTGGTGCGGAGTGGTGTGTGGCGCAGATCGAGGGAAAATGGACGCTTGCTCACGTTTCGCTCCTGAGCTCGTAATCTGCTAAAGCTGCGTGGGTCTCTTTCATCTCTCTATCTTACCCTCCTTCTCTCCCTCCCTCTCTCCCTCTCTTTCTCTCTCGCTCCCTCCCTGCCTTCCTCCCCCCCTTCTCTCCCCTCCCTTCCTCTCACTCCCCTGCCTCCCCTCCTCCTTCCTTCTTTTTCAGGCTGTCTCTCTCCTTGCATTTCTGCTTTGAGCAAGATAGATGATGTGCTCAGCTGTTACTAGTTATGAGTCAATGGAGTTTTTAAAACTAGGATTTAAAAGTAGGGAGAGAAAAAGAAAAAACCACGGGAAGCTCCACCCTAACCGCCGATCTACTCTGTGGGGCGCTCCACTGGAGACTTCTACAAGTCGTGACAGTTTCAGGTGCTCTATCTCCTCGCAGGGTTTTATTTATTTTTTCAGACTTTTCTTTTCTTAAACATTCCAGGATGTTCTAGTGAATAAACTGAACACATTGTCCCCCCCTTCCTGCGTAATGTTCCAGAAAAGGGGTCCTTAGAAATGCATGGCTGTTAGTGTAATAAATGGTTGCTGCCTTGGCTTGGCTGTATGTATGTATGTGTGTGTGGGGACTCTTGATGACTTGACCGGGTCTTCAAGAACATCAAGTTAATCGGGAAGCATTTGCCAGACAGACAGGCTTTGTTCGAAATGTCCAACGGCCACTTGCGGGGCTGAGTGTTTCGCAAATGTGCCGTACAGCACTAATGCACTACACACTGCATCCCATCACGTTCCTCGTCATTACGGACTTCCATTAAGTGACCCTTTAAAGCAAGTGGCCTTGCTCCTTTCGCTGCGGCCAACCCCTTTTGCCCTCAGCTTAATTGAATCAGCGGCTGGCCAAGAGGAGTGATTACGCTCTCAAAGTGGTCCCCGCGCACCGAGCAGACAGGGGTCGGCCCTGACATAATGCCTACGATTACTGGAGGGCCATTGTGGATGCGTTGGACCCGTTTGTCCAGAGTTCAAATGGACCTCGGCGAGCAGGAGGATGAAGAGGAGGAGGAGGAGGAGGAGGCTCTTTCTGGCCTCTCTGATCCAGCAAGCAGGGTTTGTGATCAGAGGAGATGCAGAGAGGGCCTCCACGGAGGCCGTTGGATGGGTGATCGATGTGCCGATTCGTGGCTTGTGTCGAAACATGCGGGCTGGGATGTGTGTGTGAGGCACACAAAGACAAACTGAAGGGGGTTTGCCAGCATCAGGCTTCAGTCTCAGTGAATTGCCAAAAGAACTCTTGAAGGCGTTTTGAGTGTGAGCCAGAAGACTTAGAAGTGCTGCCTCTGATTGCGCTGAGAGATGTTTAAGCTCTCCTGTTGGCAGTGTGTGTGAGAGCCGTGTGTGTGCATGTGTGTGTGTGTGTTTGTGTGAATTTGCATGTGTGCATGTGCGAGGGGTGTGTGTGTGTGTGTGTCTGTGCGAATTTGCATGTGTGCATGTTCGAGGGAGTATGTGTGTGCGTGTGTGTGGTGTATGTGTCTGTGTGTGGGGGGGGGGGGGTGGTTCTGTTTATGGAGTGTTGTGTTCCTTTGATTATCCAAAATAAAAGTCTCCATCCCACCCCCAGCCAGTAATAATATATCTGGTATCTTTTGTCTGCGCCGTAGCCCCAGAGAGAGAGAGAGAAAGAGAGAGAGAGAGAGAGAACACTGACAGGGGAGGGGTGGGGGGTGGTTGGGGGATGTGTGGCCCAGAGAGAGTGCTCTGAGAGAGGGGTGGCTGGGGGGGTGTGTGTGGCCCTGCCAGAGAGTCAGTGGCTAGTGTTTCCTTTGGGGCTGCGTGAGGGATGAAACAGACCCCCTTCCTGCTCAGGCCTCCCGCGCACAAAGCCGTCCCACGGCTCCTTTCTCCCCCTCTCAGGCAGGGGGTGGGTGGAGGAGTGCGGAAGGGAGAGTGGGGGCCGGGGTGGGGGTGAGGGCGTGGGTGGGGGTGTATGTTACGTGGGGTGGGTTTGGGTTGGAGATGCTGCATGGGTCCCTAGGGCTTCGGGAAGTCTGCTTAAAGGCCCGGGGGGGTGGGGGTGGAAGGGGTCGGAATGATGAGGTTGGGTTCAAGGTGGATCAGCAGCATGTTCTGTTAAGCAACAACATATATCTCTCTCTCTTTCTGACTGCCTTTTTTGCCGTTCCTTTGTTCTCTGTTGACTTGTCTGTTGTTGTCCGTCTGCACCGCACCACAGCTATGTGGCGGAGATGTGCTGCCAGTGTGTGTGCAGCTGCCCTTGTGATGTGATTGCTCTATTCCTCTAGTCTCCCTCCTGCCCTGTTTAGCTGTCACCCTCTCCCTCTGCCTCCCATCCCCACTAGAGAATCAACAACCACAGGAGGCTCCTAAAGGGTAGGAAAGGCCTGGGGGTAGTGTGTGTGTGTGTGTGTGTGTGTGTGTGTGTGTGTGTGTGTGTGTGTGTGTGTGAGTGCGTCTTTGGGTGTGTCTTTGGGTGTGTGTGTGTGTGTGTGTGTGTGTGTGTGTGTGTCTTTGGGTGTGTGTGTGTGTGTGGGGGGCAGGTTTTTAGGGGTGCATTTTCCTGAAAACCCCCCACCCTGTGCCCTAGCCTCCTGACCCTTTGAGAGGGTAATGGTAATGCTGATGATATGTGACCCCACCCCCACCACCACCCCTCCCCCCACACACAGACACCATGCAACCCCCCACATTCACCCTCTGACTCCCCTCATCAAGGCTTGGGTCGACTTGAGTTGACAATGACACAACCCCCACTTTATACCCCACCCCCCCCCACCTGCAACACAGTCTCACCCCCCCCCATTTAAATGTGAGCACCCCCTCAAACACACACTCTTTAGCACCAGCCCTACACACACACACACACACACACATACACACACACACCACCACCACCACCAGTCCAACAGTCTATTCCTCAAGTCCTCAGTCTACTGCTTAAAAACACACAATTACATGATATGCACATATGGTGCTTCAGTATCAAAGCTTTACTGTTATTGGGTATCAAAGTCATCTTGATACTCTTGTTTTAGTATCAAAGCTGTTGTGTTGTTGGATACCAAAGGCGTGATCATTGTATTATTTCAGTATAAAAGCTGTAACCCTAGTGTTGGGTAGGAAAGCTGTGATCAAAGTGTTGTTTTCGTATCAAAGCCATAGTCGCAGGGTTGTTTACATTTGGCAGCGGGTGTTTTTTAACATCTACAGGAATACTCAGTTAAGAAGAGTGGCTCTTGTATCAATATCACCAGCCAACGGCATGTCTATGTAAATCTGACACCTGCTCTACAGGAGCTAAAGCACTCTGTTTTTGGATAGCGTAAACATATTTGTAGAAGATTTATTTTTTTTCGATTCTGTGCAGCAAATTATACCCTCAGTGCCACTAATTGCTGTTAAGTGAAAGCTAATTGTTGCTTCAGCTGCACGTTCTGTGTGTAGCCTTCCTGTGAGTTACAGGTGTTGCTGATAAACAACAACATGGCATAATGCCCTTACCCAGGCAGCCATAACATTATCATCTGCCCCTCTCCCAGCCTGTAGGGCGTAGGTGGGGTACACTATACTACACCACACTACACTAAACTATACTATAAAACTCCACACTACACTATACTACACTACACCACACCACAATACACCATACCACTATACCACACTATACTACACCACACTGCACCAAACTACGCTACATTACACCACACCACACTCAACTACACTACACTACACTACATCATACTAAACTACACTATACTACACTACATTTCCCAGCATTCATGAGTCATCTGCTACCTGTTTAGCCCCTCTCTAGGGTCCTTGTAGCTAGTACGTAGGAGATAGGAGATAGGGAAACTGATCCCTTTTCTGGCCTGACCAACAGCGTGCGTCAGTTGCCCTTTGTTTTGTGTGACGATCAGCGAGCGAGAGGTTTGAAATGTGTTTTTTGTTTGTTCTTCTTCTCATGCAAACTGGAAACAGGCAAGGCGAGCACTCTGGAAGCATGTGCGCTGTGTAAATACTTCAGTGTCACGGATGGCTTGTACTCAATCTAACGCACCCACACACACAAACACACCCACACACACACACACACACACACATACACCGGTTATGTAAGCTCTCTCCGGGTACAATCCATAAGCACACACTCATCTCCGTGTGGAAGATTATGTGTGCACTTAAATATACCAAATCGGCTTGAGTCAACATTGCTAGGAACACATACATACATGTATATATATATATACACACACACACACACACAAATGCACACGCCAACAAGTTAACACACATGTACACACAGGACTCGTATTCCACTCACACTGCACGCCCGGCTGCGCCTTTGGCCACAGCTGGCGCTTGGGGTCATTAGGTCAGTGGAGCGTTGCCAGGCAGAGAGGGTGTGTGTGTGTGTGTGTGTGTGTGTATGGGGTGGGGGAGTGACATTCACAAACCACGTCACACAAGTGGCTCTTGTGGCTGACATTAGACGCATTGTGCATGAATGCGAATCAAAGACCCATCGTCTTCATCGTTCAGATAACCTTCGAAAATGGATATTAAAAAAACATGGTTGACAGGGACGCCGCAACAGTAGATGTGTACCCACTGATATCCCAGCGTGCCTCTCATACAAAGTAGTCATGCAGTAACCGTCCGCCAACCACTTAGCGATACACTCAGCAGTGTAGTTATACTAACAGCTCTATTGGTTGATACTGATGTATTTGGTGTTTAAGTAGAATATAGAAATACGAACCACTTGGTCATGCTTCAAAATAACGACTTTATTATGGTTGGATTATGACCACATTTAGCTAGCAGAAAAGGCTCTTTTCTTTTTTCCTTTTTCTTTTTTTCTGGTTTTAACAGCGCTGACATGAAAATGGGGCCACATCGTTACCTTATTTCATCTCGGGAACTGGAACTTATGTAAAATATTTGCCAAGGCTATGAATTTCTAACCCTCACACAGATTTGGCCTTGGAGCGCCCTTGGTAACGTATAACAGACGAATACCTCACTATAGCGCGCGAGGCGAAGTCCGCGAGGGCTCTGGCTGAAGGTACACAGTGATAAAGAGCTCTGAGGGGGGACGTATGTGTAC
Organism: Setipinna tenuifilis; assembly: GCA_030347295.1. Taxonomy (NCBI): domain Eukaryota; kingdom Metazoa; phylum Chordata; class Actinopteri; order Clupeiformes; family Engraulidae; genus Setipinna; species Setipinna tenuifilis. Next base: position 12,019,244 of record CM059266.1, on the reverse strand, counting down.
TTTGGAGCGCTAAGATGAAGATTACGTGTTATATGGCTCTGCCACCTTTGCATTATTATTATGCACTAGGGGCCCCACCGTCTTAGCCAAGCACTGCAGAAATCACTCCAGACATTGAGTGGCTCTAGTCAATGATTGTTACCCCTCATTGATCTGAACAGATACATTTGAAACATGCCACGCAACTTTCATTGAATGACTTGGCGTACAGAGAACACAGAGATGCTTTCATTGTGAGTTACTCAAAACAGACAAGTCCCGTGATTTTAAATAACTTTTCACATATTTCATGTTACGCTGTTGTAATAAAAACACACACTGACCTTCTCCCTTGCAGCATAAGAGTTGGAGGAGTCAGCAGTTAGAGGCAAGAGTGTAGAAAGCAGTTATCTGCAGGAGTGTGTGTACACAGTGTGTATGTCATCCTATTCATTGCCCTTTACCCTTTCTAAACACACACATACTGACACAGATAGACAGACCGACACACACACACACATATACAAAACACAAACATACACACACACACTCACATAGAAACACACACACATAGAAACACACACAAACACACACTTACACACACTTACACACAAACACAAACATTCACAAACACACACACACCCATGCCCACACAGAAACAGAGTAGGTATTCCCTCTCTAACTGCCTTTCACCTCTGCCTCTCATTACCCTCCTCTCCTCTCCTCTCACCCTCACCGTATAAAGCTGTGTGTTAAGCTCACGGACGACTGGCATGGAGCTTTTCACCCCCTCTCCCGCTACAGGCTGCCCCCCCACAACCCCACCCCCCCCCCCTCCCTGGCCGCCTCTGTTTGGGAGATAATAACGAGGCAGCTTTTCTACCCCCCCCCCCCCCCCCCCCCCCCCACCACCACACATACACACACACACACACACACACACACACACACACACACACACACACACACACACACACCCGGCATCCCACTGCTGCTCCTGGGCTCCCTTCACCTCAGCGGCCTGCACATCTGGTGGAGACGCTCACAGTAGCTAATCCGCTCCATATGCTAACGCAAGCCAACCAGTACTGGCCTTGGCACACACACACACACACACACACACACACACACACACACACACACACACACACACACATACACACACAAGAAGCTCTTACAGAGCCGCAGGCCAGTTATTCTTCTCAGTTTTTGTTGTTTTTCTGTCTGTGTGCTTGTTTGTTTGTTTGTTTGCTTGTTATTATTGTGTTGTGTTTTTTGGTTTTGTTTTGTTTTTGTGTCTTGGTTTTTGTAGGAGAAATGTTAGTGGGGGTGTGGTGAAGGCTAAACATTGTTAGATATCTCCCGGCAAACCTGCACACTTGGCAGGTGATTTGGTTAGGTTAGGTTGCTTCTTGTTGCTTGTCTTTTGCCCTGATGTACTGTGTGTCTATTGAGTCTATTACACACACACACACACACACACACACACACACACACACAAACACAGAAACACAGAATTTAGTCCCACTCTACCCTTGGCAGCATTTTATTGACAGAGCAGTACACTTTGCAGTGTAAAAAGCAGAGAGAAGCATTCTATGTCTGGTAGTTAAGGAAGATTGTTGTCATTGCCTGATGTTGTATACTTCTATGTATGGCATGTGTCACGGTCACAGGTGGTATTTGTATCTTTGTGCTTTCGCTGTCATACTAAAGCTGTCTTAGTTGTCCTTAAACACCCACACATACACAAACACACACACACACACACACACACACACACACACACACACACACACACAAATATTTCCACCATTAACCTCTCCACAGTGTCAGAAAACTGTGGTACACACACAAACACATACACATACACATACACACACACACACACACACACACACACACACACACACACACACACACACACACACACATCCACACCAGCCTCCAGTAACTGCATCTCTTCCCCAGTAAAACTATGTGAAACTGTTGTGTTCGGCAGACTTGTTTTCTTTTGTTTACCAAAACCGGGAACGGGGAGGGAAATGATGCGCTGTCAGAGTGAGGGGCAAACTTAGCAAACATGACGCTAATGAGTGCAGAAGTGAGGTTTTAATCACCTCAGAAACACAGGGCCCACAGAGGAGACATTATGGCCCCGTAATGTCCTCTCATGGCTGTGATTCTCAATTAGGTGCTGCCTCCAAGACAATCACAGAGGGGTGAGGGGGGGCTTTTTATGCTCCTGGAGGGTTTTGGGGGGGTAGGGAGATAGGGGGTTGGGGGGGAGGGGGCAACATGGATGGGGAAGTTGGCGGGGGTACAAGGGGGCTCTGGCTGGGGGATGGGGACTGGGGGATAAGGGGGATAGGGAGTTGGGGTGGGGTGGGGTGGTTGGAGGGGGGAGGTAGTGGGTTGGTGGTGGCCGCAGTCATAAATAGTCTTGCACTTTCAAGTTGCCAGCAGGTTCTCTCATGCATTTCCTCCAGCCCTCTCATAAAGTTCTTTGAATTTACACCACCTTCACCAGCACAGCAGCTCCCAACCCCCACCCCCCCACCCAAAACACTCTCTCTCTCTCTCTCTCTCACACACACACACACACACACACACACACACACACACACACACTCTCCCTGCTGCACCTCCCGCACTTCCCGCTGCAGTCGCTACATTAACATCTGCAAGAATGGCCGAATGGCGAACCTGCTCTCCTTTACCAAGGACACAGCAACAAACCCTCACATCCTCTCTCATTCTCCCCCCCACTCAGCTAGGCACAGCCTTCATCCTTCGTAGTAAAGAGCTTTACCATGAGACCCTTTCACAGAGCTATGGGCGTCTTTGTCCCAGCGCACAGTGTTGCTGTGTAGGAGCACTTGTCTTCTGTTACAGTAGAAGTGTGATTAAAAGGTATGGAGTGGATTGTGGTGGGGGGGCAGTGGGCAGATTGTTTTGTGTCATGAAATACATTGAGAAGATCAGAGAAACTTCAGGGACACACAAAGAAAGTGTCACCTCAGATACTGCTGTTGGCCCTGAAGGTCTCTCATAGTGTCATAGTGACATAGCGTTATTGTCCTTTCTTTTGATGAGAAATGCTACCAGTTCTCGGAATGTCTTCAGAAAGTGGAGAAAACCTTTTTCCTTGTCATTGTTCTTCCTCTACCTGCTAAATCCCATAAGCTGTTTTATCAGACTGTTCAAGGAAAAATGACATGTGACTGCCAATGTTGAGAGTGTGAGAGTGCATTACTGATTGTTAGTCTTGGCGAGCTGTCATATCTCAGAGGTTGCCTCGCCAGATGCCTATCGACTCCCTAAGCTGCTAGAGCATAGTAGAAGTTTGACTTTGGTAGCACTTTATGTTATGGTTGCTTTTTTTAGTGTGTGTACATATAACAACATGTAATATTATGTACTAATACTGTGCATACCCAACACTAACCCTAAGCCTATGGTACAGTGTAAGTACATAATGTTACAAATTGTTACACACTTTGTTACACTGTACCTAATTGATGTAACAGGAACAGTAAAATAAAGTGTAATCTTGATTTTCTTTTATGTACGTTCTGTCGTCAGAAGACGTTAGACAAGAGACTCTCACAGTTTCGAGAAAAGTAGATGCAGATAACACGCTCGCTTTGATGTTGTCATATTTCGGGTGTCTTGGGTGTCAGTGCGTGTTCTCCTGACTTTTGTCACCTGTTTCCTCCTCAGCTGCCTAGAGTTACAGTAGCCATTCACGACACAAGTCATTCACAATCATAAACAACTTAGACCATCTCTCACCCCTCTGACTGTGTGGAACCCAGATGAGGACAGTATGGTGTCATGGCTTGCCTGAACATCACGGAGATGTTTATGTCCTCAGCTTCAGGCACTGTCCCTGCATCAATTAAAACATTTTTTGTGTAAATCACATGTTTTATTATGTGTGCCCACTTTAGTCCTGACCCCACTTTTACAGCTGTTAAATTCTTTGACTAGGAGAGCGGCCATTTTTAATTTGCATGACACAGTGGATGGAAATGGATGCACTGGCTGACTAGCATTTCCTTTTAGCTGCCTTGTCGTAAATATGCGTAAAATGTGCAAATGAGTTTAGAAAGGGTAGCCAAAGGACATCTTGATTTTACTTTAATGTGACCCAGGTTTGGCCCAGTCCAAGCCAATCTGGCCCTAATCCAGGCCACGGGTCGGGCAGAGTTGGATAAGTGTGGGTAAATGAATGTGCTTTCATTGGAGGGTTGTTACGATCCCCCTCTCCCACCAGAATTGTGTAAGGGTTGGTTGTTACTGCCATGGCCAATAGGGCAAATTGAAATGCTCAAATGCTGTGGCTACATTGCAGCGGTTTTAATAATAAATGTTAGACAGTAAAAGGAATCACAAATTATGGAAAAATAAGACATTTCAAAGCTTTGCATTTAAGGCAATTATAGTAATAAGAGAATAAATTTGTACAAAATTGTTGAATTTGCAAAAAGAGTAAAAAACAAAAATCGCCCTCCCTAGTGGTAACACCACCCATGCAAATTCCAAGTGATTTTCCTGTGGTTGTCTCTGTTCCGTCCTCACCTGTTCTGTCTCTTCTCCTCTCCTCTCACTGGCATCTGTATTCATCCGACGTAGGCTCTCCCTGACACGGGAATAACTTAAACAAAATACAGTGCCAAACTCTAATGCTTGCGCAATCACGTCTATTAATGGCAGCGTATAATTCATACCTTAATGGTCGCTCATTTGAGGGGAGCGATCTCGCTCGCGCACAATATTTATAGTTGGCCACGAGTCTCGGTGGATGGCCAGTGCATTAATGAATGTGTATTTATTGGATGAGCTGCCTTTTCGCACCACAGCTAATATTTTAAAATGGGAGGGGGAGGGGGGGGGGGGGTGAAATCAATACGCCCTGCTCCGGCGCCGCCAAGGACAAAAATGTGGGATCTGAGGCTTGAAGATGAGAGGGAGAAGGTGAATGTATGGTTGCGTGCTGACGAATGGAGCCATCTCTCACGCGGTGACAGTAACCTTGGTGCGGCTCGTTGACTGATGTATTGTCACGCCGCTATCCGCAAAGCATGTAGGACGAGTACCCATTTTACACATGGCGAAGTGCTACACGGGTCATATGGACAGATTGGATTTGTGGAGCTCCAGAGCTTATTTGGTGTGTCTTATGGCCAGCTCCAGCTGTCAGCGCAAACGTGATTTCAGGCCTCCTGATTAACGTATAATATTATGTCTTCAGGAAATGATGTGAGAATTACTAGCATATCATTGTGTACTATGTAAATTAGTTCATTTGATATGCCATTTTGTGTTTTGTGTTTGCTGGCAATCAGATCAAGCTCTCGTGGGTTGAATTGTCTTCAGGACAATCTGAAAAATGTTTGTTGGAGTGTATCTGCAAGAATTAGATAAAGTGTAGTTTGTAATTGTGCTTTTTTATGGTTTATCTGGCTTATAGAAAATGAGATACCCTGGTGAAATGCCTGTGTAGGCTGGCCTTAATTATAGAGATTGTTTCAAACATAAAGGGGAAAAGACAAGTCAGATTTTTAAATTAGTTTACATTGTACAACACAGTGCAGTCAGTCAAAGCAGAACATTTGGGATTATGACCATGGCAATAATAATATTATATTTTAAATAATAAAAAAACAAACAAAATTCCTTTTTGTAAGTGATACATTTTTAAAGTAATAAATGCAATTCCATCAGCTATACAGTGTCGCATTTTGAGGTATTGTAAGGAGGTCCTTTGCCAAAGAGTGGCCTAAATTGTTTTATATTCTTACAATCTCTTAATTTGTAAGGCAGTGTTCTTATGGTGTTTTTTTGCATTTTGACTTTTTGTCATAGTGAGACAAAGTTAAATCAATTTGGATGAAATGGTAGATGTGTGTCTCCTGTGAACATAATGACTTACTTAAACAAGGCACTCAGGAAAGCCCAAGGCTGTGCAACAATAGCTGACTTGTGTTCACACACTAATAAAGTTCAAAGTAGTCACTTAAACATTACGCTATGTTATCTATATGCGTAGTAGATGTGTCGTAAAGGCCTTATGGCTTTCCAGTGTGAGCGAGACAGCACATGGAGGAGGTCTCTCGTGCTCCACTCCTGGCCAATGGCGAGAGAGAGCGGCCGGTGGGGGTAGTGCTGGTGGCGGAGGAGGAGTCTAATGCGCAGCTGCTGACACTCGTCAAAAATTACAGAGCTAAAGAGACTAGAAACTAAACGGGGATCCGAGGTTCCCCTCCAAGACAGCTTCGGCCGTCCCGTACTGGCAAATTAGGAACTGTGAAATAAAAGGATGCTGGCAAGATCACCGTGGATGGTCGCAGGTTTGAATAGGAACGGACTGAAGTTTTTCTTCTACGTTTGCCGTGGACTGTAAACAGAGGGATTATTTCGGAGATAAATATTGACCGGTTTGTTTGGAGGCTTTGCAGCCAAATCAGCTTTGCTGACACATTTCCATGTTTTAATGTATTCTATCGCTGCATGCACAGCGGGGAAGAAATACTGCTTGCACGAATCCGTGTAACGAATGAGACGCCGACAGACTTTCTTCAACATCTACACCGTGGATTTTAAATAGGCCACCTTCAACGAGGTGCTGTGTCTCAGCTTTGGTACTTCTGTGATCTTGTATTCGTGGAAGCGTTATCCTGTACCGTTCTCAACCACGGCAGCGTGCGAGAATGTTACTTTGAAGGAATGCCACCGATTAGCAACAAATGTATTCGCAAACGTGTCATTTGCGGGCTTCTCAGCTGACCTACGAGTAGTTCGAAGCCGAGTCGCCCTTCTGTATTCCCAAACGGACTGGCTAACTTCAGTGATAAGAGCGCCTTGAAAAGTGGAAAACACTGTCGCAGGGAGAATTGTAAAAGGCTACAAATGTCGCTTTATTCCGGAAACAAAATGGAAGTACATTAGACATTCGAAGGCTGTTCAATGTCCTGATGTTTTCAAACTCCCTGGTCGTCGCTTTAAAAACGGAACATCCCGGGAAGGAGGCATTTTCTCTCATACTGCATAATGTACGAGAGCTTGGACGTGATTGGGCTCACCCCTAGTACGAATCCGTTTCTAAGCATGGATTACTATCACCAAAACCGCGGATGCTTGATCCCCGAGAAAGGCCTCGTGTCTGGAGCGCCTCGTCCATACACCTCTATCCGAAACCAACACTGGAGTGGCTCCAATCACTGTAGGTGGTCTCCTATCTTCAACAACTTACCTAAATCATAGCTTTCTCCCCTCAAGTGAGCGGGTTCTGGTTATGTTTACATTAACACTTATGTAATGCATATTTATTGTGCGTAAACCTTAACCCGGGGGCTCTGGGTGGATTGGGGGATGGGGTAGAGCAGGCTGTGTTCGCTACGTTGATGTCGAGGACGCGCCAACCGATGTAAGTGTTTGCAGAGCACGGTTTGCCCCAGCACATGTTCGTTGTCACTTCCAAACAGATTTCATACAGCTCACGTTTGTCAGATTTCCTGTAAAGGCAGGGGCCACTGTGGTGTGTAGTGTCTTTGGTCAAAAAGAAAAGCCTTTTTTGTACCGGTGGTAGAGGAAGTACTGAGGAGAAGCCAGCAGAAATAATACATTAGGGGGGAAATAATGTAATGTCACAAATGTCACCCAGCAGTCTTGTACATTTAATCATTTATGGCCAGGATCTTAAACATTAGAAAGCCTTTTGAGAAATTGCATTATTTGGCATCTGTGGAGCATCTTCACTCACACTGCATTTATTAAGAGTTTCTTATTTGCTAAAAAAAAAGCTTCTGGGTATTCTTATATCAGTAGAAAAGAGTAAAAACTTTTTTTTGAAGATTGTAAAAAGGAATGGGAAAATCTTAAGTCACTTTACACTGTAGGTGACAGCAAATTAGGAGATCTGTAGACACGCACACACAAACACACTGACTCACTCACACACACACTCACTCACTTACACACACACACACACACACACACACCCTCCATTTGGGCGGCCGGGTTGTCAGCACTTATCCTGCACGGTCACGGGAGCGAGCGTGACATTTCAGATGGCTCTGATCTGCCTGGAAACGGACTCTCCTGTGATTGTTTGGTCAAGTCGACACGGCTAAGCCCGTGTAAGCCTGTTTGATCTGTTTTTCGTGGACCACAACCCGATTTAAAATGCAGAGTAGCTCAGAGGCCCACAGCTGGACAGGAGTGTCCCTGTGTCCCTTTTTTTTTTTTTTCTTGGGGAGAAGGAGGTCAGAGAGGTCGTCCGAGCAGGGACAATGTCAAGCTAACTGAGCAGCGACTGCAAGTCAATAGCTTGATTAGAGGGAAGGAGGAAAACAACAGACTTTTGTTTGGCGGTAGCGTTGCGTGGGCCTCTGTTGTCATAAAGAGCCTGTTCAGTACACTGCTCTTTTATCTAAGATCAAAACTTTTCAAAATGGACTTGAAGTTGTCTACCCCCATTCTAATCACGAGGTTTAATCCCTGTACTTTTTTTTATTCAGTCAGCAGTGCAGGGGAAAGTTGGACCCACATGGATGTGTTTTTCAGGACAAACTAACAGTTAGGATGCCTGAGATCCTTCCTTTTTTTTTTTCCCCTCCTCCACTGCCGGTCTCCTTCCAAAGCTTATGAAGCTGAGTTAGAGCAACAGAGCTGTCTCACCACCAGGGTCTCCAAAAATCCCAAGCATGTAGATAAGTCTCTTTTTCCTCAACACTATTGACCTTGCTCTGAAAGGCAAACACAAGCTGTTCAAGAGTGCGAGTTTAAAAAATGCATTTTTCTTCTGACCAGTATTTTCCTTTTCTTGCCTTTCTTCGGTTCATATTGTACATATTACCTCTTCCCAAAGTGAGCTCTCTTGAGCCAGACCTTTTGCTGTTTTTCTGCAAAGCGTAGCCTCGCAACTACACTCAGGCTCTCATTTTATGTTTGTCCCCCCCCCCCCCCCCACACACACACACACACACACACTGCCCCCTCCCCCCACCTCCCTCGTTGTCCATTTCCTGCCAGGGTAGACCGGTGGCAGTCAAACTACACAAAGGGCTAGACGGCCCTTCAGCTCCTCAATAAAGCTCCATTGACTTAAGTGGCATTCAAGCCTCCGCTGGGCTGGATAGGTCCCAGAAACACTCAAGTGACACAGCGCTGTTTCAGCCTTTGTTTTTGTTCAGTTGCCCTCGCACATAGGCTGTGTGTGTGTGTGTGTGTGTGTGTGTGTGTGTGTGTGTGTGTGTGTGTGTGTGTGTGTGTGTGTGTGAGTATCAGGAGTGCACCCTTAATTCTAATTCAAAGAGAGCCATGAGGTCCTAATTAGCGAAGACCTCTTGATTTTCTCTCCTCTCTTTTCTGCTCTTTTCTCAGTTCTTTTCTTTTTGAAGAGCACAAAGTAAACAAAGAGCAGTTTCTCTGTGCAGACTATTTTTTTGTCCTGTGTGGTTGTCTCACTTGAAAGTTGCTTGGGCAGGGCCAGGTCTGCACCCCCCCCCCCTTGGTTTAGCAGGGGGGGTAGCCCCCATCCCTTCACCTCCCTCCCTCCCAGACACCTTGTTCTTTGTATTTGCGCTGTTGTGTTACCTCGTGGCAGGCAACGCTGCGAGGCTGGGCAGTGACGCACCGGATCTCCGAAAGACATCCGTCACCGGCCTGTTTGAAATGTTCTCCATCATCCTGACTGCTGCTGGGCCTGCAGGCAAGGCAAGGCAGGCAGGCAGGCAGGCAGAGAGGCAGGCAGGCAGGCAGAGCAGAGCAGAGCAGAGCAGGATTAGACAGGGCTGGGTGTGTGAAGGCTAATGCTAACACCAGTGCCTGTGCACGGCCCAGTTTGGCCCAGTTCAGTCCGGCTCAGCCCAGTCCAGCTCCAGGTACAGGTCTAGACCACCACTCCTCCCTGAAGGAGAGGATGGTAGAACCCACCTACAGTACATCTACTGCACAACACACAAACAGACAACAAACAAAGACGGTCTGCTGTGAAGCTGTCAGAGGTAGAAAGGAGTGTTGTGGGAAATACATGTTTTAGCTGCAAAGAATAGCTGGTGGAGAAGTACAGACAACTCAAAGGCCTGAGGGAGTCAAATGTTTTCTCTTAATGTTTGTGCCGAGATCTTGCTTGTGCAGCACATGGCAGAGAGTGTGTGTCTTATGTGTGTGTGTCAGATTTTCATGCAGGCCCAGCGAGCGTGTGTCAAAATGCTGCGGTACAGGAAACGGATTCTTTGAGCAGTAATCCCTTAATGTGTGCAATTACAGTAGTAGTACAGCGGTACCATTATAGTAGGGTTAATGGTGGAGATGAGGGTGCAAAACACACACACACACACACACACACACACACACATACACACACACATACACACATGTCATACGTGTCATGCACATGCTAGAATTACTCACACTGACTTGGTCATAGGTCATCCTGACACCCTGAGCGAAGCGTCACGTCTTTTTCCTTTGTCTATCTGGCCTCTCTCATCATCTCTGAGCTGTTGGGGTGTGTGTGTGTGTGTGTGTGTGTGTGTGTGTGTGTGTGTGTGTGTGTGTGTGACGGGTGGTGTCCGCAGGGAAGCTCTTCCCTTGGCCTACGGAGCCCCTCACCACCCTATAACATGTTGTGTTTTGGATGGCATCGATAGGCATAGGAGGGACGTAGAGCAGGGAGCAGTTAGCACCGAGAGCCAGAGATGGTGGCGCATGTGGGGCTGAAAGCGAGGAAGTCCTAACTAAAGGAAGAGCATGTGGCGTTTTATTGTCTCCTGTGACCGCCGGTGTGTGTGTGTGTGTGTGTGTGTGTGCGAAAGGGGGATGTTGTTGTGCTGTGCTGGGGCCCCACTGGAAGAGAGAGAGAGAGAGAGAGGGAGTGAGGGAAGGAGGGAGGGAGGGGAGGAATGCAGAGAGTGAAGGAAATATGGTGTGTGTTTTTGGTGGGGGCTGGGATGTGGATGTGGTGGGGGTGTGTGTGTGGGTTGGAGACAAGGTGGCAGGGGGGCGTTCTGTGTGTTCTGCTCCTGACTAAAAATACCAGTGTTGAGAAGAGGAAGCTCTGAAGTGTGGGTAGGCTAGTAGTATTGTGTCGTGCCGTCTTGTGTCAGTATATTGTAGTGTAGTGCGCACAGGAGCGGGCCCTCGGAGTGTCCCGGAGGGCAATGACCTGCCAGATTACTGTGGCTTTCTGGCTTGTCGGCCGGCCGGTCAGGTCGGTTGGTCAGCCTGTCGGTCGGTCGGGCCGCTCTGCAAATAGCCCTGGCACCCTGGCACTGTCCGGGCCGGGCGAAGAGCGGCACACGTCTCGGTGGCACAGCAGCAGAGCAGCAGGAAGCAGGTCGGTGTGCCAGCAGACGGGGGGGGGGGGTGTGAGAGGGGGTGGCTGGAGGGGGTGAGCTGGCACGGGGGGCCGCGGGAGCAGCCCGTGGTTTGGGTTTGGGTTTGGGTGTGGGTTTGGCCCGCCGCACCGCTGCTGTTTATTTCTCTCGCGCCCTTAAAATGCGAAACGTGCTTGGCAGCCTCCAAAGAGAGCGCCAGCCGATTCGCTGGGCAAGGCTGGGATTGGATTGGATTGGTGGTGTTACGTGTGCACGTCCACACTCACAGACACACTAACACACATTCACGCTCTCTCTCTCTCTCTCTCTCTCTCTCTCTCTCTCTCTCTCTCTCTCTCTCTCTCTCGTCTTACGCACACAGACACACACATACACACAGACAGGCAAACCCACCCACACAAGCATTCGCATATATATACATTCACAGAAATACTTTTACTTACACACACACACACACACACACACACCGAGCGAAACTCCCCCCCACCCCCCCACATCTGTCTTGTGGACATAGGGAAGGCCAGGCACAGCTCAAGCAAAAAACAGCTGGTGGTGTACCATGATCTACGGTGGTTTCCAGTTTGGGAAGCCAAGCTGAAGTGCTGTTTTTTGTGGTTGCCTCTAACGACCCGAGGAGCCCCAGCAAAGCCAAGGAGTTTGCTCTGGAGGAACGCTTGTGTGTAAACATAGATTTTTGCTCCCATTTTTTCCTCCCTCTCTCTCTCTCTCTCTCAGCTCTCTCTCTCTCTATTTTGGAGGCGCAGAAAAACCTGGAAAACTCCACCACCACCACCACCAGTGTCTGGTGTGCTGCGTTCTTTTCTTCTTTCCTCCTCACCCACCGCTGTCCCTCAGTCCCGTCACCTGTCTGTTGTAAAGGCCACCGCAGTTTAAACAATCGTGCCCTATGGCCTAATTTGTAGTTTTTTGTTTGCGCCCCCACACACTCACCCACACACACTTGGCTAAGAGTAGTCACCTGGCAGTGTTCGAGGTAGACTGTAATGCTTGCTAAAGGTACAGAGTCTACGTCTTTGTTATTCACAGATGTGTGTGTGTCTGTGTCTGTGTTTGTCTGTGTGTGTGTGTGTGTTTGTATGTGCCTTTGTCTGTGTCTTTTTGTGTGTGGGAATATGGGTTGTGAGAGAGTGACTGGCTTGTCTTTTGTCGAGCCAAATGGTGTGTGTGTGTGTGTGTGTGTGTGTGTGTGTGTGTGTGTGTGTGTGTGTGTGTGTGTGTGTGTGCGCCTAAAAGAGCCCTGAGCTCAGTTCAGTTCAGCTCAGCTCTGCTGGCTGCCTGCTCTCTCTCTCTCTCTCTCTCTCTCTCTCTCTCTCTCTCTCTCTCCCTCTCCCTCTCTCTCCCGCCCCGGCAGCCTCAGCTCCAATCAAAGGCAAAGCAGGCAGAGAGAGAGAGAGAGAGAGAGAAAGAGCTCTCTTGTGTTGTACCTGCGCAAGCACCGGAGGGCAAGATTTCGCAAGCCCCGGCGCCTTTTCACAACGACCTGTGTGCGCCGCGCTCGTACCCACGCGCACCTTTCATCTGCCGCCCTGACAACCATCAAAAGAGCAGAAACCTCAAGCTCCCATTTGGTGTCTGCAGAACAGCCTGTTCCACAGTGGCAGCAGGTTATCCGCTAAGAGGGTTGCACAACCCCCTAAAATATGGTTTTAAAGTGGCTATTCAGTGTGTGTCATCTGGTTTTACAGGATTGTGTGTGTGTGTGTGTGTGTGTGTGTGTGTGTGTGTGTGTGTGTGTGTGTGTGTGCGTGCGCCGGCGCTACTGTCTGTTTGTGTGTGTGTGTGCCTGTGTTTTTTTTGTGTGTGTGTGTGTGCTTATGTATGTGTGTGTGTGTGTGTGTGTGTGTGTGTGGGGGGGGTTGTGCTGTAAGAAGAGCCTTCAATGGGTTGACATGAGTTCATAGCTTTGTGGTGTTAAGTTGGACAAAGAACAGTTCAGTTGTAGGTAATTACCTAGTTAATGAGTTGTCAGTCAGTAGTTCACTTTGATTCTCAGATAAAATCCTTCCGCACCTGGTGGCTCTTGACTTGTGACTGACACACCTAGGCAAGTGTGTGAACGACGCTTACCCAACAAGGCACACCACCATGATCTATCTCCCTCTCTCTCTCTCTCTCTCTCTCTCTCTCTCTCTCTTTCTTTTTCTCTCTCTCTCTCTCTTTCTCTGTGTCTCTCTCTCTCTCTCTCTCTCTCTCTCTCTTTCTCTTTCTCTCTCTCCCCCAGTACTGTCTTTATTGCTTCACCTTTCTCATTCTCTCTCTGTCTCTGTCTCTCTCTCTCCCTCTCTCTCTATCTCCCTTCTCTCCCTCTCTCTCCCTCTCTCTCTCTCTCTCTCCCTCTCTCCCCCTCTCTCTGTCTCTCTCTCTCTCCCTCCCTCTCTCCCAGTACTGTCTTTATTGCCTCACCTTTCTTTGAATGGTGCTAATCCTGTCGCTAATGTCCGCCGCTCGGCTCGGTCGCAGGCTTATCCGCCCCACTGCCACTCACGGTCCTCTCAGCTCCGGGTGCCGGAGGACTTTTAATCACACACCACAAGAGAGGAGAAGAGAAGAGAGGAGAGGAGAAGAGAGGAGGAGTGGCGAGAGAAAAAGGGATGGGGGTGGGAGGCGTGGAGGTGGTGGGGGGGTGAGAGTGAGAGTAAGAGTGAAAGAGAGAGAGAGAGGGGAAGAAGAGGAGCTGAAGAGGCTGCGAGTGTCTATTTGTGCTGCGCTAAGGCGGATTTGAGAGGCGCTGTGCCCAAAGGTGCTGACAGTTTCTGGGCAAAGGCTAAACCCCGGACCCCCCCCCCCCCCGCCTCCCCTCCGTAAGCCCCTGCGCTTTGGTTCCAGCGCCCGTTGCCCCTCCAACCCGACCCAGCCTCCCTCCCTCCCTCCCTCCTGCGGCGGCTAGCAGAGGCGTTTGACTCGATTACCCGACGGGAGTGGCCCCTGTGTCAGTTTTCCCTCCCCAGGCAGCACCACCACCATCAGCACCACCCACCCACCCACGCCGCCACCACCAGCACCAGCACCACCAGCCCCCCCACCATCACCAGCCCCCCCCCCCTTCCACACACACACACACACACACACACACACACACACACCACCACCACCCACCCACGCCGCCACCAGATCCTCCTCACGCCTGCCCAAAGGAGGGGGCGGGGCAGGAAGGAGGAGGAGGAGGAAGGTGGCAAAGGATGAAAGGAACAATTAAGAGATCAGAAGAAAGTGATGGGAGCATTGATAGGTGGAAAGAAAGACAGAGAGAGAGAGAGAGAGAGAAAATGAGAGAGAGAGAGTGAGAGAGAGAGAGAAAAAAAAAAAACGCTTCCACAGTTGGCTTGGTAGTGATGTGTAAAGTGAGCTGTCTTTGGAGCACAGAGAGAGAGAGAGAGAGAGAGAGAGACAGGGAGAGAGAGAGAGAGATGGCACACACACAGCTGCACCAGTCTGAACATGGTGCCTGCCATTGTGTTTTGTTCACAAGCAGAATCAAAGAAAAAAATAACATAGCACAAGCAGAAAAAAATAGCTCAAGAGTGCCCTGAAGAAGGCCGGTATGGTTGCGACACCTCGGCACGTGTGCTTTTAGAATTGCTTGCCATGCTCTATTTAAGGTTTTTTTTTTGCACTTTTGGGTCAAACAGAGTGATCTCTTCTTCAGAATAGCCCTTTGCAGTCTTCCTCACAATCAGGCATATCACTCACACATACAAGGACTCTGCTCCCGGCAGTCACTGGCTCACTAAACAGTACAGCAAATGGACGACAAACAGTACAAACAGTCAGTTTACACATTGGAGAGGCCAGTTTGGTGATGGTGCTTCATTTCTCCCACGGTAGTAGTAGCACGCTCTCCTCTCCTGTGTCCTCTCCTCTGTCCCGCCTGCCTGCCCGCCTGCCCGCCCGCCTGCCGTTAAGGATGTAGCCCTACGCCAGTGTGGTGCCAGGCCTGCTGCTTCTCGCCTGACTCCAGGACTCCACTCCAGGACATAAATAACACCACCAAGGCCCTCAAAGGCCCAGACAGACAGACAGTGTAGGGGGGCAGGGAGGTAGGAGGTAGGGGGTAGGGGGGGAGGGCGTCCCTTTATATTGCCCGCTGTAAAATGCAGAGGAAAAGGCAGAAGGGAGAGAGAGAGAGGCAGACAGAGGGAAACTGAGAGAGGGCTGTAAAGGCAGCCCATAAAAAGGGGGGTGGGGGCCTCGGGGGTTGGGGTTGGGGTGGGGGCTGGTGGGTGAAACCTGCGCTGGCAGGGGGTAGTAGAGTGGGGTAGGGGTAGAGAGAGAAGAAAGAGAGAGAAGAGAGAGAGATAACGGGTGGAGGAAGGGGTAGAGGAATGGGGGAAGGAAGAGAATGGCTTCTCCAAAGCTGGGGGCTGGGGTGTGTGTGGGGTGTGTGTGTGTGGGGGTTCAGTACCACACAGACGGTGTGTTCTGCGCCCTTGCGTTTTTTGCTGGGGAGAATTTCCCCCGCTTTGTCCTTGCGTTATATTTGGCTCTGTCATTGCCAAACCAAACGGCACCATTGCAGCGCGTGTGGTAATATGGATGGGAAGCCCAAGCCCAAGCCCATGTCGGAAGCATGTGAAGGAGTCTTGAGGCGCGCGGTGTTTAGACAGGCATATGGCTCCTCCGACAGCACTTGGAGCCAATGAATTGCCATGTTATTGTTTGTTAGACA
Organism: Setipinna tenuifilis; assembly: GCA_030347295.1. Classification (NCBI taxonomy): domain Eukaryota; kingdom Metazoa; phylum Chordata; class Actinopteri; order Clupeiformes; family Engraulidae; genus Setipinna; species Setipinna tenuifilis. The sequence goes on along the minus strand of CM059266.1, from coordinate 12,003,230 downwards.
CAAGACACGCCCCCAGGTGTTCTATCTCTCCCTTTCTCTCTCCCTTTCTCTCTCTCTCTTTCTCTCTCTCTTTCTCTCTCTCTGTCTTACACACAGACACACAAACACATGCACACACACTCTCCCAGACACACACACAAAAAAAGCTTTATCTCTCTTTCTCTCTCTCTCTCTCTCTCTCCCTCTCACCCTCTCTCATACACACACACACACACACACACACACACACAGAGCTCTCAAAGGCTCTCCGATTCCTCCATGGATCAATGCAAAGGGGCTCCTGATCGCTCACCTGCTATTTTGTTAATTATAGGATGGCTCCAGCGGGGGGCTGCCATGTGCATGTTAGCTTAATGAGGTGACAAGTGTTAATAGAGATTCTGTAATGACTGCACCCGGGGAGTCGATGCCGCCTGTCTGCATATTGAAAGCAAAAAAAAAAAAAAGGCGACACCTTACATGTGTGTGTGTGTGTGTGTGTGTGTGTGTGTGTGTGCGCGTGCACGAGTGTGTGATAGAACTTTTTAGTGTGTGTGTCTATGGGAGAGTGTGTGTGCATATGTGTCTGTGTGTGTATATATGTGTGTGTGTGTGTGACTATGTGTGTGTGTGTAAGAGAAAGTACAACGGTGTTTCAACCCAGTTAAAAGCTCCTGAAAGCTCAGTGAAGCATCCTCTCTCCAGGGTGTTAAGGTTAAAATCAGTTGTGAAGATGAAGCCTGTGGAAAAAAAGGGAAATTAATGACAATAGCTGCGTTTCTACTAATAGCAGACAGCTGCACAGTTAAAACACACACTCAGAAAGAATACCACACACACACACACACACACACACACACATACATAGACACATACATACATAGACACACTACCGCATGTGACATACACACACACACACTGGAGGAAAAAGGGTTGTTCGTGTGTGTGTGTGCGCGGGCGTGTGTGTGACCTAAATGAATAGCAAGTAAAAGGAGTCAGTGGGGTCAAACTGTACTAAAGACGCCGCAAACGGATCCTGCCAGGCTGTCAGGCGGAGAGCTGTGCGATCCTGTTTCCTGGCCCAGTGGAGGTTGACCTTTGCCCCGCTTTGATTTCCTCCTCACCGTCTCCCCTGCCCCTCTCCCTGCCTCTGCTGCAGCCCCTGCCCCCACCCCCACCCCCACCCCCACCCCCTGTTTCCCTGCCCCTCCACACACACACACACACACACACACAGGCTCTCTCACACACACTCACACACAGACACAGAGGCTTACTCACACTCACACACACTCACACACACACTCACCTCCCTGTCTACACAATCTCTCTCTCTCATACACACACACACACACACACACACACACACACACACACACACACACACACACACTGCCCTGTCCTTAGTGCCTTAGTGGCTTCCTCCTCTCTGTCTACCTTACATGCATTTCTATTCCTTTCAACCAAAGCCTTGTTCTCTCTCTCTCTCGCTCTCATTCTCCCTCTCTCTGTCTCCCCTACTATCTATTTCATTAAGTAATCTGCATATATCCCCTTTCTCTCTCTTTGTCTCTCTGTCTGATACCCCAGCCCCTCTCTCTTTCTCTTTCTCTCTCTCTCTCTCTCTCTCTCTCTCTCTCTCTCTCTCTCTCTCTCTCTCATTGTGCCCTGTTGTAAGTTACTGTCCCTGTTCTGGGCTGAGATAGGATCATGGATCCCTAGTGTGTGTGTGTGTGTGTGTGTGTGTGTGTGTGTGTGTGTGTGTGTGTGTGTGTTTCCACTGAAGGCTGCAG
>CM059266.1:11988958-11998958 GCA_030347295.1 Setipinna tenuifilis | reverse complement strand
TCCAGGATCTGTTGTTTTGAAACAGCTTACAGAGAGACAGAGAGAGAGAGAGCCAGAGAGAGAGAAAGAGAGAGAGAGAGAAAGAGAGAGAGAGAACTGGACCAGGGCTTTACCCTGGCAGAGGTCACAGTCCCTGCTGTGGCCGTCCCACCCCCCCAATCGAATCGTTTCCATGTTTGCCCGTGCCTCGTTTGTTTGTTGTGTTTGACTGTGTGTTTCACTGCGTGCGTGCATGTGTGGGTGTGTTTGTGTTGATGTGAGCCTGCATGTGTGAGTGTGACTCAGAGAGGACTCGGGCTAGGGCTAGGGCTAGGCGACCCCCTATGACTCCAGCGCAATTAGTTTAGCGAGCCTGTTAACACTCCCAAAAGCGCAAATTGCAACTTTGGTGGGCCGCCCACTGCTTCTGTTATTGGTGAGTGTGTGTGGGTGTGTGCGTGCATGGCTCTCTGTGTGTGTGTGTGTGTGTGTGTGTGTGTGTGTGTGTGTGTGTGTGTGTGTGTGTGTGTGTGTGTGTGTGTGTGTGTGTGTGTGTGTGTGTGTGTGTGTGTGTGTGCGCTATTCCTCAGGTCATCCGTCGCTTGTGCCGTGCTCCGCGGGGCTACCCGAGGAGAAACCCATAAAAATGGGCCTCAATTGGAAAATTGGTACTTCTTGGTTTTGGCCAGGCAAAGGAAGAGAGTGAACGAGAGAGAGAGAGAGGGAGTGAGAGAGAGAGAGAGAAAGAAGGAGAGAGTGAGAGAGAGAGGGAGAGAAAGGGAGAGAGAGAGACAGACGAGAGAGAGAGAGGGGTAGAGAGTGAGACAGAGAGAGGGAGAAAGAGAGAGGGGGAGAGAGTGAGAGAGAGAGAAGGAGGGAGAGAGAGAGTGACAAAATGAGAGACAGGAAGAGAGAGAGAGAGAGAGAAAGAAGGAGAGAGAGAGAGGTTGTGCTGGCAGGGTTGTCTTCCCCAGTCAGCCGAGAGCGTCCGTGCCGCTGAAAGGGCACTATTCCTGCTCGCTGAAGCAGGCCCCCAGTGTGGCTGGCTGTGAACCAGGGGCTACGCTTTCAAACGGCCTCGCCTGTAAATACAGCCCAGCACGCCGCCACCCAACCCTGACACACATCGCCGACTTCTCATAGCTGCTGATGTCATTTGTGACATTACATTTACGTGTGTGTGTGTTTGTGTGTGTGTGTGTGTGTGTGTGTTGTGTGTGTGTGTGTGTTTGTCTGCGGGGCATCGGTGATGTCAGTGGGAACAAGTCACACTATCACCATCTGAGATTATGCGGTTTTATTTTGTTTTTTTTTTTTTTTTTTCTTTTTTTCTTTTCTTTTCTTTTCTTTATATCCTCACAGTTGTGCAGTCTTGCGTGCTAACCATCTCAAACTCAGAGGGTTTGTTGTTGTTGTTGTTTTGGTCAAGCGTGATGAAGCGTGTTGAATATAAAGGATGGAATGTTTTCATTCTGGGTTCAGCGCGTTCGCTGGCCTCGCTGGCCTCGCCGGCCAGACTTCACTACCCAGCATGCCCTGTGAACATGCCGACATAAAGGGCAGAAGGCAAGGTCACCTCAGAGAGATGCCCGCTGAAGCCTTCAAACTTTCCTGTTTGCCTCGAGTGTAATGCTTAATGTTAACAATTAGTAATACATTGGGAAAAAATTATATATTGTTATTTATATATAATCTATAATAATCCTATAAACTATTAATAAGTTGATCAAATTGCGGTAGGTTTTAGCTCTATGGCAAAAGGTTGAAGGTGGGGGGGAAAACATTATACATGGGTAATCCTTTTTTAGTTGGATTGTAAGGATTGTACAGAAACAAATTTAGATTTTTCCAGATTCATGGGCTACAAATGAGGCCCAGAATGCCCTAAACAATAGCATAGCATGGGCCACTGACATACATTAGCCCTTCATTTATCTATTTGTCCATTTCCAGTGTTGGGTAACCCAGCCTGCACTTAACACAGATGATACCCCTAATTACCTGGTTTAGTAAATTGCCTGGACAAATAGTGGGTATGGGATTGCAACTTCTGAAGTGGGGTTAGCCAACAATGTTTATTTGCCGCATGTCATTATCTGAACATTCAGCAGTTTTATTGCAGAGCGTACATCTATCTGACTGCTGTCCTACAGTCCTGCTCCACAAGTGTGTGTATAGGTTACAGTGCAGCGTCCCCACAGTGTGCTCCAGTGCGGTGGCACACACACACACACACACACACACACACACACACACACACACACACACAGCTGTGGGGCTAAAGTAGCACAGTCACCCGATGAATCAGCCTCGCCTCCACAGGCCTTCCATTACCTAGCGTGCCCTCGCATACCGACACACACACACACTTGTGGCGAGCTGTGCTCCGGCAGGGCCGACCGCCGCTGGCCCCATGCCAGCTGTGTGCTTCCCACAGGTCTGTGTCTGTGGGAGAGGAGACACACACACACACACACACACACACACACACACACACGTCTGTGTCTGTGGGAGAGGAGACACACACACACACACACACACACACACACACACACACACACACACACGTCTGTGTCTGTGGGAGAGGAGCCACACACACACGCACGCACGCACACACACACACACACAGGTTTGTGTCTGTGGGAGAGGAGCCACACACACACACACACACACACACACACACACACACACACACACACACACACAGGTCTGTGTCTGTGGGAGAGGAGACTCTGAGCGCAGCCGACACACACACACACACACACACACACACACACACACACACACACAGGTCTGTGTCTGTGGGAGAGTAGCCTGCGAGTGTAGCCGACACCGCAAGCCTGCCTGTGGGCACGCCGACTACCCCGCCATTGTCCCCAATGCCCTTAGCCTCCTGCCCCACCTAACAACACACTACCACACACACACACAGTCTCTCTCTCTCTCTCTCTCACACACACACACACACACACACACAGTCTCTCTTTCTCTCTCTCTCTCTCTTACACTCACACTCACACACACACTGTCTTTCTTTCTCACACACACACACACACACACAGTCTCTCTCTCTCACACACACACACACACACACACACACACACACACACACACACACACACACACAGCATGCTGTCTGAAACAAAGGCTAGGAAAGACATAACCCATAACCCCACCACCACTCTGCTGCCCTTAATCTTACTATTAAAGACTTAAGTGTAAAGTGTAAAGACTTAAGTGTAAAGACCTCTATAGTCTTTTAAGATCTCCCTCTCTCTCTGTCTCTCTCTGTCTCTCTTCTTTCTTTCTTTCTCGTGTGACACACAGCCATAATGCCAGTAGATCGCAGTGAGGAGACAATCGTGAGGTCATATCAGATAATTACAGCAAGCAGAGAAAAGAAAGAAGAGGGCAACAATGCAGCCCTACAGTAGTGACACGGAGAACAATACAGTCTGAGCCAGCGCAGAGAAGAAAGGCCCCCGCGAGCAGCGCAGGCATTTGTGTGTTTGTGAAGACACAGTTTCATTTTGGCTCTAGGGCCTCTCCGTCTGTTGTCATGTCGCACCTGTGTGAAATGGGATGGAAACGGCCTTGTGTGTGTGTGTGTGTGTGTGTGTGTGTGTTTTCAGTTAGTTAGTTTTTCCTCCATCTGGCCTACAGGGTTTGTTTTATTTGCAACACACAACAAAAGTCTCGCCTGACGGGATCAGTCGACGGGGATAGTAGTTAAAGAAAGCAGAAGGCTTTTCTGTGGATTTCTGTTGTAGATCAAAAGAACTTCTTTAACATTTCATTCAAGTCATTTGTTTTGTTTTTGTTATGTTTTTGTTGTTGTTGTTTTTTTGTTTAATTCTCAAAATAACCTTGGCATGACCTCCAGAAGAGGATTAACATGTATTTTGGCAGTCCACACTGCAGTTTAAGGCTGTGGACCAGATCTCAAATTGGATTCATTTGGATTTAGGGCTTGATACTCGGTCAGGATTTAGAGGATGATACTCGCTTTTCAGTTATCTGAAACCGAGGTCAGCGCAGCGCTGGCGTAGGACTCTTACAACTGCTGCTTCATCATTAATTGAGTTTAGCAAACAGACACCCTTTTATTTTTATTTAATTTGCTGAGCATCTTAGCAACAGGTAATGGACTTTGCTAACCTTTGGAGAGCCACAGGGAGCCGAGGGCTGTTGGTTACCCATCACTGTAGTGGCCACTAGGTTGAGATTTGCAAGCTGAGATGTGACAATAACAGTCCTCACATGTTCTCTTAAGTTGAGTGGCCTTCTGTTGGGGATGTTATCAGACCCACTCTGTGTGTGTGTGTGTGTGCGTCGCACTTAGCCACCCAACCCCCCCCCCTACTGACCCCTCTGGCCAGGCAGCCAATCGGAGACAAAGATCAGGGCTTAGGGGAGGGGGGTTGTGCCAGAGGGTCCAGGCGACGTGCCTCTGATCTGATCCCAGCCTAGCGATTTGCTGTCCAGTCTGTTGTGTGGTGGCCTACATCCCAGTAAGTAGAGCCACCCACACACACACACACACACACACACACACACACACACACACACAGACTTGTCACAGGGTTAGCGCTTAGCTCTAATGACCCTGTGATGCTTCTTCACCTTTTAACCCCAGTGGCCTAGCCATCTCGCTATGCTAGCATACTGTACAAACCCCCCATCTCTAGAGTTCTCCAGCTGACTTATATGATGGTGATGGTCCTGACTGTGTAATGACAGAGGGAACATTAATATAAAAAAAAACAGTTAGTATTCCAAAGTCTTACGCATTTTTTTTTAATTTGATAGCACTGTGGAATGAACAGCTTTGAGCGGAAAGTAGTTTTTTTTTTCTCTCTTTTATTTTGACGTGTGATGTTTGTGTGGTGAAAGGCGGGAGGGAGGGAGGGAGGGAGGGAGGGAGGGAGGGGGGCGTAATAGCTGTACCAGGATCCTGGTTCCTCCGCTCAGGAGCTCTGCCAACGCTGCAAGGTATGCAGCCAGCCCTTTTATGTAGTGCCCTAATTTCTTTCTCTCTCTCTCTTTCTCTTTCTCTCTCTTTCCCTTCCTCCCACTCTCCCATTCCGCTCTCTATCTCTGTCTCTACCCCCGACTTCCTTCGCTCTCTCTCTTCTCTCTCTCCCTCTCTCTCTCCCATGCTTTTTCTCTATACCTCTCTCTCTCTCTCCCTCTCTCTCTCAGTCCCTTCGTCTGTTCCTACTCCCCCCCCTTCTCTCTCCCACTCTCTGTCTACCACTCTCTCTCTCTCTCTCTTTCTCTCTCTGCCTGTCTTTCATGCGCTCCCTTTCATGTTCTCTCTGTCGATCTTCTAATTCTATTGTTTTTTCTCTGGGCACATCCCCTCCCACCCTCTCATTGTCTCCTCTCGCTCCTGCTCCACTTTTACGGATGGTTCAGGTCTGATTCTTGCCCCGTTGCCATGGTTTGGCGTTTTACTGCTCTGTTTCCCTTTGTCTCTGTGCCGTACTGTCTGTGCGTGAGCAGAAAGAATTCCAGACCTAAATCTTTCAGGAGCCGATACCTTTTGATGCAGGCCACGTGTGTGTGTGTGTGTGTGTGTGTGTGTGTGTGAATGCGTGTCGGAATTGCAGTCCTGGGAAAAACAGTCTTTTTATCACTAATTCATGTGTGTGCGTGTGTCTGAGGGCGCCTAGAAAGAAGACACTGTCTGACACTGTCTGAAACTGACTGTTTTCCACAGTGTCTGTTTTTCACAGGTTGGCCTTAAAAGGTGTGAGCTTGGTAGCCCTTTAGGGTGTATTGTCACACCTGTGTGACAGGAATGCTTGGAGGATCAATTTTCTAAAGATTTTTGAGTTCCATAGAAGACAATGTGGAATTTTAGAATCTTATACTATCGTGGAACACATTTTTTTTAAACAACTGTTCAAACACTTACATCTTAACAAGGGTTACAAATGTATTGGCTGTATGATGTGTGTAGTGTTTGTCAATAAGCATCTGTTGCAGCTAGCCCACGTGTGTTTAGGATTGTGTGTGTGTGTCTCTGTGTGTGTGTAAACGCAGTCTTCCTTAGTCATCAGTCGCTTGAGAATAGCTTCATTCATCATTTGAATACAGTTATTGGCCACCTATTATGTAGCAACTACTGGCAACTATTATCTATTGTTGAAGTATTGTGTAAATGGAACATATTAAAGCAACACTAAGTAGTTTTCGCCTTCGGTCACCTTACAGGTTGGAACCGGAATAGGTCTCTCATAGAGAGCTACAGAGTTAGTGCAGTTATAGCCCATGGAGGGTGGCAAAGCAATTTCAGTAGTGCCTTTTGCCCTTTTACAAGCCGATGAACCACTAAAATGAGTTTGGAAGCATTATTTTAAGGTTGAAGTTCATTAATGTATTTTAGTCTGTGATAAAAAAAAACAATCGTTAGCTGCAGCCTCAAGACAGAGCATCCACTCTAGAGTCTTGTGTCTTCTGGAACTCTCTTAGGTATTTCCCCGGTGGTCCACCTGGCGTAATTGAAAAGCATCTTTCTTTGGTCAGTCCGCTTAAAGAGTTGCGTCTGCGTAATGCGTACAGATGGTGATGTGCTCTAGAACTCTCCCACCCTCACACCGCCGCTGATTGTGACGCCCAGCTCTAGCGCGAAGGTGTCGTGAGGATTAGTCGAGCGGTTGACGTCCACGGCAGTAATTTGGTCGGGCATTGGGGGCGGGGGGGGGGGGGGCACTTGCCACTTGCCACTTAGCAGCTTTTCGCCGACTCATTGGTTTAGCTAGCGTGCTTGTTTGGCGGCTACCTCTCAGATTTTTTTTTTCCCAGTATTGCTGGTGAAAAAAGGGCCTGCAGATCCAGATCCAAATGCAAGTTGATTTGAGGCCAATTCTCGTTGCCAGCTTCGGGCGTTGAGCCCGTGTCAGGTACTTTTTAATATATTACCTCAGCCCTGGATGTCTGACTCTGTCTCTGGGGACCTGTCGGCGCATGTAAGGTCTGACTTGGGTGCAGGGACCTGACGATGTGATGAAGCTGTTTGTCTCTTGTCCAAACCGCAGAACTGGCCTGTCCAGGTTTGCAGGTGTGCTTTTTGGAGCCCGTCTGGCGCTTAGCTGGGGCGGGATGTCAGCCAGGTTCGCACCGGAACCGGGCCAATTGGAGCTGGAGCTGTCCCAGCCCGGCTCCCTTTTAAGCTGGAGGGGTCCGACCAACAGTGGACCACTGACCAGGCCATTAGCTGGTGACAAAGAGTGACACACAAGCCTCTAATCACATGCAAGAAGGGGGGACAGAATTAGTCAGAGGAACATTTGTGAAGGAACAAGTGAGCTCTGCTCTGTGCTGCCACTCACTCACACTCGTCGCTAGCAGACAGGAAGTGACATGCCAGTGTGCTACCTGCCTCACTTCCTGTTATGTTTCTTTTGTGTTGAATCTGGCTCATCGTGTGAAGCTGTGAGGCTGGAGGTTTGAGGCGTGTGGCAGAGAGGCAGTCAGGACTTCCTGAGCCCCTGTGCTGTGGGTTTTCTAGGCAGAACCCTTTTGCACTGCATCGGTTAGAAGAATGAAAAATTTTCCAATATGCGAAATCTTCCCACGCATCTCACAAAATGCCAGCAGCAACACACAACAACAAGCTTTGCCCAAAGCCTGGGGCGAAGGCTGATGATGCTATGAGTGAGTGAGAGAGAGAGAGAGAGAGAGAAAGAGAGAGAGAAAGAGTAAGCTAAGGGACGAGGAGGGCGCTTACATCATTCTGTTGGAGGTGCCAGCTTTTTGAGCTCCAAGGAGTGGGAGGTTGCATGGAAGCAAGACTGGATATGACCCAGAATGCACTTTGTTTTGTTTTTTTTGTGTCGCCAACACGTGTGGCAAACATGTGTCTGGCCACATATCCAACGCACTTCTCTTCTCTTCTCTTCTCTTCTCTCCCTTTCCTTCTCTTCCCTTCTCTTCTCTTCTCTTCTCTTCTCTTCCCTTTCCTTCTCTTTTTTTCCCTTCCCTTCTTTTCCCTTCCCTTCTTTTGCCTTCCCTTCTCTCCTCTTCTCTTCTCTTCTCTTCTCTTCTCTTCCCTTCTCTTCCTCTTCCCTTCTCTCCTCTCCTCTCCTCTTCCCTTCTCTTCTCTTCTCTTCCCTTCCCTTCTTTACCCTGCACAGTGTGCGGTGCTGTGTAATTGGCACAAAAGGGTCTGCCACAGCAGGCAGGAGTGGGCTGGCCAGCACAGCACACTCAGCCAGTCAGCACACTCAGCCAGCCAGCCAGTCGGTCGGTCGGTCGGTCGTTCAGTGCCGCGTTACCTACTCTTGCATCACCCGGGGGGCTTAGTAACCCACACCGCTGCCTCACAGCCCTCTCTGAACTCCACCAGCACCACCCCCACCCCCACCCCCACCCCCACCACCATTACCCCCACTCCTACTCCATACTCCATCACCTCAACCCACCCCAGCCCCTGCACAACAGATTGCGCTGATACCAAATAAACTGTGATTTTAGCGGAGAGAGAGAGAGGGGCAAAAATATTGTTTTCTCGTAGACTTTGCTTTGGGATGGAAAGTAACATTTACGGTGCAGAGTTTTACAGCGTTAATGGAAGGCCCAGATCATATGCTGAAGGACTGTAACTGGACTGTGAATAATAAGGACTTTGAATCGAATCGGGTACCCAGTTAACAAACTTGTGGACTTGTGGATGAGATTTGTCATTGTGCCTGTTGTCATTGGCCTGTCCTGGTGCCGTATATTCGTCTTGTGTGGTAATTGGAGCCTTTCTATGCTGCTGTCCTCTGTGCTTGTCTCCTATGCTTATTCTGGCACGTCCACAGTCCTCCTCACACTTTTCTACAGTTCCTGGACTCTTGCATTGTGTGAGAAATTTTCCCCTTAGTTTCTGGTTACAGGTGTGTGTTTACGTGTCTGTGTGTGTGTGTGTGTGTGTGTAAATGTGAGAATGTGACTGCCTTACCTTTACTTCTGTCTTTCGGTGTGCTTGCTAAAAATACCCGTCCATGTGGGCATGCATGCCCAGGCTGGCATGTAGGCTGTGCCGAGATGGCAGCTTCCTTTGTGTGTGTGTGTGTGTGTGTGTGTGTGTGGGTGTGTGTGTACGTGTGTACATTCGTGCATGGGAGCAAGTGTGCTTGTCTAGCGTGTGTATAGCTGCAGGTGTGTGAATGAGTCATTGTGCCTGTCTCATGTCACTGAATAACCCTGCCGAGAAAGAGTCTGTCTTTGGTGTCTGTTTGTGTGTGTGTGTGTGTGTGTGTGTGTCTGTGTGTCTGTGTATACCTTCTGTCTGTGTTAGGTTAGATAACGACTCAACATCCTGATCTTGCTTTTTTGTGTGTGTGTGTGTGTGTGTGTGTGTGTGTGTGTGTGCGCGCATGTGTGTGTGTGTGTGTTTGTGCCAGCGTGGGTATTTTTAGTGTGCCCTGTGCTTTTTTTGCACACAGGATGCAGACTCGCTCCGAAGTCACCGAAGGTTGTTAGAAAGAGGAAGAGTTGTGTGGCGTATCGAAGGGGCCATTACACAGAGTGAGGCTATCCTGAGGGGGCCACTGGTGCAGTCACATAAAACAGCTTCATCAGTCTTAAAATCCATGCTGTGATTGGCTCATTGCATTAATTAACAGTTTGCATTATTGTTATAATAAGTATTTAACAAGTATTTCGATGATCGAAGTGATATTTCGACTGTTTAGAGGGGAGTTTGTTTTAAAATTCAAGCAGTGATTGGTTAATTGCATTCATTAGCAATTGGACAAACTATTTTGATGATTGAAGTCATACTTGTGCTAGTCGGGTGGGGGGGTTGGTGGGGGGGGTTGGTGTGTGTGTTTTTTTCCCCTCCGTTAAGGCATGGGCCCCTCTCACCACAGAGGCTAACCTCACACGAGCGCAGAGTGCCAGAAGAGCGCTGGCAGCTCACACGTCTTGGCTGTGGTTGGACATGCCTCTTAGAACATCAGACAACATTTGAATTGCTGTGAAACTAACTGCTGCATATTTTAACCAGAAACGATTCGAGAGCAAACAC
>CM059266.1:11976458-11983958 GCA_030347295.1 Setipinna tenuifilis | reverse complement strand
TTCGAAATCCTGACACGGGCTTGAACCTCAGTGTGCTATTTGAAGGCTCCTGAATAATTGAGGTGTGCGAGGGTATAAAATATATACAGTAGGCGCGCAGAGACCCCGCCGGGAGCCGAGAGGCAAAGTATGCCACCGTTAGCAGTGGGCTAACTAGCGAGCAACCAAGCAGCCGGTTTTCCCAGAGGGCCGAGGGGCTGCTGAAAGAATGCGTAGGAGGTATGCGCATGGCGGGAAACATACAGGACTTCATTAAAGTTGCATGCTTTATCTCTGTCTCTCTCCTTCTTCTTCTTCTCTCTCTCTCTCTGTCTTTCTCTTTGCCTCTCGCTCTCCCTCTCTCTCACCCGCTCTCTCTCTCTCTCTGTATTTCCACTCTTGAAATCTTGCTCGTTTTATTTCCCCTCCTTTCATCTGTCAGGGATTGAAGGATGCTTCGCTGTGCCTTTCTGGGGTGCTGAATGTTTCTTACAATCACACAAACTTTTTTTTTTCCTGCTGTGTGTCTGTCTTTCCCTACATTCTCTCTTTCTCTATATATCTCTGTCTGTCTCTCTCTCTCTCCTTCTCTCTCTCTGTCTCTGTCTCTGTCTCTGTCTCTCTCTCTCTCTCTCTCTCTCTCTTACTCTCCTTTCCTCCCCCTCTCTCTCTCCCTCTCCGGCTTCTGTGTCTGTTTCTTACAAGCATAATATAGAGGGTCAGAGACCTTGGGTTCCTGGTCTCCCGGCTGGACACTGGAAACACAACCGCTGCCTTGTTTTCCTACCCCTGAGGGGGCTGTTTTTAAGGTCATCCTAGAAGCAACTACTGCAAGCTAAAGGAACATGACACAATGCACACTTAGTTTAACTGCTACCTATGCGCTCATGCACACAGACAGAGACACACACACACACACACACACACACACACACACACACACACACACACACACACACACACACACACACACACACACACACACACACACACACACACCACACACACACACACACACACACACACACACAGGCACAGATGGGCTTTGGAAAGACTCTGAAACTGAGGGGGGCAGGGTGATTTGTAATTTAATAGATAAAGTGTGAGACATGGTTACATGCTAGCCAGTGATCGCACCATGATGAGTGGTGATGAGGAGAGAGAGAGAGAGAGAGAGATTCGGGTAGGCTAGAGAGAGAGAGATTCGGGTAGGCTAGAGAGAGAGAGATTCAGGTAGGCTAGAGAGAGAGAGATTCAGGTAGCCTAGAAAGACAACCCCAATGCCACAGAGATCTTTCCCTGTGTTCTGGACCCTTAAGGGTCTGTGTTCACAAGGCAGATTAGCCTCAATGTAAAGAAGGCTTAGGAGGCCTTAGGATACTATGCATAGGGAACGAACTACAGCTACGGGCGTGTGTGTGTGTGTGTGTGTGTGTGTGTGTGTGTGTGTGTGTGTGTGTGTGTGTGTGTGTGTGTGTGTGTGTGTGTGGATCAGCTAAACAAGCTGCTGGCTGCCTTAGTCAGTGTGCCTGCTGGTGCCCTCCATCGGGGTCGGCGAGGGGGCAATCCTGGGCTGCGGGGGCAATCCTGGGCTCCAGGGCCAATCCTAGGCTCCAGGGGTAATTCTAGGTTGCGCGGGTCACGGGATGGCCATGGAGGGATCAGGGCCAGCGTCACAGAATCGCAGATCAAAGAGCAAAGTTCAGCTGGGTGCTTCTGTCCTCCTGTACCACTCACTCATCCATTCACTCACTCACTCACTCGTTTACTCACTCGTTCACTCGTTCACCATCTCCCCTGTCTCTCTATCTCCCCCCTGTCTCTCCCCTGGACTCATCTCCTTTCACTCCATCCATCCATCCATCCATCCATCCATCCATCCATCCATCCATCCATCCATCCATCCATCCATCCATCCATCCATCCATCCATCCATTCATTCATTCACAGTGCTTTGCACAGCTTGGCAAAGGAACACAGGACAGAAATCCATGACCAGCTTTGTTATATAGTCCAGTGAAGGCCAGAAAAAAATCCATCCTATCCACTTGTGTCCCCCTAGGAGCAAGCGCCAGGGCAAGGGGGGGGTGGGGGGGTGGGGGGGGTGAGGAAACCCCCCACTGTTTGCTTTGGTATATTTAAATTGTGGGAGAAACCTCAGGCAGGACCGTGGCCCCCAGGGGAGCCAATCTGCCGGGGGTTGGTAGGGTGGGGTAGGGTCATTCACACTGACGCCTCCTCCATTCTGCCCTTGGTCACCATTTCATCTGCTAATTATTTTTTATGAACCATGTTTGAAAGTTTAGCCTGCTGGCCATTGCCCCACTTTCATTTATGTCCTTAATTAATTAATTAATTTGTTCGTTCAGTTGTTCATTCATTAATTCATTAATTCAGACATTTTCTATTCTGCTCTTGTTCACTATTTCACCTGCAGATGATTTTGTTTATGAACCATGTTTGAAGGTTCAGTCTGCTGGCCTCTCACTTTCTCCCTCTGCCTCGGCATCTCTTCTCCTCTCCTCTCCTCTCCTCTCCTCTTTTCCTCTCCTCTCATCTCCTCTCCTTCCCTTTTTCTTATCGCATCTCAGCCAGACAAAATTGGATTAGAATTCATTCGCGTCCTTGCTTTTGCCCATTTCCCCTTCCACCCCTCCCACACACACACACACCTCACACACACATCCCCCCATCCCCCGTACTGCCATCTCACCTGATCATATTTGATGGCTCTCACATGGATGGAGGTAAGGATCGATAATGAGAGAGAGGCCCAGGGAATTTCGTGCAGGATTCCCGCTTTATTGCTGGGCACAGTGTTGCGTTCCTAGTCTAGGGTCAGGAGACGGGAACAAAAGGAAACAAGCGAAAAGCGACACAAGTTCAAAAAGCGTAATCATTTATTAACAGGTGATGAATACAATAAAATAAAAAATCGTGGCAATATATCTGATTCAGAAAGCTCGTTCAAAAGGTTCAAAAATATGAATTTGTCAGAGCACAAAAAAAACAAGCTGGCGTTCACAGTTAAGATCAAAAAGCCGACAGTGGCGTGAAAGGTGTCTCAATCGAGAAGCCCTCTTCCATAGCAGGTATAGAAGCATCGCTTTTTTAAGCAAGCGTCACCTCAGTTAGACTGGTAGGAGGAGCAGCCACTTATCCCCCATCAGCTGCGCAGAGAACATCAGGTGGCAGAGGAGGCAAACACACACACATACACACACACATACACGCACACACATACAAAGATGTAACACTGTCCTGTCTGTCTGGGCTCCAGTCCACTCCCCACTGGAGGGTCCGGAGACCACTACCGCCGCGGCCAGAATATTTCTTCTCACTTTAAGTTGACGCGGGACACACTCCTTGGGTTTTCAGGGGAGCAGCAGCTGTCAAAGAACAGAAAAGTGGAAAAGATTAGCCATGCGTGCGCACGTGTATGTATGTGTGTGTGTGTGTGTGTGTGTGTATGTTTGTGTGTATGTGTGTGTGTGTGTGTGTGTGTGTGTGTGTGTGTGTGTGTGTGTGTGTCCTTGGGCGTGTGGGTGTTTATATGCACACGGGTGTGTTTGTGTTTGAGCATTTTTTGTACGTGACAGGACAGTTTCGGCTGTAGCTGAACAATCTGACCTGATTTCTTTTCCCCACTGGCACACAATGCAACTCACCTGTGGTGGTGGTGATGGGGGTGGTGATGGTGGTGGTGGTGGTGTGGGAAGCTCATTGTGTTCATTGTCCCCGCTGGCTGTTTCTGGCTGGTCATCTCCATCAGCTCATTACTGTTGGTCAAAAGAGCTTCATCCGACCCACACAAGCCGTACTTAAACTCTAAAGCAGATTTTTAGCAGAACCGTTTGGTGGTGTTTTAACTACCTAACCTAACCAGCTGGGTGATGATGCATTTTTTTATGCTGTTCTGTAGCACACCATTACCACACTATGGCACATCACATTAGGAGATGAGAGAAAAAGAGAGGAAAGGAAATGAGAGAAAATGAGAGGAGAGGAGAGGAGAGGAGAGAAGAGTGAAAGAGTAATTTATAATTTATTTTATTTATTAGGGGCCATGTACAGTTTTAATCATAAATGTCACTCTTTGATGCATGCAGACGTATTTCATCTGCAGTGCCCTGGCAGGGTACAATTAAGATAAAAATAACATACAGACAAGCCCTCATCCCCACCTCCCACACACACTCTCTCTCTCTCTCTCTCTCTTACACACACACACACACACACACACACACACACACATACACACACACACACACACACACACACACACACACACATACACACACACACACACACTAATAACATTTGAAAACTACACAGAAGTGATGAGGGAAGTATAGAGGAGTGGGGAAGGAAGCCCAGCCATTTTCTTTGCCATCTTCCCATCCCTCAGAGGGAGTAGGGCCACTGAGTGGGGGGGGTCAGCTGTGTGTCTGAGTTCAGAGTTCAGAGGTCGGAGGTCAGAGGGAGGATGGAGGGCCTGCAGAGGAACAGCACCTTGCTTCAGCCGCACTGATCTGGCATCAGCGAGGTCCTCTCAAGAACCATCATCTATTAAACATACCTGCTGAACATCTCTCTCTCCCTCCCTCGTCCTTCTCTCTTTCATCCTATCTCTCTCTGTCTCTCTCTCTCTCTATGTCTCTCCTACTCTCTCTGTCTCTGTCTCTCTCTCTTACTCTTTCTCTGTTTCTGTCTCAGTCTCTGTCTCTCTCTCTGACCTACCCTCTCTCTTTAATGTGTGCATGTGTGTGTGTGTGTGTGTGTGTGTGTGTGTGTGCATGTGTGCGCGTGCGTATGTTTGTGTGTGTGTGTGTGTGAGAGAGAGTGAGTAAGTGAGTGAGTGACTGTGTGTGTGTGTGTGTGTGTATGTGTGTGTGTGTGTGTGAGTGCGTGTGTGTGTGTGTGTGTCCATGTGGCCGTAGTTGAGCACAAGGCAAAAGGGCCGCAGTGTTTGGGGCGGTCTAGCCAGGTCACTGCGTCTCCTCTCTGTACCAGCTCATCCTCTCCTTTATGTATTTTTCATGCCCTGATGTCCGTCTGTGTGTGTGTGTGTGTGTGTGTGTGTGTGTGCGTGCGTGTGTGTGTGTGTGTGTGTGTGACACTGCCATTTCATGGGACATCCTGTACTGTAGCAGCTAACACTGATCTTAGTGTTCACAGATAGCTTAGGAATGTTTATCTTGTTTCTCTGATGGCCTCATGTGTCCATCTGCCTTGAGCCAAGAGAAGAGAAGAGAAAAAGAAGGGATGGGAGGAGAAGAAGAGAAGAGAAAAGATGAAGTAAACCAAGAGAGGCAACTCTGAACTCTGAAACACAGATTGGCTTTGGGTGTGAGTTTGAAGAACTCAAAAGCAGACTGGAAATGAATGCACACTCGTTATGTCTGTAAGTTACGTTTAAAGGATCCCACAGGATGTCCACAGAAAAACTCACTTATTCATCTCTTTTGTATCATCACATGCTGATTATAGTCCTACGGCCAAAACGCGCAAGTTTTTCTGTGGACATTATGCAATAAAGCAAACTTCTAAAAGAAGACGTTTGGCCATACAGATCTGGCAACAGTGGAGCATAAGATCTCACCTCTTGGATTAGTTTTAGATGTCTTGGTCTTTACAGCTTGAAGAGTTTTTATGGCATGAGTCAAAAGGATTCGTCTAACTCTTTAAAAGTGCTGAAACCCTCCCTCTCACTCCCTCCCTTTTATTTTGGTCTGTCAACTCATTTTTCCTTTTCTCTCTCTCTTTCTCCTTTCGTTCTGTCCCTCTCCTTCTTTCTTTGTCTGTCCTCTATTTCCTCTGTCTGTCTATCTCTTTCTCCCTCTGTACCCCCCTCTGTCTCTCTCAATCTCTTTGTCTGTCTTGTTCCCTCTCCCTCTGTCTGTCTGTCTGTCTGTCTGTCTGTCTGTCTGTCTCTGTCTCTCTCTCTCACTTTCCCTCTCTTGTCTTTGTTTTCTGTCTCCTCCGCTCTCCCCTCCCCTCCTGAGCTGACACCTTTGGGAAAACTGATCTTTGTAGAAACCTGAGCTGTGCTCCAGTGGGTGTGTGTGTGTGTGCTCCAGTGTGTGTGTGTACGTGTGTGTACGTGTGTGTACGTGTGTGTGTGTGTGTGTGTGTGTGTGTGTGTGTGTGTGTGCGCGGCGCATACTTCTGCAGTCTGGCCCATGACCCACTAACAGCACAAAGGCCTTTGTGAGCGGCCGCCATGTCCTCTCTTGCAGAACACATATGCTCTCTCTCTCTGTCTCTCTGTCTCTTCTTCTCTCTCTCTCTCTCTGTCTCTTCTTCTCTCTCTCTGTCTCTTTCTCTCTGTCTGTCTCTTCCTCTCTCTCTCTGTCTCTCTCTCTCTTTCTTTCTCTCTGTCTCTCTGTCTTTCGCTCTCACTTTCTCTCTCTCTCTGTCTGTTCCTCTCTCTCTTTCGATCTTACATTCTTTCTCTCTCCCTCGGTCTCTCTCTGTCTCTCTTTCTCTCTCTCCTTCTTTCTCTCCCTCTTTCCCTCTCTATCTATCACTCTCTCTATCCCTTTCCCTCCCTTTCTGTCTCTATGTCTCACTCTCTTTCTCTCTGGCTATTTCTTTTTTCTCTCTGTTTCTCTTTTTTCTCTCACTCTTTCTCTTTCTCTCTCTCCTACTCTCTCTCACTCTTTCTCTCTCTCTCTCTCTCCCTCTGTCTGTCTCTTACTTTTTCACACACACACACACACAGGCACACACACGTGACCCACAGCTGTCAGGCTTCCAGGTTCACCCTGACTCTTCTGTCTGTCTTGCTTTCCTACTTTCTTCCTCTCTTTTGTCTTGCCTTCTTTCCGTCTTTCCTTCCATTTTTGCACACTGTCGTTTGGCCAGAGATGGCCCGTACTGGACTGCGCTGTGCAAGACTTTGAGAGGCTCCTCCAGGATAAATTGGCTCAGGGGTTGTTTGCTTACAACACACCTTTTTAGTGTGTGTGTGTGTGTGTGTGCTTGAGTGTGTTTGTGTGTGAATGTGTGTGTGTGTGTGTGTGTGTGTGTGTGTGTGTGTGTGTGCTTGTGTGTGCTTGAATGTGTGTGTGTCTGTGTGCGTACATGTGTATGTGTGTGTGCGTGTTTGTGTGTGTATGTTTGACTGTGTGTGTTTGACTGTGTGTGTTTGAGTGTGTGTGTTGTGTGGTGAGAATTTGGAGGGGATGTCAGTGGGTCATGAGAACTGTAGGCATGGTGTAATCTCTGCAAAAGGAGAGTAACAGCCCTAACCCCCAGAACACACACACACACACACACACACACACACACACACACACACACACAAGCACACACAAGCACACACACACACACACACATTCATACACACACACACACCTACACACACACGCTCACACACACACACACACATTCATACACACACACACAGACACACACACACACGCTCAGCAATGCCCACCCAGCCATGTGACCTCAGGCATGTTCCTAGACATCTGGACATCGACTTATATGCTACTGTGTGTATTTGCATGGCATTGT
>CM059266.1:11968958-11971458 GCA_030347295.1 Setipinna tenuifilis | reverse complement strand
AAAAATAACAGGATGAAAGAAAGAGAGAGAGAGAGAGAGAGAGAGAGAGAGTGAGAGAGAGTGATGTGATGTGGTAAAGATACACAGAGGTAACTGAGTGAAAGACAGAAGAACAGATGAAGAAAAAAGTGAGAAAGTTTCTGTTGAACATGCTGAGACAGACAAACTTGCAGTCAAAAGTTTTGGTTAAAAAAAGGAGGAGGAGGAGGAGGAAAAGGTGGAAGAGGAGGAGCAAAGAAGTATGGAATTT
Organism: Setipinna tenuifilis; assembly: GCA_030347295.1. Taxonomy (NCBI): domain Eukaryota; kingdom Metazoa; phylum Chordata; class Actinopteri; order Clupeiformes; family Engraulidae; genus Setipinna; species Setipinna tenuifilis. The sequence goes on along the minus strand of CM059266.1, from coordinate 11,971,208 downwards.
GAGAGAGGAAGAGCGGAGCTTCTCCCGGAACCACAGAGAGAGAGAGAGAGAGAGAGATGAAGAGAGAGAGATGGAGGGAGAGAGAGAGGGATATGGAGAGAGAGAGAGCTGGAGAGGGGAGGATACAAGGGAGAACCAGGAACTGAAATTAGAGAACCAAGAAGTGAACTTCAAAAAGAGAGAGAGCGGGAGAGAAAGAGAGAGAGAGAGAAAAAAAGTCCAAGCAGAAGGTTCCATCTGGGATCAGGGCGTGTGGAGCAGCCTGCTCAGAGCGAGAGGAGGGAGAGGAGGAGGAATGGAGATGTGTGTGGAGGAGGGAGAGAGGGAGGGAGGGAGGGAGGAGGGAGAGAGGGAGGGAGGGAGAGGAGGAATGGAGATGTGTGAAGGGGCCCGAGTGCTACATTAATATAAAGAAGCGTGGAATGCTTAAGAGGGATAAGATAACAGAGGAACGAAAGATAACACTGGGGCAGATTCCTCAGACGAAGAGAAGATTATAAAAACACACACACACACACACACACACACACACACACACACAGGGCAGAGAGAGAGAGAAAGAGAGAGAGAGAGGGTGTGAAAGTGAGAAGAGATTTCAGGCAGGCAGGAAGGGAAGAAATAAGAACGAAACCGAGAGGGGCTAAGAATGACAAAAGACGGGAGAAAGGGACTCAAGAAACAAAGGAGGAGAGGAGAGAGGAAGGTAGGAGAGATTGAAGCCAGAAGGGAAAGAAATACGAATAAAAATAAAAGGGCAGGCTGAGAATGAGAAGAGCTGTGGGTGAAGGAGGAATAAAGGAAGAAAGGAAGAAGGGATGAGAGGAGAGGGAAGGAGAGGCGGAGAGAGAGAGAGAGAGAGCGTCCGGGCTAAGCCTGTTAAGCCGTTAGAGGAGGCGGTGTTTGTCATGTGACGTGATTAGATTAGTGTGGCTGTAGCGTAAGCAGAGGTCGTTTGTCAGCATTATTAACCGCTCCCTCCGCCAATACTATTCATCACCACACACCGCTCATGGCCTCCTCCGGGTGTGTGTGTGTGTGGACGGGGGTGTGTGTGTGTGTGTGTGTGTGGAGGGGGGGTCTCTGTGTGTGTGCATGTGTGTTTGTGTGTGTGTGTGTGGAGGGGGGGGGGTCTGTGTTTGTGTGTGTGTGTGTGTTTGTGTGTGTGTGTACGTTGGGAGGGGTCTGTGTGTGTGTGTGTGTAAGTGGGGAGGGGTCTGTGTGTGTGTGTGTGTCTGTGTATGTGTGTGTGTGTGTGTGGTCAGTGTGCGTGTGTGTGGGGGGGTATCTGTGTGTGTGCAGGCACATTTGTGCATAATGGTGAGATGTGCTGGTCTGGGAGGCTTTTTGGTGTCTGGTTGTGTGTGGTAGGCACACTGTTTTTTGAGGTAGTTGGTGCACAAGTGATCTGTGTGTAAGAAAGGAAGAGAGACTGTGTGTGTACGTGTGCGTGTTCGTGTGTGTGTGTGTGTGTGTTTCATCCCTGTCACTGTGAGACTCAGGTTCTCCCCTGCCTCTGTTCGCCAGTATCCATTTTTAATGTCCATGTGCCTGTGATTGTGTGTAACACACATGTAGAGTCTTACTCTGTGTGTGTGTGTGTGTATGTGTGTGTGTGTGTGTGTGTGTGTGTGTGTGTGTGTGTGTGTGTGTGTGTGTGTGTGTGTGTATACGTATGTATGTGTGTGTGCGCATGCGAGAAGTGGTGTGTGAGTGTGCACGCCTGTGTGCATGTGTGTAATGCCTGTGTGCATGTGTGTGTCTGTGTACATGCGTGTGTGTGTGTGTGTGCGTGTGTGTGTCTACGTATGTACGTGTGTGTGCGTGCACGTGTGTGTGCATGTGTGTAAGTGTCTGTGTCCATGCGTATGTGTGTGTGTATATATATGTGTGTGTGTGTGTGTGTGTGTGTGTGTGTGTGTGTCAGTGCTGAGAGACACAGGCCTGTGACATGTACACACGCAGGACTAGATGCTGACACTGCTCAGCACAGCAGCGGGAAGACTGAAGGACCAGAGAGAATTACACTTCTCCCATCGCCGCCTGCCTCTTTCCGCCCTTGTGTGTGTCTGTCTGCGCTCTGTGTGTGTGTCTGTGTGTGTGTCTGTGTGTGTGTGTGTGTGTGTGTGTGTGTGTGTGTGTGTGTGTGTGAGTGTGTGAGTGTGTGTGAGGGAGGAGGAAAGAGAGACACGGAGGGAGGAAAGGAGAGACAGAGAGACACAGAGGGAGGGAGGGAGGGAGGGAGGGAATGAG
>CM059266.1:11906458-11963958 GCA_030347295.1 Setipinna tenuifilis | reverse complement strand
TTCCACTACTACCCTGAGCCCCCCCCCCCCCCCCCCCCCCCCCCAGCCCCTGCTACCCTACCTAACCCAGACTTCTGTCTTGGGGAAAGACAACTGCATTGTGAAGCCCCTACCCCCTCCCCCCCAGGCCAGGTTGGGTCGGACCAAACAGCGGGAACAGAACCCGGCTGAGTTCCCCTGTTGTGTTGTCGTTTTTTGTCTTTTTTTTTTCCTAAAAAAAAAATGGGGAGAATTCGGGGGCGGGGGGGCAGCTGGGGTGATGGAGGGGGCAGAGGGGCCTAACCACATTGGTGTGATACCCTGGAACAAAACAAAGCTGTTGCTTCACCTGGATTGGGGTTAGGGGTGGGGTGGGGTGGTTGGTTACAAGAACCCTGGATCAGAGGACCATCTGACAACCTGCCTCACCACCCCCCGTGAAACCCCCCTTTCTCTAAACTGGAATCTCCCTCCAGGTGGGGGCCGTACCTGCTGAGCAAAGAGCACCTGGGCCTCTGAGGGCGAGGCGGTGGTGTTGGGGGGGGGGGGGGGGGGGGTGGCGACTGGGCGGCTGCCGGCCTCGTGACGCCCATGTCTTGGCCCACTGCGGCTACCCTCTGGTCCCTGCAGTGGACGCCACCTGTAGGCCTACTTCCCTCACCAACCCGCCGGACTGCTGAGACAAGCCGCTGGTCACAAGCCAAGACAGGAAGTGACATGTTTCCACTTCCTGTACAGATGCGTGCGTGCGTGTGTGTCTATGTGTTTGCGTACACCACAAGCGCACACAAGACACCACACTTCTTCCCTGTGGGCCCCCTCCTCCTCCTTTGGAACCTCCAGACCACTGAGAATGCCGATTGGCTGTTTCTGGGACTGAGAGAGGAAGGAGCAGCCAATGGGAGGAGGAACAGGAGGAGGAGGAGGAGGAGGAGGAGGAGGAGGAGGAGGGGGAGGGAGAGGGAGGGCCATGGACTGATGTGAGGTCTCCCCATGTCCATATGTCTTCAGGGACATTTCAAAACTTTCAAAACCCTTTCTTTTCTAACAAGAGATATATGAATATATAAAATATCTATATTGACAGAAATAAGAAACTGATGAAAATTTGAATTGTCTTAGGTGGAATGATGCATTAAAAATAAGTTGTTTTTTTTTTCTTTCTTATTGATTATCGTCCCTCATAGATACAGTTGTGTTGACTCTGCCACCACCCTCTCTCCACACACACACAAACACACAAACACACACATACACACACACACACAGGCACACACACAGAGTTTTGTATTCACCCCTTTGATGACTGATGTGGTCACTTCTGGGACTAATGCAGTGGGAGTGACCGACACTGTCCACCTCATGGACATCGCGGTCACTGTCACACTCGGTGACTGTCCACCCAAGCGACTCCAAGCACCACTCACACCAGCTGGACCAGGGCGGCCACAGAAGCCACAGAGGGCTGTTACGCCGTTATGATTATGGCAAAGAGAAAGAGAAAGAGAGAGGGCGGAAGAGAAAGGGAGAAAGAAAGAGAGAAGGAAAGAGAGAGACGGAAAGAGGGAGAGAGACAAGGAGGATGAGATGACAAAATGGAGAGAGGGAGGGACATATGGACGGAAGACTGTTTTTGTCAGGTCTGTTGAAGCAGATTCAGATGTAGGAGACTGTTGCCAAGGACATGATGTACAATGTGTGTATTCGCCTGCAGGTGTCTGTTCTGTTCTGGGAAGGCTGTGCCCTGTCCTCACATGTTGATGCCTTTCATGTGCTTCCTGCCTGTCTTTTGTTGTGTTTGTTCTCCTGAGTTGTCTGACAGGTTGGCTGGATGACAGAGTGAGGGTGGGGGGTCGCTGTGGTGAACTTGCCCCTCAAACAGGGCTGTGAGGATGGCACTCGCTGCTTTTGCTCAACAGTCCTTAAGGCTGCTGGTGATGGCGCGTTGTTTTTTTAGTTTTTTTTTTTAAGAAAAGGTCATAAAAAACACAACTCCCTTTCCCTTCCACTAAATTGGATTGTCCCTTAACCAGGCTACATACATACGTAGGCACACCCATACACTCCGACACAGATATGCACACACACACACAAACACACACATACACACACATACAAACACCCTTGACTGGACTACATGTACACACACATACACACATACAGTGATATATACACACACACACACACATACACACACACACACACACACACTCCAGACCCCTCCCCAGGTCCTTGTCTGTGTGTACGATGTCCTTAGCTCATGTATGTGTGTCCTGAACAACAGTACTGCCTCCACTGCGCACACACTCAGTGCACCGCACCACACCGCAACCCACAACATAACTGCCTCTGTTCCGCTCCACGCAAAACACTTCCGATCTCATCCGTAGGGCTCACTGTAGACACGGGGGAACAGCAGCAGAGGTCTCGGCCTATACGGACTCTGCCTCGCTTAAAGAACTGGAGGAAAATAAAAAAAGGCTGCCTGAAATCTCCTACTGCCAAAAATAAACAAACAAATAAATAAATAAATAAATGTAACGCACCATGTGCTTAAGTTTTAAAATAGTGTTCCGTTACTTGATACTTAAGGAAAGCACTTCCTGGTCGTTGCTGTTTTTGCCTCACTGGGTCATGGCGATGAAGCACATGAAAACATGTGGATTAGACCAGGATACTTACTTTTTCACTGACCTAAACCCTGAATAAGTGAGCAAGTATGTGATTTCGGATGTGATGAAGCGAGCCGGGCTGGTGTTCAGCCATTTTACATGTCTGTAACTTTCAGGCGTTTACAGTGAGCTTTGCGGGGCGCCCCTAGCCTGGTAAACCAGCCCCTCGTACTTCATTTTTTATGTTGTACAGAGGGTCTGGCTGAGTTTCCCTTGACATGGTTTTCTCAGGCAGAATCTTGCCTAACCAATCAGCGAACAGAGGGAGTGTTTGTGTGCGATGACGCTGACGTTGTGTGCTACATTTGAATTGTAGCCAGACTAATAGCATACGTCAGGACCAGACGTTAGCGATTAGGTATGAAAACGAAAGAAAACGTTTTTCAATAGAGCACAGCCAGACCCTTTGTACAAAATGAAATGAAGTACGAGGGGCTGGTTTACCAGGCTAGGGTGCCTCTCCTCTCCTCTCCTCTCCCCGCTGGCCTCACCCGACCCCTACCCCCTACCCCCCTACCCCCCACTCCCCACCAACATCACTGCCTCCTAGTGGACAATCACCAAACCTGTGGCCAACAGCACTGCCTCTGCCTCTGCCTCTGTGAACCCTTCATTCTTGAGTCTGTCGTACATTCACAACAACACTGCCTCGGCACCGTGGCTCCCCTGGGAACCACCACTTCCGAACACATCATACGGTTTTGAAAAAAAAGAAAATAAACAAATACGTGTAAAGCAAAACACAAACAGCTACGCAAAATCACTGTGTCACAGCCAAAGCAGGGTCTCTTTTGTACACACGCATTCACTCACTCACCCACCAACGTTTTCTTTCTCTTCCTCTTCTCACTGTCTTATCTTTCCCCTCTCAACCTCTTTCTCTCTTTCACATACACATACATACATACACACACACACACACACACACACACAAAGGATGGACAGCTGCTCACAGCGACCCTTTCATCCATCACAAACTTGGCACAACTCTCTTCTCTTTACACTTGTAATACAGCCGGACGCACAAAGATGAAACTGTTATTATTGTCAGATCCTTGGATGAAGAGAATGATGATGTTTAATAAAGAATCATGTTTTGTGTGTGTTTATGAAAACAGTGAAACTGTCTAGTCTTTTTTTTTACTAAACAGACTCCAATGAATCAGTTTTTAAGACACCTTGAAACAAGTTAGTTATGTGGAGTGAACACATTAAATAACTAAATATTTAAATTGGCTAAAAAACCGTACAAGGAGGATTTCTTGACATTTTTGTATCTAGATGTTATTTTGGCACAATACTGCCATCTGATGTACAAAAAGTGGGTCTGTCGTTTACAATAGCTTTATAAGGTTCTAACCAACTTCCTTAAGAGTTTGAACCATGGCTAGGTTTTTTTTATATATATTCTGTATTTTCTATATAAAATAGACCTGGACCTCTGAATTCAGTTGTGTTGCATAGAATATAATGTGTCCGTTCTGGACATAGCCACAAATAATGTAGAGTCATACAAAATATATGCTTTAACCTTTATTTGCCTTTTGACGCTAAGCTTGAATTATTGACAAAATGTAATTCACTTAAAAAATGCTATGATGCCAACTATTATTACCAGCTATAGGCAACATAAAAATGAAAATGTGGAAACATGACCTTCCCTTGCTGTCAAACACTAATTTATAGAATAGGCAATGTGTTATATGGGTCAGATAGCACATTTTTAATCTTTCAAAAACTCCATTCATATTTTTGCAAGTACATTTTTATCTTAAAGAAAAATTACTCGTATGTTTATGTTGACCCAACAGCACGGAAGATATAAACTCAGAATCAGGTATATGTAGTACAAATGATAAACTAGCAAGCAAATATTTAGTCGCTCATATATATAGTGATATATGTAGTGGCCTGCTAACCATAGGGCCTAGGATTAAATATGGCAGTAAATGCACCGCATGCTCGTCTTCATCCATGCGACCTAAAATGGCGTATGCTGTATTTTCACTCACTTTCTGGCAATTTTGGGACATCAAATGTTGTCATAGGCCCTGCATGTAAAGACAACAAAAAAGATGGTTGTTATAGTTGCTCTATTACCAGTTACTTCTATTATCATATCAGTAACTTGGTCCAGCCATGTGTATGCACTGAAGGGTCTCCTACAGTAGGATGGGCACTTACAGTACTCATCTTTGATCACGTATTCATGGTGTCTGTTCTTGCTCTTCAGCAGAACTACTGAACCCACAACCAGGAGGAGGACCAACACCCCAAGTATCACTCCATAAAACACAAAGGGGTGTGCAGATTGTATGTGGAGCAACCACTCCATCCAAGTCAGCCCTACAGAAAATAAGTAGAGCTGTATCAAGTATCAGTGGGCATACAGAACAGAAAAATTAACATGTAAGTAAAAGTAAGTAAAGACAAAGTGAAATGGTTTACCATACCTTTTATGGTCACACGAAGCTTATTTGTTCTTGCCGAGGTGAAGAGACGAGTGGACAAAGCAACCTCATAGAAGCAGCTGTAGTTCCCTTCATCAGAAAAGTCTGCCTCGGGAAAGTAGAAAGAGGCTGACTGACTGACAGCATGCTCGGTCAAGATTTCCTTTGATCCGTCAGAGATGAGGTGGAAAGAGCCTCCTTGGTACTGTGACTCGATGGAGCAGACGATGGAGAAGCTTTGACCGCGGGGAACCTCTGGGCCATGTGTCCCCCATGACAGCTCTCCATCTGGGACACTGGCAGAGATGACGGGCTGTGGCAGGGAGACTGGAGGACATAAACAAGGTGAGACATGTCTTTTGTATACAGTGCCTGACAAAAGTCTTGTCGCTTATCCATTCTGTAGAAACAAAAGCTTATAACCTGACTTTTAATTAATACATTGGTTGTAGAAATGTCTCATATGAAAGCTAAAACCCTCCTAAATTATGTTAATATACTGAAAAGCACATTTATTTTAGTATATTGAGCACAATTTGGGAGGGTTTTAGCTTTCATATGAGACATTTGTACAACCAATGTATTAATTAAAAGTCAGGTTATAAGCTTTTGTTTCTACAGAATGGATAAGCGACAAGACTTTTGTCAGGCACTGTACAATATTGTGCAAAATGAATAAACATCTAGCATTTTAAATATGTTATGAGACATTGTTAGACTCTAACAACAAGTATTTGTTGCTCTGCATTAGTACCTATGTATATTTCTGACTTCTGCACTTTGTATGTTGTTCATTCTAAGATACATACAACTCGTATTACTTTAGGGATACCCTTACATAACAGAATACTACAAATCTGCACGACATATATTTCTCACCAACTACAGAGACGCTGACAGAGTCACTGCGGGAGGAGGTGAAGTCACGACCAGACACTGTTGTTTGATACTGGCAGTAGTAGGATCCTTCATGGGCAAAGTCCACCTGACGGATGGTGAAATCAGCAGAGGTTCCTGAGGCTGCCTTTGTCTCTCTATATGACCCAGAGAGCTGCTGTAGGGTGAATGTTCCACCCAGGTACTGAGTGGAGATGGAGCAGGTCATCTGGACAGGCTGACCCCAAGATGGTGATCTCTTCATTTGAAGTGTGAGATGTGGACTTGGTAGAGTGACTAGGTAGAAAACAGTTCACCACATCAAATACTCAAAATAAGGAGATCTAACTCATCCCTGGCCTTTTTACATCTTCTACATCGCCATTGTTCAATCCCTAAATAAACAGCAAAGTCAAGTTTACACTATCTAATTCAGACAATACCATCAGACTTATTTGTACTACAGCTAATGTTGCTAGTCACATAGCTAAAACTAGTGCACTTCAGAATTCTTGATGGAGGAGAATCCTGTCAACTCTTAAAAAAACATCTGGGTGGATATTCTGTGAAAGTGCCACAACAATATAACATGAAAACAAATACATAATAAAGGCGGTTGAGGTTAGCCAACATCTTACCCATAACAGAGAAGCTGACAGAACCACTGCGAGAGGAGACAAAGTCACGACCAGACACTCGTGTTTGATACTGGCAGTAGTAGGATCCTTCATGGGCAAAGTCCACCTGACGGATGGTGAAATCAGCAGAGGCTCCTGAGGCTGCCTTTGTCTCTCTATATGACCCAGAGAGCTGCTGTAGGGTGAATGTCCCACCCAGGTACTGAGTGGAGATGGAGCAGGTCATTGTAATGGCTTGACCCAGAGAAGGATCTTTCTGTGTTTTAAGTGTGAGATGTGGTTTTGGCAGAGTAACTGGAAAAGTAGAAGGGGAAATCAGTCAATATTTATTTCACAAATGAAGCGGTTCCAAAAATAAGAAAGCCGTTGTACGTGTTGGGTGGTAATGTTTGTGTATAATCTGTTATGAACCATTTGTCTTATCTCACCTACAACAGAGAAGCTGACCGAATCGCTACGAGGGGAGGTGAAGTTTCGTTCAGATATGTGTGTTTGGTACTGGCAGTAGTAGGACCCTTCATGGACAAAGTCAACCTGAGGAATAGTGAAGGTGGAGGAGTTCCCACTAGTTATCTTAGTCTCTCTATATGACCCAGAGAGCTGCTGTAGGGTGAATGTCCCACCCAGGTACTGAGTGGAGATGGAGCAGGTCATCTGGACAGGCTGACCCCAAGATGGTGATCTCTTCATTTGAAGTGTGAGATGTGGACTTGGTAGAGTGACTAGGTAGAAAACAGTTCACGGCATCAAATACTCAAAATAAGGAGATCTAACTCATCCCTGGCCTTTTTACATCTTCTACATCACCATTGTGCAATCCCTAAATAAACAGAAAAGTCAAGTTTACACTATCTAATTCAGACAATACCACTATCTAATTCAGACAATTCCATCAGACAATACCATCAGACTTATTTGTGCTACAGCTAGTGTTGCTAGTCACATAGCTAAAACTAGTGCACTTAAGAATTCTTGATGGAGGAGAATGCCGTCAACTCTTAAAAAAACATCTGGGTGAATATTCTATGAAAGTGCCACAACAATGTAACACGAAAACAAATACATAATAAAGGCGATTGTGGTTAGCCAACATCTTACCCATAACAGAGAAGCTGACAGAACCACTGCGAGAGGAGACAAAGTCACGACCAGACACTCGTGTTTGGTACTGGCAGTAGTAGGATCCTTCATGGGCAAAGTCCACCTGACGGATGGTGAAATCAGCAGAGGTTCCTGAGGCTGCCTTTGTCTCTCTATATGACCCAGACAGCTGCTGTAGGGTGAATGTCCCACCCAGGTACTGAGTGGAGATGGAGCAGGTCATTGTAATGGCTTGGTCCAGAGAAGGATCTTTCTGTGTTTCAAGAGTGAGATGTGGTTTTGGCAGAGTAACTGGAAAAGTAAAAGGGGAAATCAGTCAATATTTATTTCACAAATGAAGCGGTTCCAAAAATAAGAAAGCCGTTGCACGTGTTGGGTGGTAATGTTTGTGTATAATCTGTTATGAACCATTTGTCTTATCTCACCTACAACAGAGAAGCTGACCGAATCGCTACGAGGGGAGGTGAAGTTTCGTTCAGATATGTGTGTTTGGTAGTGGCAGTAGTAGGACCCTTCATGGACAAAGTCAACCTGAGGAATAGTGAAGGTGGAGGAGTTCCCACTAGTTATCTTAGTCTCTCTATATGACCCAGAGAGCTGCTGTAGGGTGAATGTCCCACCCAGGTACTGAGTGGAGATGGAGCAGGTCATCTGGACAGGTGTATGCCAAGAGGGCTCTCTTTCAGTTTGAAGCAAGAGAGTTGGTGTTGGCAGCATTACTTCAAGGGAAAAAAATGGGGGTTAAAAAAACATTTTATATTTATTAAATGAAATGGATGAATCTATTCCCTCCACACCACTTAATGCCCATTAAGTGTCTCACCTACAACAGGTAGAAGAATGAGGTCGCTTGGAGAGGAGACAATGTTGCGGAGAGACATCCTTGTTTGATACACGCAGTAGAAGAATCCTTCATGTCGAAAATCTATTTCAGGAATGGTAAAGGTGGCAGCCTGTCCACTTGCTGTCTTTGTTTCCCTAAAGGCCCCAAAGAGCTGATGCACAGTGAATGTGCCACCCAGGTGCTGAGTTGAGATGGAGCAGGTCATCTGAACGGACTGGCCCCAGGAAAGTTCTCGTGAGGGTTGAAGGGACAGAAGTGGTTTGGGCAGATTGACTAAAGGGCAGATGAAAGAGGTATTTGCAAGATGCATATTATCTTTTTTCATTACATTCTTGTTTTCTTTTTTAAGAATTAGTTTAATATTTGTATCCTTTTGCCTGTGAGTCTACCTGCCCTCCTTAACTACAAGCTTGGATCTTTAGTATTTATTACATCATTAGTATATAGAGGAACATTCAATACATCCTGCACACTAACATCACAAGCATCTGGTAAACAAAACTGCAATGTGGGTTAACTACCAATAACTACTTCAAGACCAACTGCGCCAAGTCGTTTAACCAGGGCACACTTACCCAGGGTAATGTCTATGGAATTACTTTTAGAGAAGTTAGGGGAATAGGCACAAGAGTAGCGACCTCCTTGGGAAGAGTCGTTGAGGGGTAGAGTAAAAATCACTCTTTCCTGGTAGGAATCAGCAAATACAGTCATGATGGAAACCCCATTTCTGTATAAACTGAACACAGTGTTGTTGCAGATGCCTGATTTGGTGGAACACCTCATCTGAACGGTCTCTCCAGGCAAGATAGCGGAATATGGAGACAGGAGTGAGATGGTGGGTGTCTGACTTGCTCCTGGGAAACAAAATGTATACAGTGTAATGAGCTGTCTTACATGCTGTAATTGTGTTACTTAAACTCCCCCTCATACCACAACATTAATGGGACTTGAGTCTAAGTTGCGTTTTAGAGGTTATAACACCCCCAAAGCCCTATGTTGTAGTACACAAGAAAAATAACATATTCTTTTGCTAGTTTCTCAATGGGGGGATTTACAAGGCAATACAATACAATACAATACAATACAATACAACACAACACAATACAATATGAACAGTGACCAATTGGATTCACTGGACTCTATCCCTTTTCATCCCTTTTGAAAATGAAAAAAAAACAGTCTGCTGTAGGTGCGAGTTCAGGTCTATAAATGCAACCTCAGAACTTCAACTTCACATCTTCAAGTTCACTCAATTAAAGCGACACTAATGTGGTATGTGTGCACACTGGTAGAGAGGCCATTCCGTAGGATAAAACAACTATACTTGTGCTGTTATTGGAGAGAGACCCAATACAGCATCTGGTATGTGCAGAAGCCAGGGAAAGAGATTGTTAAAAACATATTCACATGCATTCTTCATGCATGGTTCTTAGTGGTCCCTCTTGGTAAAGCATCACTAACCTGAGCACACGACACGAGCAACTTCATAGTTACAGTCATGGCCTCCAAAGCCACCATGGGAACACTCTGAAAGGAAAGCTTCAGCACCAGAGCAGTTGACATTATCCATCAAGATCTCCCCACTGCCCCTGCCAAAGTGGTCTCCCTTAGCAGCACAAACAGCATCTCCACATCCCAGCTGTCTGCACACCACCTCAGCATCATTCATGTCCCAGTCATTATAACACACACTGCCCCACTGTCTGTTATAGGAGACCTCCACTCTTCCTATGCATAAATGATTTCCACCAACTAACCTCACAGGGACATTCTCTGTAAGGAGTAGAGAGAAACACACTTTATTACACAAAATTAAAATAACCATTATTGATAGTACAATTTTACATTTTTGAAGAGTTTATAGTTCTTAATCCGAATTTTACAATGTAATACTGTGCTAATCCCAGAAAGAAATACTGTTCACGCAGCTGTTCTCTACGGTGGATTGTATTAAATGTACTTAAGCAACTTTTACTTTTTTAACTAATCTGGACTTTCCTAGAGAATTTGAGAATCCTAATTGCTTATCTCCCTTTTGTACTTACCAACACTGATGCCAATGGAGGAGCTCCTAGTGAAACTAGGAGAATAGGCGCATGAGTAATTGCCTTGATTGGAAGAGTCCACGTGAGGCAACACGAAAGTCACATGTTTCTGGTCAGCAGTAGATGACCTGGTCATAATGGAAACTCCATTCTTATACAGGTGAAAGACAGTTGTGGAACAGGTGTATGATGATGTGGAGCATTCAAACTCAATGGTCTCCCCAGGCATGACGGTTGATTGCGCTGATGTCAAGGATATATTGGAAGGTGAACTAACTCCTGAAGAAAAACAAATAAATGTATTCAAGAACACCTTATCATATTTTGGGTCACATTCTTACTCAGCATATAATTTAATTCATGTATCAAACTCACTAACCTGAGCACACCACACCAGCACCTTCACCATGGTGGCAATCATGTCTTCCAAAGCCAGCATGGTAGCACTCTGTCAGGGACTCTTCAAAACCAGAGCAGTTGACATTATCCATCCAGATCTCCCCACTACCAATACCAAAGTGGGCTCCGGTGAGGACACAAAGAGCATCTCCACATCCCAGCTGTCTGCACACCACTGTAGCATCCTTCATGTCCCAGTTGTCATCACACACAGTGCCCCATGTGTCATTGTAGTGGACCTCCACTCTACCTGCACACCCATCACTCCCACCAACTAGCCTGACAGTTCCTACGGTAAAGAAGAGGAATTTGGTTTATTACACTGATATCCACAATACAATATTGTCAACATATTTTACTGTCGTTTTTTCTGTTGCATGATAAATAAAAGTATAGCAAGAAATTAAAAATAATATAGTAGTACGTTCTCCTGGGGGTCTTACAGTAATATGATATTTTGCATTACATTGATTACTTGTGAGGATTTATTAGGAACGAGTCACCAACCAGAGCACATCACACCATCATCCTCACCACATTGACAAACACGTGTTCCAAAGCCATTATGGGAACACTCTGTGCAGAGACACTGACCTGAGCACACCACACCAGCATCTTTGCCATGGTGACATTTATGTCTTCCAAAGCCTAGATGGGAGCACTGTTTCAGGGTCTCTTCAGCACCAAAGCAGCCGACACTATCCATCCAGATCTCCCCAATGCCCATGCCAAAGTGGGCTACCCCAGGGGCAGAAACAGCATATCCACATCCCAGCTGTCTGCACACCACTGTAGCGTCCTTCATGTCCCAGTCGTCATCACACACAGTGCCCCATGTGCCATTGTGGTACACCTCCACTCTACCTGCACACCTATCACTCCCACCAACTAGCCTGACAGTTCCTATGGTAAAGAAGAGGAATTTGGTTTATTACACAACTTATAATTCTTATGATTCATCACTGATATCCACAATACAATATTCCCAACATATTTTACTGTCATTTTTTCTGTTGCATGATAAATAAGAGTATAGCAAGAAATTAAAAATAATGTAGTAGTACGTTCTCCTGGGGGTCTTATACTAATAGGATATTTTGCATTACATTGATTACTTGTGAGGATTTATTAGGAACGAGTCACCAACCAGAGCACATCACACCATCATCCTCACCACATTGACAAATACGTGTTCCAAAGCCATTATGGGAACACTGTGCAGAGACACTGACCTGAGCACACCACACCAGCATCTTCAAAATGGCCACAATCATGTATTCCAAAGCCAGAATGGGAACACTCTATCAGGGACTCTTCAGCACCAGAGCAGCCGACATTATCCATCCAGATCACCCCAATGCCCCTGCCAAAGTGGGCTCCCCCAGGGGCAGAAACAGCATCTCCACATCCCAGCTGTCTGCACACCACTGTAGCATCCTTCACGTCCCAGTGGTCATCACACACAGTGCCCCATGTGTCATTGTGGTACACCTCCACTCTACCTGCACACTTATTACTCCCACCAACTAGCCTGACGGGTCCTACGGTAAAGAAGAGGAATTTGGTTTATTACACTGATATCCACAATACAATATTCTCAACATATTTTACTGTCGTTTTTTCTGTTGCATGATAAATAAGAGTATAGCAAGAAATTAAAAGTAATATAGCACTACGTTCTTCTGGGGGTCTTACAGTAATAGGATATTTTGCATTACATTGATTACTTGTGAGGATTTATTAGGAACGAGTCACCAACCAGAGCACATCACACCATCATCCTCACCACATTGACAAACACGTGTTCCAAAACCGTTATGGGAACACTCTGTGCAGAGACACTGACCTGAGCACACCACACCAGCATCTTTGCCATGGTGACAATCATGTATTCCAAAGCCATTATGGGAACACTCTATCAGGGACTCTTCAGCACCAGAGCAGCCGACATTATCCATCCAGATCTCCCCAATGCCCCTGCCAAAGTGGGCTTCCACAGGGGCAGAAACAGCATCTCCACATCCCAGCTGTCTGCACACCACTGTAGCATCACTCCTGCCCCAGCTGTCATCACACACAGTGCCCCACTGGCCATTGTGGTACACCTCCACTCTACCTGAGCAATTTGTGCTCCCACCAACGAGTCTGACAGTGGGATTTCCTTTAACAGGTAGAGAAGAACGTATTATAATCCACACCATTTCAAAGCATTGCTATTTATCAGTAATTTCTGTAACACTGACTAGTGTACCACCATTCTATTAGTTTATGTTTTACAAATTAAAAAATGCATACTTACATAGCATACACACATTCATCACATGCATTAATGCATTAATACAAATTACAACAGGCACTGTTAAAGTGCCTAACAAACCAGAGACTGCACATACTACATCATGCAACACACAGTGTTGACAACAGAAAACTGTCTTTGTCTGTGTGTGTGTGTGTGTGTGTGTGTGTGTGTGTGTGTGTGTGTGTGTGTGTGTGTGTGTGTGTGTGTGTTAAAGAAAACTTACCAGTTTGATAAGGGTAAGAGAGAGAGAGAACTGCTGAAAAAAATACATTAAAGACATTTTACTAAACACCGGGAAAGTCTCAAATGGTTGGTTTTGTTGTACCTCTGAAGTTGCAGGACTAGGTCTAGGGGAAAAATAGGAAATCATTTCTGCTTTGAAGGTATTTAACTACTATTACACAGCTGTCTGGTCTAGATACGTAGGTCATGCATTTCACTTAATGTATTTCTTACTATAGTTATATCTATGTTATATCTATTAGGCTAATTTCTTTTCAATACTACTATGCAGCATTAGGGACAACTATGGCTGATAAATAACATCTAATATCTGTCAAAGACAGTCAGTTGGCATTTGGACTTTTTGTTGTCCACTTCCTTAAACACCTGCGTCCTTCTTTGCCTAATTAAACACTTCTATCCTTATCCATCTCACTAAACATGTTTGTCCTTATCCACCTCATTATAAGTATGATACATGATTATGTTCATCAATTGTGTATAGTCCTGTTTTGGGCCAAAAAAAAAAAAGATTTGAATGGCAAGTGGGTCACAGTTTCTTGAGGATAGAACATTGTGGGTCTCTTAACCATATCAGTTGAGTCTTACTGGTTTAAACACGTGTGAGTAAATGATGACAGTGTGGCAATGTGTGGCCCATACTCATTGTACACTGAAATAACCCTGGAGATACGATGAGTCGCCATTTCTGAACTTCTTCAGTTTCCACTTAGCAGACTGTGGCCTTTCCTGTCTCCAGATAAACTACGCCTCCTTGAGGTTAATGAAGCAAGTAATAGTACAGAAAAGTCCAAGGCAACAGGTTATTCTGAGTCAGACAAGATGCAAAGGCAGACATGATAGAAAGCATGAGAACCCGAGACATGAGGCAGCCAAGGCAAGCACAGAGCAAGGGGAAGGCCATAGAATAGCAGCAACAGGGGAGAGTCAGGCATCCAGTCACCAGTCTTAAAGGCAGACAATCTAAAAACATTACCGTAGCTTCTCAGTTAGAAAATCAAGCAGAGTTCAGATACAGAGCTAATTGCTCTAATAGAGTGCCGGAAAGAACAGGACAGACTGTGATCGTGCCTTGAGGCATGGGGGAATGAGAGTGATAACAGGCAGGGTGAGACGTAGTTAGAAATTGCTTTTAACAAGGTGCATATGCGTGTCTTACAAGGAGAATAATGGCAGGTGTTCAACGATGTAGATAAATACACAGGCATTTTACCACATGGATGAGGGCACACACACGTTTATTTATGTATATAAGGACACAGGTGTAGGTCCATACTGTCCACTCCACATAAGTCTAGTGATGACACTTACACGTATAGTCTGGCCGTGGCAACGTTGATCATACTGCGATATATCGCACCCCTCCCCCGCCTATTTATTTATTTATATATTTATTCCCTTTTTCATTTTCACATTGATGTGTTTTTTTAACCTGCCAGACACGACTGAATAGGTGGCTAATATTTTGAATAGTTTATAAGGACAAAAGGAGTAGCATGGCTCATACATAAGAGAGACAACTCTAATCCTAACACAAATGCATACTTTAAACCTAAACTAAAATACTGTGCTTCATTTAATTTCATATGACTGATGGTGGTAATTTGTTTATTTGACACAGAATGAGATCATGCTCAATGTTTTCTTCAAATAAGACAGCTGGACTAAAGTGATAATTAAGCCCAAGCACACTGAATACGGCACAACTCCAAAACACAACTCCGAGATTAATCAAATATATTAAAAAATGTTATGCAAAATGTTGCCTTTTTGTGTCTTTAATTTGACTGATCAACCTACAGTTTTTTGGTATCCTGTTGCACTACCAGGGGTGAACATATTGCCATATGCAATGTCATGATTCTTAAATTTATGACAAAAGTGGATGTGGGTATTTTCCCCTTTGCTCTAGTGAGGTCCGTTATTCCATGTTTGAGTGATATTATAGGCTAATATCGTCTTGTATTGTGGTTGGATCACCCCATTTACATCCCGAATCTGTTTCTCCCTTTTTTAGCTTCACATATTGCAAAAAACTACTTCTGTTTCTGTTGTATGTATGTGTATATATATATATATATATATATATATATATATATATATATATATATATATATATATATATATATATATATACAGTGCCCTCCATAATTATTGGCACCCCTGGTTGAGATGTGTTAAAAGCCTTAAAATAAATTCAGTGTTTATTGCAGAAGAATACTGTCACACTGAAAATTTTAGGAAAATGTAGCCTTCAACTCAAATGAATTGTAAGAAAATAAAAAAATCCCTGACTAAAAAATAATTATTTTTCATTAAATCACCTGTTCCACAATTATTGGCACCCTTAACAATTCCCAGGAAATAAATATAATTGAAGCATTTCTGTCATTTCTACAGTAGTTTACAAAGTTTACCAGAGTATGTAGGAACATTTAATTAGTAATTCATCACTTCCTGTTTCCCTGGGGTATAAATATGACGTGACATCGAGGCCATTTCTCTTATCCACTCTTAAACATGGGAAAGACAAAGGAACACAGCATACAAGTGAGGCAGATGTGCGTCGACCTTCACAGGTCAGGCAGAGGCTACAAGAAGATTGCCACTCAACTGCAGCTGCCCATATCCACTGTGAGAGGAATAATTAAGAAGTTCAAAACAACTGGAACAGTGGTAAACAACCCTGGACGAGGACCCAAGTTTATTTTGCCACCACGCACAGTGAGGAGGATGGTAAGAGAAATCAAAAGATCTCCAAAGCTCACTGTTACAGAATTACAACAAATGGTAGCATCCTGGGGTCACAAAGTCTCCAAATCAACCATCAGGCGCTGTCTACACGCCAACAAGCTGTTTGGGAGGCATGCACGGAGAAAACCTTTCCTCACTCACAATCATAAACGCAAACGTCTGGAGTTCGCCAAGCGGTATTGGGGCTTCAACTGGGACCGTGTGCTTTGGTCAGATGAGACCAAGATTGAGCTTTTTGGCAACAAACACTCTAAGTGGGTCTGGCGTGCCACGAAAGATGCGCATGCTGAAAAGCACCTCATACCCACTGTGAAGTATGGGGGTGGGTCAGTGATGCTGTGGGGCTGTTTCGCTTCCAAAGGCCCTGGGAACCTTGTTAGGGTGCATGGCATCATGAATGCTTTGAAATACCAGGACATTTTAAATCAAAATCTGTTGCCCTCTGCCCGAAAGCTGAAGATGGGTCGTCACTGGGTCTTTCAGCAAGACAATGACCCTAAACATATGGCCAAATCTACACAGAAATGGTTCACCAGACACAAAATCAAGCTCCTCCCATGGCCATCTCAGTCCCCAGACCTCAACCCCATTGAGAACCTGTGAGGTGAGCTGAAGAGGAGAGTACAGAGGAGAGGACCCAGGTCTCTGGATGATTTAGAGAGATTCTGCAAAGAGGAATGGCTGAAGATCCCTCTTTCTGTCTTTTCCCATCTTGTGAAACATTATAGGAGAAGATTAGGTGCTGTTTTGTTGGCAAAAGGGGGTTGTACAAAATATTAACACCAGGGGTGCTAATAATTGTGACACACATTATTTGATGTCAAATAATTATTTCTTTATGTGGGATTTTTTCCCCACTGAATAAATGCACTTGTATTGAAGGTTGGATTTTTCTCTTTTTTTCCATTAAGGTCCCATATTATTTAGAAAAAAACAAAAATTATTAGAAGCTAAAAAACACATCTCAACCAGGGGTGCCAATAATTATGGAGGGCACTGTATATATATTACACACTACTTTCTTTATATGTTAAAGGGGTCCTTCCGCTAACAACCACTTTGAGTAGCTCTATTTACAATGTGGTGGGTCACAACAAGCAGTATATGCACGCAGCACTCCAAGACGTGAAATTCGACCCTCATGGTTTTACTGGTCATTGAAGGGTCAAGCTAACCAAAACGAGCGGATCAGAGCAGGCTAAACCTATCTACGTCACTAGGTCGTAAGCCCCACCCAGAGCCATGTGTGGCACGCCCACATTGCAGAGGAAGAATAGTGGACAGAAGCTAGGTGAGCGAAAGACAGCGAATTTGCCCAATCAGAAGTGCCTTATTGACACGTCATGGATATTCACGAGGCACACCGGAAAAGCCAGTCGTTCAACCACTAGACCTGTTCTAGCTTACAGAAAACAGCGTCAAGCAAGAGATCTAGGACATAATTTTTCACAGAAATGACGCACAATGCATTCAACCATAGTGGCGACACAGAAATATGAATAAAAATAACGATGAAAGTTCACCTTTAAAATGACATAGCATACTGTACTATACAGATTAGGGATGCTTGGATGTACAAGCTTTTCCCTTTGAAATATATACATAGTTTTATGCCTCAGAAGGAAACATTTTAAATACTGACATTGTAATAGTCAGACCTTTCAAAGGTATGCCTAATTCAGTAAACATGTTATATGTAGTTACTGTATCATTTTGCATTTGTTAATTGACCATACTGTGATTAATGCTGTGTCTCCTTACCAGTCAAAAATGAAACGCAAAGAAGATGTGCTAAGGAGAAAAAACAAAATATTAACATCCAAAAACTATCCAAATGTCAGTAATTATCTACTTTAAAAAATTAATTTACAATAAACACTTTGTCACACAAGTAGTATACTTTCGAAATGTCTTACTGTATCGGTGGCTGCATAGTTTTTACAATATAATTAACATTGCAAACAAAGTCATACCTATGTGCTCAGCGTGAGTAGACATCCCTTAACCGCCTTGTTATACTTTGAGTGAACTGAATGACGGTGTGCCAGCTCTTATATCCTGATGCGGTCACTAAAGGACTGACAAAGTCTCATATTTGCAATGTGCAACCTTTGGTTGACAAAATGAAAGTAGCTTTGGTTGCAGTAGTAATAATGTTCACTTGAAACATTCTGTTCCTTTTTTTAAAGTTCAGTTTGGCATGGACTACATCTGAGTACTCCAGGTCACTGTAACTTAACGGTGGTCCAAGAGCAAATTTATAAGACACTTTAGCTTTTGAAAAAGCCTCTCTCTACCACCCTAAACATCTTTACTGACTTAATCATCAGTTCCTTGTGAGTTAAAACACCACCCGATCTTGTTACTCAAAGGTGACTGTACGACTGTAACCTGGTGAAAATGAAAGTCAGCAGTTGTACTTTTAATTATGTTGGAGTGCTGACGGATACTCTCACTCCAAAACCCTGAGATAAACCTCTTAGTTCACAGGGGGGCAGTCGATCGTGCCGTGAAAAGGACGGTTTTATGCAGACGCAGTCAATTTAGTTTGACAGAGGTAACCTTTTGTAATGGCTTGTGAGTTTAAACAGATACTAATGATACAGTATTTGACATTGTTTATTTCATTTGCCTTTTCAGCACATGAAGGTCTTTGCTGTCAGGTTTTTTTTTCTTTTGGTAGCAGTACCTGTCTACTGGACTTAGTGGCCAGTACCTCAAATGTTACTTTGCACCAAATGGTGCAGGGCGTCAACAGCGGATGTGTCATGCATTGTATTTATCTGCACAGTCCATTCACACACACTTTACAGATAGTTTTTCAGCAAAATTCAGCTTATCACTTTAACCAAACACAACCCCTAACCCTAACCTGAACAAGACACAGAGCTTCAAAAGATGGTCTGTTAATAGTCTTAGCATCTGTAGATAGTCTGCAGGACCATTTATTGGACTACTAGCCAAATAAAGTGTGATCTCATGTACTGTATAACGCAGCCTTTAGAGGGCCACTGCCATAAACCAGGCACGGCCGCTTCATGTGGGTAGGTGGGGCAGAGCCCTCCCAAAGATTCCTCCAGTAGGAAAACTAGATCCACTCATTAATTGGAAATAAATGTTGTTTTGTAAATGCAGTGCGAACTGGAATCTTGATGTGTTTTGTTATGCATTAAGAATTTGTAAGAGAAAAGTTTGCTGTAACCCTCGGAATAGAAGGGTTATGGCTATTATGATGTTCCTAGCTAATTGCTGTATTAGCTTCTTATTCACTTATTATTTTTTCTTCTTTGAGGAGAACTACACCTTCCATTGACTACATTTGCCCAGGTATGTCACCAAATCACGTACTGGAAACAGAGCCCGGAGGTCTAAGATAGTCACAGTCCACACCTGGGGGCCCCTAAGAGTTTGATACTTCCTGAGGGTTACAGAATGATACTGTAGAGGCAGATTGCGCGGGCTCAGGCTAAGGCAACCAGCCACCAGCATTCTCAGGCCTCATGGCTAGGTCTGATGATTTCCCAGAAGCGCTAAGCATGAGTTTATGGCAGTAGCGGCTCGTGGGTAGCAACCTTGATGGGGAAAACACGCGCACCTATACACACCTCACCCATGCCTATACGCACAAAATAAAGGGAAAAGGAAAAACTATCACCTCAGAAACACGAACCAACATTGGTTCACTGATGGAATGTAAATGATCAAAAACATCGCATATCATGCGTGAAGACACTATTTGCCTGAAATATATAAAAGCGTGATTAAGTAAAACTTTGTTTTTAAGTGAATCGTGGTTAGTTGTTGGCAAGTATAGGCATGTTTTTGACAAAAATGTCAAAATTATATTAAAAAAATATAATTTTTTAAATAATAAAGCCAAAGGAAATCTTAAGTAACATAACTAAAACTCTGCCTTTTGTTAATAATGCACTGTATCACCTTTGTGTCGTTAAATGGGCAAAGAACCGTAGCAGTAGAGTAACTTGTAATTCCTAAAGGGAGACTGACGTGAGACAAGCGAACTTCAATCATTAAGTTTTGAAAGAATGTGCCTACCCAATCTTGTTACTCAGAGGTGAATGTATGACTGTGACCTGGTGAAAATGAAAGTCAGCAGTTGTACTGTTGATTATCTTGGAGTGCTGACGGATACTCTCACTCCAAAACCCTGAGATAAACCTCTTAGTTCACATGGGGGCAGTCGATCGTGCCGTGAAAAGGACGGTTTTATGCAGACGCAGTCAATTTAGTCTGACAGAGTTAACCTTTTGTAATGGCTAGGGTTAGGGTTAACTTAGCCAGGCTTGTCACTAACCATGTACGTGAAACATAGTCTGGGAGTTAAGGTCTTAACAGTCTTAGTCAGAATACATCCATGGATAACATGTACACATCTCTGTACGCTACAAATTCTCCTTGGGTAACCCAAGCAACAAGAGACATACCCCCAAGCTTGTTGTTGTATCTTAACCATCTTAACAACTTGTTTTCAGTGTGTAGCACATGTATGTTAGTGGCTATGGCCCCATGCTTTCCTACATACACTCCCATTGGGCATATTCAAACCATTTACTAGCAAATATGGTTTTCTTTTTTTTCTCGATTGGCTAATGCCTCTTGGAATAATTGCACAATTAAAGGCATTTTGTCGTACAAAGGCCACAGTAGGACAAATGTTGGCCAATGAAGACCTTTCATCATTCTCAGTGACTAAATTCTTTTGGTGTATGAAATTAAAATATGTATAGATATGCAAGCCAAATGTTCAGCAACTCGGTATGTCATCTGTAACAAGTATGTAAACAAGTTTGAAAACTTGGCAAAATGCAACTTTTATTTACTTTGTAAAATCCAATACTATTGTTTTTTTTTAAATTAACATCAAATTATTTACTGGTTCAAATAAATACACATCACAATATTTGCATTAGAGCTTCTCTGAAAACTTCACATCAGTAGCAGCATTCGTCTTCCATTTTCACTGATACTTAATTCAAGTAAATGTACATATTAGACAGCTTGCTACCAAGATCGATGGTATACCTCTTAACACAGACCGCCTGGAACTCTTGTGTTGGATGAAGGTGGTAGCGCCAGAGCGGTCAAATATACTGAGCTGCCACAAAAACGGCAGGTGATGATGTTGGCAATGGACCAGGTGGCAACGCTGCAATCTGATACTGATTCAAAGCCACTGAAGCACTTGAGTATCCTCGCTTCACGTTTATCATGTTTGGTGTGTAGATCTACGGAACTGGCACCGGTCCTCAGAGAAGAGAATTTGTGACCAGAGGTGGTAATCCCGGGTTCAGAAAGTAAAAACCCTGTCACAAATTTGATCCAACCAGCTTTGAGTCAGCTGATCATAATGAGCACTCAAGACAGGGAGATCAGCTACTCAGTTAAGTCACCCATGTTGGAAGGAAAACGTGGCATGGGTTTTTACTTTCTGAACCTGGGATTGACACCTCTGTTTGTGACACTAAGAGGACTGTTTATATGTATGGCCATTACGTTTCTGGAGAATTCACAACCTCCATTCTCTACATTATAAGCAGTTTCAGACTATAATGGTTTGTGGCTCAAGGATACTAGTCTTACCTGCTAGCTAAAGCAGAATACATTTATGAGTTAAACTTACATCTATGAACTGCTCTATCTGAGGAAATATCTTAATGTAAATTTTAATGAGCTTAAGTCATGCTTGTTGGTATTAACTTCATAGGCACAGTATGGGATGGTTTCCCTTACATGGATTAAACCTAGTCCTAAACCGAAGGCTGTTTTTTCTCTATTGAAGTTCTCAGTGAGGCCAAGACTAGCTCCAAATCCATGTATGTAGAAAGTGGCCCAAAATGGTATGCTTAATCAGTCCAGCAAACTGCAACATCTGTGCGCAAAAAAAATCAAAAGTAAACATACGATCATAATTCAATAGTCCAACACTGACACTTAAAAGGCAATAGTCACAGGTCCTCTTGAGGTCTGTTCAAGGCAAACAATACTACTAGAGTCTTACGCAACTGAACTGTTGTGTCAATGAACATGTCGTAAATAATGCTGCATTTAAGATTTAAGAAGCTCAGTGGGCAGTGACGCCAGTCCCCAGCAGTGCTCACTGACGTCCTCATACGCTCCAGAGAGAAGGTCCTACAGGTCTAAAGCACGTAGTGTGTGGGGAACATGGAGGCTGGAGCTCTAGTGAGCTGTAGTGTGTGGAGTCCCAGAGGGGCTGGGGCTGTGCCTGTGGGCTTCATCCTTGGACAACAATATGACTTGGAGTTGGGAGTCATTTCTGAATGGCACAGGTGGTATGTGTGTGTGTGTCAGTGTGTCAGGTGTGTTGTTAACCCAGTGAGTTCTGCTTCTTCAGGCTGTTGGAGCGTTTCACTCGCTCCTCTGGGGTCTTCTTGTACCAGCTCCTGTGGCAGACAGGGGAGGGGGTGGTATAAACATTTAAGTTTCTAGCATATTTCTCACATATTACTATTATCATGCACATTTTCACAAGTTCAAATTTATATACAAATATCTTGGATTGTCTGTCAGATGGGAGAAAGAAGATTGCAAGCACAGCTGTGCAGACACTAGCTCATGTGAGATCTTTGTGACCATGTCATTAGATTTGAACATGGGGCCTCAGCCCAGAACACTTTTCTTCACGTCCATGGTTGTTAATTCCATCTCTGCTCGTAATTAAGTGTGCTTGCAGAGCACACATATTGTTCTCTCCCTGTTTATTCTGCTGATTCAACACAAAATTTTTCACCCAGATTTTTCAGACGTTACTACTCCTCAGGCTTTCGAGATAGAGACACCGTTCCAACTCTAAAACGACCGGCCCGGTTTGGACATGACCGCCTACATTTCGGTATACCGTACCTCTTGTCGTTCGTCCGTTATTGTCGTTTTTCTGCAACTTTTTGGCCCATTGAAAACGAATGGCGGAATGTAGGCACACATATTTGCAAGCACACTTTTTGCATTTTCTGCGGGAATGCAGTCTAGTTAAAGATAATACCTTTTTTTTACTCACTCCAGTGTTGCCTGGATCTTTAAAAAATGTACTACAAGGGAAAACCTCTTCTTTTTAACCGGGAATCCTTAATCTGATTTACACCAGGATGTCCACTACGAGTCAAACTTAAAAGTCCCTGACTAAGGCATGTTTCCATGACTTTCCATGACTTTCCCTGACTAAAAGCAGAATTTTCATTACCTACTGTATAAAAAAAAACGCACATTACCACCTGGGCTGTAAGTGAGGAAAAAAAACAAGGCCTTTTAAACCAAGGTGTTTTTAGAGCAGGAAAGAGCTATGGGACAACCTAAGCAAGGCATGACAAAGGCTAACAACTGATGAAGACCAAGAATAAAAAAAAGTACCAAAATGTGGGTACAACTACATACAATAGCTGAAACACTCTAATATATTCCCTGACCTTGTGCACAAAATTATCACATTTTCTGACTTCCCATGTCTGGATTCTCTGACTTTCCATGATTTTCCAGAAATCCCATGACCATTGTGTGTATACTGTGTGTTTATACTGCATTGTTTTGGGAGCAAGGACCTACAAGTTCCCTGAAGTAATATGACTGCCAACCCTATACCCCCAGCCCCACCTGAGCACACAAACCTCTATAGAGGAAATGAAGCCAAGGAGCTTATAAGTGTGTCACTCACCCCTGCCGGTACAGGTGGCCCGGGGATGGCGCATTCTGGCCCTGGCTGGGCTGCAAGATCCTGGGACAGATACAGGAGACAACAAAACAGCTCAATGTCCCATGGCCATCAGGAAAACACACATACACACATACTGATACACACACGCACACACACACGCACGCACACACACACACACACACAAAACAACATACAAGTACTGTTGGACACATACATATACACACATACACACACACATACTGATACACACACACACAAAACAACATACAAGTACTGTTGGACACATACATATACACACATACACACACACATACTGATACACACACACACAAAACAACATACAAGTACTGTTGCGCGCGCACACACACACACACACACACACAAAACAACATACAAGTACTGTTGGACATACACATACACACACATACATACATACACAAAACAGCTTATACTGTATGTATGGTACCTATTGGTAGTAGGGCTCTTTGGCTTATGTTGTGTCTTCCTCACTGGGCCTGGAGATTCCCCCACTCTGTGGTGACACACACACACACAAACACACACACGCACACGCACACACACACACACAAACACACATAGACAAACACACAAATGAAAAATGCAGCGCCTCTCATGAAAAATTCAACACTGTGAGTAGGACATCGAACACTTGACCCAATTATAGCCTTATGGACCATTGACTCTGCTTTCACGCCCCGCAAGAACACCCCCCGATGGCAACCACAGCCGAGGTGTGTGTGTGTGTGTGTGTGTGTGTGTGTGTGTGTGTGTGTGTGTGTGTGTGTGTGTGTGTGTGTTTTAACCATTCTTCTCTCTCACCTCTGCTTCTTCCTGTCCAGTGACTTCTGTGTGGCAGCGGACAGGCACCTGCGCTCCTTGGGGGCCTTGGCCTTCTCCTGAGGGTCACACGGGTCATTAGGTTACATCAGGCAGCATATAAATAATGTGTGTGTGTGTGTGTGTGCATAATGTGTATGTGTGTGCATAATGTGTGTGTGTGTGCACGTGTATACTGTATATGTTATGTGTGTGTTGTGTGTATACGGTGTGTGTGTGTGTGTGTGTATGCTGTATATGTTATGTGTGTGTATACAGTGTGTGTGTGTATGTATACTGTATATGTTGTGTGTGTTATGTGTGTATATTGTGTGTGAGTGTGTGTGTATGTGTGTTATGTGTGTATATTGTGTGTGTGTATATTGTGGTGTGTGGGTGTGTGTGTGTGTGTGTGTGCTTCTGTACCATGTCCCTCAGCTTCCTCTCCGTACGCAGCTCTCTGTCCTGCTGCAGCAGAGCCAAGCGCTCCTCCACACTCAGCTCAAAGAAGACGTCATGGATGTCAAACAGAGCCGCACGCAGCTACACACACACACACATACATACACACACACACACACACACACATGCACATGGTTAAACAAGACTACTAGTTGTTACAGCTGAACTTGATTTAAGAATGAGTTAAAAATAGTAAGTAAGGGGTAGGGTAACCACCATGTGAATGACAATAGGTGGGACACCTGTGTGTGTGTGTGTGTGTGTGTGTGTGTTACCTGAGCTCTGACTCTCTCCTGTAGAGACAGATCCTGGGGGGAGAGGGAGGTTCTTCTCTGTGGGACCTCAGTTTGGAAGGAACGAATAAACTCCTGTGTGTCCTTTTAAACACACAAAAAACTTGTCATTATGTGTGAATGTGTGACACACACATGTCCACAGGTGTGCGTGTGTGTGTGTGTTTGTATGCATATTTTTGATTGTTTACTTCTTACCTGCACTGTCTGCCTAAGGTGTTTGACCTTCTCGGTTTTGAGTAGTCTGCGGATGAGGAAGCCTCGGACGATGGCAGTGAGGCGACACAGCGCCCTCTGCTGTTCAACACTGAGCACCTGCAGGCAGCACACATCAACACACCCTCAGGGAAACCTCCACTACACAAGTCCAAATCACAGTACAGCAATCTCCAGTGAAGCCTGCAGAGCCAAGTGTACGCGTGCTTTCCCCGCAGGTGCGTGTGCCCACACACACACGCACACGCGCACACACACACACACACACACACACACACACACACACACACACACACACACACACACACACACACACACACACACAGACACACAGACACACACACGCGCATGCACACACACCTGGCTTAGTCTGCTCCTGGCTTTACTGCTGACCCGAGCAGGTCCCCATGGGTAGGCAGGTGGTGTGGAGGGTGTAGTTACACTTGGACTGAGAGGAGAGGGGAAACCTGGAAGAGAAGCAAAAACCAGGAGAGGGAGAGGAAGAGAGAGAGAGAGAGAGAGAGAGAGAGAGAGAGAGAGAGAGAGAGAGAGAGAGAGGGACAGAGGGAGAGAAAGCAACAGTTTCTTTAGCTATTTACAAGTCCTATGCACAGCCAATTTTCAGGTGCCGGTAAAGTGCAGTTAAGGTAATCCAGCGACAGAAACGGTTGAATCACCGCACACTGAAAAGACTTAGATTTTGCTGTTTTTATTGTGAATGACGCGTTTCGCGTGTTGCTTCCTCAGGTTCACAATAAAAACAGCAAAATCTAAGTCTTTTCAGTGTGCGGTGATTCAACCGTTTCTGTCGCTAGTTTCTTTAGCTACTTAAGGTGGAGAGAAAGAGAGTAGGCTATACTTCAAATCTGATCGCATCATGAGTGTGGGTGTAGTGTACAAAAAAGCAGTAATATTTTTAAAGTTGGTATTTAGACTTAGATTTGATTCCGTTTCTGTCTCTCAGCTTTGCACAGAGTGTGGAAAGTGTACAGGAAAGAGCTTAGTCTCTTACAACTACAAAGTAACTATAAGAGAGGAGTTTGTAAGACTTGTGTTTGTGGTGTATCTGAGATCAGTGGTGAGTTGCGTGTGACAGTGGTATTGCTGGTGGTGGTGGTGGTGGTGGTGTGTTACCCATGCTGTAGCTGCCCTGAGGAGGGGACCTCTCGGCTGGGCTGGAGGCTGGGTAGTGCTCCCTCGCACCCCTCCACTCGACACCGCCCTCCAGACACACCCCTGACAACCGCCGCTCCTTACCGTCCATCCCCTGTCCAGGAGAAACACACATTACTCCACTGAAATATCACACCTACCCACACATAATACCACTGCACCTGTCGGAGATGTACAAACACGCCTCTTAGAAATGATGTGAGCCAATCTGTTAGCTATGGAATTCTCTTTTCTGATTGGCTGATGAGGAGGTGGGCATTAGCTTTCTATGAACAGTCTACCTTTGACACACATCTTAGGACAAAAGTTTAAACGCCATTCCATGTCCATGCATTTTTGAATGGTAACCATGACAACTGTACAACAAACAAAATATTTAACAACATCAAGAAGACTCAAGAGTTTATTAAACAAAGTATGTGGAAAAAATAAATTGCAATACTTAATAGATTTGAATCGCAAACCTCACTCGCAATAACATCTCAATGTGACCCAACTATCATGGCGGTCATGTAGTGCAGCACTGCTGCTGCTCTTTGTGGTTGGGTGTAATTACAGTCTCTGACCTGTCGGAGGCGCTGCTGCTCCCTCTCTTGCTCGGCCAGAAGCAGAGACAGCTGGAACGCGTGCTCCTCCTCCAGAGCCTGCACCCGCCACTGGACCGCATCCACCGAGTCTGTTACACATGCACACACACAGATTGAAACAGAAACACACAATGGATTACAAGGATATTCCAACTGTCACTGCAAAATTATTTTTGTCCCTTCACTAGGAACTACAGATTAGCTAGTGGTTTATCTGACAAAAAAGGGTCACAGTGACATTACAGTCAGAGAAAAGCAGAAACCTATAGGGACACAAAACGTGATGAGAAAATGAAGGGGGGGGGGGATCTATAATGCTAATAATGCAGGAAGGTTTTTTTTTTTTCACGAGACAATAACATATTGCAACCGGCATAATTGACATGCCGCCTCACCAGGAAGTCCTGCTTATCTCCAATGTTACAATAACAATAGCTGTACCATGAAGATTAAAGCATGTACAAAAACGTTTTTTTTTTTTTTAGCTTTAATGGAGCTCTAGGGAACAATATTTTCGTGTTGCTTAATATGTTATAAAGAAGCATATGCGCATGATGTACCTTATATAGCTGTTTTTATCCCCCTACTTCATAAATCCTCATTCAAATAGACAGGGCCCTGTGCATGTTCATCTGACCCAGAACTACCCAGAGGTGTTGGCAAGATGGCTGCTGAGTGACATAATTTGCCTACAAGTTTGGCATCAGTAAAAGCACAGTATCCATGTGCGTATGGGTATATACATACAGGTCTATAAAATATACATGTATACATAACATGATGCATAATCAGATACTGCAACAACCCACTCCAGTGCTGCTGTTGTAGAAACACAGCTGTCTGGTGAGAGACACTGTTAACCCAACTATGCTGGGTCTGATTAGCCCATCAATAGTGACTTCTGATGACTTCTGACTTAAAGAAATGGACAGATTAAGACTTAAAAATAAACCTTTGACTATAGTGTGAGACTCCTTTTTGTAAGTCGCCTTGGATAAAAGCGTCTGCCAAATGCAATGTAATGTAATGATGTAATGTAGTGCCTACACAGAGTGAAAATGGCAGGCGCATTACTTGGATAATGATCTCACTGACCAGCAGTGAGTGGTGCTCATTGTGTTAGCAGCGGTGGTGCACTGCTGCTGAATGCAAATAGGGAAGCTCCTGCACACCAACCTGTGGCTTTCTCCTCCACCGGCGTGGTCAGGAGGCTGGGGGTGAGTCTGCCCTCATGGTCGCTCTCGCTGTCCAGCCGCCGCCTGGCCTGGGAGGGGACGGGGTCAGGGGTGGCGTGATTCCGCAGCAGGGCGGGCACAGGGCTTTCCTGCCCGTGGAGCGGGTAGGGGGGGCCGGGCGGAGACCTGCGGGTGGTGGAGGGCACCTGGGCCACTCCCGCCATGAAGCGCGGGAGCCTCTCCTGACTGCGGTCCACGGGCCGGCCCGCCTGGCTGTCCAGCGTGTGGGACCTCCTGCGGAAGCCCTCCGGACCACCGGACAGGCTCGGACCAGCGCCACCACTAACACCACCGACACCGACGATGGTCACCCCTGCATTCTCGTGAACGGGACTGGAGCCCGCGTGGCTGGAACGACGGCTACTGGCCAGAGAGGGCGCCACTGAGCTGGCACTGGAGGTGTGGTCAGGTGACCTCTGGTCCATGGTGAGCCACGAGGCCCCGCCGATCTCCCTGGGCCGGCCCACCCCGACCTCCACAGGCAGAGAGAAGAGGATGTCACCCGTGGACACCGGTCTGGGTCGGCCGCGGTGAGGTCGCGGGATGGGGCTCAGGCTCAGGGTGGGTTCGGGTTGGCAGAACCGGCCACAGGGCCCGCTTGGCACACTCTCGGCGGGGGAGCGTGGCTCAGCTGCGGTGGGACTTTGGCGCTGACCCTCCCCTTGCACGGGGCTCCTCGCGGCAGACACGGGGCTCTGTCGCTGCGTCGCCTCTGCGGGCAGACTGCCGTTCTCATTCTCCTTGTCGGACAGGCTCTCGTTCGCCACCCCCACCGCCGCCACCACCACCGTCTCGCCAGCCTGCGTGGGAGACTTGACCTTTGACCCTCCGCGACCCTGCTCTCGCTCCATGTACTCCCGCGACCTCCGCAGCAGGCTCTGCAGACTCATCTCCTCATCCTCCTCCCCGTTGTTGTTGTTATTGTCCTCCTCTTCCTCCTCCTCCTGCTGCTGCTCCTCCTCCACCCTCACCTCCACGTCTCCCAGCTGGAGGGGGGGAGAGGCGGGCTCCGTCGGCCACGTGGTGTCTGTGTCCAGCCCCTCTGGCCTTTCCTCCAGCAGGCTGTCCGGCTCCGGAGAGCCGACGAGCCGCTCGGTTTCAGGGCTGTGGTCCTCGGGGGAGTCAGGTGCTTCTGACTGGTGAAGCACACTGCGTTTCTGCAAAGAGACAAATTATAAAAGAGAATAGTTTCCACAAGTACAGTGAAGGTATGCCATCTTAAACAAAGGGTGGTAAATGAACTGTATTTATATAGCACTTTCATATAGTCAGCAGGGTAAATTGAGATGCGTCACATTCAAACAAAGAGAGAGAGTCAATGTGTACTGATTCTGCTCCCAGTTTATTCAGCACAACATTTCGACCGAGTTGGGTGTTCCTCAGGTGACATTTGCCATGTATGTTTGATCCGGCAATGACAACTAATTGCTGGATGTGCGCTCATCCCTTGACACTGCTACACCTCACATTCCCCCATTAACACGCACATTCACACACTGGTGGTGAAGGCGGCCATGCAAGGTGCCTATACATCAGATCTAACAATAATGGATTACAGTAACAGTACAATATTATCTCACATTCCACTGAATCTATCTACATCACAATCCTTTCAATCTACACTGACAGAACTCAAAACCTATATGCATTTAACAAGGCATATGTCACTGCAAACATTTTTTAAGATCATGAACTGGACATTCATTCTTGAAAAAACAAGCCAAGCCAGTTTTTGAGTCAGATCTGATTGTTGCATGAAAGCTACAAGAGCCCATTGTCAAGTTAGTTACTCATTAACACACTATCTGTGTTTGTGTGTGTGTGCATGTGTGTATGAGTGTGTGTATGCCTTTTTCACCAAACAGTGCAGCAAGAAAATGAGTCAGGTCTTTGGCATGTTTGTCCAAAACTGTAAAAATAATTTAAAAGTGTGTCTAGAAATGTGTTTTGCAATACACTTAGACATCCATTTGTCAGATTAATGTGCCAAAACCTTACTACCTCTAGTATTAAGAGATTTGGGTTTAGATGTGACAGTGCCAAATGAAGACGTACCAGAGTCTGACACCTGTGTGTGTGTATGTCGCTGTTCGTAAACCTATAACTACATGTGACTTTGAGAGTTCTGAGTTTGGCTATAAAAGCACTTAATGAAAACTCACATAAGTCTAAATACAATTTCTGTGTGTGTGTGTGTGTGTGTGTGTGTGTCTGTAAGACGGCTGTATGAAGACTGACCTGTGCGTTGTCCAGAATGTTTTGCACCTGTGTTATCAGGCTGCTCCTGCACAGGGCCTCTCTCTGGGCCTCCCTCTCCATGGCTTTCTGCTTGTACATGCACATCTCCCTCCTCTCCTCCTCAGTCAGCTTATGACACAAACACACAGCAGTATCAGCGCCATTAAGAGCCCCCACCCCCCAAACACACACACCTACAGTAGAATCAGCAGCAGCAGCAAGACCATTAACCTACACCCCTCCTTCAAAGAAATGCGCGCGCGCGCACACACACACACACACACACACACAGTCAAGTGAAGAGATGGTGTTTCTGATTGCCAAAGCTAACTAAACCCCCAGGATGTGTCAATCTTTGGTGTCAGGTGAAAATTTCATTAGTCTATCCTAAGAGGGTTTACATGCAACCATTTAATGTGCAATGTGACCACATGTATAGGAAATCCTGTCTGGAAATGGTTGCAATTCACATGAACTCTACCACAGCTTACACAATGTTGCACACTGATGCGCAGTTTATCTAGTTGAATTACCATTAATGTGTATAACCAATGCAAATGAGCTAAATGGAAACCTGACTACTATATAGCAGCCAGAGCGCAAGTTTATAGACACTACTCCCACCTCCAGTTTATGTGTTCATCCCTTTCGAACCCCTGCCATTTGAGATTTCAGAGAAGGAACAACCCCCTTTTCAAGGAGGCCTTAGGTAAGAGGCCTTCCTCAGTCCAGTGAAGAATGTGTGCCCTGTTTCCAACTGTCTGTAAACATAATCCTATCTTGATGCATGGCCTCTTCATACTTCATACCGGTCATAGTGACCTACCTTCAGGAAGTGCAAGTCCTCCCATGTATTGGTACTACCTGTGAGAGGTAAATCACTAGCTAATCACTAGCTAAACTGCCAGGCTGAGGTGAGTGCTGATTAGAATCCACTGGTTTAGAGAACAGAGGCAACACAAAGGGCCTTTTCAGAAGTCGGGTTATTCCACCTTCGTATGCCGCATTAGACCACAGTCAGACTCAGCAGGAGTCAGGCCCACGTGACTACACTTAGCCCAGCTGTTCCTCCTGATCAATGCAATTTTCCTACACAGCAGTAATCGAAACCTAATCAGTTGTCATGCCCTCAGAAACTACACTGGCCATGACAACAAGGGCATGCACCAATTAAAAAGTGTAGTCTACCAAAAACACTTTTAAAAAAGACTCTGGAATTGCTTGTGTTTGCGCAAGTCTTGTCTGGTAGGGGTCACCTCCTGTCACTTCAGATGCATTCAAGTGAATCAGAAGCTTGTGCTTTGACGTTTCATTGATTCATTGAGTGGAGACCACAAGAGTCACAATTTAATGCACTGTTACCAGAATGCCTGACCATGCTGCCTGTGAGTCAGTTGGTTGGTTCATGTTTCTGTTCCTATGCAACAACTGGGCATCTGAGTGTTGACATCTATAAATGCCCTGTACATAGCCTATAAATCTTTATCTTGAGCCATTATATCCCCACGACGACGGTATATATACACAAATCCCTCTTTCACAAGCGTTACTCCCTTACATACCAAGGGTGAGAGTATAGTTTTGCCGCGGATACGGATGACTGATGGCTGGTGCCACTGGCCAGAAGGCGGGCAGCGCATCATTTCTTCTTTTTCTTCCAGCTGCAGCTTGGCCAGGCTTCGCGAGCAAAACTCCTCGTAGTTCTCCATCGCCAAACCTTCACCTTACGAAATACATGAAAAAAGAAACACAGTTCAAATTTTCCATACACAGAAACCATGCCCTGAAAGCTTTCCAACCACTCTGATGTGCAATCAACCCCCAGCAATGGCAATAAGATAATCAGACGGGCGAGTCTGTCTGGGGGTATCGTTTGTAGACACTGGCAGTGGCTATACGGCCTTGGCCAGAAATGTGTAACGCTATGGCTGGATATACAGAATTTGGTAGACATGCTCTACTTGTGACAAGCCTTCCGAAGAGCATGATACATATTACGTCGTATGTGCGAGTGTCCCACTGCCTCAGTGACATAGCAGTGACATCCAACCAACATCGCTGCTAACAGATTAGCTTCAGCGAGGCTGAACATCTGTAGCGGCGTTTGCTTTGTCTTTCCGCAGAAGCTAGTTTATTTTAAAATAATGCTCTTTGACATAGCCAGTACAATAGGACCTGAAATTCAAGCTCACGCCCAGTAACGTCAAGTCAGTGGTTAACAACAAAGAATTTACCTACAGTCGTTTCGAATATTGGAGGTAACGTTAACATTATCCAGATACAATTCCGGTAAAACTAGCAAAAGCGGCTAATTGACTTCGTTTTATGAATTAACGAACACAAAGACACATCAACGTCACCTCCATTAAGATAGATCTAAAATAATCGCTAGCGTTTTAATTGAATTTCAGTTTCGCGCTGGTAAGCAGTTAAGCTGGCGCGAAATCCTGATGTTTGCCGTCTCTTTTTTCAGCCAAACGTTACCTTCATTGGGGATTCCCGTTTTTGTTGATCCATACGCGTTCCATAACCGCCAACATTATTGTGCCGTCGTGTGCCTCAATTGTAGCATTTGTGTATTTTCATATTAATCTACGGGTCCCTCACACTGCAGACCCACCTATTCCTGGTACGATAATGTTACTCATTGGTTTCCTTTGGCGACAACAGCGCCTCCCACAAACGTTATCAGGCTCCTGACCCGAGTCTACATACTTGGATGCGGTAGGTGCTTTGCGTTTGACAAGCAAGTGTGTCCACTGCGCAGCCTATCTTTCACAGTATTTTTGGACTACTGAGAGTAGCATACTCTCAGCACTCTCAGTTTGCTCAGTAGCAGCAAGCATACTATTCATTCAGTACAGCTCAGATTAAACAGACATATCTGACCAAAAATAGTGATTTTAAAGCAGAAGTGAAGATACGAGACACAACATAATGAACATGTGCTTATTTCATTTATTACAAATAAAAAAAATACAAGTTCATCATGTAGGCTGGTCCCATTGGTCCATTGATTTGTAACATGATAGGTAGTTATAGCAATGACCACTAGATGGCAAAACAACCAACTCACAAGAGCCCCAGAGCTGTATGGCTCTGCTCAACCCAATGTGAGCTTTATGAACCAACTTCACAGCTCATCTTTGTGATTCATTTCAGCCAATGGTTTTGCGATGCGTACCCTGTCTTTGTTCGCATGTAGTAAGGCTCTGATGTCATCCTCTTCAAATCCAAGCATCTTTTCTGCACTCGTCTGTCAACAAAGAGTTTTGAAGTGCCCATGAGAATGTGCATAGCACACAGATTACAAGACAGATCTTGAAATTGGGAGTATCTTGAAAAGGAGTATACCTGCTGACGCTTAATTCCCACACAGGCCAAAGAGAGCTCGAAGCACAGGCGCATCTCCAACTGTTCAGAGTTTCCTTTCAGCATTTCTGCCCGAAACTTGTCATAGTGGGTTTCTTTAAAAAAAAAAAAAAAAAAGTTACGTCAATGCACATAGTAAAGTCATATCCACAATCTGGTGTCAAACCATTAGCTCACCAAAGAGATTATCGCATGACGTCCTCTTGTCCTCTTGCTTATGTTTCTGGCACATAGCTCCACTCAGGGCATGTTCAATAAAGGCTGAGTCAAATGAGGGAGCTTTTCCCATAACACTCTTGATTTCTTGATAAAGAAAAAAAGAGTTTTTACTTACATTACATTACACTTCACTTAGCAGGCACTTTTATCCAAAGCGACTTACAAAACCTTTTTAGTTTGCTTTTTGAAACCAATAGTTGTCTATGGGTATTTTTTAAATCACATACCATTATTATTTTGTTGATTGATTAAATTGCAACTCACCTTTAGCAGTCTCTAAGCAGGTGTCACAATATGTGGCTGCAATTCAGAAAGTGCAACATACAAAAAAAAAACCTGTATGAAAATGCCATTACTCCAACCAAATGTATCAACAAAATGTCTGCCAAACTGACTAGCCAATCACTGCACAGACTACTTACACTGGTCAACTCCATGTACTCGTGCACTGGAGAGATTAATTGAACAGAGTGAGGCAATCAGAATGACACAAGTCCAAATCATTCTCTCTAGTGCTTGGCTTTACATGTAGTAAAGAACTCCAGCTGCTTCAGCCTAAAACATTTTAGTGTCTCTGGTGTTTTTTGCTGTCTACGTCACCTGTCAAGAGGACAATAGAAACCATTGCCGTCATTCCTTATTATGTTACATTGACTTGTTTTTCCTGTTTGTCCATCCTAACCCCTTTGCTTGACAACAGGTGCAGACTGCAAAGATGCCAATCCCGGGTTCAGAAAGTAAAAACCCTGCCACGTTTTCCTTCTAACACAGGAGACTTAACTGAGTAGCTGATCTACCTGTTTTGAGTGCTCATTACGGTCATCTGATTTAGAGCTGGTTGAATCAAGTTTGTGGCCGGTTTTTTACTTTCTGAACCCGGGATTGACACCTCTGGTGGACTGCTTTTAGATTGGAGGAAAGGTTTTTGTTGTTTGTTTATTTGTTTGTTGTTGTTATTGTTGTTTTTTGTAGATGTATCTGGAATTGTTTCAAATATTTTATTCTTAATAAACAACACATAAGCCTATGTCACGTGTGTCTGCATTTATAAGTATTGGGCTGCTAGTAGGCTATACCTGTTGATCCATTGTTAGGTTTTGAAACACTAGAAATGACTTTACTGTCTAAATCTGAAATGTGACAAGAAATGTTCAGTTAAAATAGCCGCTTAATTGGCTAGCTGCCATTTTTAAAAATGTTTGATTTGTTGTTACAGGCCACACATGAAAAGAGAACTTCCTATAGTGGTCAATCAATCAGTAATATAACATAATCAGAACACAACAACATGTTCTGCAGCAGGCAACTGGGTTAGGGTTAGGGTTAGCAACAGGTACATGTAAATGATTTGACATCAAATGGTGGGCTGTTGCAATGGTTTCTTACACTGTAAAAAATCTGCTTTGAACTAACTTAAGAAAATACAAGCCATGAAGCTGTATTGATCCCTTTTTAACATTGGTTTAACTTAATAGTGCTATGTTCAAGCAAAGATCGGTGCAGTGTCTTTTTTTGAGTTGGTTCTATATGTTTCACTCAGTGTACCTCATTTATCATACTAAGCGGACCAGGTGAGCAAAGTACAATTCGTTCTAAAAACCTTGTATAATCTTACAGTTAACTGTAGAATATATAACAAAGTTATGTAATGCTCAAGTCATTTAACTACTACGTTGTTTAGACTAAAGTGAAAAAACTGTCTCTTGCCCACTCCTTCCAATTTCTACATGGCCCTATATCTGTGAAAAGCTAGGTCCATTTCGGATAAACAGGTTCAAGAGGTTCCATTGTGATCATTTTCAATACAGTACATCAGTCCTTCTAATGTAAAGGGAAAACACTTGTTAAGTGGGGAAATAAGGAAGAAGGTGGCCAATGATATCATGTCCACACAGACAGCAAGAATACAGGTTTTCTGGTTCTGTGAAACATAATGATTTATTATCAACCCCTTACATTAAAGTAACTAAATGATGCTTTAACCGGTCATGGTCTCTGGGTTTTACAAACTCACCTGTGTGCATTGTTCCGGAGGCCTGCTTGGTTTATATCCCTTACACATGTCACAGATGTATTCAGGGCCTTGTGGAAAGGAGACTGTCACTACAGCCTTAACACTATTATTTTATTTAGCAGTTTGTGTTTTATTTGAAACAGTTACAGTTTAAGTGTTTAAGTGTATTTGTGCTGTTGAATAGCCGGTTGAAGAAATGTACATGGAGGGAAGTTAATTTTGGTCCCTGTGTGTCTCTGTTTGCGGACAAACTGCACTATAGTTTCCGGTGTAGAAATCCCTCCCATTACTACCCACGGTCCAAGGGCAGTCTGGCCAAGGGAAAAAGTGATGCTCAATTTTAGCGGTTCTACGGTTATGCCATGTGACACTTGGCATCCAGAGGAAACCGAATTCAGAGAGTCAGAAAAAGAAAGACAACGACAGTAGACACTGCGTCGACAGATTTGAAGAGACATATGGTTGGATTTATAGAAACGATTTTTGGAAACATTTCAGGAAAACGTAATTTGCATAATGAAACTCTCCTGTAGCTAAGCTCACTCACTGGGTGAGCTAACATCACATCGAATTGTTAGGAGACGACTGCATTTGAAGTAACAAGTAAGTAACGTTAACTGTATGTTGGCGTTGTTGTGTCTAACTTTACAGTGTCATGCGACGTGGCCATTTACAGCTTCTGAATAAAGGGAACTAACTTCTGTAGCATGCTAAGCAAGCAGTCGGTATAATGTTAGCCAGCTTGCTGCATTAACGTGGAAGATTTGCAACCCAGCAGTGGACAAAGTCCATCCGTGTAATGTGTACAGTCATTGTGTTTCACTTGCTGGCGGTGTTTGTCAGGAGGTATATCAGAAGTTGGGTATGAGTGTTTTTCAATCTCTGCATCCAGGCAACTATAACATTAACGATTGACACTCAAGAAGATGTTTTAGGAGTTGAATGGTATGCTTTTCTCCCAGCCGTATTAACGTTAATTGTAATACTATATTTACAATTAAACCGTATTAAATCTATGCACTTGAAAGTAGCTCAAGCCTTGATTGTAGTTTGGTCATTCGACCGTTGTAGTTTGGTATTTGTACAACGCTGTTTGTTTTCTTCAGCATCTGTGCGTGTTAATAAAATGATTTATGTTATAACTTTATTGAATTCTGGTTTAATCTATTTACTTGTGCCCACTTTATTATAGTCGGCTAACTGGATTTGGTTGTTTCGCATTTCGCGGTAAGGCCACCCTTTTTGGCCGCTGTCAACGCGCTTGTGACTTGCATTGCGATAGGTGGAACAGTAATTAGAATATGACGTCACGCGTAGAGTCGGCGGCAGGGGGCACTGTTGAGCTGTGATGGTGCTCCTTCTTGACAAACCACTATGCAGAAATGATTTGTAAACGCGCAATACATACACTTTTTGTCTGAGACGCCCTTGCATTTTCCTACCACAGTTTCATACTAACATAAACAAATACATTTTTTATGAATTATGATGGTAATACAAAAACATGTAAAGACTGATTATATCACATTGTTGATGTTTCGAGTTGTGTAGCGTTACAGTAAGCTACAAACTATACAAACTTTTTTGCTTTCCATTTGGGCTATATCATTGTGTTTTCAGCCTGCATTATTGAAGGGGAATTAACGTTGTTATTAATGTGTCATTAACACTTTGTTATTAACGCTCTGCTGCAAGTGTTGTTTTAAATAAAACTCAGAGGATTTGGCCAACATGTTATGCACGCCAGTGCATAACATCTGTGCTAACTTATGCTGCTGATTTATTTATGTTGCACTACTTCATCTTAACGGTGCTGCTAAAGCTCTATTACTAAAAGGGTGTCACCCAGCCTCCCTGCTATCCTCCAATAGATTCAAAGTTAGCTTCATGATTGACAATACTGAGCCTGGGAGTGGGAGGAACACCCTCGGCAGCTATCCTTTTGGCTTTGTTACGTCTGGGAAGCCATTTTGGAATTCTGTTGGTAGTGTCTGAGAAACACAAGCTACTGTAAACTTAAAAACTTTCTGTCAGTTCACGGAGTAATTTCGTCCACTACATCAGCGCTTGTCCCATGGGACAAAACCGCTGTTTGCCTTCGTTTTGACTTCGCTCCTTGACATGCGTCAAGAAGTTTGCGCATCTTTTAAGGCTGGATATATATTGTCCAACAGGATTACGCTGAAGACAACATAAGATACATGGACTTATTGGACGGGCAAGTTGATATTGCAGTTCATACCGAAACAGTTAGGCTATGCCTTACGTGTCCCGATACAGAGCGCAGCTACATTGTATCAGAACGTTGAAACATTTCTGTGTTCTGTCGCAGCCTAGGAAAGCTCCTTTCTGCAGAACCGTGTGTAGCCTGTAGCAAACGGTACCAGCGGGCCTGGGATTTTAATCGTGCTGTGGTGGATCTGCAATCTCAATTCTGGTCAAGATCCTACAAAATGTCTTATCTTCATAACATATCGCGTAGCTGCATACTGAATTAGCTGTCATGTGCTGCAATGTATAGACAGTCATGATGTCAGTTGACGGTAAATGTGATACTGAAATATTGACGGGTAAATATAGCATGAAGCAACCCAAGACGCACGGTCGCTTTGCTCATCTGTCAAACAGGCACATCATGATTTTAAGGCGTTTTAAAGCAGCCTTCATAACATCACTATAACTAAAAAATAAATGGATTGAACAGACACACCGTGACCAATAACGGAGTGTGATTTGAATGCTCCGCGCAATATCATGGAACGTGCTCTGCACAAAGGAGCTTAGAATATTTAAGTGTCGCGTAATTCAGTAGTGCTAACTGGCTCTGTGTAGAACACTTTCAGTCGGGACCGCACAATGATGGACACGAACGGCTGTGTTGTTCTGTGTGTGTGAGAGAGAGTGTGTGCGCAAATGTGACCGTGTGAATTGCCTCGAAATGGTTCAGCCTGTCTCAAGAGTAGCTAGCCGCAGTTCATTAGGCCCAGTTGTCCTCGCTGGGACTTAGACACGCAAGGATATAGACTATTTTAAGCGCAAAAGCACAAAGGGGTTTTCACTGTATTTTTATCACCGTCAGACAAGAGAAATGATCTGATTCAGATCTTAGCCTTCGCCGATGGGACTCGTCGTGTGTTCCTCTGCAGGCGAGGATGGACATTAGCTTATGTCCATAAATCTGTCAGCCTGGCTCCACACGCATACAGATGAACCGTAAAGCCACAAGGGCATCTTTTTTTTCCCCTCAGCGCCTCAACTAGGGGGTCTAATGGTTAATATGAGCGTAGCGTAGAGACTGCCCCGTGGTTGTGGACATTACTACACATAGGCCTGTGCACTCCAGGGAAAGTCATTAGGCTGCTCTAATGTGTGGACTTAGGCAGAATGCCCTAAGTTTTCCATCCATCTTTACATACATAGTTCAGTTAACCTGGGTATTGGTAGGAATGAACACTCACCATAACCATTTGTGATGTTCATATTCAGAGATCTACAGCTAAAAAAAAAGCAGCTCTCTGTTATTGCTTTTGGTGCATACAGTGTAGCTGATCTAAAATCAGATTTCTTCTCAATCAAAACACTCTTCTCTGGGAGCATCTTATCTGCTA
This sequence comes from Setipinna tenuifilis, assembly GCA_030347295.1. Lineage (NCBI taxonomy): Eukaryota > Metazoa > Chordata > Actinopteri > Clupeiformes > Engraulidae > Setipinna > Setipinna tenuifilis. The sequence goes on along the minus strand of CM059266.1, from coordinate 11,923,717 downwards.
TGAATACTTTATCGCTCGGCTGCCTGCAAAAGTCCAGGCAGCATGTGAGCCTCTGGCCTCTTTGCATGCGATCACGAGCTGGACGCAGTGCAGGCAGGCAGGCAGGCAGGCAGGTACGCACACACACACACGCACACATGGCTTCCCCGTGTGGTGATGTAGGCCAACTGTCAAAGTGAGCTGTTGCCGGCTGGGCTGGCTAGAGTGTGTGTTTACACACCTGCTCAGGTGTGTAGCCCGCCCCCCACACACTCTCCGCCCCTCCCTGCCATCTTAACCAATCGCATTGCACTGCCACATTTGACTCAGGTGTGTGTCTCGAGGTAAAAGTGTATTCCCCGCCATTTCCTTGTGTGGCTGGGGAAGGGAAGACACCAGCAGCAGCCATGGAGCAGGTGACATTGGTCATTTTTTTCCATTTTTAGAATTTATCGTTTCACGCTAGAACTGTGTGTGCTCTACCAAGCTTTAGGTTTGTTAGTTATTGTGTACTGGCAGAGCAGCTGGCTTTTTTTGTGCGTTTTGTGGAGGCGTGCCTGGTGTTTTGCTGAAGTTCCAGCTAGCCTACACATTCCCTGTGAGACTAGTTATGCCGAGCTTCTGGCTCCAGCACTGTCAGTAAGGGAAACGCTGTTCTATTTTAGGAAATTAAGTTTTAAAAATTCTGGTTCTTGGGCTTATGACAGGCTGAACCAGGGGCGATAGGCTAGTGTGTGTGTAAGAAAGATAGATAGATGGAGAGAGAGAGAGAGAGAGAGGAAAAGAGGTGTGTGTGAGAGAGAGAAAGAAAGAGAGTGTGTGTATGGAATGCATGAGTGTTGCTGTTAGCTGTGTGAAGTGTGTGAAGCGTGTGTTGTGTCTCTGTGACGATAACCCCCACGTCGAGTGGGGTCCTAAAGTGCCGCTTTCGCCCTCCCTGTAGTGGCAGAGAAGAATGAGCATGGACTTCTCCCCCCTACACACATACACGCCCCCGCAGTGTGCGCCGGACAACACCGGATACACCTACTCCCTCAGGTGAGCCCAGACAAAGTGTGTGTCTAGTGTACCTTCCTCTGGCACCAGGTGTAGTCTCGCATGATGACCTGTTGGCTCGTATGCTCTTCTCATTCTGTCATCATGACCTGCAGCTTGGGTGTACCTGTCTGTCTGTGAGGTGTGGGTGTCCATGACATGGCCTTGTTGTTTGCTCAAGCACATGACTGCTTAATGCTGAGCTTTGACTTTTGTGCTACTGGCCGTGTCCCCGTTTTAACAAAGCAGGAGCTGCAATGAAGAATTATTTTTAGCAGCATTTCTTCTACTGATTTTTATTGGGTAATCGATTACATATCTGGTCTGTAAAATGTGAGCCTGCAGTGTTCCACAATGTTTTTATTTCCTGTTTGTCTATGTTTATATAAAGACACAGATGACGTCCTTGAATGTCCCGTTTTTTTCCACGCCCCATACATACAGTGATTGTCTGTTTACAATCCCTAAGAGGGAAAGAAACCAGAGCATGTTAAAATGTAACTAGCTGAATCTGGGTCTAGATGTTTTGTTTTGTTTTTATTTAAAAAACAGAAATTAAATTCATTAATTGGTTCCACTTTAATTAGGGGACACCTAAATTAATAATTGAATACTGTGCTTCTAAACTCAAGCGTTTGGTCCTCAGCACACGGGCCCACTCAGATTGTTTCTGGATCAGAACCTCTGTTTGTCTTTAAACGGTGCTCAGGACCAATCAGACCCAGATGTGCGGTCTGTGTGCCAGAGCCTCTATCCAGCTCCAGACCCACATGTGTGTTTAGCTGCCCCTCTCACGAGAAGAGGCCCTTCGTAGTAGTGTGGGGTTTCAGTATGGCTGGGGTGCCTTGCTTTCGAAGTCTAGACACAGCTTAAGAAAAACTGAAGGATTTCTGTCATGTCCTAGTATTATGCATTGCTGCTGAGAAAATGGGCGAATCCGTTAAGTTAAGTTGCAGCATTGCAGGGGGATTAAAAACACGTTCATGTGACTTCACTTGGGTGTTCTCTCTCTCCCGAGTTAATGTATAACCTCCCCACACTGAAGTTTGACATTTCGTACACAAGGAAGCAGCGGAACGCTCCTCCTGAAATAACACTTTATTTTGTGCGTATGATTGTTGTTGAAGAGGTGGGCTATATGCGTGTGTGCGCTACAGCGCTGCTCCTGTGGAGCCTGGCCCTACTGGGGCTGTTTACTCCTACTGCGGACGCCTTTCCCGCGCGCGGTTCTGCCGATGACTCAGACTGGGGCCACAGATCGGGTCCCTGGCTCACAGTGCACCCGTTTGTGGTTCAGAGAGAGTGAAACACACACACACACACACACACACACACACACACACACACACACAGACTTACACAAGGAATGAGCATGGAGACATTGTGGAGCGAATCAGAGAGTTATATAACTACGGCTAACTGTTGGATTCCTCTCTCACCAGCCATGGCTATTCCCATTGTTCAGCCCTCCCCCCTGTCTTGGGCTGCCTTTGTCCTCTTTGGCAGTGGCAGTGAAGGATGTCTGAACTTGTAGTGAATCAGGAGCCTCTCCTCTGGTCCAGGATACAGCTTGTGTAGGGAATGATGTCCTGTTAGGGTAACGTGAGCTTTTGAGCATATGAGACTTTGGATATGTGGAACCAGTGGCTTTCCTCTTTTGGACCCCCTGACTTGCACATGCAGCACTTTTTATGTACATGACAGAACAGCAGAGAGAAAAGTCAACAAACCTTTCCAGTGTTTCTATTTGCAGCACATTTATATTCTGTGACATTGTATTTGCATTTGTATACCATAATTTGTATGTTTCCACAATACAAAACTGTCTCCAGTTCCTGGAACACATGAGCCAGTTGTTTGGAAATGCAAAAATATTTCAGAAATGACAAAGTGTTTCTTTTTCCCCACCCTGGTGATTGCCACATTTTTTTAGGCATTTGCATACAGGTGTGGCTGCCCTCCAGCCTACACTCTCCCATCTCCCATCCCTCTTTTTCACAGAATGTTTTGAGACTATGGCACTGGGGGCTGGGGGGCTCCAAGGGCATGTAAAGCAATGCTGCAGGTTTGAAAACAGCTTTATGTTTTTTTTTTTTTTTTCAACACTCAAACAGGCCTGAATTACCGTAATTCATACTAAACATTTAATTAACTTAAGTAATTAAAAGTAATGCAAACAAAACAGAATGGCTGAAACACGCAAATGATTTTTTTAACGATTTTTTCAGTCTCATCAATGTATGAGTGTACTACTGAGTCAGCGTGAGCAGGCGCGCACACACACACACACACACACACACACACACCTTGGTGCGGCTTGCGTGTGCGGCCCAGATATACCTGTGTGGCCGCCGGGCGCACACATACACACACACACACACACACACACACCTTGTGGCCGCCGGGCCCTGCGCTGTAACAGTGGGGGTGGGTGAGTGCAAATGTCACAGCAGGAATGTGGATCCTGGGAGTGTCAGCGCCTGGAGACAGGCCTGATGCGGGGAAGAAAGGGAGAGTTTGGGGATGGGGGGGGGGGGGGGGGGGGGGGTGTGGAGGGGTTGGGGAGTGGCCTGCAGCTTTTGTACCTCAGGTGAACATACCTGTGCAGGGCTGCGGTTTTTTTAAGGGGATGGGGGGCCTGTTCTGACACATGTATGGAACTTGCACTGCAGGGTAAGACGAGATCCCACTGTTTGCAAAGGTCTCCCCTCTTCCCTTTGCATAGACTTCACCTTTCCCTTCTTTTTCTAGCTTTGTGAATTGCATTGTGTGACTTCTCTGAGTCTTGCTGCCTGATTGTGTGACTTCTCTAATAGCCTTTTCACATCGCCAAATATATCATGTTTATCAGCCTAAATTATATGAGTCATTTGTGTGATTGTGTTGTTTCTTTGGGTCTAGCTGTCTGATTATGTGACTTGTCTGAGTGTAGCTGTATGACTGTGTGACTCCTCTAAGTCTGCCTGCTGGCTCTGCAGCGTCTGTCATCAATCACACCATCACCACATTGCTGTCAGACCTGTGGCTCCACGTTATGATGGGAACACAGTTTTGCAAACCAGATATTTTTCTCTCACACACAAACACAGCAAAATGTCTGTCTGTCTCTGTCTCTCTCTCTCACACTCGCACTCGCACTCGCTAAGGAGGAAGGAAGTGGACCGGTGAGGAAAATTTGCCATGGTTTTCTCCTTCTTGTGTTTTTGGAGATTCCAGAAATGCAGGGAATGTTGTACATCACAATCCCATGACTCACATTGGAGGGACTACCTCCAACTACAGTATTGCCATCCAGCTTGTGGTTTTACCCAAAAGCTCAGGAGAAAGAGTCAGGGCAGGCTGTACCCATGGCATGGCATGCCATGCTACTCGCTGTGGACTTGCTGTGCACAACACTTCAGTCCAGTTCAATATCCCTGTCACGCCAGGCTATCTGCATTCTGCTGTGCACGCAGTTAGTGTTTTTTTTTGTGTGTGTTTTCTGTCGATACTCACAAGAAGGGGGAGGATGGATGACCTTCTGCGTTGCATGAGCATACGTGTGTGTGTGTGTTTGTGTGTGTGTTTGTGTGTGTGTTTGTGTGTGTGTGTGTGTGTGTGTGTGTGTGTGTGTGTGTGTGTGTGTGTGTGTGAGCGAGCTTGGCCATGCTGCAGAAACAAAAAACCTACATCATGTCCAACACATGGATAGGATAGGCACCCCATTGTTCCAGCAGCAATACTACAATACTCTGACAGTCAGATACAATACTCTGATACTCGGATACAATACTCTGATACTCTGCTGAAATGTAAGAAGTCAACAAGCGTTCCCAACATTCTGGCCCTTTGTATCAGCATTTGCTGATTTTTTTTTTTTTAACACCCCTGACTTCTTGATTTCACTGTGGTTTCCAAAAAAGAGAGTGGGTTTGTATGTGTGTGTGTGTGCGTGTGAGAGTGTGCGTGTGCATGTGAGTGTGTGTGTGTGCGTGCGTGTGTGTGAGTGTGTGAGTGTTTGCGCGCATCAGATGGCTAGAATGTAAAGTAGTATAGGTGAGTGAGAGTGTGCTGTAAGCAGTGATTTGGCGGTGGAGGGGCGGCAGTGTGTGTGGTGGATCTGAGGAGTGAATAGCGTAGCGTAGCCTTGTGTGCTGCTGGGGGTTAATACGCCGCCGTGTGTGAGCACCGCTCTGCTAACACCTCACCGCTATTATCCACCAGCGGGGAGTTTGCCTCCAGTTCTCAAACGGTCACTGAGGACGTGTGTGTTTGTGTGTGTGTGTGTGTGTGGGGGGGGGTGTGTAAGTGTGTGTGAGAGAGAGTTTGCCTCCACTTTTCAAACAGTCATTGTGTGTGTGTTTTTTGTTTGTCTGTGTGTATGGGTATGAGTGTGTGTGTGAGAGTTTGCCTCCACTTTTCAAACGGTCACTGTGTGTGTGTGTGTGTGTGTGTGTGTGTGTGTGTGTGTGTGTGTGGACTCAAGTGAAATGTTAAGGGTGTATCTGCATTGAGAGGGTCAGGTGACAGAGGCCGTTGGGACATCTGCTGCAAGCACTCAAGAGCTAAGACAGGAGGGAGAGAGCGAGAGAGAGAGAAAGACAGAGAGAGAGATGAATGAAGAGAGCGGGTGAATGGCTGCAGTGTTAATGTGAGTGAGCGTGGAAGGCAGAACAAAGAGGAGAGAGAGTGGCCGAGACCGGCAGATGTTTTTCATGATCACGGGGAACTTTTTCAGCAGAAACAGACTCTTGTCTGTGTGTGTGTGTGTGTGTGTGCGTATCATGAGAATGGTGTCCACTTTTTTTAGTCGTAAAGTAACTTCCACAACAAGTGGTCACTGAGCTCATGTCGGTTCAGTGTCTCTTTACTGTGCAGTTGGTAAAATGATGCCCAAACAAGCACAGAAGCACACTGCTTCCTCAGGACAACTCTGTAGCTCTCAGTAAATGTGAGACTTCCCCAAGGCTTCCCTTTGTGAGTGCATGAGAAAAAAGTTTTAGCACTTAACATGTTTTGCTCGAATGAGGAAAAAAGGTTCTACAACTTTGGATGTTGTGCTCGCATAAGAAAAAAAAATGTACAAATTTGGATGTGGTACGGAGCCCAGGAGGGATCATGTTGGTAAATATTTTTAGACCCTACTTTTTGCGTTTCCTCGCAATACTTTCTGCGTTCCCACACAATAGTTTTGCATTTCCTCGCAATACTTTGCAACTCAAAAGTTATTGCGAGGGAACGCAAAAACGTTTGTGTGGGAACGCAAAAAAGTATTGCACGGAAACGCAAGTGAGGTCTAAATATACTTACCAACATGATCCCTTCCCAGGCTCCAGAATGTGGTGCTTGCAGAAGAAAAAAAAGTTCTAGAACCTTGGATATTGTGGTTGCATGGGAGAAAAAAGTAAGTTCTAGAACTTTGGGTGTCATGTCTGCATGAGATTCTAGAGTGGTGTTGTGTCTGCATGGGAATAAAATGTTCTAGAACTTTGTAGCACAATAGGGTGAAGCCAGTAAAAGAGAAGTTGAGAAGCGTTTAAAGTTACGCCAGTGAGGAGCCGATTTCATGGGTGGCAGCCAGTCAGATTGTGTGTGTGTGGTTTTTTTATTATTTTTTATTATCCTTGACGGTTGGAAAAATGCTTTTCAACCATAGCATTGCTGACTGGATGCAGCTGGGCCACTACCAGCTCTTCCCGACGCACCTCTGCAAATTTATGCGGGCTCCCAAGAATGTGTGAGGGGAGTGCTAGGAGTGTGTGTCTGTGTGTGTGTCTGTGTGTGTGTCTGTGTGTGTGTGTGTGTGTGTGTGTGTGTGTGTGTGTGTGTGTCTGTGTGTGTGTGTGTGTGTGTCTGTGTCTCTGTCTGTGTGTGTGTGTGTGTGTGTGTCTGTGAAGAAAAGAGAGGGAAAGAAAAGGGGGGGAGAGTGAGTGTATATCTCGGTGTGTTTACCTTCGAGACAGAAAATGTGAGGATGGCGGGAAAGTGTAAATTGTGTTGGCCTAGATAGATTCAGCAAGGGTGTGTCGGTGTCTGTGCTCAGGACCATCTAGATGTGTATTTCATCTGTGTAATAAAGCTGCATTCCACTCCATTGTCCTTTACCAGATGCTCTTATTTATCCAAAGTGACTTACAATAAAATAACTGCAGGTACGCTCCCTCTTGGGGTTAATTGCCTTGTTCAAAGATAAGATGTTTATAAGGCAGCTGCAATTTCAAATCACTGTGTACAACCTGTACATATGGCTTTAGACAATAAAGCTGACTCCGATAGTGACAGATCATAAGATTGAACTCACAACCTGCTGGTGCTGATTTTTTTGCAAGTCCTGATTGCCACCAACCAAACTACCACCAGTGTTAAAATATAGGTCGGTAGGATTTTTTGTTTGCATTTTATTTAAATCATTATCAAACTGGTGTTGTAAATGAGGCACTTTTCTGCATGAGGTCATTGACAGCAGCACAACCCCTGTATGGGATTCATGGGAGTGAATGAAGGGGTGTGTGCACGTGTGTGTGTTGAGCTCAGTTTGTGACAGCAGATGACCAGTTGTGAGTTAAGTGACCCAGTCAATTGCTCTGGACACAATGATGAGTAGATCAATATTCACGACTGGTAAACCAAAAATCTATATTAACCAACTACCGTGAAAGCATAGTCAATATTTAGTAGCTGCTTGAACTAGGAAGTCAGTCAATCATTTACTACTTCACCCATTGTCGATTATTTATGGCCCATGGCTCATAATGTCATTCCACTCGTGGGGATAGAGGGGCATTGGTGCACATAAGATCTGCCTACATGCCCTGCACAGACATTACAGCTTATAGAGAATCCAGATCTTTATATTGACATACAGGATTTTAATCTGGCTATGCTACAAAATAGACTGTGTGTCTTTGAATTGCCGCACTCATTGAATGGCCCTTATGTGGGATATTTGTGAATTAATTGTGTGTGTGGATGTGTTGGCGGAGCAAGATGGCGGCTGGCCTTAGCCCCTGAGGCAGATGGGACCGGCTGTAGAGGGACACACTCCCAGCATGTTCACAATAGCACATGTTGTCATCCAGAGCAAATGTCACTGAGGATTTCAGATTGCAACACACTCTCTCTCTCACACACACACACAGATAGACACTCACTCTCAAATCAAGGGGGACCAGCCAAAAAGAAAATTCCAGAGCTGCTCCATATTTCATACACTGTGTGTGCCAAGTGTTTTTTCCCCCTCATGCATACACATACACACACACACGCTTACACACTCACACACACATACAAATACACGCACGCGCACACACACACACACACACACACACACACACACACACACACATACATGTAGAGCAGCTGCAGCAGAAAGCTGGTGTTGTACTGCTGGTTGTTGGAGGAGAGTGTGTGATCAGTTATATAAGGCTCTCCAGCCAGGTATAGGAGCACTGAGGTCATGAGGTGTATGCTTTTCTATGTGTGTGTATGTGTGAGTGTGTGAGAGAGAGAGGAGTTCTGTGTTGTAATATGATCTTAATGGTGGTTGTAAAGTGACAGGCGCCAACAGCTGTCAGGCCATGTGACAACTGTGTGTGTGTGTGTGTGTGTGTGTGTGTGTGTAAGTGTGTGTGCACAACTGTGCGCGTGCATGACTGGGGGTGGTGAATGGCCTCACTATCACTTAAAAAGTAACGACCAGCAGCTGTGTGTGTTTGTCCATGCGTGTGTGTGTGTGTGTATTTGTATTTGTCTACACCTGTGTGTGTGTATATTTGTATTTGTCTACACGTGTGTGTGTGTGTGTGTGTGTGTGTGTGTGTGTGTGTGTGTGTGTGTATCTGTGGGTGTTGTCCTCTTCTGCACACCGAGAGATCTGCGATGTGTGTTAATGCAAAGCAGGAGCTGGTTAACACAGAGGGCCACACCCATGCATAGTGAGAAAGTGTGTGTGTGTGTGTGTGTGTGCGCGCACACACAGACAGGCAAAGCAGGCTTGGCTAGATAGTCGAGTCAGATGCGAGTGAGACAGGGCTGTGTAGACACAACTGGACGAAGGGGACGTCTGCTTTTCAGAATAGGAAACCTGCCTGACCCCTGATAATTACTGGGTTAAAAATATCTAGAGGGGGTCCCACACTCTTATCCCTCTCTAACACACACACACACGCGCACACACACACACACACACAGGAAGAGAGAGACATACATACACACATACATACACACATGTCCTATAATATAATGTATGGTGAACGTGGCAGCTAGTCTGCAGCGAGCAGCAGTGTTTTGAGGGTTTCCATGGTAACAGGATAGCAACAGGATACTGGCGCGAAGGGTTTGACTGAGTGGGTTTTAGCTGTACATCGGAGGGCGGACTCCAGATAAAAGAGAGTGTGCGTGTGTGTGTGTGTCTGTGTGTGCATGAGAGAGAGAGACATTCTGTTCTCTGTTTTCTATGCTTTGGCAACACTGTATTTCAACCCATTTTGACATTTTCGCCCCACTGTATGTCAATGGGAATTAGGCAACTTTGAGAGTGTGTGAGAGTGTGAGTGTGTGTGAGAGAAGAGGTGGACTGGGAAGAGAGAGATAGCCATGCTGATGAGGTACCCAGGAGAGACACATAGCCACCCAGTGGTGGAGGACAGGAAGGCGGCCATCTCTCCATCTCTCCATCTCTCCATCTCTCCATCTCTCTGCTGTGGGGTTAAATATAGCCCCCCATCTCCTCGAGGGACTCCCTGTGTTTGTGTAACGGCTTTAGGAAACGACTGGGTGGGACAACAGATTGCAGGCCTGGAAAAACACAATATCACCTCACACTCTTTCTCTCTCTCACACACACACACACACACACACACACACACACACACACACACACACACACACACTACAGTATTGTTCTGTTTTATTCACTTTGTGTGTGTGCTTTGTACTTCTAAAAAACAATTATAGAAGCATGATGCAGCACACCAATACTGGCCTATACTGCTATACTAGCCTACAGACGTCTCTCTTGGCGTTCCTCAGTCACACATATGGTAAACATGAAGCCAGCAGCTTTAGGACCACCTTAGGAATGCGAACCCCAATTTTGTTAGGATGTACAGTGTCTGTAGGTATCTTGTATAGCTATCAAATGTACAGTGTGTGTGAATTTGTGTGTATCTGTGGATTTCCTGATGTTTCTTTTCTGTGTTTGTGTGCATGAGCCTGTTCTATATGTGTGTTACATGTTTGTGTCTGTGTGCATGACGCGTGTTTTATGTGTGTGTGTTTGTGCATGTGTGTGTGGTGCCATGCGTGTTGGTTTTCCTAATCTGAATGACTAATGCAGCCCTAGCTCATTGTTGGAAGGGGACGATAAGGCAGAAGGGCCACTATCTCCCAGCATCCCTCTGGCCCTGCGCCTTTGTGTCTTCCTGCACACCAACAACAACAGACATGCCCCAACAGCAGACTTCTCTCATTCTCTGGCACACACACATCTCTTTCAGTGCGGATCCTAATACAGAGACACTGCCACGATGGCAGAGATATCCACAGAACCCTTATAGCCCATAGACTTCCAGTCAAGCTTTTTCCTTAAAGTTTTCCATGGAAGTACAGGGCTTGTACAAACATTAAGCGTTTGTACCACCCGCCCGTGTGTGTGTGTGTGAGAGTGTGTGTGTGTGAGAGTGTGTGTGTGTGTGAGAGTGTGTGTGTGTGTGAGAGTGTGTGTGTGTGAGAGTGTGTGTGTGTGTGTGTGAGTGTTTGTGTGTGTGAGTGTTTGTGTGTGTGTGTGTGTGTGAGTGTGTGTGTGAGTGTGTGTGAGAGAGTGTGTGTGTGTGTGTGTCTACCCAGATGGCAACACTTCATCATAGTAAATGGCCTGTGGCAGCAGTGTTCAGCAATGCATATGCTTGAGCTTCGCCTAAAGAGGAAAAATTGTGTCCTTCGGATATGACTGTGTTCTGGCTGCCCCCCCCCCCCCCCCCCCCCCCCCCCTTTTTAGGCGGCCCCTCCATGGGTTTTCCCTCCACTCCCTCCACGCACATTGGGGAATCCCTGACGCCATCTTGTTGCCATTTGAACAGAACCTTACAGACAGACGATTACAGACGTTTGGTGAGAACTAGGGATGCACGATATATCAGCATCAACATCAGTATTGGCCAATTTTGGGCATTTTTTTACAAATCGGTATCGGTCCGATGTGCAAAATCTGGCCGATATTAACGACCGATATTACCTAAGTCCTCTTTAGCTTTAGTTTAGCGTTTTCACAGCAGGGACTTGAATACAAGATGTTATAAAAATTAACCCTAGGAGAGAGTTAAATAACTATTTGCTACAAGTTGTAAACTCTGTTGGTTGCTTTATGGAGTCAAAACACGTTTTGAAAATAAAAGAAGAGATTCAATTCAGTTTGTGTGTTTTTCTCCATTTTTTTTTATATCGATATCGGTAAATATCGGTTATCGGCCATAACAGCACTATTAATATTGGATATCGGTATCGGCCAAAATGTTCACATCGGTGCATCCCTAGTGAGAACCAATCCATAGCCCCGTTGTTCGAGGTGAAAGAGAACTACTGGTAGGAAAAAAAGAATGCAACGTAGACAGAATAATGAACTGGTAGTTAACACTAAGTGAATGGGGCATAGGGAAATGAAACTGAAACTTGTGACCTCCAAATAGCAAGGCTTATTCATGCCAAACTTCTCCTTTAATCTGATGAGACACATTTGAAGTTTTTTTTTTTTAGCAAAGTTGCTGGGCAACAATACTAAAAAATGTTGTTTGGGCACCGTCACCCTGATATTAAGCAACCCAGCGTCATCAGGAGAACACAAAAGCATCAGCTTTGCAACTTGTCACGATAAATCATCTTAAGAACATACGGAGCACATCATATCGTTGCCGGGCAACATTGCTCACTAAAGTTGCCCCTTGTGGCATCACATTTAGAAAGCCTGCCTGCACATCTGCGCATTTCAGTGAGTTCTGCATTCTTCCTGCAGTGCCTGGAGAACCCAGAGGAGGAATTAAGCCCTAATCCCTCACGCCGTGGTGTGTAAATACCCATTCATGTTCTCTTGTAGACGCTGTAGACGCTGTGGAGCTGTCAGTGCCGTTTGATGTGCAGACTAGTAGTTGTTCAGTAAGTCTTTGGGTGTGTTTCCCTTGTGAAAACTGGAGTGGTTTTCAGCTGCTGCAGTTTGGCAACATGTCTGCCACAAAACAAACCCTGAAAGTGGGACTGCAAATAGTCATTGCAGGGGTGTGTGTGCGTGTGCGTGTGTGTGTGTGTGGGTGTGGGTGTGTGTGTGTGTGTGTGTGTGTGTGTGTGTGTGTGTGTGTGTGTGTGTGTGTGTGTGTGGTGGCGGCGGGGGGGTGTTTAGTGCACTCACAACAATTTTGTTCCCTCGTAAAATGGCCTGAGAGTTCCTGCAGTGGAAAAATATCTTTCTGTGCCATCCTGGTAAATTCCTGTGCTGCCTTTCCGCACTGATGCACACAGGCTTGGGGAGATGGAGCTGCTGTGCACTGTATTTCTGTTATGTAATCTCGCATCTCATCGTAATATTATTTGTGGTGATGGGTAACATTGTGTTTCGTCAACATGATATGTTTTTGTATTTATTGTGTTTCAGCTTTCTTTGTTATTAGCTAAGACCATAAAGGTAGGGTAGGAGATCCTGAAAAAAACGGTTCGAGCAAGCCACATTTTGAAAGTACACAATTCAAAAGTCCAAACCCCTTTCTTCAGACTTCCCCCCCCAAAGTCACGCCTCCAGATTCATGCACAGGGGAGGGGGGAGGGACAAACGGCAGTTGAGTTTGATAGACATATCACCATTCAGTCATTTTGAATGGGTCACTCAAAATGATTGGATGGTATGTCCTGCCCGTCCCACAAGTGACTAACATGTTTTCATTTTGTGTTTTTTGTGAGCATTTAATTGATTGCCATCCAGCTGTGAATGGGATTTTAAACAATATAGTAAAAAGTGCTTCAGGACAACATCTCCTACCCCATCTTTAAGCCCTCTAGCCCACTTGATGTTTACTTTTCTTTTTTTTTCTTTTTTTAAATCTCATATCTGTGTTGCTGCATCACAGGTCTAGGCTAAGTGTTTTATTTCATTTTTATTTTTATAATTTTGTCCTGTACATGTTAGAATTGACAATAGAGCTGGTTTTGGCTTTGACTTGATGAATATGAATGTAGGTGTGTGTGATGGTGGGTGGACAGCCCTGTTGTGTGTTGTGTTGTCATGGAGAGGGGGGTGTGTCCCAATGCTAAACCAGGCAGCAGTCTCTGAGTCACAGCTCTACACACACACACACACACACACACACACACACCCAGTCACATACCTACTCACCACGTGGCTTTTAATCTCTGTGTGTGTGTGTGTGTGTCTGTCTGTGTGTGTGTCTGTGTGTCTGTCCTTTACTCTTGGTTGTAAGGCTGGTTGTGTGGTCTTGGGGTCATCCTCATGGTGGTGGTGTGTGTGGTAGTGGTAGTGGTCTAAGTGACCTGCAGTCAAGGACTAGAACACACACACACACATGCCCACAGGCTTCATTCCCACACCCATGCCTACCTCAGGAATGAGTAGTAGGATAAGCATTTAGCATCATAGAATACATATTTACCACAGTATAATACACTAACAAGCACAGTGTGGTGAACGAGGGTCCATAATTTAGATACTTTCCACCACATAAGTTATTTTCTGAATTTAGGGCTCAAAGAAAAACAGATTGATTTTTGTAATGTCTGTCTGACGCTTCATGGCTGGTTTCATGGTGTATGTGGAATGTTCCTTCCATGGCTGGCCCCATATGTTACAACACACACACACACACACACACACACACACACACACACACACACACACACACACACACACACACACACACACACACACACACACACACACACATACACACACACGCACACACACACACACACACACAGTGGTTGTCTGCCCGTGTCCGTGAGTCCCATGAGCTGGCGAGGGTGAGTAGGATGTGGGGCGGTGCCAGGCTGCAGTGGGCGTGGTGGACAGCGGAGGAGAGCAGGGCCTTGCATAAGAGGAGCCAGGCATGCTGGGGATTGTGTCTGGGGTTTTCTCTCTTTTTCTCTCTCTCTCTCTCTCTCTCTCTCTCTCTCTCTCTCTCTCTCTCTCTCTCATTCTATTTCTCTCTCTCTCATTCTATTTCTCTCTCTTTCCTTCCCATTCTGCTCTATTTTCTTTGGGCCCTGGCCATTCTGCTTTCATCAGACATGAGTGGTATGTGTGTGTGTGTACGTGTTTATTTTATATATGGGTGTGTGTGTGTGTGTTTGTTTTACATATGGGTGTGTGTGTGTGTCTGTCTGCCTGTCTGTCTGTGTAAGTGTGTGTGTAGGGGCAGGTTTGAAAGACCGAGAGTAGGGTTGCAAAATTTTCTGAATTTTTGAAGCTGGAAACTTTCTATTGGAATGACAAAATAAAAAGTTTATATTTATGTTGGTATATGACGCAGAAATCACCGCAAATTTCCAGTTAATTCCTGTTGATTCCCATACATTCCCCACATTCACATAACTCCTGTGAAAAGTTACCAATTTGGATTTTTTCCAAAATTCCATTGCTACAGTTTCCATGGGAAGTTACGGGAAATTTACCGGAAGTTTTTTTCTGGGAATTTTCCACCCCTTTGCTACCCTACGAGAGACATGATGAGCTGAGATAGCTCCCAACGCTGCCCTGTGAAGTAGCACATGAGCTAGAAGCACTTCCCAGCAGCCCTAGAGGCACTTAGAGGCAGCCCCAGTACGCATCTGAGAGAGGTGCTGAAAGACGCCTATAAAGGAGGAGGAGGAATGTCACCCCCCATAATTACCGCCTCTGATGGGTGTGTGCACTTTGATCATCTTCAAATTGTTTTTTTTTCTCCCTCTGTGTGTGTGTTTTAGTGTCTCTCACTCTGTCACACACACACTCTCTGTCTGTCTCTCTCCGTCTCTCTCTCTCTCTCTGTCTCTCTCTCTCTGTCTCTTTCTCTCTCTCTCTCTCTCTCTCTCTCTCTCTCTCTCTCCCTCTCCCTCCCTCTCTCTCTCTCTCTCTCTCTCTCTCTCTCTCTCTCTCTCTCTCTGGTGTGCTATCTTTATGAAGAGCAAGATGACTTTGCCAGAGTGCCCAGGGGGTGAAGAACAAGTTCTCGTGTGTGTGTGTGGGGGGGTGGGGGGGTGTGTGTGTGTGCCCTGGCTGCCTGTACAATGTATAATGGCTTTTGTTGAATAGGTGGTTTTTAATGACTGTGGTGCGTTTGGTGTGTTTTACACACACTAGGCTGCTCCTTGTGTGTGTGTGTGTGTGTGTGTCTGTGTGTGTGTCTGTGTGTGTCTGTGTGTGTCTGTGTGTGTCTGTGTGTGTGTGTGTGTGTGTGTGTACGCCTCAGGCAGGTGTCTTCTGCCCAGATGTGCTGGGGCCTGTCCATGGTGCACAGTGCTGTTCCGTACCAGTGTGTCTCCCGTGCTTTATACTGTTAAACACATCACACACTGACAACACATCCCTCTCACCTTCACTCCTTTGTCCCAAAACAATACTGAAGTCAGGCTTGCTCTTAACATTAAGTGATGCAATTACAGAAATATGATGATAAACACTTTGTCAATTGCCCTCCATTCATATGAATAATTTTGTACCGATATATTAACTATAACTCTGCATCTCCCTGGACAACCGCCACCTTGCAGGCCACAGCAAACTACCAGTATGTTGCCCCTGCACACACACACACACACACACACACACACACACACAGACATACAGCTGTGCTGCTCCAGGGTTAGGGATATTCCACAGCCAAGAGAATACAACGAGTTCTGTACGCCAAGTTAGCTTGGAGTGTGTGAGAGTGAGTGTGTGTGTGTGAGTGTGAGAACAGCCAGGTGGTGTGGCCCTGGACCAGGGAAAGTACATAATTGGATGTGGGTGGGACGGAGTAGCCTAATCCTGCAGACTTATGGACAGGAGACGTACCCTTTAGCAGCGCTGCTGACCCTGAGGACACCCACAGTACACACACACACACACACAGAAACACTAATTGTACTTCAATATTATTTTTGTCATGCCAGTAAAGCTCTATTGAATTGAGACAGACAGACAGAGAAAGTGGGAAAGAGAGACAGACAGAGAGGGAAAGAGAGAGCGAAAATAGCACACTGCTGTTGCTCTCCCTGTACATATGGAAGATGGTGGGGCTCCACTTGATTACAGTGACCACAGCATAGCTCCCAAGTTAAAAACACAAACACACACATAGTTTTCTTAAATAAGCAACCAAAGCTAAGGCAGTCTGGGGCTGTATGGAGCACATGTGTTGGTAGGGATGTATAGATGACGGCGTCAGCATGTTGGGGCGTGTGTGTGTGTGTGAGTGTGTGAGTGTGTGTGTGTGTGTGTGAGTGTGTGTGTGTGTGTGAGAGTGTGTCTGTGTGTGTGTGTGAGAGAGAGAGTGTGAGTGTGTGAGGGAGGTGTGTGTGTGAGGGAGAGAGAGAGTGTGAGTGTGTGTAGACCTTGAGGGCAAGACTGATCTTTGTAGAATGAAATCTGCACATTTATAGGCTTATTCCAGGTGTTTGTGGTGATAATCTCCTCTGTTGCCTGCAGACATGCGCTACATACAATACAATTCCTCTAATGACATAGTAGCCTAATTCACCACTGAGTGTTACAGAGTTCTGTCACTTAAGCGTTCTGTGCTATTCGCCTGTAATGTGTTTGTTCCTGGCCCTCCTGCACACTGCCCTGTCCTGTGCTGTCAGACTGTAGGGTGGAGAGATGTACCCAGCAGCCCTATTCCTTTGCTGCAGAGTTCCTTGAACGCTTACTTAGACGTACCCGTTTAAACATGGCCTCTGATGACTCTGCTGTTGATCTCTTTTGACCTCCCAAACATCAGAGACAGACAGACAGACAGAGAGGGCGAGAGACACAGACAGACAAATCTCCTACACGCCTGTTCTTGGCCTGCAGAGGTGCCCCATGGCTTACTTGGATGTAGTTGTACAAGCATGGCTCTCTGTGACTTTATGGATCTGTCATGTCCTCAGCAGCTGTGTGTGTGTGTGTGTGTGTGTGTGTGTGTGTGTGTGTGTGTGTGTGTGTGTGTGTGTGTGTGTGTGTGTGTGTGTGTGTGTGTGTGTGTGTGTGTGTGTGTGTGTGTGTGTGTGTGTGAGTGAGTGTGTGAGTGTGTGAGTGAGTGTGTGAGT
>CM059266.1:11893958-11901458 GCA_030347295.1 Setipinna tenuifilis | reverse complement strand
GGATGAAACATGGGCCTCCTCAGTGTCTCTGACCTGTAGGGTCATGATGGGATTGTCTGTGGGATTACGCCTGAAGCAGGGGGCTGGAGTGAGCCTGTAATCTGGGTATTTAATCCCAATGATGAGGCTGAGTGCCCCTGAGATTAGGATCATAGCAATGTTCATAGTCTGATCCCTTCTATGGGCTATTGGGTCACTATGGGCTATTGGGTAACTTCTGCCTTTCTTAACCCCCCCCCCTCACTCTCTCTTTCTACCTCCCTCTCACTCTCTCTTTTTACCTCTTTCTCTCTCTTTTTTTTCTCTGACTCTAGGTACGGAGCATGATGTCGACCTAAAAGGTGGGTGGTTTTTTGTGCTGTTTGTTTATTCAGTAATATTTCAGCTGTTGTGTATTTGGTAAGGTTTTTAATAGAAGATGCATTTCAGATATTTAAATCCACATATGTAGGTTGCTTTGGATAGTAACAGCTGCGTAGTACCAGCACCATACATCATTTGATGTGTTCTACATTTTGTTATGTACTACGCTGGGGAGCACTACAGTGAATGACTCTCTGTTTCCACCTGTGTATGTGTGTGTGCATATGTGTGTGTGTGTGTGTGTGTGTGTGTATGTGTGTGTGTGTGTGTGTGTGTGTGCGCACGTGTGCGTGCGTGTGTCTGTGTCTGTGTCTATCTGTGTGTGTTTGCAGGAGGACACAGTGCACAAACAGAGCAGCACAGCTCATCGCGGGTCAACGGCGACACCAGCATCACGCACACACACACGACCGTCGTCAACGGCTACATCTGCCGCGACTGCTCCATCCACGCCGAGAGGAAGGACGCGCTGACGGCCTACTCCCTGTCCGGCGGCTCTGGCTCCTCCTCTTCCTCCTCCGCTGGGGCGGCCGCGGCCGCTGCCGGTGCCGCTCTCGCTGGGTCCACTGCAGCCTCCGCCGCCGCCGCTGCTGTCCGAGGGGCTCACGGTGACGCCGGCCTCCACCTCTCCTCCGGATACGGATACGGATCCAGCTCCTCCTCCTCCTCCTCCTCCATCACCGCCACCTCCATATACAGCCGCGGCCAGCAGCACAGGACAGGTGGGTGGACCCCTACTGTACATTCTCCACTCCACTCCACTCCACCCCTCTCCTCTACACTCCACTCCCAGGGTGCATCACTCCCAGAGTCCAGATCCAGGGCAAATACAAAATGGCTGCTGTCACAGGCACTGTATCAGTGCAGTGAATCAGACAGTGCAACAGACGCACTATGTCGGTCACTGTAGAGTAAACTAGTGACCATTTTAGACAGGGCCCCCCGTCATGTGGGTCAACCCTGGTGGTGATCAGCACACAGGGCAAATTTTTGAGCAACATTGTTAAGCAACGTTGCTAACAGATGTTGTTTAGGCACGATCCCACTCATATTAGTGTTTTTTTAATCAGAAGAACGATTAAATGATCAGCAGTCAACTGGTCGCAGTCATCCAATTAGAACATTAGGAGTCTATGGTGCTGCTTCACAGCAACATTGCTGAAATAGTGGCCCCATGCGTCATCCCATATGGGTCAGTGACTGTCATTTCTCAAGAAAGAGCTCTCGTGCAGTGAGATATTGCTAAATTGGCTCCATGGTACACCACATATCTGTAGTCGGGGGTGTAAGTGCACTTCTACCACCATGAGGTGGGTTGTGTGTGTGTGGTGTATGTGTGTACATGTGCCAGAGCGCTGGTGTGACGGGACATCTGCCGTGGTGTGTGTGTGTGTGTGTGTGTTGTGCGCAGGTGTGCTGACGAGCGTGTCGAGTGCGTGTCTCCGCCAGAGCAGACGGGCCGTGGCCTCCGTGGCCTCCGTGTTCACCTTCGTCACCCTCCTCTTCCACAGGCTGCTGGGCCACTCCAGCACCCACCAGCAGGGCGGCACCAAAGGTCAGAGGCCAACGTAACACGCCCACCACCCGGGGCCCCGCTGCCCACATCTCATTGGATGGTGTCTCTGTCAATCTCTCATCCCTAATGCTCATTGGTCTATTAGCAGGCTGTTTGGGGCGGGACATCTTGGTCTTTTCCTTCTCATACCTTCCTTTTATAACTACCATCTCTTGTGTGCTGTTTCTGTCATTCTTGCGTCTGTCAAGCTCACCGACCTATTAGAAGGCCTGTTAGGGGCGGGACATGTTGTCTTCTCTTCCTCATACACCCTCTCTTTGGGTGTTACCTCTGTCATTCTTACACGTGTCCAGCTCACTGACCTATCAGCACGTTGCAGGGGCAGGACAGCACACCGTCCCTTCCTCCTCTCACACGTCACATTTCCATCTCACATGTTGTTTTCATCTTCTTTTGACTGATGGACACTTATTTCACTCTTTTCTACTAGGCTCTTGTAGCTTATGTATGTGTCTCAGCACTCCAGTCTGGCTCTTGACTGGGCCCTGTGTGCTGCTTTCCTCAGTCCTTCAGTCTTCTCTCCATTCACCTCTGACTAGTGTCTCCAGTAGCTGCATGTCTGTCTGTCTGTCTGTCTGTCTGTCTGTCTGTCTGTCTTATCTCACGTCCTGATCAGTTGATCTCTAGCTTCACTCTTCTTTGTCTGATCATTTCAGGTTTTGCATGATGTTTTTCTTATTTACTCAAAGCCGTTGGGCAAAGTGTGGAAGTGGAAGAGGATACTTTGGAGACGAGCTGACTGTGTGTGTGTGTGTGTGTGTGTGTGTGTGTGTGTGTGTGTGTGTGTGTGTGTGTGTGTGTGTGTGTGTGTGTGTGTGTGTGTGTGTGTGTGTGTGTGTGTGTGTGTGTGTGTGTGTTGCGGCCCCAGGTGTGCTGGTGTCCGTGTCTGACAGGTTGAGGGGTGTGTGTGCTGTGTTCTCTGACACGGTGCTGCTGCTGAGGAAGAGGCTGCGGGAGAGGCTCTCTTTCAGGAAACACCCCGCCAAAGGTACCGCCCGCCACAGGGGATGGGCACGCCGGATCCGCCTCTACGCCTCTCCGCCACTCCTTAACGCCATGACCATGTTTTTAAACTCTCGATCTCTTTAACCTACCCCCGCTCTTTTACTCTTGTCTTATCTTGCTCTAGTATTCATTTTATTCTGTCTTGTACATAGTCTACTTACAGTTGTGCTCATAAGTTTACATACCCTGGCAGAATGGATGATTTCTAAACCACTTTTCACCATTTCAGTGGTCATTTGGGTAGTTTCTGTTGTCATTATGATTTAAATAAAGTAAACACAGATGTTTGACAATAAGTGGCTTCAGCCAACACTAAGTTCTCGTTTCATCATTCATATTCTCTTAACAGTGGGTAAAAAAATCATAATTTCTGCCAGGGTATGTAAACTTTTGAGCACAACTGTACATGTTTGCATTGAGGAGTCAGTTGCTTTCAGTTTCATTGTACATGTGTATAGTGACAAAGGCATTCTATGCTATTCTTGAACTCCTCCACTCTCCTCGTTCCCGCTTTCATTCTCTCCATCATTCTTGTCTCCATATCATCTTGTCTAATAGGCCCGCTCTCTTCACTAGGTGCCATTTCTCTTTGGGGATCGTGCCATTCTACAGTTTCTTCACAGTGACTTGCCTACTGCACCTTTTAGCTCTCTGTTCATGGAACTCTGTTTTGCTTGTTCTCTTGTTCTTCGAGTCTCTCTCTCTGTCTCTCTCACACACTCATCCACTCTCTCTGTTCATTTATACATCCATCGATCATCTCCCATTCTGTCTCTGTAGATCTATCTCAACAGTATGGCCATGAAGCGTTTCTTACATCATCTCACTGCCTCTGTTTGCAGTCAGAGCTGCCATCAAGCCATTCTCTCTCTTTCCCTCCCTCTCTCTCTCATTCTGTCTCTCTCGCTATCTCTCTCTCCCTCTCTCTCTCATTCTCCCTCTCTCTCTCTCTCTCTCTCTCTCTCTCTCTCCCCCCCTCCCTCCCACTCACAGTGTCTGTTTGTTTTTCATCTGCATGTCTTTCATGCAGGTCATGCCAATATTTCCACTTGTATGCAAAAGGGCCTTTCAGCACTGACTGGGCACCGGGGTGACAGGCAAATTACCTGTTGCTCTTTTTCTTCCTCCCTTCCTCCCTTCATCTCTTTCTCTCTTTCTCTCTCTCTTTCTCTTTGGTTGCCACATACTGGCTATCCTCTGGAGGTTTAGATGACAGAAGGGGATGGTTGATGCAACAGCAGGTGTATGACGCATGTGTGTGTATGTGGGTGCGTGTGTGTGCGTATGGACGTGTGCATGTTTGTGTGTGTGTGTGTGTATGACGTGTGTGTGTGTGTGTGTTGCAGCTCACTCCAGTTACTGCAGCAGTATGAACGTGAAGGGCCTGGTGGCAGGCGACGGACATCTCAACTTAAATGGATCTCTGTGTGAGTGTCTCGGTCTCACTGACTCCCACTGTCTCTCTCTCACACACTCACACACTCTTTTGACCACATTTTGACCCCTGCACTTCCACTTTCTCACTCAATGAAGAAAACCTGGTTGGTGCCTGGTCCCTACTTTAGGGAGGCTCCTGTGTGTGTCCCGTGTGTGTGTGTCCCGTGTGTGTGTGTCCCATGTGCGTGTGTGTGTGTCCCATGTGCGCGTGTGTGTGTCCCGTGCGTGTGTGTGTGTGTGTGTCCCGTGTGTGTGTGTGTGTGTGTGTCCCGTGTGTGTGTGTGTGTGTGTGTGCCCCCTGATGCTGCTGGGTCAGTGCACCGGGCCTTGTGGGGCTCGTGGGGCTTAGGGGCCGCGCCTGGTCAGTGGGGGGGCGGCGTGAGAAAAAGCTGCACCTCAATAGCAGGAGTCAGGCCTGACAGGCCTCAGGGTCCCACCAGGGTTAAGCCCTCCACACACCACACACACACACACACACTCATTTACTCACTCACACTCACTAACTCACACACTCACACACACACACACACACACGTACACACATGCACACACACACACACGTACACACACTCATTTACTCACACACACACACACACACACACACACACACACACATTTACTCATACACACACACACACACACACTCTCACAAACTCACTCACTCACTCACACACTCTCAGTCTGACAGAAGAATAGGTCACAGGCTGATGAGTTGACGTGGATGACGAGGACAAATGACCCAGCCAGCCACCGAAGGAGCAGGACAGGCGGCAGGCAGACAGGCAGACAGACAGCGTGGAACAATGAGCTCTTGTGTCAGAGACAGAGAGAGAGAGACAGGCAGACAGACAGAGAGGGAGAGAGAGAGAGAGAAGCCTGGTCTAGCAGTGAGAGCAGAGTGGGGGAGGCGGTGAGTTTATACACACACACACACTCTCTCACACACACACACTTGCATACACACACACACATTCACATACACACACACAGGCAGATGGGGAAACAAAAGCTGTGTTATTTCTCTCAGAGGTTGCATGTTCAGTCACGTCACTTTTCATTTCAATTCATGTTTATTTGCATTTCATTTTTCCTTGCAAATTTTCCTCATCTTGTTTTGCTGTGTTGCACTAAATTCATGTTTTGGTTTTTGTCACGTCACTCTTGAAGTATTATTATGATTATTATTATTATTATTATTATGATAATTATTATTATTTGATGTCTTCTTTTGCTGTGTTGTATTAAATTTATGTTTTGGTTTTACTCATGTTACTCTTTTATTATTATTATTATTATTATTATTATTATTATTATTATTATTATTATTATTATTTGATGTCTTGTTTAGCTGTGTTTTGGTTTGACTCATGTCACTCTTGACCATTATTATTATTATTATTATTATTTATTATTATTATTATTATCATTATTATTATTTGATGTGTTGCCTGTGTTGTCCATGTGTGTGTGTGGCTGTGTGTAGGTGATGACTGTAAGGGGAGCCAGCACCTGGAGTCACACACACTCATCACACACTCCTCACAGCGTAGGGGCCTGCTGGGGGCTCTCCTGGCCCTGCTGACTTACACAGGTCTCACACACACACACACACACACACACACACACACTTTACAGACACACACACACACACTTTACAGACACACACACACACACACACACACACACTTTACAGACACACACACACACACACACACACACACACACACACACACACACACACACACACACACACACACTTTACAGACACACACGCACACACACACACACACACACACACACACACACACACACACACACACATGCACACGCATACATAAACGCACACACACACACATGCACGCACACGCACACACACACTTTACAGACACATCTCTTTGCTCTTGCAGTCTTTTTACAATCTAACATTTACCAGAGGGGAGTGGGTCAACATATTTATCCATAGTCTAACACTCTTTCCAGTACTTCAGCAACCTGAAAATAATAATAATAAAAAAAACTTCTCTCTTGCTGTACTCTAACTTCTTTCCCCCTTTTTTCCCTCTTCCCTTTTAACACTTATTTCTTCAAAGTCTTAACGTGTGTTTTTGTATTTCTTTAATCACTCTTACTTTACTTTCTCTTCTGTGTTAAACCAGAGTCCAGTTCGTCTTGTTCTGTTTAGACTAACATCTTTGTTGTAACTCAGATCTTTCCTCTGATCTAACTCTTCTCTGATCTAACTCTTTTTATTCAGCTCTCTTCTTTTAACTCGCAGCACGATGAGTCCAATTTTGTGCAGCACATTACTAATTTGTTACACTGAAATAAACATAAAAGACACAGACTAAAATGTTTGGAAGAAGTTGTTGCTTAATGTTATTATGTTATGCCTCATTTAAAAGTCTTTACTCTATAACTTGATGACATCAGGTTTTAACCACATTAAGTTTAATGTGAACTTTTTGGTAAACATCATGTTTAGGTAAATGATAACGACAATAGGTAGTGTTAAGTCAGTGTTAATAGACGAGTTGCTATCTGTGTGCTGATTGGCTGACTGTCCCTGTGGGCGTGGTCCAGGTGCGGGCGCGCTGGGCGTGTGTCGGGCCGTGACCTCAGCGGGCGTGTCCGTCGCCAGGAAGCTGCTGTCCCTGCTGTGGCTAGTCCTCCTAGCGCCAGGTCAGTACCCAGCACTCATGAACAACCAGACACTCAGCCTCTCTGTCTGTCTGCCTGTCTGTCAGCCTCTCTGTCTGTCTGTCTGTCTGTCTGTCGATCTATCGATTGGCTATTTATTGATTGGTTATCTAGCAAATCTATTTATCAGTCTGTGTTTGTGAGGAAATTATGACAGATACGCAGACATAGATTTATCATTAGATTAACAGAAAGAAAGAAATAAACACAAAGTGAGTATGAGTGCTCTCTCACTCTCTGTCTGTCTTCCTCTCTCTTTCTCTCTTTCTTTCTCTTTCTCTCTATCTTTCTGCCTGTCTCTCTGTTTCTCTGTCTGTCTGTCTGTCTCTCTCTCTCTCTCTGTCTGTCTGTCTCTCTCTCTCTCTCTCTCCCTCTATGTCTCCTGTGGTGTCATAGCCCTAAAGTATTTCTAATGAGGCTGA
>CM059266.1:11798958-11888958 GCA_030347295.1 Setipinna tenuifilis | reverse complement strand
TGTGTGTGTGTGTGAATGGGGGGTACTTGAGTTAGAGAGAAAAAGAGTGAGAGAGAGAGAATACAGTGATGTAAAAGTAGCGTGTGACTATGGCCTGCGTAATGTTCTGCCATGGGAGTCTGTTGCAGCCCATAGAACCAATTGGTAAAAAATGTTGAAAGTTGGCACACGCATTTGCTCTGATGATTATGAAACTTGCCACATTCACGCACACCTTTAGCATTTTCTGTGGGAATGCAGTCTAGCGGTCACTCAATCTTTATAGTGTCCCACCCTTTCTCTTCAAGTAATGCAGACTAGTAGCCATGTTCTGTACTTAGTCATGACCCTGCCCATCTCTGTCCCCCACCCTCTCTCCATTGCCCCTCTCTCAGTGTGGGCGTGGGCCAGGAGGACCATGATGCCTTGCTGCAGCAGGTGGGCCAGTTGGAGGCGGAGCTGGGCCGCATCAGAGACGACCTGCAGGGGCTTATGGGATGCCGTGGCCGCTGCGAGCAGCTGGACACCCTGCAGGAGACCGTAAGAAGCACACACTCACACACTTCTTACACACACATTTAAACACATACTCGCACACACACACATTTACAGACACACTTGCACATTCACAGACACACGCAGAAATACACAGAAATGCCCAGACTTGCATACTCATATGCACACATACCTGTTAACACATTTTTAGATATCAAGGAAATTGATTGGAGAAGGAATACAGATTGGTTGTTAATGCCGACATGTTGCAGCTTTGCACAGATATTGATTAGAAAGATTAACCCTATTATCAGTCCAACTCTACTGACTATTGGTAGACACAACATTGCTTTCCTCAGATCAACACACCCACCTGGTGATTTTTGTCCCCATGCAGTCTGCCCTTCTAGCTGAATCTCATGTAAAAAGATTCATATACATGCCCAGAGCCCCCCCGGACACACACATATTATGGGTTAGCAGTAAAAATCAGGGCTTGTGATTACCACTGATACCAGCTGGTGTCTCCAGCTGGCAGCTTGGAGGTGAAATGCAGGATGTGTCCACATGCAAATTACAGGAGCGTCTCATTTCAGGAACAGTCACTGTTCAACCAGTTTTCCCTCTGAGGGTTATGTCTCTCCTGACAGGGTTATATATCACAGTGTTATTGCTTTCTTTTCATCAGTAACCTTTTCAATTGGTACAGTAGTGTTGATATAATTATTGGGGCTGTGGGCAGAGATAGCGGGTTGGTCAGTATACACCTTTACAGGAAGACCTGTAGGGCTCTTACAGTAAGATTACACACATACACAGAACATTACAGATGCAGAGACATGCGCATGGCCCAGGGATAAGAATAAAGAATGCTGTTTATGCTGTCATTCCAGGACATCCACTGCTTTGTTTTTGGTTCACTTTTTGCTTTTTGTTTTACTTATTTTTTCTTTCTAATGAATTTCTAACCCAGTCTCCCCCATGACATAGCAGTGTCAGTTGATTTGTTTTATTGATTGTTTTGCATGTGTGTGTGTGTGTGCGTGCGCGTGTGTGTGTGCACGCATGTGTGTGTGTGTGTGTTGTAGGTGTCTGCCCAGGTGAGTGCGGAGGTGAGGCGTCAGCTGCAGGGTGTGTTCTACGGCGGAGGGGAGGGGGAGGGGGAGGGGGGCGCGGAGGGGGAGCCCCAGCTGCCCGAGTCTCTGCTGCGGTGGCTGTCGGCACGCTTCGTCCGCGGGGACGACCTGCACGCCTCGCTGGCCGCCCTGGAGAGGAGCATTCTGGGAAACGTCTCCCTGCAGCTGGAGCAGAACAAGCAGCCGGCCTGCGCAGAGACGGTCACCCAGAGCGTCACACAGACCGCCCTGGCTGCAGGAATGACCGAGCAGGTGTGTGTGTGTGTGTGTGTCTGCTTGTGTGCGTATGTGTCTCCATACAAGTTCATTTGACAGATGTTTAGATTTCATAATTATCGTACAGTATGTAAAAATGGCTTGTCCTTAACGATGTGCACTCATACAAAATTAAATATTAAAAAAAAACAAAGCAAACAAAATAGGGCTGTCCTCGACCAAGGATTTTCTTGGTCGAGCAGTGGTCGTGCATTCACTCCGACTAATCGATTAATCGCCCCGTCCCCTCCAAAAAAAAAACAAACAAAAAAAACGAAATAACGTGATGGGCTACACAACTGCGAGGCGGTTGTCTCTCTGCGCATTTACCACTAACGGTCAGGATAACCTTCATGCGGTTTTCAACCATGCAGGCATTTTAAAATGGTTATGTTGTCTGATTGCCTGAAATATGTGATGTAGGCCTACAAAATGTTTCCTGGTTGATTTACATAACCCAACTAACCTACATAAAAATCAGTTGAATGCCTAGTTCTCCCAGTCGGAGTTAAAAGGAAAAAAACGACGTTGTGACCGTGGCTGACATAGTACACTAGCATAGCAGTCTGCCGTCTGCTACACCGGCAAATTATTTCAGATTCTGGTATTCAGGATGTGTCAAAACAAATTAATCAGAAAGACTGGCAGACTTTTAACATTCTGATGAATATTTATTTAAAACACGTGCTACACAGATATTGTTCATGAAAGGTGATTGTAACAATTTGTAATCAAACTTCTTGCAAGGGGTAGCTAGGCTAGCAGGCTACTTACATGTCTGACGTGGTAAAACATGTTCGTCGTGGAAGAATGAAAGGCGAATGTTTTTTTGCAAATTTTGCATGTAACCCTCCTTGGGTCATCCTTGTCCTTTTCGAAATGTTGACAAATTTTAGAACTTCTTCCAGACATGGTGTATGCCGTGAAGAAAATGCCAACAGTAAATTAGTGGCACGACGACTTCCTCTATCATACTCGTCAAATTAAAAGCCCTTCAGCCCTTCGAAAAGACGCGTTTTTTTCGCTTCGACCAATCGACCAATACAATTTTAGTCGGCTAATATTTTTTTGGTCGACCAACGACTAATCGATTGTTTGCCGTCAGCCCTAAAACAAAATGATGGAAAATTTGGCACCCGCCCACTAACCATGCCTTTTACAGATTTTTTTTTTATGGTGCTGGTCATGTCCCAGTAGTCCTCGTAATAAATGTATTTTGACCAGGGCTCTGGCTAGAAAAACTCCTTTTACATTTCAGCTCCTCAGTAAATGTAATAGTCCAAGCTTGAGGGTCAAAGCAGTTTGATGTTGCGACGGAGCAATTTTACTCATCCTTTGACCTCTGCTATCTTCACTCTGTTGAAGACATGATTGCTTTAAATTCATCGAATTATGTTTAAAATGTATGAGCCTGGATGCTTTAGAGACTGGGCCTGTTTTCATATGGTGGAAAGAGGTCAGTCATGTGACGTCCTTATCCCTACTGGTTGCTCTGCAGGAAGTCCATCTCATTGTCCAGAACGCTCTGAGGCTCTATGGCCAGGACCGCACCGGAAAGGTGGACTACGCCCTGGAGTCCGGAGGTAAACACACACACACACACACACACACACACACACACACACACACACAGGCATAGACACTGACAGGCACAGATTTGGCTTTCCTCTCCATTACCTGGCAGGAAAGAGTTCCTGTTCAAAGCCAGCCAATTCATGGACACACACACACGCACGCACGCACACACACACGCACACACACACGTGCACATACACACACACACACATGCACACGTGCGCATACACACACACACACACACACACACATCCACATCTCCATGGTTACATGTATTTCTGTGTGTACCCCATCATACTCTCACACAAGTCTTATTGCATAAGCCATGCAGTCCTACCACATTTGTGTTCATTGTCAGGTCTCTGTTGTACAAGTGCAGCCCAGCATGTTGCGTAGCTGAGTGTCAGTGGGAGAGTCTGTCTGTCTGGGTCAGGCCTCCGTGCCAGTGCCCAGTGCCAGAGCCAGGAAGCCCAGGCCAGCAGGGGTGTGAGGAGGCCTGCATGGCTGCCCTGCTGGAACCTAAAGGCCCGTCCACACTGC
The DNA here is from genome assembly GCA_030347295.1 of Setipinna tenuifilis. Taxonomy (NCBI): domain Eukaryota; kingdom Metazoa; phylum Chordata; class Actinopteri; order Clupeiformes; family Engraulidae; genus Setipinna; species Setipinna tenuifilis. Next base: position 11,884,978 of record CM059266.1, on the reverse strand, counting down.
CAACAACAACTACCGCCATCACTGTGAAAACACGATATTTCACTTAAGGGCTTGGCTTACGGTTAGTCATTGTGGACACCGGAGTGTGAATTATGCCTCCATAGTTGGAGGGGGGTACTATCTTTTTACGAGAGGTACTACCTTTTACATTTTGTATTGATTACATGAATATGTTGGTACCCCCCAACCTTGTTATTTGTTTGTCTCTTTGGGGGGTACTGGGTGTTGATTGGGGGATACCATACCCCCCAGTACCCACTGTAATTCGAACTATGGTGGACACTCCTGTTGTTGCAGACAGGACAGTTGTGGTTAGTTATAACTGGTCAATGTGGACACACACTAATGCCCATATTACAGTTGTCATTAGAGTTATCATTAGTTTAAGTGAAAGCTCATGTTATTGTTACACTTATTACCTCCGCCATGGAGGTTTTGTTTTTTGCCGGTGTTTATCTGTCTGTTAGCAAAATAACTTTCAAAATCATGAACAGTATGTTCTAAAATTTTGACGGTATTGTTATTGCCTCGAGGTGATTTTTTTTTTTTTTTGGTGAACATCAGTTCTTTGATTACTGCACAGAAAAAAAAAACAGAAAATCAACATGGGAAATTTTACTGACGAAATGAAAAAAGGGGGGTGGGGGGGGGGGTGGATTGAACTGCTTGGCGGAGGTCTGCGAGTGCTACTCAGTGGTCAGTGAAGGCTTGTGTCTTAGTCAAAGTTGTGGTTTGCTAGCGTTGTCCAAGTGGTGACTGTGTCCTAGATTGTCAGTTGTGGTTATGTATCTGTGGGGAGGCTCGTTATGTCTTCTGGTTAGTGTGGAAGTCTGTGACTCTTTTCTAGTTTACTATGAGTGGTTAGCGAAGGCTTATATCTTAAAAAAAGTCGTCGTTTAAGTGGTAACTGTGACTGTGATTTTAAGTTGTGGTTATGTATCTGTGGGGAAGCTCGTTGTGTCTTCTGGTGAGTGTGGAGGTGGCTGGTTGTCCTGGGCTGGGTGGATGGCCCTTAGGCTTGAGGCCCAGTGGGGGGCAGCCAGGCAGGGGCGAGACGAAGCGGTCACAGAATGCTGGCTCTATGGGGTCAGAGGTGCCTGGAGTAGCAATCCAAAGCCTGGGTGATTCCACAAATTACAGGCTGAATGCTCACACTGCTTACTGGCAAGGGTTGTGTGCGTATGTGTGTGTGTGTGCGTATGTGTGTGTGTGTGCGTATGTGTGTGTGTGTGCGTTTGTGTGTGTGTGTGTGTGTGTGTGTGTGTGTGTGTGTACAAAAATGCACAGTGCTGCTTTAGTAGGTTGTACAAATGGCGAATGATCTTTTTTCCTTCTCTGTTCATGAGCAGCGGTGTAGCCTAGGTTGAGCCTCATTCCTGTGTGTGTGTGTGTGTGTGTGTGTTTGCAGGAGGCAGCATCCTGAGTACCCGCTGCTCAGAGACGTACGAGACCAAGACGGCCCTCATGAGCCTGTTTGGCCTGCCCCTCTGGTACTTCTCTCAGTCGCCACGCGTCGTCATACAGGTGAGCTGCAACACTCACACACACACACACACACACACACACACACACACACACACACACACACACTGCCCCTCTGGTACTTCTCCCAGTCGCCCTGCGTCGTCATACAGGTGAGCTGCAACACACACACACACACACACTCACACACACACACACACACACACACACACACACACACACACACACACTCACACACACACACTGCCCCTCTGGTACTTTTCTCAGTCGCCACGGGTCGTCATACAGGTGAGCTGCAACACACACACACACACACACACACACACACACTTCTGATGTGTTGGTATCACTTCAAACATGCTTGAAGTAACGTATTTTGTAGATGCATATAACATGAAACATACAACTTGTTTGTAGCAATTAAGTGAAATGATGGTGATTTGTAATATAAATCTCTCTCTCTCTTTCTCTCTCTCTATATAACATGAAACATACAACTTCTAGCAATTAAGTGAAATTATGGTGATTTGTAAACTTCTCTCTCTGTCTCTCTCTCTCTCCCTCTCTCTCTCCCTCTCCCTCTCTCTGTCTCCCTCTCTCTCTCTCTGTTTCTCCGTCTCTGTCTCCCTCTCTCTCTCTCTCTCTGTCTGTGTCTCTGTCTCTTTCTCTCTCCCTCCCTCTCTCTCTCTCTGTGTCTCTCTCTCTTTCTCTCTCTCTCCCTCTCTCTCTCCCCCTCTCTCCCTCTCTCTCTCTCTCTCTCCCTCTCTCTGGCCCTCTAGCCGGATGTGTACCCAGGGAACTGCTGGGCGTTTAAGGGTTCTCAGGGCTACCTGGTGATCCGGCTGTCCCTGAGCGTGCTGCCCACCGCCTTCTGCCTGGAGCACATCCCCAAAGCCCTCAGCCCCACGGGCAACATCAGCAGCGCCCCCAAACACTTCACTGTCTATGTAAGACCACACACACACACATACATACATACATACACACACACACACACACACACACATCCCCAAGGCCCTCAGCCCCACAGGCAACATCAGCAGCGCCCCCAAACACTTCACTGTCTATGTAAGACAACACACACACACACACACACACACACACACACACACACACACACACACACATCCCCAAGGCCCTCAGCCCCACAGGCAACATCAGCAGCGCCCCCAAACACTTCACTGTCTATGTAAGACAGCACACACACACACACACACACACACACACACACATCCCCAAGGCCCTCAGCCCCACAGGCAACATCAGCAGCGCCCCCAAACACTTCACTGTCTATGTAAGACAGCACACACACACACACACACACACACACACACACATCCCCAAGGCCCTCAGCCCCACGGGCAACATCAGCAGTGCCCCCAAACACTTCACTGTCTATGTAAGACAACACACACACACACACACACACACACACACACACACACACACACACACACACATACATACATACATACATACATACATACACACACACACACACACATACATACATACACACACACACATACATACACACACATACACACATCCCCAAAGCCCTCAGCCCCACGGGGAACATCAGCAGTGCCCCCAAACACTTCACTGTCTATGTAAGACAACACACACACACACACACACGCACACACGCACACGCGCACACACACACACACATACACACACACACACACACACACACACACACACACACACACATCCCCAAGGCCCTCAGCCCCACCGGCAACATCAGCAGTGCCCCCAAACACTTCACTGTCTATGTAAGACAACACACACACACACACACACACACATCCCCAAGGCCCTCAGCCCCCACAAACTGCACACACACACACACGGACACAAACTTCCACACAGCTATAAAGATTTTTTCATTGATGTTGCCCATGTACATACAACCACACACTTTACAGGGCTTCTGTTTCCCTGCAGTTGTATGTATTGTTCTGTCTTTATGTCTTTCTCTCTGTCAGTCATTAATATTCTGTGTGTGTGTGTGTGTGTGTGTAGGGACTGGAGGATGAGTACCAGGAGGAAGGGAAGCTGCTGGGAGATTACGTCTATGAGGAGGACGGGGAGTCTCTGCAGACGTTTCCAGTCACGGTAACAACACACACACACACACACACACACGACTCATTACAACATTTCATCACACAACTAAAAACCCACACTGTGCTGAGAAATAGTAACACATGCACGCTAAACTCACACTGAATGTGTCACATACACACAAGTAAATGCTTAAACAGCGGTTGCTAGGATTAGCATTGTGGTCTTTCAGTAAGCTGTGTCTGGTCTTCATGTTGAAGTTCACGGGAGATGCGTGTACATTCTTCTAATGTAGTAGCTCAGCAGCAAACGCCTTCCAAACTGGATTTCTGGTGCCACTAGGTCACAGATTGTCCGTAGTTAACCTGATTTTGGTGAAATCGTCAGGCACATGAATTGTCAAAATACGTAAACCCTGATAGTGTGTGTGTGTGTATACATAAACCCTTATAAACCCTAATAGTGTGTGCGTGCGTTCATGTGTGAGTGTCTGTGTGTGTGTGTGTATGTGTGTGTCTAACCCACTATGCATTTGTGCCACATTTCCTTGGTAGATGGAGAATGACAAGGCCTTCCAGATCATCGAGATGAGGGTGCTGTCCAACTGGGGTCACCCAGAGTACACCTGCCTGTACCGCTTCAGGGTTCACGGAGAGCCCAGGCCCAAATGAGGACTGACCCCACCCCCACCTAACGTGTGCGTCTGCCCATGCGCACACACACACCATGGACATGTACAGTGGCACTAGAAAGTGTGTTAACCTGACGACAGTTAGCTAGTTACCCTTTCTAAGGTTTTAATCGCTCGTAAAATATTCTTTGATCTTCATCTGAGTCACAAAGTGTAGACAAACGCAATGTGCTGCAGCTAAAAACAACAAAACGCAAACCAGTATGAGAAGCCAGTAAACCTTGTGGTATTGATTAGGTAGCCACAGGGGCTTCAGCCAGTGATCCTGGTGACTGTGACCACAGAGCAGCTCATTACCATGAGGCTCACCCCTACTCTACTCTACTCTACTCTACTCTACTCTACTCTACTCTACTCTACTCTACTTTACCACTCACAAGTTGCTTTTATGGTGCCTTTGATGCAGTGCACAGTTCTGTGCATTCCTAAAAACAAATTTTGGGGTGTTTTCACATCAGGAAAGTGTGTTAGTTCACTTGCTTTGGTGCAGAGCAAAATACAATTTCCATTTTCTTTTTTACTACAATTTGTAAATGAAATCACATGTGGTAAGGTCATTCAATCATTTAACAGACGTATTTGGGGCGGGATAGGTGAAAAGGGCTAAAGTGAATGTAAGCAATCTCGGAGATGGAGGTGGAGATTTTGCTGCACTGTTTTGTATTTCACCATTAAACCGTCTCACCAAAGGGACTGCACCAGTCCCCCATGTGGTGCAGACCGCGACCTGCTCTTTCTGGAGGTCTTGGATCACTTAATTTTGAAGCAGACTCGACTGTGATTGTTGCATTCAGACCAAAGCAAGCAAACTTAATTAAGGGGTAAAACACACCACCAAAGTGTGTTTTGGTGCACACTAATTGCTGTTGGTGTGAAAACACCCTCCATTCACTAATCCACAAACCATACTCCAGGGGGCACTGTGGAGTCTTGAGGAGCTCTTGGCAAATGTGGCTAAACAATAGTGAGATTCTGAGAGCTGTGTATGCCCTGTGCTTACCCGCTGTAGACACCCTGCTTGGTCACTGCTTCTCCCATGATGACCAGAGACAGTAAAGATGCTATATGTAAGGAATGTATTGCAAGTAATCATGAAATGGTCCCTATGTGTCACAAGACATTAAGGAGACTTTGAAATGCTGATTTTAGTGACTACAACAGCACAGTCAGAAAATTTTGATTTTTAAAAATGTAATTTACTGCCCATGTGTTTATGTTTTGACTTTGGGCTTTGGCTCTTGAAAAGCCACGCTTAACAGTATTTTGAATTTGATTGCAGTACCAGTTTTGGCCACAATCTGACATATACCACCTTGAGTCCACTTTCCTCGTGTGCTTAGCTGTTACCACATGTTGGGTCTTCACCCTGACAGCAGCTCTGCATTATGCTTCTCATATCCTCTCAGCTGGTTTCCCCACAGTTACACACGCAGGCCTTAATCATGCTACTAGCACTGAATCATGACCATTTGTTGGCCTGTGGGATGATAAGAAAATGATCTGAGATTGTGTTGTAGTCATTTCCAGCTTTGCATCATCTCTGAGGAATAGTAAGTTGTAGATCTGTTTCTTGCTTGGCATGTTGATTGAGCTCGACATTCTTTTTTTAATTTCTAATTCTCAAATTGGCGGTTGTTGAAGGCGTTTGTTTGGGGGGGTAATTTTTTCCAAACCAGCACAGGGAAGAAAAGAACAATGCCATCATTCACATGTTATGAGTGAAAACAGACTATGCTTGTTCATTATTGAGACTGAGATGAAGATCTGAGAATATTTTAAGCACACGTATACCTTTATGTAGGTAATTCCAAAGGGTTCACTTACTTTTTCTTGCCACTGTACATAGAATGAGAACAAGACTAGGGGCTGGGAACAGTGGATTGGGGATGTTTTTTTTTAATACGAGGACTACGTATGTCAGAAGATGGCTGTCATGAATGTGTCAGGAGACTAAAAAGATGGACAGCCATTTCAAGAAGAGGAAAAGCAAAAAGAATGAAAAAAAATCCTGAAAGGATTAACAGGAACAAATGAAATGAAATGAAATGACTGACTAAATGAATGATGGAAACAGGTGTTTGAGCAAGAGACGGAGGAGCTATCCCCTGCCCAGTCCAGCTCACTAAAGTCAAAACCAGCTCTTGCACTGAACCGGATCTTTCCGGAAGGGAGTCTAGGAGGCACCCCACCCCACCCCACCCCACCCCACCCCCCACCGACATCTATGCCCTGAGAATTAACGACAACCTTTGTATTATTTGATTTTTCGCTCTTGGACCTCATGCTTCACTGAACATGTTGATTTAAGGTCTCTTCTGTTGTTGTTGTTGTTGTTGACTATTTTATCATGTGTTTCAAGAGGATCTGTACAGACTAGCCTGCAGCTCGACTCCCTAGTTGTTGTTACATACACACCACATGCACACACTAAACATGCATATAGACGTCACTGATCATGTGTGGAAGATGTCTAAATGCTTATTCTTGGTTTTAAGCTTCTTTTGTTCATGCTGCTATATTGTGCAGGACCAGCATGATAAAAGTGTTTTTTTGTTTGTTTTTGCTTTGGAATCGGGTGTGTACTATCTTCCTTTGTGTTTTTGATTTTTTTTTTTAAACGCATCTACAGCCATAAACCACAACAATGCTTTGGAAAACCTTTTTTAAAGAAAAAAGGACAGTTGAATGTGCTTTGAAAGAATGTGTACAAGTGTGTGTGTGCATTTGTGCATCAATGTGTGTTTTGTGTGTGTGTGTGTGTTTCCATTTTACCTGTCTACTGTCCTATCTCTCTCTTCCTCGTCTCTCAAAGTCAAGCACACAACTGGAGTAGCTACGACGTAAGCCTAGCCTGTACACACGGAAAGCCATCAGTCTGTTTATTTATATATATTTTTTGCTACGTGTGGAGTCCATTTCAGTTTGTTCACCTATAGTTTTAGGGCAGAGCTACTTAGTGGTGGCTCTGCTGACTATGCCATTCAGCAGGAATGTAATGTACATGTCACTGTTTATAGTACGCCCTTTTTGATATCCGCCTATATCAGTGTTGCTTTACAAAAAAGGGTACCCTCTGTCATCATTTTAATTATTGTAATATTATCACCCATTTTAATTATGTTGTGTAACATGTTGATAGAGAATGCTGAAGAATGCACTGTTGTGACTTGTTAAAGACATGTATATTGCAGAAAAGTCCTAAATGATTTGCCAGAATTTTTCAGAAGAAAGAACAGGAAAAAAACAATGTGGTTGTTAAGGTAGGACCTGGTAAAAGTCTTTCTTCCTTGACCTCTGAATTGTGGACCTAAAAGAGTCTCCAAATGTACAAAATGGATTTGTTCAGTACTATTTATTAAGGTTGTTGAATTAGGACTGTGCAGTGTATTTTTGTAAACTGCTTCTCAGTGCATTTTTTGGAACCATCTATAGACAGTAAGGTTTTGTTCAAAAAAAATTATTAGATTTTATTTTTGTTGCTGCTGTCAGAAGATGGGTAAACTGCTACGGAATTACGTTCCAAATAAAACTTTTAATTTTGAGCGCTTTTAAATCTTGTGTGTGGGATTAATTGTGTTGTGTTCGCTGCTATGACATGAGGTGAGGTATAAAATGATGCTCACGTCTTTTCAGTAGAGCTTTAGATATACTGTGGAATCATAATAGTCATTTGTCAGAGACCTAAATATGCATGGCAACAAAAGCTGTGATTTAAATGCTAAAGAGCTTTTGTATAGTTTTATTGTTCATTCCCCTCCCTGTTTAGTGTTTAGTGAACATGGCTATGTTTGTCCAAGACAATATTCGTAATACTGTTGACTAAGTCAAAGTTTTAAACAGTAAGCCAGGAAAAGTGGATTTGAACTAATGGCACTATCCACTTTCATGTCTGACCTTTCATTACCCAGAGCATGGGTTGAAGTCCAGTAGGCCTACAGTATAGTACAGCCTATATCAGATTGCCCTTAATGATTTTGAACAAAAACGGTCTTAAAAGCTTGTTTGATCATGCTTGTAAAGTGAGTACATTTGAGGAAAAAAGAAAAAGTCCTGACAAGAAAAACAGTAAGTATAGAAGCCCTGATATAGTGGAGAGAGCTCTTCCAGGTGGACAGTTTCCAGTTTAACAAGGTGGAGGTACAGTGGTAAATGTTAAACATTGTTTAGCAGGTGACAAGGTACAGTGGTAAATGTTCAACTTACTGTAAGTCTACATGTGAGTCTTTCAGACAGTGAAAGACAGTAGAGAAAAGTGCAAGGCTGCTTGCTGTGTGTGGATCAACTAACCTAGACCTCATTAGAATTACTTTGCTTTGCCAAAGACAGAACTTGATTTATTGGGATTCCGACCGAAATCACTATACATTAAAGTACATGGGTTGTGGCAATGTGTATTATTTTTCCTTTACTGCTGTGAAGTGTATTGCCACCATGCATATGGTGACTATGCACTGAACTAACTTGGTTAATTGATTTATAGACTGGCTGGTTGGTTGATTCATTGATTGACTGCGAGAGGCCTATAATAACCACTATACTAGGATGTTGTCCATCAATTTTGTAGGTTACGTTCCCATGGTGATGACCGGGTTAAAATAAACGCCTTCATGACATTTAACACCCTTGCTTTAGGCGCAGCATACCTCTCCACCCACTTTAATCGTTGCCTAGCACACCTGTGCGTTCAGTCTCCGTAAGGTCCAGCCTGCTACTGGAAGACAACAGGTGAGCTCTTCGATGCATACACGTCCAATATCGAATGCCTTTTAAAATCTACAAAGACCACGCCTAGATCACTTTTTTGGAGTCGCAGACTGTTTTGATGATTTCAAATAAATTCTCATGGCAGCCACGAAAGTAGCTGTGTTCATTTCTTTACTCAGAGCGTTGTGTTCAGTGGTTTGCTTGTGATCATGTTCAATATTTTACAGACTAATCTAGGAATTATTTTACTTTCACTAACCCATAGTTGTTCTGGATTGATGCGTAGTAGATTAGAGCTGCAAGATATTGGGGAGATTTGCGATGTAGATTACTAGACAGGCTACATCATGGTGTGCACACTACATGAGTACGGGGTAGTTTAGTGTGGCCTAGTAGCCTAGTTGTATGTTGATTGCGCCATGCACTGTACATCAATAGCGAGGACAATTGCGCAAGGACGATCACGCACATTTCCGTACCCTAATGAAGTTGGCTCAACGTTTGACGTTCGCTTGAAATTCGGGATTTAACTTTCCCGCATGAATACTTAACCGAGCATTTTGCCTACATACCTTGACCTAGGTTAACGAGAGTGCAACTTGCTTACGTCTAATATGACGATTGCATTAACAGTAAATGTCGATGCTACTCACTGAGTGAGCTCCAACCATCGTTCTGTGTTTACTGTCTATTAGGGACCGTCTACAAATGGTCACCACATTATTGGAGGGATCACTTTTAGATTAGTGGAGCAGGGGGACTAAAACCTTTCCCTACAAGATTCACCAAAACTCAACCAAAGCACTTTATTGACTTCTACTGGGCATATAGTGGGGCTGTTTAGGCCCTATATGCAGAAGAATTGTACACAAGATGATAAAAGCACGAAACTTTAAGGGTGTGCTCTTCACAGCATTAGCCATTTTTTAAGATGTGGAAGCATTCTCAGTTTGACCTTAGAGGTCAACTAGAGGTAACTGACCTCTAAGGACCATGTACCGGATTAGAAATACATGCATTCCATCACCTGAATGTCACAGAAATTGTAATTAAATATGGACTTTCATGTTTCTAGGTCATTAGGAGGCATTGATAATGATATTATTCTTATAGGTTGAGGTCAAGTTCACTGTAAAACACATTGTGCATTATGTCACACCATAATTTGCAATTCTACAAGCAATGTAAAATCACTATAGGTGTACAGGTCTGCAATATAGTCTTCTTTCCATTGCAGTCTCCAGAACATGTGCAGAGTAGCCCGGACCCACCTATACTGCCCAAACACTACATTAAATTTCACATTCAAGTCAGTCTGGCAAGCCTGCCTATTCTCAGCTATTCCTTTGCCCGAAAAGTCTCACACCAATGACAAATGAACGCTATGCATATGTCATCGGAATCAGTGGTCTGATTGGTTGTAGCTCTGTCCAGTAGCACACAGAGGCATTTGAAAGACCCCTGTTGGTCCCGCCTCTGAGAACAAAGGCTATCCACATTTCTTCACGATTGACTTTCTGAAATACAGCTAACCACCAAGATGGCCGCATCTGAATCTACTGTTCTAACACCTTCTTCAGTGCCTTGTTAGCAGCGTCTGCTACATAAAGGAATAGCCACATATCAGCCTCTTGCTTGCCTGTCACTTAAGGTGAAAGATAGCTTATATGATGTAATAGGGAGAATACATTACAAGGGTCATGTTAAGGCCACTGAGTTCATGTGAAGGGCACTGGGGACTTCCAGAGTAGACAGCATAAAAACCACAGCCTCAGCAGTCGTTCTTCCGCTCACAGAGCTTGAAGACCACAACTCGCTTGCATGCTGTCAGGTAAAGTATCAACCGATATGCGAAGTAGAAGAACGAAGCCAATCTTATGTCTGAAAACTTGTCTACATACTACAGGTCAAAATATGCCCTCAGGCAATTTTATTGTGAAGCAGGACACAATAATTACTTGGGGGGGAAAAAATCACCAAAAATCAACCAAATCACCTTTTGAAAATGTGTTGGGTGTAGTAGTTGCCAAATTGTGTACTTTCTACAGGTTGAATGTTGACCCTAGGTCATATTACTGTGAAGACATTACTACACTTAACAGATTTTGAAAATGTGCTTTGGTTTATTTTTTGTTTCTGTTATTTTTTTTCAAGTAATTATTGTGTCAAGCGTCACAGTAATATGACGTAGGGGCAAAATTTAACTTGTAGTAAGTTGACATATTTATTTGGCAACTACTACGGCCAACAGATTTTTTTTTTAAGTGCTTTGGCTGATTTTTGGTGATTTGTTTTTAAGAAATCATTGTGTCCAGCTTCACAGTAATTTGACCTGGGGGGAAATTTGACCTGTAGTAAGTAGGGACATTCCTTTGGCAACTACCATGCCCAATAGAAGTTAAAACGTGTTTTTGTTGAGTTTGTAGACGGTCCCTCACATAGACGGTAGCCACAGAACGAAGTTTGCAGCCTTGTGAGCAGCGTTGTTGCTTATAAATCGATGTACTATTTTATTGGATAGCCATTAAGAAGTTGCACTCTCGTTAACATAGGTCAAGTTATGTGAGCAAAATGCTTGGTTGAGTCTTAATGCGGGAAAGTTAAAACCGGAATGTCGGGCGAATTTTAAATGATGAACCAACTTATGTTTGCTCATTTCCTTCTTCATACATTTCTCAAACCAAAACAAACTACGCCCATGTCTGTTTAGCAATTTTCAAACCAGTGAGAAAAACGCACTCTTTTCCTTGCTGCTTTCAGGTGGCTATGGCTGTGCTAGAGGGACTTATTCAGGTCCCCAGTGCATTTCCACTACTGGTTGCTGTGCTGTTGTTGATGTTTGTCTATCTTCACTCAATGGGCTCAAGCAACGCGGAGAAAGGAAAGGCACCTCCAGGGCCCAAACCACTGCCTGTTCTTGGTAACCTGCTGTTGCTAAACCTGAGAAAGACAAACGATTCACTTTGTGAGGTTAGGACTAATGTTACTGTTGTGTGACCGCACCATCACATCACCTGGAGCAGTGGGCAACCTGCCTTCAGAAGCTACACTACACATTTACTAAACCTGCTGATTCTAACCAGCGCAGCTTTTCTGCCAGAAAGAGCTGAAAACATGTCTATTAAGCTAGAACCAGGTGATTTGGAATATTGATGGTGGATTGTTGTTTCTAAATCCAGGTTGCCTGTTATTAACCTGGATGATGATAACATCTTCCTCATCGTGCTCTGTATGGTATTCTACTAAAGACTACAACAGTGTACATTAAACTGTTCAAACTGATTCTTGTTACTTTGATGCCCCACAGCTTTCCAAAAAGTTTGGTTCTGTCTTCACCATTTACTTCGGTCCCAAGAAAGTGGTCGTCTTGGCGGGATACAAGACTGTAAAGCAAGCACTTGTGAACCATGCGGAGGAGTTTGGGGACAGGGACATACCCCCTTTTTTCCTCAATCTTCACAACAAACATGGTAAGACAGACACCAGCTCTCCAGTCTCATGAAGCTTACTGCATCTGTGTTGAGTTGATCATTTTTTATGATCACATAAGAACCCAATTTTTAAAATAAATTAGTGTGAATCTGTCTCTGACTTGTTTATTGTGTTTGTAATTCTGCTTTTCCATCTTATTGGTTGATACAGGCATCCTATTTTCCAATGGGGAGAACTGGAGAGAGATGAGACGTTTTGCTCTCACAAACTTGAGAAATTTTGGAATGGGCAAAAGAAATGGTGAGGAAAAGATCATAGAGGAGACTCAGCACCTCATACAAGTGTTTGAGAAATTTAAAGGTAAGATCAACATCTGAAGTTTTTAAAGGAATCATTATCATCTAGTCAGATCTTGCTTAAATTTGTTTGATACATAATTCCATGACATTACCAGGCAGCTTACCTGCAATCCTACATAATTTGCCTATGACGAAAAAAGTGCATTAAAGCTCACTTTTTAAATAATGACCACCTATTTTTTCAATGTTGAAGCTATACTTGTGGTTTAAATCTTTGACTTCCTAATCATGGGACATAGTAAAAATAATAGCAAGGTAGGAAGGTTTATAGCATATTTCATTGTGCCTAACATAACTGCAAGGGGAAAAAAATATAAAAAGAAGACCTATTTTTTTGCATAGTGTAAGTAATGGTGTACTGTGAAAATACATATTTGCACACAAAAAAATAATGTTTAAAATGATGCAACTTTTAACAACAACTTTTTGGTTACCACCTTTCTTTTACACCACCAGGTGTGGCGTTTGATACAACACAGCCAGTTAACTGCGCCGTCTCCAATATCATCTGTGCTATTGTGTATGGCAGCAGATTTGAGTATGATGACCCCAAGTTTAAGGTCATGGTTGCCAAAGCCAATGAGAACATTCAGCTTGCTGGCTCTGCATCTGTGCAGGTATGCATGCCAAATTACAGCGTTTTTCTCTTGCATACTCACAATCACAATCGCTGGAACATTCTTAGACAAATTAATGTGTTCTTTAGACTCTGAGGACCATTCAGTGGTCGACTAAAGTAAAGTCTTGGTTAATCCCTGATCTTGGCTCTTCATCTGTTTAACTTCACAACATCATAGCTGCATTTTTTCTTCGAGGCTTCAAAGTGGCAACTTGGCTAATATGGTTCAGTGTAACTGTTTAGTTTAATCTGTTTAGTATCATCTATTCAATTGAATTCTCTCTGAATGAAAATCTCGATTATTTCCTGATCTTGACTCTCCATCAGCTTAAGGACATTCAGGACATTATGATGGCAACTTCTTTTCTGTAAGACTTCACGGTGGCAACTTTGCTGAAATGGCTCATTGTAACTGTGTTGGTGTTTTCACTTAAGCTCTACAACGTGTTTCCCTGGATGAAGCCACTGCTGAAGAATGTTGCGCGTGTCCTGAAGGGCGTTAGCGACAACCTTAAAGAGATACAGGGTTACATCAACAACCTACAAGAGACGCTAAACCCACAGGACAGCCGTTGCTTTATAGATTCTTTCCTCATCCACAGGCAGAGTAAAGAGGTAGAGTACCATCTATTTCATTAGAACTGTAAAATATTCATACTTTAAAAAAAAAAATGGAGTGGTTTATTTCATGTGTGGAGTGTCTGTTTTAATTTCATTTTCTAACTGATTATGTCTTGTTTCTGAAGTTTTTTTGTGCGTATGGAACTTTCTAGCTTTGAGCGTATGGTTTTTGTTTCTGACTAAATCTCCTAGAAACTGGAGCAAAAGGACAGTCTCTTCAATGAGAAGAACCTGCTGTTCTGTGTAGCCAACCTGTTTGGGGCAGGCACAGACACCACCGGGACTACACTGCGCTGGGGAATGCTGCTTATGGCGAAGTACCCTCACATACAGGGTAAGGGCACCAACCTACAGCCAGTGCCATCATGTCTCTAGTCTGACAGAAAGATAATGTCTCTGTCCAAAACTGACAAAACATCACCATTTGAGCTCAGATACCAACACCCATTTGCCCAAATCAAGCACTGCCTTTTCTGTCTTTCTCCTTGGTTTGACCACTTTGTTTGTTGTCCATAAAATTAAGAGCAAGTCCAGAAGGAGATTGACAGGGTGGTCGGTGGCCGTCAGCCAGTCCTGGAGGATAGGAAGAGCCTGCCCTACACCGATGCAGTGATCCACGAGATACAGAGAATAGCCGACATCGTGCCCCTAAGTCTTCCCCACATCACCAGCTGTGATGTCCATTTTCAGGGCTTCTTCATAGAAAAGGTACAGTTGTGAAATGCCACTACACGACCCCTAACTACAATACACTGATATCGTAAGTCTTGAGCTAACCTGGACCTAGAATAGAAATTTCAGTTGCTGCCACTAGTGTACGTCTAGATTTCTGGTCTAGTGTACCAGCTGAAAGGGAGTAAATATGTAATACTTCTACATTGACTGTTGATGTATATTTATTTTACTACCTTCCTCTCTCCCATCATCAGGGCACAACTGTCATCCCCCTGCTCACATCTGTGTTGAGGGATGAGTCTGAATGGGCCAAACCCTACGTGTTCCACCCAGAACACTTCCTGGATGACCAGGGGCGCTTTGTCAAGAGAGAGGCTTTCATGCCCTTCTCTGCAGGTACACAGACTCATTCTACAGGACATTCCAAACAAATGGCATGATTTATATATATAATATCTGAGTGTCCGTCCAGGCACCCTCAGACTCACAAAGTCTTAAATATCGCGAGAAGCTGGATCACGTTAAAGAACTTTATTTACCTTGATGGACATGGCTACTTTTGTATTCGACAGTTACTCTGATCAGTTTAGTTGAAAACGCATGCACAGGGTGAGGGAAGGAAAAACTGTCCATTTTAATGACAGTGTCTATTAATATGGAAACACTCGGGGGAGCTCCATTGAAAAACGTGCATTCAAAATTGTGTAGTATCTCTTTAAGCATTAACTTAGCTAGTGACCCCAGGCCACCCAGCACCTAATTAGTGCACAAATCACTCCAGAATAGTTGGAATTGATGTTGCCTAATTTGTGCAGTAAATGGTTGGAACTGTTGTTGCCTAATTTGTGCACCAATGAATTAATAAGCAGTTTTTATTTGACACGAGGCAAAACTAACAGTTGTCAGCTTCACACAGGTGTTTTGGTGTTTTATAATTTCCAGTTAAAAAAAACACTGAATTGAGTTGAGTTGAGGTGTGCAGCTCTTTATATTTCTATCTTTCCCACAGGCCGCAGGGTGTGTCTGGGAGAGAGTCTGGCCAGGATGGAACTCTTTCTCTTCTTCACCTCTCTCCTTCAGCGCTTCCGTTTCACTGCTCCCCCTGGTGTCTCGGAGGATGAGCTGGACCTCACGCCCATACTGGGAATCACACTTAACCCCTCTCCCCATAAACTGTGTGCAGTGAGTCGCTCCTAAATGTCTTGTGGTTCTTTAATGTGAACTGTGCATGTTATAATGTGTAACCGAAGGTTCCCTTTTTGTCTCAACAATTGGCAGAGAGTGCACCAGTTTTGTGTCTTCACATTTTTTTGTGTTTGTTTAATTTGTGCATTTGTTGCACGGAGGACGTTTTCACTTTGGTGTGAAATATTTCTGTATCAGACTATGATGTAAAAAATAAAGTACAGGCCAAAAAAGTAATTGAGAACATTTTTATTATTTTTAAATATTACTTTGTCAAAAATGTATTGTCAATGAACACCTTTTAAAATAAAAAGTCAAAGATGTGATATAGCGATATTGTGATCTTGAACATTCCAGAGCACTTTAAGCAAGCTTGTCTGTTGCAGTGCCTTTTTACAGTTCATCACAGTTTGTCTTCAAATGGGTACTCAATAACATTGAAGATGTCTTGGTTAATCAGTTCTTTTTGACCACATGCCTTAACTTAGCTTAAAGTATAACTCAAAAAGTTCATGGTAACAGTTTTAATCTTTCTGTTATGTTTGTTTTTTAGAAAGAGCAATGATGTACAAAACTTGACTTGACATCTGTCACACGAGTCACTGCTTATGCTAGTGACCACTTTACTAGGTTTTTTCACAGACACTGTCTATAGACAACCTGATGTATATTTTGTAATAAAGATCCCTGTAATTCACCATGTTTTGATGTCAATTTCTTGCTTGGAGGAATACAAATGCCAATTTCCTCATTTGGATTACAATCAGAATCATCAGACTCAGAATGGCCCTTGATCGCTTTACATTACATGTCATACAGCTGACACTCTCATCCGGAGCAACCTAATAAATTAGGTACAGGGATAGTACCGCTGGAGCAATGTGGGGTTACATGCCTTGTGTCAATGGCACCTTAGCCATGGAAGAGGGTGCACTGGTTATTCACTCCCCCACCCACATTTTTCCCACTGGTACAGGATTGGAACTTACAATCTTCTGACTAACTCCTTAACCATTAGGACACAACCCGAAATGAACTGGATTTACATTTTTCACATTTCTTCTTTCCTCTTCCCTTTTACCCTTGTTAATTAGTGCCTTTCATTTATATTCAAAACATGTTCACTCATCTGTTGTTTTTTACAGTGTTAAAGCCTGATTGGTGAGTTTTGAGTTTTGGCTCTAAGTGTCTCAGCACCTGACCTTTGCGTTTAAACATCCACACATGAAAGTGAATGAATGATTTTTTTAACCTTTAACAGCCTTTGCTTACTGTTCATAGTGTATAGTGATTATAGTTGTTTTCCCCAATACAAGCAATATAAATGTTTTAAAGTTTGCACTGAAAAAGAAGGCGCAATTATCAACACTGTCAATCAATCAATCAAGTATTATCAACACTGAAATATATTACAGGACAAATATGGCTTTTTGTCATACTGACTAAGTCATTATCTTATCATGATCTGTGAATGCATCACGTCTCCCATGTGACTGCTGGTAAGGCCACTGGTTTAGGCCTACATGAACATGGCTTCATGAAATGTGGACACTGACTGTATATCCAGGCTTGTTTTCAAGAGTCTTAGATTACCATCTAGTGGTTAAAATTGACTGTGTTTAAATGAACCGTGAAAGCCAGAGTGTATATTACAAAGGTGGTTAAGTAGAGTGGTTAAGTAGTAAGAAACATACTACTCACAAAAGGTTAGTGATATCTGGTATTTGGGTTATAAAGAAGTTTGTCCGTGTAGGTAACAGTGTTGCACTTTTCAGTTTATTTTAAGAATAATAATAAAAAAAACATCAGAAGTGCAACACTGCTTGCCCATTTTACATGCTGATGCTGCTGGCATTTAGGTGGGTTCTTAAGATCTTTTCAACCTTAAATAACCTAAAACATCTAGAAAAGTAGATTCTGTGCCTCAAACTTCTTTTTCCATGAACAAATGCATGAAAATAAACTAATACAAGAAAAAGAAATTGAAGACAAAAAACTGGTGGAGTTGGAGAGACACAAAAGGGAATGATCCACTCAGTTACAGATTATTGCATACACAGCTGCTGTGACACAAAACCATGAGAAACTTAGGAGCGGCTCAATGCACACAGTTTATGGGGAGAGGGGTGAAGTGTGAATCCCAGTATGGGCGTGAGGTCCAGCTCATCCTCCGAGACACCAGGGAGAGCAGTGAAACGGAAGCGCTGAAGGAGAGAGGTGAAGAAGAGGAAGAGTTCCATCTTGGCCAGACTCTCTCCCAGACACACCCTGCGGCCTGTGGGCAGAAATAGAAATATAAAGAGCTGCACACCTCAACTCTATTCAATTCAAAGTTTTTTAACCAGAATTTATAAAACACCATAACACCTGTGTGAAGCTGACAACTGTTAGTTTTGCCTCGTGTCAAATAAAAACTGCTTATTAATTCATTGGTGCACAAATTAGGCAACAACAGTTCCAACCATTTACTGCACAAATTAGGCAACACCAATTCCAACTATTCTGGAGTGATTTGGGCACTAATTAGGTGCTGGGTGGCCTGGGGTCACTAACTAAGTTAATGCTTAAAGAGATACTACGCAATTTTTTGCGCTTTTTTCTAGCTTCTCGCGATATTTAAGACTTTGTGAGTCTGAGGGTGCCGGGACGGACACCCAGATATTATATATATAAATCGTGCCATTTGTTTGGAATGTATTGTAGAATGAGTCTGTGTACCTGCAGAGAAGGGCATGAAAGCGTCTCTCTTGACAAAGCGCCCCTGGTCATCCAGGAAGTGTTCTGGGTGGAACACGTAGGGTTTGGCCCATTCAGACTCATCCCTCAACACAGATGTGAGCAGGGGGATCACAGTTGTGCCCTGATGATGGGAGAGAGGAAGGTAGTAAAATAAATATACATCAACAGTGAATGTAGAAGTACTGCATACTTACTCCCTTTCAACTGGTGCACTAGCCCAGAAATCTACACATACACCAGTGGTAGCAATTGAAATTTCTATTCTAGGTCCAGGTTAGCTCAAGACTGATGATATCATTAATTTCTCCAGTACTAAAAGCAATACTGTTAACATCAGAGGGCCACACTGTATTTTCAGGACACACTGTATTTCTGGCTTTTTAAATACCTACCTGCATCTTAATTTCCCTTAGTGGGACACACTTCAGTGGATCAACACTTCACAACTGTACCTTTTCTATGAAGAAGCCCTGGAAATGGACATCACAGCTGGTGATGTGGGGAAGACTTAGGGGCACGATGTCGGCTATTCTCTGTATCTCGTGGATCACTGCATCGGTGTAGGGCAGGTTCTTCCTATCCTCCAACACAGGCTGACGGCCACCGACCACCCTGTCAATCTCTTTCTGGACTCGCTCTTAATTTTATGAACAACAAACAAAGTGCTCAAACCAAGGAGAAAGACAGAAAAGGCAGTGCTTGATTTGGGCAAACGGCTGTTGGTATCTGCGCTCAAAGCTCAAATCACTTTACTCCTCCTTAGATGGCACTGGCTGTAGCTTGGTGCCCTTACCCTGAATGTGAGGGTACTTCGCCATAAGCAGCATTCCCCAGCGCAGTGTAGTCCCGGTGGTGTCTGTGCCTGCCGCAAACAGGTTGGCTACACAGAACAGCAGGTTCTTCTCATTGAACAGACTGTCGTTTTGCTCCAGTTTCTAGGAGATGTAGTCAAAAACAAAAACATGACTGAGTTCCATATGCTCAAAGCTAGAAAGTTCCATACGCACAAAAACTTCAGAAACAAAAAATAATCAGTTAGAAAATGAAATTAAAACAGACACTCCACACATAAAATAAACCACTCCATTTTTTAAATAAAGTATGAATATTTTACAGTTCTAATGAAATAGATGGTACTCTACCTCTTTACTCTGCCTGTGGATGAGGAAAGAATCTATAAAGCAACGGCTGTCCTGTGGGTTTAGCGTCTCTTGTAAGTTGTTGATGTAACTCTGTATCTCTTTAAGGTTCTCGCTAACGTTCTTCAGGACACGCACAACATTCTTCAGCAGTGGCTTCATCCAGGGAAACACGTTGTAGAGCTAAAGTGAAAACACCAACACAGTTACAATGAGCCATTTCAGCAAAGCTGCCACAGTGAAGTCTTACAGAAAAGAAGTTGCCATCATAATGTCCTGAAGTTAAGCTGATGGAGAGTCAAGATCAGGAAATAATCAAGATTTCCATTCAGAAAGAATTCAATTGAATAGATGATACTAAACAGATTAAACTAAACAGTTACACTGAACCATATTAGCCAAGTTGTCACTTTGAAGCCTCGAAGAAAAAAATGCCGCCATGATGTTGTGAAGTTAAACAGATGAAGAGCCAAGATCAGGGATTAACCAAGATTTTACTTTAGTCGACCACTGAATGGTCCTCAGAGTCTAAAGAACACATTAATTTGTCTAAGAATGTTCCAGCGATTGTGATTGTCAGTATGCAAGAGAAAAACGCTGTAATTTGGCATGCATACCTGCACAGATGCAGAGCCAGCAAGCTGAATGTTCTCATTGGCTTTGGCAACCATGACCTTAAACTTGGGGTCATCATACTCAAATCTGCTCCCATACACAATAGCACAGATGATATTGGAGACGGCGCAGTTAACTGGCTGTGTTGTATCAAACGCCACACCTGGTGGTGTAAAAGAAAGGTGGTAACCAAAAAGTTGTTGTTAAAAGTTGCATCATTTTAAACATTATTTTTTGTGTGCAAATATGTATTTTCACAGTACACCATTACTTACACTATGCAAAGAAATAGGTCTTCTTTTTATATTTTTTCTCCTTGCAGTTATGTTAGGCACAATGAAATATGCTATAAACCTTCCTACCTTGCTACTATTTTTACTATGTACCATGATTAGGAAGTCAAAGATTTAAACCACAAGTATAGCTTCAACATTGAGAAATAGGTGGTCATTATTAGAAAAGTGAGCTTTAATGCACTTCTTTCGTCATAGGCAAATTATGCAGGATTGCAGGTAAGCTGCCTGCTCATGTCACAGAATTATGTATCAAACAAATTTAAGCAAGATTTGACTAGATGATAATGATTCCTTTAAAAACTTCAGATGTTGATCTTACCTTTAAATTTCTCAAACACTTGTATGAGGTGCTGAGTCTCCTCTATGATTTTTTCCTCACCCTTTATTTTGGCCATTCGAAAGTTTCTCAAGTTTGTGAGAGCAAAACGTCTCATCTCTCTCCAGTTCTCCCCATTGGAAAATAGGATGCCTGTATCAACCAATAAGATGGAAAAGCAGAATTACAAACACAATAAACAAGTCAGAGACAGATTCACAATAATTTATTTTAAAAATTGGGTTCTCATGTGATCATAAAAAAATGATCAACTCAACCCAGCTGCAGTAGGTGACTGAGGAGCTCACAGGTTTCTGTCTTACCATGCCCTTCAGTAACATCACGGAAAAAAGGGGTCACCTCCCTGTCCCCAAACTCCTCTGCATGGTTCACAAGTGCTTCCTTGACAGTCTTGTATCCCGCCAAGACGACCACTTTCTTCGGACCGATGTAAATAGTGAAGACAGAACCATACTTTTTGGAGAGCTGTGGGTCATCAAAGTAACAAGAATCGGTTTAAACCATTTAATGTACACTGTTGTAGTCTTCAGTAGAATACCATACAGAGCATTAACCACAATGAGGAAGATGTTATCATCTAAGACTAAGACGACCACTTTCGTTAGACCGAAGTAAACGGTGAAGAGGAGACATTAATCACAATGAGGTAGATGTTATCATTTGTTACTATTATGTAACTTAGTCTAACCTCACAAAGTGAATCATATGGCTTCTTCAGGTTTAGCGGCAGCAAGTTACCAAGAACAGGCAGAGGTGTGGGTCCTGGAGGTGCTTTTCCTTTCTCCGTGTCACTTATGCCTGTGGAGTGAAGATAGAGCAGCAACAACAAGAGCACAGCAACCAGCACTGGATATGCACAGGTGATCTGAATAAGTCTCTCTAGTAAAGCCATAGCCACCTGAAAGCTGCAAGAAAAAATAAAAGTTTCATTCACAAGCTTTAGAAGTGCTACACAGAGAGAAGTCTATGGGTTCATAGAGAATTGTCTGTGATAGTCAATGCATGTCTGTCCTCACTACTGACATACAATACACAGCCAATCAAATGCTATTTAAATGTCATTTAAAGGTTAATACTAAACTAAACCACCCAAAAGATGAACACACTTCTGCTAGCTAATGAGTCACCTGCTCACTTCAGTTCAGTAGTTGACACAGCTTGAAGAGTGCAGCAGTGTGACCTGAGTTCTGCACTGCAGTGCAGATTTCAGTAGATAGAGGGCTTGCCATAATGACTGTGTGAATGTCAGTATGCAGTGGTCTCCAAATGTCAGCCCATACTGTATGTCCGGCCCGCGTTATCAGTCCTAAACTGTATAATTGCTTAATCTGAATTTACCTGCCTATCTGTACAGTTGATTGTGTAATATTACAGAAAGCATTTTTGAGGAAAACATCTGTGCCACTTGCTTATAGCTCAGAAATACAGTACAAAATGTCAGCAACATTACTTTTCCCCATTTTGCCCAAAAAAAGACACGATCGGTCTTAACATATTTTAAAAGATTCCTACTTCCCACCCTCTCAAACATGTGTGACTTTGGCATGGGTGAGAAACGATCTTAGATAAAACCTGATGCCTAATGTATTTGGAAGTTTCAAAGGCAAGTACACGAACACAACTCAATTATGTATGCATGCATGACTGAATGTGACATTAAGTTCCCAATTTTTACCCTACATTCTTAAGGTGTGCTTTATACAATTATATTTTCCCAGGTTGTTTTGGTTAGGTTTAATTTCTGTTACGTTCCAGTTGTTCCACTGTGATTTCAGATGCAGACCATGGCGAAATATTCTCTTATGCCTTAATTATACATTAAACTCTACACACGCAGATTTGATCCAGCTACTAGTCTTTCAGTTTGCAAAGCATGCAGAAACACCGTACAAAATGTTCTTAATTCGTACAAGTCAGTGGTGTAGAGATGGCTAATGGTTAATGCTACATTCCACACAGGAACACTTTATTCTTCCGTTGGGCTGATGTATAAGGTTTTAAGTTTTGACAAAGTCTACAAAACAGTCTGGAAAAAAGTGTGAAATGTGCAAACGCTTACAGCAGTCAACGATATATAAAGCTTGTGAATGGAAGTTTATTTTTTGCTTGCAGCTTTCAGGTGGCTATGGCTTTACTAGAGAGACTTATTCAGATCCCCTGTGCATATCCAGTGCTGGTTGCTGTGCTGTTGCTGTTGCTGCTCTATCTTCACTCCACAGGCATAAGTGACACAGAGAAAGGAAAAGCACCTCCAGGACCCACACCTCTGCCTGTTCTTGGTAACTTGCTGCTGCTAAACCTGAAGAAGCCATATGATTCACTTTGTGAGGTTAGACTAAGTTACATAATAGTAATATCTCACATCATGGATCTGGATGATAACATCTACCTCATTGTGATAAATGTCTCTTACCTAACTGTACTGTAGGTTCCAAGAGTTGATGTTTATGTATTTTGTATTTGTGTTTCATTGCTTTGATGCCCCACAGCTCTCCAAAAAGTATGGCTCTGTCTTCACCATTTACTTCGGTCCGAAGAAAGTGGTGGTCTTGGCGGGATACAAGACTGTGAAGGAAGCACTTGTGAACCATGCGGAGGAGTTTGGGGACAGGGAGGTCAACCCTTTTTTCCGTGATGTTACTGAAGGGCATGGTAAGGCAGAAACCTGTGAGCTCCTCAGTATATATATTTGCCTTTATTATGATAGGACAGTGAAAAGCAGGACAGGAAGTGAGCGGGAGAGAGATGGGGTAGGGTTGGGAAATGACCCAGGTTTCAAACCTGGGTCCCCATGGGCACTTGCCCATTCATGCTACAGGTGGTCTATGCACTGCGCCACAGCACCCCTGTAACGATATATTTTTAAATAACCAGTGTTTTTTTTTCCTAAAATAGCTTCATGACTTAAATGCTACCCTCAGGATATGGTCTTAAAAGTCTGTAATGACATCAACATGCAGTTCTGCACATCACACCCACTGTAACAAGTCTTACCTAGTTCAACACATTCTTCAAGTGTAACACACCCTCACATTGTATTGTATTACTCACATGTTGATCACAGTTATGACTATATATCTGACAAATAAAATAACTTGAACTTTAACACTTTTTCAAAAGTTAAAGCGCTACAACATTACACATTCATATTTGAAACATAGCTTGTAATTACACTACACTCAATATCTTGCTTTGTAATTGTCTAAATTGCATTGAACCTCCCATACTCAATGGGCACAACCTTCTTTAAGACCACACCACATTTTGTACACTTTCATGTGTAGGAGACGCTGTTTTTTCATGAAATGTGAAACTAGTATCTGTTTTAGTTACATTTTGTTAAAAACTCGTCAACAGTTGCAACTAAAACGACCATTTTTTTTTAACTTTGGGCTGTCAAGGTGTATACACTTAGTACATAAATGGTCATTTGGTGTCTAGCACCACCTAGGGAAACTTGTACATGTAAAAATTGAATCACTAGTACACTGTAAAGACGGATATAATATATTTTAATTAAAGTGAACTTTAAAAGTTTAAGTACAATATTCATGTACTTAAACTTTTAAATTATCTTTAATTAAAATATATAGTTAATGTACTCAAAACTATTGACGTAATCAGTTACATCAAAAGTTTTGAGTTGTATTAACTTATCCGGGTTTACAGTGTATCTTGGCTGGAGAAAGTTATTATTGCATCAAATTTGCCATGTAGGACCACTACTCCAACCTCTTGAAGCACTGTCCCAGTATAAGACATCCAACTTGCAGTATACTTGTGTATAGTAATTGTGTTCTGTCCTTGTTTACTTTTGTACACACACTGCTTGTACTGTACTTTGTACAACTAAAAACGCTTTGGCAATGCAATGTGTATTTTTGTCATGCCAAAGCTCTGCTGAACTGAAGAGAGAGATAGAGAGATAGAGAGAGAGCGAGAGAGACAGACGGACAGAGAGACAGACAGACAGAGAGAGGGGGGGGGGGGTAGAGAGATAAAGACAGATAAAGACAGATAATATACTTCATAGTCAAACACTGAATGGTTTGTGTCTCATTTGTTGTCAATGATCAGAGGGGTTTCAATATGTCACTATGTAGCAAAATGCCTCCAAAGGAGTGGGCTTAAACATCATATTAATAAGGATTTTAAGGATTCTAGGCTTGTGTCTGTCACAGAAATCATATTTTGGCATGCATTCAGTTAATCTGAATAGAACATCTGAAACACATGACACCCATGAGCCATTGTTACTGGAATTTGCTATTGTAAGGTTACAGTTCTTATGTTTGTTGAGTTTTTAAAAAGTTGTACACCCTGCGGTGCATTCAGGGCTTTTATAACAACATCTGGGTCAGAAGCCCTGAATGACTTTTGGTGTATTCTAGAACGCATTCTTAGTCACTTGCCCTGGGGATGTAAACTCGACTTTACGTAGATTTCTGCAGGCTGCATTAACTCCACCTCCGAACTTTCACCCATAACAACCCTAAAATCCGCCGCCACTTTTTCATTTTACCTGTGAATATTGCAAAGACACATCGAACGACTTTCAAGGTAACCTGCATCGGGGAAGTGCAGATAAGGACAGGAGCCTACTTCGAACGGAAAGTATCACAGCAAACATTTTCGCCGTGATTACAATCAGTGTTTTAGTGAACGCGACACCACCTCCGTGGAAGAGTGAGTGAGCAGGAAGCTATAACCTGCGCATTTGATAGTTTCTTAGTACTGACGCAGTTTTGCTAAACAAAGTAATTTACTCTGTGAGCTAGGCCTACTAGAGCTTGATAGTAATAAATCGACGTACAGCTGCCGGCAGCCTGAAACCTTGTCTAACCAGTGTCCGTTAAATCAATGGCAGCCTATGAACCAAATCCAACTGTAAATCGGTCTTTGTAAAAGCTGCTTTTCTGTAAGGACTCAACAACCACTAGTCAAAGCGAAGTCAAAGTCCACACATCTATTATTTTCCTCCAAGAAATGTGTTTTGTAAAAAAGTACCTGATAGGTTTGCATAGCTTAGGCTACTAGTCAACTTTTGAAGTGGATCAAAAATTCATGATTTCTATAACACCAGCTGGCATTACAATTTAAGTAGCCTATAAACTGTTCACCTGGTGTCTCGGCAAGGTCTTTGCAAAAGATTGCCATTCTTCACGGATTTCGATGCTCACCAGATATGGTTGTTTGATGCTAGGTGTGAAATGTATATAATGTTGTTGTATGCTAAAGGTTTTACCCTTTAACTTTAATCATAATGAATTTAATTACACAGAGATGTTTTAACCCATACTTTTACTGAACCACTGATGAGCTTCCTGTGTGTGCTATAAAATACGTTCCCCACTGCTATATATAATATTCCATATTAATTTACCATTGTCGTAGCACAATTTCTAAAACTACTCATTCTGATAGCAAAACCCCTCACTGAGTTCGCAAAACTAATAGCAGAAACTCTGCTTTGCACTCAGTTTGTACATTTGTAACACACAATCCACTGCACAGCACTCTTTTTGCAAAACTGTAAACACCACTCACTGCTTTACACACAACTTGCAAATAATCAACACACTCTTAGCAAAACTATACACAATCGTGGCTATTATTTAAACCATTTTGCCAACTTTCTGGCCAAACTGACACACGTGAAAACTCTTTTATATAAATAATTCACTTTGCAATCAGCCTGAGCACTAGCAATACAGTAAGCCACAGGTAAGCTTTTGAGGTGGAGTACAATGTTGGAATAAAGAAGAGTGAGAGTTAGAGAGGAGCATGATGATGTGGAGGTGAAAAAGCAAGAGGGAGAGGACGACGAGGACAAGGAGGTGGTTAGAGGAAGAGGATGAGGAGGTGACAAAGTAAAAGGAGGACGAGGTAGGGAAGAGGAAGGGGAAGGAAGAAGAGTAAGAAATAGAGTTTTTGATGACATCAGAGCTACTTTAGTGGACAGTGGAATGACCCTGAGGGAAGCTGGCCAATGGGTTCAGCCTAACCTGAGCCGCTACAGTGTAGCAAGCATTATAAGGTGTAAGGCTATAGTATCATTGGTACTGAATCTGGAAGTGCATACTCTAGTCTAGGGCTGTGCATGGGCCTGCTGTGCTGCATTTGTTTTGTCTTTTCCAGAGAGTGATGGAGCTAAAGGCAGATGCCATAGGTCATGAGCTGATTCTTGTGGATGAGGCAGGTTTCAGCCTCACTATAACGAGGAACATTGTTAGACACCGTGCCATAATCAATGTCGGACAACATGGTAACATAACTATGTGTGCAGCTATAAGTCAAAATGGTGTTGTTCCCATTCTCTGCCTTGCGCTAGAAGGTCTATGACCATCATCCACATCAATGCATGGACCTTCTACAGGCAATGGAGGAGGCATACGGGGATATTGTAGTAAAGGGGAAAAAGTCACCCCACCTAGCTTTGAACCCAGGTCTCCAGGGTATCAAACATGCACTTTGACCACAACACCACAAAGCCAGGTTTGTTGGTATGGTAGTCAGAGCATACACACAACCCTAGTGATGGCACGCCATCACAGACATTGACTAGGCCTGACATGTCATGATACTGCACTCCAGAGATATTTTTTGTCAGTGCCTTTGACTAGAAGACATTACAGCTGATGTTGACAAAATTTTGTGGCTGGACCCAGAGAGATGACAAGATGTAGACTTCTTGTTTTTTTCTCTCTCAGTGAAATTACTGTATGTTTTCTTGTGTTTTCACTTGGAAAAAAAATGTTTGTATTGATATGTGTAAATGAACATCCATACTTGAACTTTGAATCCCTGTGTGTTGAGTTGGATCCCTGTGTATGACTTCAAACTCAAAATATCTTGTGCACAGAGAAACCAAAAGCCAGATGTGTTTTTCATTGATACCATTAGCGTGTAGTTGCCACATTGTGTGCTAATTGATATGATGGTTTGTGTTAACTGTTTGGTACAAAAACACCATTTTTCAAAGGCTTGCAGAGTTAAGCAAGATGTGTTAGCTTTTGCAAGGTATCTACAATGTTTTGCTGATTTGGTGAAAGGTTTTGTTATTTGTGTGTAAAGTTTTGCAAAAGCCAATAGGTGCAAAAAATGTGCTTAAGCGATCAGAAAAAACTGTAACTGGATGTGCCTTGCTGAGTTGCAAGTCAAGTCACGTTTATAGCGCATTTCATACATTAAGGCAGTTCAATGTGCTTAACAAAAATAAAAGCAAAGGACAAATTAAAAACATAAAAGATAAAAGATAAAATGAGTGTAACCAACAGATGTGTCTGCTGTGATCTTAAAGACCTAGTTGGTACACTTATACAAGAACATATACAACAAGTATTTTGGTCCCAACCCATTTAGTGTTTTAAACACAAGAAGCAATGCCTTAAAGTCAATTCTATAACTTAGTGGGAGCCCGTGCAGGGAACAACCTTGCTGCTGCATTTTGGACCAGTTGAAGCTGTTTGATGGTCTTTTTAGGAAGGCATGTACAAGTTTTTCTAGATCTTGTTTTGACATAAGACAGCTAAGTTTGGTAATGTTTTAGGTGAGAAAATGCAGATTTAGTGACTGCCAATAAAGACACCAAGGTTTTTAACAGTATCTTTTGCTTTAAGCCCTTTAGTCTCAAGAGCAGTGGCGATCCTAAGTCTTTCTTTCTTTTTCCCAAATATAATTAATTCAGTTTTGTCTGCGTTCAGCTGAAGAAAATTGTTGGACATCCAGTTGTTTATTTGGTCAATACACCTGTAGAGAGACTCAAGCGGGACATAGTCATCAGGTGATAGAGCTAAGTAGATATGAGTGTCATCAGCATAGCTATGATAATCAATTGAGTTGTTGTTCATGATTTGTCCAAGCAGGAGCATATAGAGATTGAATAGTAATGGACCAAGGATTGAACCCTGAGGGACACCACAGGTCAAGGACACAGGTGCCGATGTATAGTTTCCAAAACATAGTGTTGCTCAACTGACCGCATAGAACAAATTGTGCTAAAGATGTTACAGTGAAAATGGAGAAGGAATGTGTTTTGCAGATAACAACTTTCACAAATGAAGTGGAAAGAGAGGAACTACCTTGATGTGACCTGGCTCACTATGGCTGAGAGAAGGATCTGGGAGTATCGGATTGATGTAGAAGTTCTGTTAGCTGCTTATGACGTTGTGTGCCTCAAGACCGATTTAATACATGTTTTGTAGAGACATCCACATGGCTTTGCTGGAAGGACTTCTACAGGTCTTTGGCACATACCCTCTACTGGCTGCTGTGCTGTTGCTGCTTGTCTATCTTCACTGCTCCGGCGTCAGCAATTCAGATCCGGAGGGCAAAGAGCCTCCCGGCCCCAAAGGGATTCCTGTTTTGGGAAACCTGCTGCAGCTGGATCTGAAGCGACCCTATAACACACTCTGCAAGGTGAGGTCCTGAGCCGAGACCTGTGAGTCTGTCTGCCTGAGTGGCTCATGGCCTGCCCTGCTGTGAGGTGAAACTTATCACAGCAATGAAAGGAGTTACTGCCTCACACGAGGCATATGGCATAGGCATTTCTGACAATGCACATACTAAGACTAAGACAAGACTGTCAAGGACACACTCTTCATAATTTGTTCATTGTTTTATTACTTGATTACTTGTCATGTTTACTCATCATTACTTGGCATGTTTATTACCTGATTATGTGTCATATATAGTAATAGATTAAAATACGTTTGCATAATGGCTACGTTAAAATTAGACTAACTTAAATGCTGAAATGCTGATTGATATTTAAAGTAGTGAGATCTGCCAAAGGACATGATTGAAAAGCCCATAGGGATATTGACCTTGTGAATAATGTGCTAGCTTTCTCTGTTTTAGGCTCTCTGGCATAGGTACTTATAATACTAAAACTATGCTACATTGTTTTAAAGTCAAAGTGACTGTTGGCTGTTGTGTGTTGGCTCTGTGTCCCACAGCTTTCCAAAAAGTATGGTTCTGTCTTCACCATTTACTTCGGCCCCAAGAAAGTGGTCGTCTTGGCGGGATACAAGACTGTGAAGCAAGCACTTGTGAACCAGGCCGACGAGTTTGGGGACAGAGACATAACGCCATTATTTCATGATCTCAACAAGGGTCATGGTAAGACAGACCAGCGGTTGATCATTTGTACGAATATGACTGACCAGAAATCTGCCAGACTGTACTCCTCTCTTTTTATGTGTGATCTGTGTCTGATGTCTGATCTGTGTCTGATGTAAATTTGTACAGCAAAAAGCTATTAAAGATTTAAAAAAACATCATGATGCACCTTCCTACTGTAATCCTAAAGTGTATAATTGATTAGTGTGAATTGTGTAATATTACAGAAAGCATTTTTGAGGAAAACATCTGTGCCACTCACGTATAGCTCAGGAACAGCAGTACAAAATGTCAGCGACATAACTTTTCCCCATTTTGCCCAAAAAGAAGACACTGTGTCTTAACATATTTTCAAGGGATCCTGTTTGCCAACGGAGAGAGTTGGAGAGAGATGAGGCGTTTTGCCCTTTCAAACATGCGCGACTTTGGCATGGGCAAGAAAGGGAGCGAAGATAAGATCATAGAAGAAACGCACTGCCTGATGGATGTATTTGAAAGCTTCAAAGGTGAAAGACAGAAAACCAATACGATTATGTACGTACAATTAAACCTGACACTGAGTTCTCAAAACACTTGTGTTTTTTTCTCTCACATTCTTTAGGTGAACCATTCGACACAACACAGCCAGTTAATTACGCCGTGTCCAATGTCATCTCTGCTATTGTGTATGGCAGCAGATTTGATTACGATGATCCCAAGTTCAAGGCCATGGTCAAAAGAGCTAATGAAAACATCAAGCTTACCGGCTCTCCTTCAGTGCAGGTGTTTGTTTTCAGAAATACTGCTTTTACTGGTCTACTTTGTTGTGTTTTTTTCCCATTGCACTGTGTTTTACTTATAAAATGCTGTGCTGTGAAAGACTTTGCTGTCACAGCTGGCCTATTCGTCAGTAAAATAAGAGTTACAGGTTAATGCAAGCTAATACCTCGATTACCCTGTGCTGTTTTTTTCTGTAATATACAATACATAAAGTCTTACATAAATTTGCAGGTTTGAGCATTAAAAGGGTAACTACTATGTAGTTAATACGTATTGTTCTGAAGAACAGTCTGCAAAAAAATACGCATGAAATACATAATGCACCCTCTTTGACATTTTCAGTGAACACCTACAGTAGGTAACGTTACAAAATGATGCCAGTGTTTTATGTTTTGTTTTGCAGTTACTAGCCTCATAACGTAAATATCTCTAAAGTTGTGGTCTTGTAAGTCGGCATGATGTGTGCTGTGCTTGTATCTGTAAGTCTTAGAAAAGTATGAAAGCATGGCACACATCTATATGTATGTTTTATTTATTTACTATTTCTTTACTATGCCTGTAGCTCTACAACATGTTCCCCTGGTTGAAGCCGTGGGTGAAGAACCTGCAGCTGATGCTGAGGAACAGTGCGGTGCAGCAGGAGGAGATGAAGAGGATCATCAGCGGTCTCCAAGAGACGCTAAACCCTCAGGACCTGCGAGGCTTTGTGGACTCATTCCTCGTCCGCAAACAGAATGCAGAGGTGAGGCGTCCTCCAGCACAACACATCGCATCTACTGTAACATGTCCCACAAAGTTTTAACACAACCCCCCCACTGTAACATATCCTATATAATACGCAATATCCGTCACAGTTCAACACATCCCATGCAGTTCTGCACATCACACTCACTGTAACAAGTTCAACACATTCTTCAAGTGTAACACATTGTACCCATTGCTCACATGTTGCTCACAGTTATGACTATATACAGTATGTGAACTTTAACACTGAAACCAATAGGAGTTTCACAAAGTTTCAACACCCCCCCCCCCCCTCCTGCCACCACACACACACTGTAACATATCCTATATAATGCACAATATCACTCACAGTTTAACACATCCAGCACAGTTCTGCACATCACTCCCATTGCAACATATCCTACACCACGCAGTGTGCAAAATCCCTTTACAATTTAATACATTCTACACAGCTGAATACATCACGCACACCCACTGCAACACATCAGACACAGAGTGTTACACATCCATCCAGTGTAAAATGCTGTCCTTGCTGCAGCACATGTGTAAGTGCAACATATCATATCTGTCAGTCAAACACACCCCACCAGTGCAACACATCATATCCAGTGCAATGTGCCTGTCAGTATAACCTTACATGTCAGTTCACCACATTCCACTGCAACAGACACTACTGAATGCTTAGATGCTTATCCTGTCGTTTATGCAAACATGGACCTGTCTCCAGGGAGCTTGGATAACCAATTTTCTGTGTAGAGACTCAGAGAGAGCAGGCTCAGTGGAAATTGGAACTTGCCCAGGGTTTTGAGGTGTGTCCCAACCCAGTGGGAGCGTTCTAGCCCTTGTCCCAGAGAATAACCATTATGTGCAATTATGTGC
This sequence comes from Setipinna tenuifilis, assembly GCA_030347295.1. Taxonomy (NCBI): domain Eukaryota; kingdom Metazoa; phylum Chordata; class Actinopteri; order Clupeiformes; family Engraulidae; genus Setipinna; species Setipinna tenuifilis. The sequence goes on along the minus strand of CM059266.1, from coordinate 11,852,515 downwards.
AATTACAATTTGGTAAACAGTAACTTTAGGAATATATAATCTGATGGCATTTCAAACAGATGTGCAAACTGCAGTGCTGTTGGTAAATACAGATATTGTATTTTTATGTACACAGTCTAAACATTTTCTGCTGTAGTAATGGTAATGGTACGTGTCCGTAAACTAACAAGAGTGAAGTGAACCGTCATTGAATCCCTTAGGAGTGTGAGCAGAAGGACTCCCTGTTCCATGAGAAGAACCTGACCTGCTGTGTGACCAACCTGTTTGCAGCAGGCACAGACACCTCAGGGACCACACTGCGCTGGGGACTACTGCTCATGGCCAAGTACCCCCACATACAGGGTAGGAGGGGCAACTAACCACAATGGGGCAACCAGACATTTGAGGCCCTATGAAAGAATACAATGTTGCGCTCTGATAATAATAATAATAATAATAATAGTGTTATTAGTAGTTATGTTGTTGTTGTTGTTAATAATACTGTTTAATGTTTAGATACTGATTTCATAAACTACATATAAAACATTTTGGGGAGTACCAATAGCAACATGCAACACCAGGGCTCAGATCACAAACACACAGATTGCTGTCAAAGTTTGATGTACTAGTTGATAAGGTAGAGGACAGCGAGTTGGCCAGATTCTGCCACTGCAGGATACTTTTGACTTATGCTGTTTCTGATTCTGTGCCATGTTGTAGTTTAAACCTGGACTGAAAGGTTTCATAAAGATTATGGCTCTGTAACCTGAGATGGTGGACCTGAGTTACTAACTGACTGAGTTGCTAACTAACAGTTTCTTAGGCACATTAACTGAATGTTAAGGATAACAACAAGACAATCCAACACTGAATATTTAACACCAAACTACTCTAATTCAGTTATGCTTCCTCACTGATGGAGCATTATGGTCTCCTCACTTTATGGACTACCACACACTCATGTCCACACACACACAGAAGATATTCACTCTGTCCAGTCATGGAGTTTCCCTCAGTAATCATATCGATACTTTGGAAAGAGGAAGTGGATGTCAATTGAAAGCCCCATAAAAATGAATGTGTTTTTGTTATACCACAGATGATTCTTGGAGACTCAGTCAGCACGGTGGTTGGAGAATCAGGACAAGGTTTTATTTTACATTGTGGATGTCAATTGAAAGCCCCATTAAAATAAATGTGTTTCTGACTTGTGTCACTCTCCAGACCGAGTACATGAGGAGATTGACAGGGTGCTTGGTGGCCGACAGCCTTCAGCTATAGACAGGAAGAGCATGCCCTATACTGACGCAGTGATCCACGAGACGCAGAGAGTAGCCAACATCGTCCCCTTGAGCCTCCCACACACAACCAGCTGCGATGCATATTTCCAGGGCTACTTCATCAAAAAGGTTTGTTCCCCTATGAACCCCAGTCCATAGAAGTACAGTATACAGCTACTTGAGGATTCAGTATAGGCCATTTGGTTTATTTATTTAGTTTTGATATTTAGTTTGGTTAGTAAACAAAGCAAAGAGTTGCTCACAACAACTTACTACTTGAAACCGTGCTTATTTTAATTTAAATAGTAGTTTAAATAAATGGTCAGGTAAATTGGTCCTCTTAAGATCCTTTTTTCCTTCAAGATTTTTCCCCTTCATGCTCTTCCATGATTTGGTGCTTTTTGACATCATCACACTGACATTTATATTACACCAAGCTTTACAGTGCTTAAGGGATGTATGTGTTGTTTGGATGTCCTGGAAACAACTGTTAAAGGCTCCTACATAGCATTTTACATCTCAATACCCCTGTGTTCTGATTTCCCTACCTTCATTTCTGTTATCAGGGCACAACTGTGATCCCCCTGCTCACATCTGTGTTGAGGGATGAGTCTGAATGGGCCAAACCCTACGTGTTCCACCCAGAACACTTCCTGGATGACCAGGGGCGCTTCATCAAGAGAGAAGCTTTTCTTGCATTTTCTGCAGGTACTTATTCAGTCAGTCATGTACTTGTCAACAGACAGACACCCAGGTTTCTGTTTGAACATTAAACAATCATTACCTCCGTCAAGTCGGTTATGTTTTTGGCTGCAGTCATCGGAATCAGCTCTGTCCAGTAGTATACAGAGGCATTTGACAGGATTCCTTACAGAGCATGCCTTGACGGAGGTCTGCACTCTCTGAATGCTTTATAGTTTGTGTTGTTTAAAGTAAGTAGTCTGCATTATCAAAATATTTGTTAAAGGTAAGGTATTTGACTAAAACCAGGCAAATCTACCTAAAGCAGTTTCTTGGTCCTGTCCATGTCATTTTACAATAACATTCTGACCATGGCATGGCCATATCGGTTTGCCCCATCTGTCCGGAACATATCCAACAGGTCCAACTTCTTTTCATGTTAGTTTAAAGTAAACATATCAATTGGATGTCATGACAGCTTTAGAAATATGTCGGTGGCACTGAACAATCAGGTTTCAATAACTTTAACGCTAATGTCTTGGCATCTTGTGTTCATGTTGTGTTTCGGCACTTTGTGTCTGTCCTCTGCTCCTAGGCCGCAGAGTGTGTCTGGGAGAGAGTTTGGCCAGGATGGAACTCTTCCTCTTCTTCACCTCTCTCCTTCAGCGCTTCCGTTTCACTGCTCCCCCTGGTGTCTCGGAGGATGAACTGGACCTCACACCAGCTGTTGGGCTTACACTGACCCCCTCCCCTCACAAGCTTTGTGCAGTGCGGAGGTCTTAAGCCCATGCGTTTCAAGGGTAGGGAGTAGACTGTCCACCATATATAGCACTATATTTAAAGGTGGAAAGCTTGGGCTTCAGGAAGTCTGATGGTCTGCCCTGAACAGCTGATTTAAATGTAGATAACTGCATTTGTGTCCGTACTTTTCAGAATAACAATTTAATATAATATAGTTTAATATAATTTTCCAGGCTAAAGAGTTATGCTAAAGAGAATCCGGTGAATGACTAGTGAGTAGACGGAACAGATACATGGCAGGGCCTGTTACTTTCTGCAGACAGACTTGTCTACCCTGGCTATATTAATAAGCATAGCATAGCAGTCCTACAAACATTTCAAATATACATATAGCTTGCTGTACGTTTTTAAAATGTACTGTGCTGATAAAGACCCAAACATATTGTGCTGATAAAACAAAAACACTTTTAAAAGGTCATAGGAATACTGAATGTGCCACATGGACTGCTGAATGCTGCAATGACTGCTGCCAGTTGTTGCTATTGAACTGTGACTGTACACTGGTGGGGAAAACACCGTAGAATGGGAATAACCTAATTACAAGGACTGCAGTTATCCATAGGTCAGAAATCACAGATATCCCCTTTCTGGTGTAGTATAGTCTTAATGTAAACGGTTTTGTAAGGTGTACTTTATAATCACGCCAACACTAAATGATCAGTTTCATTTGTTCACAGGCAGTTGCAATATTTGTCATTAATATTAAATATGAAATTTTTGCACTATTTGTCAATGTCTTCAAAAACATGTATTACACAAATGATTCATTTTATTTGAATTATCACATGGATTCAGTTTTTTGCAAATATATTTTGCTGGGTTGTGCTTAACCTCTCTGTTTGTACCTTCAAGTCAAACAATGTAATGAACCTAGTTCTAACGAACCTTTACTTTTTGTAATCTTTAAGAATACTTTTCCTGATTGTATAAATCATGGACATATGGAAAGAATAAAAATATCACCACCTGTTTTTGTCCATGTGTGATCTAAAGAAAGATGGTACAACCGACTCCCTAGCGTCAAATTTCTCCCTGCACGATACATCACGTGAAATTAACTAATTTACCGATTTTAATTTTATGAATTCTATGCATACTCCACGTCATCTACACACGAGGCTCTTCACCACTGCTGTGTTGCAATACCATATTTAAACCCGTTTTCTTTTAATGTACAGCTACAGTAATATATTTAAAAGTTATATTACCAGATTAGCATTCTTTAGGAAATCTCCCAAAAATGTATTTTTTCGAAATATTATCCTCCATAACAATACAAAAAGTGTATAAGTGATCCTAAAGGGGTAGAACTAGATATTCAATGATATTCCATTAGCCTTTGTCTGTGGTGACCCACTTAGCTTTTTTCAACTGAAAATATAAAATAAAGATTTAAAAAGTTTCCCCAGATACTTTAAGCAGTAATGCTCAGCTCTACAGTTGCTGTAAAAATCTGTTTTAGAACATCTTGTTTCTGCACATAAAAAGTCCATTCTAAATTGAAAAGGTGAACTGTGACCATTTGTTTACTCTGTGTTCAGATTTCAAGGGTTTAGCCCTTCAGACAATCAGCAAGGGAACAATTACGCTGTTGACCGTCAAACTCGACTTCATACTAAGGGTGCAGTCTACCAATAACATTAATAACACCAATAATACTAAGCACCATATCAAACACTTCCAACAACAATCAAATGTGCTTGCAAAAAGCTTTTTAATGCCATGTGAAAAGTGACTGTCGTTTTTAACAAAATCCTTTAGTGCCATGTAGAAAGTGACTATCAAAGTCTTGAGTAAAGACATGACCTAGAACACACCAGAAACACAAAACAGGAGGTCTGACGTAACCATGGGTGGCTTTTGTCCTCTGCTGCACAGGTGAACTCAACCACAACGATCACAGTCAGAACAGATGTTACCCCTGTAAACCCTCTACTGTGTAAACATTAACCCCTTTTAATAACAAACTGTGAGGAAAATGGACGCTTCAACACAGGACACTGAAGCTATGGACATCACAAAATGCCAAAAGGCAAGTGGTGATGTGTCAACAGAAAACATGAGGAAGGCATGACGAGGCCAATGCAGAAAAGGTGCATGGTGGGCCCAGAGAGAGAGCCAGTGGACTCTTCGCCCAAGGTGCTACACACTGGGAGGAGGCAGGTGGTGCACGAGGTGGGTGTTGTGGGGGGAGCGGGCGAGGTGCTGGGGGGCCGCGGTGCCATAGTCTATGGTGTGGGGGTGGGGATGGGGGTTGTGCACGTGCGCCCAGGGCTGGCCGTGGACCCCGGGGATCCAGGTGGTGATGTAGTGGTAGGTGGCGGGCGGGGACGCCAGGGGGGCCATGTAGGGCTCGTAGACGGGGGGGAGGAAGGACTGGTTCCGGGGCTCCTGCACCAGCGGGTAGAGGACTGGGCCAGGGGGGGCAGCAGGGGGGGGGTCCAAACTCAAGGGGGGCCCTGAGAGTGAGGGGTGAAGCAAGAGAGGTGGAGTGAGATAGAGAGAGAGGGGGGGGGGGTAAGAAAGGGAAGGAGAGATGTGAACAATGGTATAAATGTGGGGGGAGTCACAGCTAGGGATGCACAGGTCCAATGCTGGCAGCAGTCCTCCAGTAGCGGGGATTAGTATTGGTTATTAGTATTTATGGGCCCCATGTATTCATATGTGATGGTTCTGCATCATGTGTTAACAGTGGTGGTGGTAGTAGACCTGTACACACTTAACTTGGAAAAGAAATAACAAAAAGGTTCAGCAAAAAAGGACTTAACAGATTGGAGGCATTTCACATCAGCTTTACCAACAAATTCTAGGTCGGCTTAATATTTAACAGTAGGGAAATCCTGTCAGTGGATCAGCAGACACCCTGAAGTCCAGTTATCATTACTGGTGACTGTACTAAAAAATTGGATCAGTGCATCCCTAGGTCACAGCAGCAGAGTGCAGGCTGAAGCTTTTCACTAATTAACAAACATATCCTATGGTAGGACACGCTTCAGAAGTATAAAATCAGCTGAAATGCTTCTTTTTTCCTGTAAGAGGCCAAATATCATTACAGGGTATAGGAACTATACATCAACACACTAAAAACAATAGACTAAGCATCATTACATTTTGTTCAAGTTTGCATTCCAATCACATCATTAATGATACTTTTCTTTTTTTGGACAAAAAGCATGTGCTAAAGAGTCATGAAGTAGAAAAGTATACTCGACAGACAGACAGACCTGCACCTAGCTGGTATGGTGAGGAGAGATGGGGAGGAAAGGAGACTACATAAGGCGGTGGGACTGACCAGGGACTTGGGCCTCAGGCTGGGTGTGGTGGCCTGCGGGGGCCTGCTCAGAGAGGGACTCCAGCGTGCTGTGGTCCAGGGCGTTGCCATGGTAGGGCTGATAGTGCCCTTCGTTGCCATGGTGGTGGTACACCTGTTGGGCATGTACCATGGAGTGCAGGTAGGACTGGCAACACTAATTTGTTTTAGGGAAAGTTGAAAAGCATGTGCATAACAGATGGAGAGATGTATTTGAATGGCAGTCATCTATAACATGTACATGACCAATTTAGATACAGATGTAGATTTAGGTATTTGTGTTGGATTGTTTTCCATGGGTAAAATTATTATATTTAGTTAGGCTTAGTGATTTTAGTCATTTAAAAAAAAAAGCTTAAAAAAGGCACTCCGTAGCCAATGTACTTTTAAAAGCTACTCACCTGCACTCCAATGTTGAAATAATACTGAAGGACTTTATAATCTAAGAAAAGGAGGGTGGGTGAAAAAAAACAAACAAACAAAAGATCTTTCATAAGGACAAAACTACAAAATGTAAGCACCAATCTGACAGTTTTTAAGGACAGCCACATTTATACTCGTACCTTCAGGAAGATCATTGCCATTGGGGTCACAAGAGATGGGTGGGGGTGCGGCCACTCCCACCACTTCTGCCATTTCATTCACATGCCATGGGTAAGGCATGAACATACCTGCAGTAAGGCATATATTGAATAAGAATATGAATTCATTACATTTATATAGTGCGTTTCACTGTACCCAAGGATGCCTGACACACACACACACACAAGGTAATGTACATAACATTCTATACATGGAGGGAAAGTGCTTGAAGGGCAAAACAAACATGGTACAAGTCCAAAGAAATAGAAAAATAAAAAAATAAAAATGTAATCCAAACAAATATAATGTGTGTGTGCGTGTGCACGTGTGTGCCTGTGTGTACGTGTGTGCGCGTGTGCATGCATACCTGGCCTTGCAGGTTGAGGCTGGACATGGTGTGGGAGGTAGGTGGGTTCAGAGTCAGGGGGCGTGTCTGAGGTCCTGGAGGACGATGCAGATGAGGAGTTGGCTGGGAAGATGTCACCTGTGGCATGATTGACAGGCTGGGAGGATGCGATCACAGCAGATTTGACCACCACCTGAAGACATGGAAGAAAAATAAAATTGTAATATTCAGTGTGTGTGTGTGTGTGTGTTGTGTGTGCACGTACACCTGTATGTGTGTGTCCCATACATGCACATACAATAATGATTGGTCTGTATATGCAATTTACAACACAAAGTGTTCAGCACCACCTGCTGTGAATAGCTGTATGTGGCGGCACCCTCCTGTGCAGAATTGGAGCCTCCTTCTTGAATGGTCTGCAGTTGAGGGCAGATTTCAAGTCAGTTGAGAAACACACAATATTTAAATTTACATGTTTTTATAGCAACATCTGCATCACAGTATAACAAACATCAGGACACATAATTTACCATTGATGGGAGATTCAAAATTATAGACAGTGGCTTAACGTTTTGCAGTGAGAGAAAAGCTTGTTTTGGATCGCTGGGGCATGTTAATCTACTCCATTTGACTTGCAAAAAAAAGCTGCTTAAAAAGGTTACCAGGTTGGCAGTAGACTCTGCAGCAGTGTAGACTGAAGGGCTCTCAAACCCAGTATCTGCAAAGGACAAGACAGTCAGTATTTCTGAAGAGAAAACTTTGTCAGTATTTATCGGTCACTGGGAAAATGCTAAATCAGACCTTTAGCCATTTCAGAATAAAAAATATATAACTGAAAATCTGTATACACAGTTGAAGTAAATATAGCAAAATTCAAGATGTTTTAAATAATTCTAAAACAAGCTGTGGTGGCTCTAGTCATGACCAAGGTCAGGAGATTATAAACAGAAAAGTATGATGTGATTGGACATGTACTGCTCTTCAAATGCCAGAGAGGTATACATCACCACCACGTTCATTTGCTTACCTCCAGCAGAGTACACATACTCCCCTGAATATTCACCTGTAGAAGAGACGGTTTGCATTACACACAGTAAAGTGATAATCCTAAGGGCTATGAAGTCATGTCAGTACAGCAACAATAAGAACTTCACACCATTACTATACACCCCAAACAAGGAGCCCATTCAAGCATACTGATCTTTCATGAATGTATTAAAATAGCAGTTCTTTCATACTGAACTTCACTGTAGTCCTGTTCAACGCAGTATGCCAGTCAGTGAAACAGGCATTTAACATGGCAATGGCATTAAGTGAATTTATAGAAAGAATATTGGCAAATTTAAAGCAATGTTGTAGTTAAAGTACTAGTTTTAGGTTGACCGTTTTCTTACTGATCTGTACCATCAGTGCTTTTAAGTGTTAATTAAGCAGTAAACAGTAGTTCTAACACTCACATGGAAGGTATGACATATGAAGTTAATACAATGTGGATAGTCTTTGAAAGTCCTATTAGTTTAGTAAATACGATATGGATAGCCTTGGCTAAACCCTACCTTGCTCTTCTCCATTGCTGCGGTCATCAGTGTCCTCCTCAGAGGTGGTGTCGGCCTGGTCCCTGGGTGCAGGAGAGGGGCTGCATGCACCAGGTGGCCAGTAGGGGGCAGTGGCGGCCACCATCGGCCGCGGAACAGGCTGTGCCTGTAAGTCAAAGTCAGGTTTATTGTCAAAAACTGTATGTACAGATTGCACACACAGAATTCGAAATGAACATTAAACATCCTATAAACAAGACATGGAAGGAAGACATGGTGACAAACATAATAATATAGACATAACAAAAAGTACAATAGGCTTGTATATAATACAAATAATACAAATAAGGTCAAGCACAGCACCTGGTTTACCTGGGGTTTTCTCTCTAAATACATTTGACACCAATTAAGGGGACTTTATGAAATAGATTTTGAACATGAAATGTTCAGCCCCTTCTGCAACAGTTAGATTAAAAAACTCCACATTATATTGTACAGACTGATATTCTTGAGAATGTCCATCTTCAGAATATTCCTAAATGAAGCGTTAAGGCCACTCAGGTAAAGTACTGTATGCCTATTTTCATTCCAATCAACAGAATGGGTGAGCTAACCATTAACACGTTCCAGACTAACACTAATACACTTGGGGGAGGAAAAAACATCCTGAACAGGAGAAAACATCGGAGATCCTCTTGAAACCATTAGGAACAGATGAAACCAACATCAGAGATGTGTACACCATTAACCTTAATCATTTACAATGGTGCAATGACTTAACACATATGCTGTCAAAACTAGAGAACTTTGGCACACCCATATCCCACTGTCGAACCCATATCCTACTGTTAACAAGTCTCTGTGCACTGTCGGTAGCCAAAAAACTTTTTTCCAATAGGCCGTCACTTCTTTATTGACTTCTGCCAAGTCTGTACCAATCCCATTACCACCAATCAAAATCAACAATCTGCTGGACATAGCGAAAGTCAACAGAGGAATGGGAGAGCCTGATGGAAAATGCTAGAAAATTAGACTGTTAAGACCAAAACAAACAAAAAAAATTCTAGAAATGTTGGCCAACTGAAAGGAACATGAAAGCATGTACAGCACTCAATACTTAGTTGGGGCTCCTTTTGCCTGAATTACTGCAGCAATGTGGCATGGCATGAAGTCGATTAGTCTTCGGCACTGCTTAGGTGTCATCAGTGCCCAGGTTGCTCTGATAGTGGCCTTCAGTTCTTCTGTATTGTTGGGTTTGGTATATCGCATCTTCCTCTTCACAATACCCCATAGATTTTCTATCGGCTTATGATTATGTAGCCTACAGAACTAGACTGAGAGACCATTCAAAGGCCTTCACAGGTGTTTTGAGTTAATTAGCTGATTAGAGTGTGGCACCAGGTGTCTTCAATATTGAACCATTCCACAATATTTTTAATTTTCTGATACACTCAATTTGGGGTTTTCATTAGTTGTCAGTTATAATCATTAATATTAAAAGAAAACACTTGAAATATGTCCATTTGTGTGAAATAAATGTATACATTATACAAGTTACAATTTTTCTGGAATGGAATTACTGAAATAAATCAAATTTCATGATACTCTAATTATATGACCAGCACCTGTATATCTCGGCCAACATAGCTCAGATTTCTTTTCTTTTTGACTACTGACCATACACAAAGACCTCTACCATTAAGAAATAGGCTCAAATGTGTCAATGCTCTGATCATGTTAACAGCATCTGTGGTAGAGCATCTGTAATAAAGTCAGCCCATGTTGAAATACCAAACATAAAAGCAACTTAGTGTTAGTGCATGCTAAATCCTATCATCAACAATATGGACTTTATTTTGGCAACTACAAACCACAAGACCCTTAACACCCCTGGAGTCTTTGGTCAGTGTAAACTATAAACAGGAAAAATTACCACCACCTACCAGCAATGGGGGAAAGGCATTCTGGCTACCTTTGTCAGTATCATAAAAGGTTACCGCCCCCCCCATATCTTGTACCTCCTCTGCCCCAGTGGGAACCAAGCTGAACTGGCACTCCTTGGTGATGGTTTGCATGTGGCGTCGGACTCTGCAACAGGGATTAACTTCTTTTACAATGGTGTTATAGTCTTATGTAACGTGTAGGTCAACAGCACACAGCATAACGCAACTAAGATAGCTACTCGGCCTAATAATAATAATTGGTGGGCGATTAACTTTAATGGGTTATTTCATTACTTCAAACCAAGGCAAACATCCAAGTCCTTTGAAATTTCAGTTGAGACTTCAAAGGCTAGAGGTGCTAAGGGTTGGTCTGATCTGCATGCGGCTTAACAGGACAGTAGTTTTGCCTCTGTCCTGGCTTTTCATGTTAAAGTCACAATTATGTATTTTTTGAAGTTACTGTTGCGATTAAGGGCCTTTTTATCAGTTGTCTGACCAAGTCTGCGTAGCTTTGTGAGAGGCTAACCGACATACTAACACAAATGAACTCATGAAACATTGCTTTTAACACACAGTAGTGGGACATAATGAATGTTTACCGAGGTCTGAAGGAGTAGTTTTCAAAGCTCTGGTAACAGCGCCTGCCAGCATTGTGATAAAAGGACACTTCTGGCTCAATGAAGGGATGGCGATTCACAAAGCGAGAGGCACGTCTGATAAGGACCAAGGACAACATGCATGGAACGGGGAAAAACAAATACATGACACCAACTGACACCACTGTAGGCTAGACACTCTGTAGTACTCACTAGTGCTCATCAGCGTCTAGACTAAATGTTAAGACCAGAAAGGACCATTGATTACCATTAAATATCACCACCCCTAGGATGATGCTTGAGTGTGGTTATGCGTCTCAGGATGAAGGAGAACTTGAACAACTTCTACCACAGTTTGCACTCCCCTTCCCCTTAAAAAAAATCAACAGCTAAACTAACTTGAAGGAGCCAACAGGGCCTGAAATGCATATCACCACTCATTTGGTGCCCATACTCACGCAATTATGCAACCAATCAGTGGAGGTTAGAGCAGTAACGGTTAACTGATTAGATCGTTAAATTATACTGTGAAATGTTCAACTAAAAGCTCTCAATCCACCCAAATTCGTGAGTTTGAGCCTTTTGACAGTAATTTGATACATTGACAGTAAACTGAACATAATTTTGGTGTCACCACAAGATAGTTTAGGGTATTCTGAAACATTGACAAAAAGTTACTTGCAAGGTACTTTTTTTACATATTCTAGACCAAACAACTAAATGATTAATCAAGTGTGTAATATAGTGATAATCAGCTATAAGAGAAATCATTAGTCGCAGCTCCTGACATGCCTCTATTCTGCTGACAGTGATAAGGACATGCATAAATATCACACTGTGCTCCCACCACCATGTACCACAATACTCCACACCCCAAAAGCATCATCTGAACTGAACACAGGTGTAGTCTGGGGGCTGACCTGGGGGATCCTGTGCCACGGTGGGGTCTGGGGCCTGGGCGGGGGCGGTAGTGGTCACAATCAGGGCCCCGGGGTGGCATGAGGGGGCCATGGAACCCGGTGGGTCTGACCAGGGGCATGTTTCCCGGGGCCGACTGGAATCGGGGGCCCATGCCAGGCTGGGCGTGGGAACACGGCATGGGTGCGGCCACGCCACGCGGCTTTCGATAGAAGCGCCGTCTTCCACGAACCTCAAAGTCTGAAGGAAGGAACAAACATTTGGCAGTGCAAATTCCATCTCCGATCTCCATATACAGAATATGAAATAGCATTGAGATGTGGAGGCGGGATACACATGGGATAAGTGCATACTTGCAAACATCTGTGACCTTGTTTCCAGGCCTGACTACAGCTTTACTTGTACAGTAAGGCCGAGACTGTAGTCTCCCTTTTTTCTTTCAAATGTGCTAAACATTCTTACTTGCCATGCAAGTATACTTCGACTACATACGTTATTTATTTTAAAGTCCATACCATTATTGGCTTCCAGAGTAATGTTCAAAAAAAATTAACTTATAGTATGCATCAAATACAACTACACAAGAACAACAACATCTATACAACACATGTCTGGTGCTTTGTATCATTTTTAGAATTTAAGACAAGCATTTAAAACGTGTCCCATATTTTTGGAATAATCAATGATATTACCCTGCTCTGTGGAATACTGCTCAGAGGAGCCTCCATGGCTAAGGGGAGGGACCTGACACGCAGGGACGGCATGCACTGGCTTTAGGTTAGTCACTGACACCTGGATCCTACACAGACAGGCAGGAAGGAAAGGCTTAACTTTATGAAACTTTATTATTTAGGTACAGGGTTTTAGTTACAGTCGCTGGAGCAATATGGTGCTCTAGACAGATGCCTTGCTTTTCACTTAGTGGAGAGTGGGTGCGCACATCCAGGTAGTTTGTCGGCAGGTGCAAGACAAAAGTGTCAGACAATGTAAAGATGTGGGTCTGCACACTGCCTCGTTTGCTCCAAAAGTTAAACTTTATTACTTTAAAATGCAACGTTTCGATCCTTGTGGATCTTCATCAGGCATATGGGTAACAGGAAGAAATGGTGGCCTATATCACATGACCCATCAAGCTACTTGATATAGGCCACCATTTCACCACGAGGATCGAAACGTTGCATTTTAAAGTAATAAAGTTTAACTTTTGGAGCAAACGAGGCAGTGTGCAGACCCACATCTTTACATTGCTTTTCACTTAGCCATAGTTATTTACTACCCCACCACATTCTTCCTACTGGAAAAAGATTCTGCGACCCTCCGGTCCAAAGACCAACCCTCTAACCACTAGGACATAGCTGCCCATTCACAGTGACTCACAATGATGATCAGCAAACTACAGCATTTAGGTCAACAGCTGCCATTGCAAATAAAGCCTGGTTTTCTGCACGTTGATTAAGCCTAGTCCTGGACTAAATGAGATCTCCACTGAGTAAAGTTTTAATCTTGGACTAGTCTGAATTCATGTCTGGGAAACTAGCAGCTGATGTTTTAAAAAAGGTTTTCTACCGCAGTTATCTAGTCATTTGTTCAACATGGTGTGGACAATGGCAAAGCTAAACTTCAATCCTTTGCCACATAATTTGGCTGGACCAAGGTGGTCAACAAAGAGGACAGTGTAGGAAATGTTAAAATAATTTGCCATGCTTGACTTTCATCTTGAGTTACTTGCCTCTCTCCAAGCTCCTCAATAAATACGGTTACGACGCTGGTCTTAGTGCCCACTTCCTGGATAAAGGCGTTGTAATACCTTCCCTTGGGCTCAAGGCGCACCTTGAAACAAAAGGACATTGTCAGGTTTTCCTTGGCATCACAACCAGGCATGTTTTATAACTGGTCAAAAACGGTGTACCATGTTCAGAAATTATTCACCCAAGTAGGACCTGGGAATTGACTGTGTATGCGTTTACCAAACCTGCTTTTGTCATTAAACCTTTTCTTAAAAATATGGTCACATACATTATAATTTGGGCTGCCGCTAAGCACTGTACATTTTCAGTCATTACTGCACATTCATAACTTGTGTTTCACATGTGGACTGTTTTATTTTCTCTTTTTTGGTTGTTTGTTTATTCTTAAAGCTTTTTGTTTGTTCTCTGTGCATAAAAGTGTCCTATATAAATAAATACCTACCTACATTCCAATAAATGTACTTATGGTGGCCAACACTTTACCTGGCATTTGTCTCCCAAGAAGTATTGTCTACCTGCGATTACTACGTAATCAGTCTTCCTTAGCTCTGCAGTGGAAAAACACATGACAAATTTCAATGCAATTTGCAGTCACAGAATGCAACACATACCAAATGCATGATATGGTTAAAGGTAGCATAGGTAACTTTCAAATCTATTCGGAATAATCATACTATTTAGAATAATTATTTCTTAATATGCAGAATTTTCTAAACAACAAAATCCAACGCTGATTATGGGTAGAAGCCAAACAAAACTATCAAAATAGTAAAGTTTGATTCAGAATAGTTTTGGCAAGCATCCCAGATAATAACTGGAAAAACCCACAGGCATGATTCCTGTAATTTCACACATACCTCTGCGTGTGAAGTGCCACATATCAAACTCCACATTGCGATATGAATTGGGATCCAGAGATTTCACAACTTGATAAGATATAGTGAAGGTGGCAGGCTCCTCTGTACTCTAGAGGGGAGTGCAAAAGCAAACCAAAGCAACACACATCATTTAATGCTTTCTCGTAATGGACAAACCACTGATGTGTTACAAAATGAATTGTATGTCCAATTTAATGCAAGAAAAATGGAGCAATTACCTTGGATTCATCAATTTCTAGTCTTGTCTCATCTTCAAGAGGATAACTGCCATCAAGATCCCAATCCTCTCTTCAGGTCAGAAAATAAGACCACACAAAATAAACTTTGATATCGCAAACAATGTGATAAGTAGTACATAAACACTTTCCCCTTAGATTTGATGATTTTGAGTCGGTTTTTCTTTTCATCAACCTGAATTCACATTTAAGGGTCAATGTTTAAGTAAAGAGCATTTCCTACATTTCTATTCCATTTAAAACATGTTATAATGATAAAAAGAAATGTCTTATGGCTATAGTGTAGGTAAGGTAGAGGTAATAGTGTCATTTTCTGACACCTCACCTTTTAATGATATAGATACTATACAACATATTTCAGGCTAAGGGCAAAGACAGCTTAGGAGAAGGAAGCAATAAGACATTAGGAGTTGGACCTCCTAAATGTTAAATAATCTAAGTTAGTGCCTACACCACCTTGTTACCGTTACTGACAACACCTACACCTACTTTGCACTAGTTAGACTAGATTCACAGACTAGATTCACAGGCCCAACCTTCAGTGGCCACATTAGCAACATTTATATATGAGTAAAAAAGGTACCTAACTGGGTGTAATAACCCCAAAGGGATTAATTTACATCAACATCATTCATTAGATGCTCTCTATTAAGAGGGGCTTACAGACTACAGTGACACTCCCCCTGAAGCAACTTGGGCAACTGTGCCTTGCTCAGGGGGCACAACGGTGGAGCACCCTTATATGTTTATATGTATACTATACATTCTTCATTTGAGATGAAGTACTTGTATATTTTCTATTGCTATTTTAAGTTTATATAGCTGTGGTACTTCATTATTTTATCTTATCTTTATGTTATCTATATTACAATAACACCAATCTATAGATGTTATCTGCAATGCACCTGCAGTCCTGCACCAATACAAATTCCTCATCTGTTCCTTGTACAGACTTGGCAGTAAACATGCTAGTAAAGCTGATTCTGATATCCTTTATCGAGATCAAAGAAAAAGCTGGTCAGGAACAGGTAATGGAACACTCTGACTGCAGCCAACACGTGCCGCCTCTGACCTCCTCTCATCGCCCATGTCGTAGCCCCCTTCGTCACTGCACAGCGAGTGGCTGTTCCTGTGGCGGCGGATGTTCCACACCTCCATGGCTGTCTGCAGGTCCTTGGAGTCCACTCCCAGAACCTGTGTGTACAGCAGCTCATACAGCAGAGCTGTGAAGCAAGGAGATCCCATGATATGTTGGGTGTCAGCACAAAGGAATGTTGCAAATATTGTTGGGAACTTTTAACTTTAACTTTTTTTTAAAAATTAAGTTCTGTTTTTTTCTATGCAATATTTTGCATACTGCATTCTAGGAATACACTTCTAATAATTCTTGAAGGGTTCAAGTTTCCATGCACAGTCTGCACAGTCACGTGCAAGTAGATTGCAGAAACATATCAGACAATATAAAAGGAAAACAAAAAAATCTTCCGCACACTGCTTGACACCTAAGCAAACCTGATGACCTGGCATTACATAAAGACAGGGGCAAAGTATCTTTAAGTATAGAGGGGACAATGCTCACATTGACATGCTCGGGCTGATGGGACATAGGTCTTCGGATAAACAATGTCATAGTGCTTGGAGTTTGAATAACACAGCAAAATCTGCAAAGCAGGTAAACAAACGTTAACAAAAGAATTTCACTGTAATGCTGGGTCTGCTGCATGGTATCGTTTCTTCATAAAAGGACAAAACTACTTTATGTGAGTTGAGCGCAGAATGGTAAGATGTCAAATGAGTATGTGAAATGTGACAAAGGGAAACAAAATGAAGGCACAGTAGACTATGCATGTGCAATGACTTGTCTCTTCACCTTCTCCTCAAAGCCATCTTGTGTTATTTCTGTTGGAGGGCCACCAGGGAACCTGTATATAACAAAGCACCGCCTGTGCCACAAAATGGGCACTTTTTCAAACTTCAGGTACATTACACAGTGACACCTCTAACATAATCAAAATTACTTCATTAAAGTAGTAAGGATGAGTTAAAAATATTTTTGTAAATGGAATCTGATGGGGTGTATCTCAGTGTTTTCAGATGAAACTGTGGCCAATGTGTGTGTATTTAAAAGACGTTGGCATGGATGCAATCAATCCAACAAGACTAACTCATGGAATAGCCTGAAGCATACCTATGAAGCAACGACAATGCCTTGATCTCCACCTGCCCAGCGGTTTCCTGTTTTAAAAAGTATAGGAAGCGCAATGAATACCAATAGGCAGATAGGCCACATAGTTTTTGTCAAGAGTGCATAAAGCATCTCACAGCTCACACACCATGGGGTCCTCAAGTCGTTCCAGATACTTCTCAAAAGACCCTTCGACATACTAAAGAAAACAAATAAAAAGGTTGGAAAGGAATGACGTGTAACTGGGTAAGCAGTGATGGTCAGCCATGGAAATTGCAATATGGTGTAAGCTACACAACTTGCCGTCTCAAAGATGCTTTTGTTGCTTCTCATGAAGTTTACACAGTCCGTCCTTACTTTCTGGTGATAGAACTGAGTGTAGTATAACTTGGGACGTAAGGGGAAAGATGAAAAGAGGAAAGTTAGAAAGTATAGCCTACACGTCAATACACTGGTTGACCGAAAGGGGAAGTTAGACATAGCCCACAGAAGATTTAAATTAATACTTAGCCCATGTAGCCTTTTAGCCGACCGACTAAATCAAACAAATGTTTCCATTCAATGACTATTTTTAGTTAAAATTAATAATTTTAAAACAGACATTACATTTGTTGGACTATTATAAAACGACCTCAGCAACATAGCCCAGGCCCAACTAATTGCAGACTACCTGTTCAGAGACGGCTCGAAATAGACAGGATCCATCCCGAGCTACCATTTTTCGATAAAGGCCATTTCTGGCGAAATATTCATCCATGTTTGCAAAATATTTCCTCAAACTGTTCTTCATTGTAATATTGTCATAAAGACATACTAAATGTACAGTGTCGAGTAAAACTTTACGCGTAAACGAAAGGGACCATGAGGTTTCCTTTCGTGTAGCAAAAGCACCAGGTGCCTCTAATTTGCCTTGATGAGGCTGTCGGCAGAGCACGCGCACGTGACATCTAGAGGATGCGTTTTGTTTGTCGACATTTTAAGTTGGTGAAATATACTATTTAGTCAACAAGTTAACGTGCTATACCACCACTCTATCTCTTTACCAAGACCACTGACATTCGGCGCTAGAGCAACGTTTTCACAACTGTTGTGCCACAACATTGTCGAATAGCTTTGGCAACAATGTAATGTCTACAATGGGACTATTTTCCAAACAAGTAAGTATTTTTTAAATTAAGCGCATCACATGTTAGGCCTACAGATTTTGCCCCTAGTGTCGGTTTTTTTTTTGTTTGACTGACCTATACCAATTCGAGTAGCAAGAGAAACAGGTGTGGGGCATTTCGCTAATGAGGATGCCTATGATTTTATTTAGCACACCTGACAGCTTTAGTTAAATCGCGTAGATGTAAGGAAAATGAATTGTTTTGTGTAGTTTATTGTTATTTTTGTTTTAGATACACTATTTCTGCAGGTCTAACTGCAAAAGAAAATATTTCAGTTGGACATGTATGAGAGGGTGGGCCTAAGATACATTTTAGCGCTACAAGTGGACAGACGTTTTAAATTATTATTTTTTAACATCGAATTACATATGTTTGACATTAAAGTAGACTACGACAAAACTAGTCTACCCCAAAGGCAAAATGACGATGCTCGATAAATATAAATCAAAGTGTTATAACTATATAACTATACACGTGTTAATATAATTTAGATAATTATTGATGTCCTTACAGATATTTTCAGTTTCAAGAATTCCTGTCTATTCGGAAATTAATGATAAATGTCGCTGCATAACGCCTGCGGTTTGTAAACACATGACAGGGCATGGAGTTCATACAGAAAAGCAAACGAGACCATGCTCTGCACACTAAATGATTTTGACACCAAAATTGCGAACAGTAATAGATATCGGAATTAATTGATTAAATTAGTTATACTACTAAATATTACATTAGATCATACATTATAATATTACATTACAAATATTTGATTAGAAAAAAGGGGGAAAAATCTGCCATTTCTACATATGCGAAAGAAATTCTCACTAAAGCAGGACATGTTTTTATTTAAGACTTTTGTTAAACAAATTAAATTAAAGCATGATAAACATCAGCAGTTGCCAATATAGCATACAGCATATCTCTAACTGAGGGGTAAAGGGGGAAAGCAGCAAGCACATATCACAGAGGTGTGGGAGCAGAGAGAGAGAGAGATGCACTGTAAAGTCTGCATACTGCTGTGAGTGCCACAAAAAAATGTGGTTATTCATTGGCCTTCCACAAGTGCGCAGACGAGACAAGTGGGGTTATGCCCACTTTGAAGTACAACAGGGCACATGGTGGTACAGTGGGGCAGGAGTTGTGAAAGTGGGACAACGTTTGGTTGTTTGTTGACATGCTTACTGTCATTACAGAGCACAGTACAGCAGTACACAGTAGAGCAGGGGTGAACCACGGGCCGCCCGCGGGCATACTACGCCCCATTGCTCAGTCTTATGCATGCGGTCTGCCATCAAGTATCATTAATTAATTTCTTCAGAGGTGTCAATCCCGGGTTCAGAAAGTAAAAACCCTGCCAAGTTTTCCTCTAACACAGGTGACTTCACTGTAGCTGTAGCAGTAGCTGATCTACCTGTCTTGAGAGCTCGTAATGATCAGCTGATTCAAAGCTGGTTGGATCAAAATTGTGGCAGGGTTTTTACTTTCTGAACCTGGGATTGACGCCTCTGAATTTCTTAATAGACAGGCTGATTGGTTGTTATGATAAATGCGGGCCTTTAAACTCTTCAGTACCAAATAGAGTATTTTGGACAGCAGAGGGATTTTTTAGCCTGAATAGGCTATAGTTTATCGTTCACTTGTTAATGGTCAAAAAATGCTGCCCTTGATTTTGAAACAGCCCTTGGCAGCTTGTAAATTTCTGTATGGGGCCCGCAAGCAGAAATGTTTGGCCCTTTGGCCCTCTGTCCGGTAGTAACCCTCTGCCTCACTAGCAGCCTCACACCACAGGCAAAATTTTCCTCCTCAACCTTGTCCCAGAGGAAGAGATAAGGCTGTTAGCAGACAGGATTGAGACAAAGAGAAAACCACAAATAATGACCATTTCCACACTGGCCTTTTAAAAGTGGAACATGGGGTACAATCCTGCTTTGTAGAAACCAGAGTAAGCTCTTGCCCACCTAAAGTCAATGGGAAACCAATGTGGAAACCACAGCTTGAGAACTTTTGGAAACAGTCTCAATTATTTGCAAGTGGTTGGAGTCATCTTGAGCTTAAGATGTAAGTTTTTTCAGCAGTCAAACTTGGAGAAAATTAGCTTAATTTCAGTCCGTGCTGCTCGATATGTACTTACTGCCTGGTTGATAACTACTCAGTCCAGCACTGTAAAAACTTCAAACAAACAAGTAGCTGCATGGATCTTTTACACTGGTTTAAGTTAATAATGCCATGTATGTTCATAATGTACATGGCATTGTTAAGTTACACTGATGTAAAAATATCCATGCGGCATGTTTATTTAATTTGTTTTTAAGTTGGTCCCATTCCCTTCCCTTTTTACAGTGAAGGTAATTTCCCTCCCGAACTCTGTCCTAGTGGAAGAGATAAGGCTGCCGACTTTATTGTCACCTTTCACACAAACTCACTTTCACTGGAAGTGCTAGCATGCCTTAAACCCCTCCCCTGTTTTTACCTGTGAGCCTGACCAGCTCTGCATGGCTCACCTGAGTGTCCCTGCTACTTAACTTTAACCCCAGATTCATGATGCCAACACAGACCTACTTAGGTAGCCTACTTAGCAAACACCATTGCACCTTATCTTTGAAACATTAACTGCACCTTATCTTTGAAACATTAACTGCATTCCAAATTAAATACATTCATCAAAATGAACATGTTTTGTATAAAATAGCATGTAGAGGCAAGCATTAGTAATGCTTTACCAAACATTCACTTTGTCATTAAGTCACTGACAGCCCAGACATTACAGACAAATAATTTCTATCACATTACACAGTGAAAAAAGGGAGAGATGAAGAACTAAAGGCAAGCCATGTAAGACTCCTATGCAAACTATAAAATCCCAGTGGGTATATGGATGATCAAGAATATCTATAGCTGGAAAGAAAGGCAAACAAATATTACTGTAATTCAGTAATGTTAAGATAAATAAAAGAAAAAAGATAGATAAATGATAGGATAAGAATAAACAGATACATTTAATTAAAATAAATGTGCAGAATGTTGTTTTGAAAGTTACACAGTAAACAAAGGAAATGTTCAAAGAAATAAAGATTGTAATAAAACAAATACAAAAAATGCTTTGGTTTGATGAATGTAGGGTGGGGTTCAGTTTTTTGCACTCCAACGCACAATCTGAATCTGCTCCTTGAATTAATCATATTTCTGAGTAAAATGTGTCATAAAAGATAGCATTGATTATGCTTTGAATATATCATCAAATATGCACAGTGTCATATTATCCTTGACTGCTTCTGCTTATCAGCATATAATCCGCTTATTTCTTCATAACATAAAACAAATCCTGGCACTTTGCCTTGTAGGGGAAGTGGTGCCGTTGTAATTACAGGGAGAAGCAGGTAAAGGTTCAGCCCAACTTGACGAGTAATTGTGTGTGATGGAGGCGTTTCCTTCCCTGTCTGGGAGAAAGGTAAAGTAGAGATGGACTTGGTGATTGGCTGGGGACTTAGCAAACCCTTTTTTTTACAAAGTAATCATTAACTTCCTCGGGAGGTAGCAGAGCATGGAGGGATGTATACACCTTCCACACATGTCAGGGAGTGTGGGTGAAAGGGTTTGCTATGGCACATGAACAGAAACAATAAACTCACGAAAAGGCTGACTGTTAGTCACAGGACTCCTCCCATAACGGCTAAGTGCCTTTAAAAGGAGACTCCTTGTCACCTTGTCAGACCAGAGCAAGAAACCTTTGGAAAAAGGACAATAACTTTACTGCTCATCCTTGTTGTCACAATTCTCTCGGCTCACCTCATATCATGGCTATATTGGAGGGGCTTTTTCAGGGATCCAGCGTATTCCCGCTGCTTCTTGCTGCTCTGGTGTTGCTGCTGGCCTATCTTTACTCCACAGGCAATGGCAGCACAGAGAAAGGGAAGGAGCCTCCAGGCCCCAAAAGGCTTCCTATTCTGGGTAACCTGCTGCAGCTTGATCTGCAGAAGCCATATGAGACACTGTGTGAGGTGAGGACTCGTACACTATTTACATTTTTATACTATGTATGTATGTATGTATGTATGTATGTATGTATGTATGTATGTATGTATGTATGTATGTACGTATGTATGCATGTGTGGTTGTACAGTATATGTATGGTAATGATAAGTAAACATTTAAGACTGAGAGTACAGTATTAAAGATCAAGAAAAACCCTGCCGAGTACCTCATGTCCATTAAGTATTATTTACATTATGACTGACAGTACAGTAGCACTACAGTGGCAACCGTGGCCGCATGGCTGCCAAAAAATATCTAAATACTTCTGCATGTCTAACCCTAACTGATGAATAGCTAAAAAAAAGTCATCATTAACAACACAAAAAAGCTGCATGAATGCTATAGAGCAGTGGTTCTTAACCTGGGTTCGATCGAACCCTAGGGGTTCGGTGAGTCGGTCTCAGGGGTTCGGTGGAGCCTCGGTGGAACCGTTAATGCACGGTTCATTTTCTGCACCAGTTTATTTTTTACTAAAGAAGGGTTCGGTGAATGAGCATATAAAACTGGTGGGGTTCGGTACCTCCAACAAGGTTAAGAATCACTGCTATAGAGAGTATATTTTTACACAGAGGTGTGGCAGTGAGCAGGATGATGATGGTGCTAGAGCAAAATGACATTATGAAGTTGGCTGTAGAAGCCTAAAACAAGTCTAAGACAAGGCCACATATATACTTACCAAGCGGTAGGACCTCAGAGGTATCAGCAACATAAGTACTTGTGTGTGGGTGTGTTTGCAGATTAGGACTGTTAGTGCAATGAACAGACTGGCTTTTCCAAAAGCTTCCAAACTGTTTGTGTGTCAGATATGGACGATGCATCCTTAAACAATTTGAGACCTGGAGACAAATAATTATTTACAATACCACAGCTTTTTACGTCCACATTCGTCTGCAGAACCACTGAATATTAATATTAATGCTAATCATCAGAATGTAGTCTTTTTTTTTGCTATGACCAACAACAAAAAACTTACATATGGACTTTTTCACTTCTCTCTCCAACAGCTCTCCAAAACATATGGATCGGTCTTCACTGTTCATTTTGGACCCGAAAAGATAGTGATCCTGTCAGGCTATAAGACAGTGAAGGAGGCCCTCGTTACCCGGGCAGAGGAGTTTGGGGACAGAGGAGTCAGCCCCATAATTAAGGACGTAAACAATGGACATGGTACAAAGACTGTTTCCTTTTTCTTTTATGCTCAAGTGTTTTCCTGACAAAACAATTTAAAATGAGTCCGAGTTTACTATAGTGTTAGGATAACCTGAAGCCTATGAAGAAAAGTGGTCATGGTTTTAGTGTAAATGCAAGTTGTTATTCTATATAATGTGTTGTTTTCTTTTTTCAATACAGAAGTGGAGCATGATGTTTTAAGATGTTTTGTTCTCTTATTCCCTTCTAAAGGAATCATCTTTACCAATGGAGATCAGTGGAAAGAGATGAGGCGTTTTGCCCTGACCAACCTGAGGGACTTTGGCATGGGCAAGAAAACCAGTGAAGAGAAAATCATCGAAGAGACGGGATACCTCTCAGATGTGTTTGACACATTTAAAGGTAAGAATAAAACATACTACTTACCATATTTTTAACAGTTTGTGATGCTAAGACATGGACACTAATTTAGCCCATCTGTGGACAGTTGCTGCATTGTGATCGATCCTCTTCTACTTTCACGCAGGTAAAGCATTCGATACGACACAGCCGGTGAACTACGCAGTCTCAAACATCATCAGCGCTATTGTGTATGGCAACAGATTTGAGTACAGCGACCCCAGGTTTAAGGATATGGTCAACAGAGCCAATGAGAACATCCGATTGGGGGGATCTCCTTCTATTCAGGTGGGTGTAGCCGCATTTTGAGGATGACATGGTGATGTTAAGTCATTGTCATTATGATGTACTGTGATAAACCCACACAGTACAATGCCAAATGTATTAGCAGCACAAACACCAGCAAAACAATGCAGTTTAAGCAAACAAAATGAAGTCTTCAGGGTCCATTTTATACCCACCAAACAACCTGCTGCATAACTACACTTGGAAAACCACATTATGTAATCCTTCCTTTTTCTGTATTAACGTCTACACCTCGCTGACTTCAGAGTGCACGTTATATAATGACATTTGCGAAGGAGTAGAGAGTCAGCGTTTTTGAATGTATGCACATTGAACTGAGGCAGGGTTTGTAGTAATAAGAGTACATGCTGTGTAAGTGCTTTGGCTGTCACCCCACACTCTTACATCGGAATTGGAATACTGTCATAAGGTGTTCTGTAAATTGTACCATAACCAAGGCCATAGCACTTAACATTTTCCCCTATACACAAACAGTCTCTGTTGCCCCCCTTCCTTTCTTTATTTATTTCTTGTGCATCTGGCTTACTACGGCCCCTACTACCATTGGGGCCCTGAGTAGTCAGTGCCAGTTTTCCCTCCACATGTACAGCCCTGGCTAATGGCTGACACTGCTCACTGTGTTTGCAGCTCTACAACATGTTCCCCTTTCTTGGCCCTCTGCTGAGGAACTGCCGAAGGCTCAAGAGCAAATCCGAAGAGCACATTAGAGAAATGAGGAAGCTGATCCAGGAACTGCAGGACACTCTGAACCCTCACGAGCAGAGGGGATTCGTTGACTCCTTCCTAATGCGAAAGCAGAAAGTTGAGGTAAGTGTGTACACCTACTGCATGTATACATCTGGTTGCTTGTCCACATGTCTAGAATAGGGGAAAAGCAGTGTCTCTTTTAATCAATTAAGCTGCTAAAACAGCTTTTCATCTATCACCTCATAGCTCTTGCTCTATTGAAATCTTTTTTTCTTGCTAATAATGAGGTGTTTTGTAAATTGGAATTTCCCATCCGTGGAATAATGCCAGATATATCCCATGCTTAGAAAAGTCAGATAAAAGAATAAATAGCATGTAATTAAATTCTTATTACTTATCATTACTAGCTTTTTAAAAATGGAAATATTTTCTAGTGAACATTTCATGGTAATTTACTGAAGTAATTACTAAATGGTACACTTACAGGAGAAGGCTGAGACCCATTATTTATGTCCTGCTTTTTAATGTCCCAGCCCACAATTACATAGATGCCTCAAGAGTGATAAAATACATGGAATCCATTGCTGATTGACAGTAGTTTTACACTGCTTAAAAGTCGTGGTGTATTAGTTGTGATATGAAACTTAATGCATATTTTTGTCAGGGTGTAGATATGACCTTAACTTCAGTTAGGGATAAGCAGGCTAATTCTCTGTAGAAATTCCATCTTGTGTCAGTACAAGGATTCTCCTGTCTCTTTGGTTGTGCTCAAACATTTTCTTGGACTTTGTTTGACAGGAATCCGGACAGAAGGAAACCTTCTTCCATCAGGAAAACATGGTGTACTCCGTAGCCAACCTGTTTGCGGCAGGCACAGACACCACCGGGACCACACTGCGCTGGGGACTGCTGCTCATGGCCAAGTATCCCCACATGCAGGGTAGGAGGGACAACTAACTACTAACTAACCACTGCCACTGGTTTCACAAGAGCTGGTGAATGTGGTACGGTACATATTGACATGCCATCACAGAACAACAGTAATTGACCTCACTGATTGTCATGTTGAACTGTTTGTAGATCGAGTTCAGGAGGAGATTGACCGGGTGATCGGTGGCAGACAGCCAGTGGTGGAGGACAGGAAGAGCCTGCCGTACACTGATGCAGTGATCCACGAGACTCAGAGGTTTGCCAACATCGTGCCCATGAGTATCCCACACACAACCAGCCGCGACGTTCACTTCCAGGGCTACTTCATCAAAAAGGTGTGCATTCAGTTATTTTGATGTAGTTATTTTGGAGAATAACTTTAGTACAATGAAATCCTATAAAGATCTTTTTTTCTGTTCTTTGACATTTGAATTGCAATTGCAGGGCACAACAGTATTTCCCCTGCTCACATCTGTGTTGAGGGATGAGTCTGAATGGGCCAAACCTTACGTGTTCCACCCAGAACACTTCCTGGATGACCAGGGGCGCTTTGTCAAGAGAGACGCTTTCATGCCCTTCTCTGCAGGTACTCGTTCATAGTCAGTCACAGACGTATCAACAGGTGGCATGGTTTTTATTCATGCCCATTGTTGCTGTTCTTCTGTCAGACTGGAACTCATCTTACAGAGAATAATAGTGTTTATATAATTACTAAATGTGTGTATAAAACACATGCTTCTATTTTCCTCTAATTTCGTATGTTATGGTGATTTAAAAATTCTGGGGAAAAACATTGAATGTAATTCAGTTCAGTGGTGCAGCTCTTTATATTTCTATCTTTCCCACAGGCCGCAGGGTGTGTCTGGGAGAGAGTCTGGCCAGGATGGAACTCTTCCTCTTCTTCACCTCTCTCCTTCAGCGCTTCCGTTTCACTGCTCCCCCTGGTGTCTCGGAGGATGAGCTGGACCTCACACCAGCCTTGGGATTCACCCTGAACCCCTCCCCTCACAAGCTGTGTGCAGTGCGGCGCCACACTGGAGAGTAAACACCATTTAAGACACTGGTAACACTGAATGTAAATATTGTTTAAAATAGATATGAGGTATTTATTTATTGAATTCACTTATTTTTTGTCTGTACCAAGATTTGACACATTTACTGAAGGAGATTCTGTATGTATTTTGTCAGTAAGAGAATTGTTTAATTGTACCTCCTAGATTTTTAACTAATAACAGAGAAACTGCCCATTTTGTACATATTTTGTTGATATAATGTTATCATGCTTTTATAATAATAAAATATTTTTAAACCAACAACATGCAGGATCATGTTTACTTTTTCACCAGTTAACTTGTTAAGTTCAGGCGATAATACATCATACAGCATATGTTGACATGATACAGTTTGAAAACTACACACACACATTAACAAAAGAAGTGTTTTTTTTTTTGGTGTCCATGGTTCGCCAGTAAATTTTGTAGCTGGTGAGCCGCATCACTCCAGGTGATCTTTTTGACTGAAAAGAAGCACACACAAAAATAAATGTAACTGAAAAACATGTCCTAGTTCATGCACTGCAAAAAATGTCCACAGGATGGCGCTAGGTTAAGTTGGTCAACTGTCACCCGTGCATGTCCTATCTCATTTTTCTTTTAAGTATTTATGCACATATTTTTCAAATCTGCATATTATGTGTCAGGTAAATTGTTTGAAAATAGAGGGACATGCAACAAGCAAGGATGACATAAAAAAGAATGAGATAATTAAGATAATTATAGAACAATAAAAAAGTATTTCAGCTAAGACTAATTAAATTAGTTTAATAATAATGTTTAAATAGAATAATATAAAATTACATAAAACCATATACATGCATATAATTGCATAAAACCCTATCACAGCCACATACCGCATATGGTTTCACATTTAATCATTGAATTGCAGTTAAAGAAATTAGCAGCTCTCTGTAGTACTTCACAAAGAATAAAATGTCTCCTTGCAGTATTATTATGATGTTGAAGGTGTGATGAACAGGACTGACCCCAAAAAAGCGTACCTGTGTAAATGAACTCTGAAAGTGGGACGGTGTCAGTTTGGTAATTTGTTGACAGGTTTGACATTAACATACCATAACAGAGCAGCCTGTGTCCAGTAGTAACCCTAACATGAACTGCTTCACACAGAGCAAAGGGTGATCTTTCTCCTGAACTCTGTCCCAGAGGATGCAACCGCACCATAACCCCAGACCTTCTGAAATAAATAACAAATGTGAGCACATCTTGCCTTGCTTTGCCTCTTAACATGGTTTTGCTGCTAACTACTGTACTGCCTTGAAGAGAAAATTAATAGTCCCAATTTAAACAGAAATAAAAGTCATACTGCGCATGATATGTTGCAAGAAATATACCCTCCATTGTTCAATGTAACTTGTACAGGAAGTGTTTGGTGATCTTTCCTTTTATTACAACTGGCCACAACTGTTGGGCAGACTTGATGTGAAAATAAGAGATTATTAATGCTTACGTTTTTTTTTAAAGATGAAGTGATGTGTGATTGAGTGAAATGGCTAACTATGGGAGAGGTTTGCAGTGAGTTAATGATTGTGTGTGTGTGTGTGTGTGTGTGTGTGTGTGTGTGTCTGTGTCTGTGTCTGTGTCTGTGTGTCTGTGTGTCTGTGTGTGTGTGTGTGTCCTCATGTGTCCTCGTCCTAAACATAAACACATTCCTACTGATTTTTATGAGGCGCTCTGAACCAGTCTGCTTCGCACAATCATCCAGACCAAGCAATCTTCTGACAATTTTAGTGTACCTGCTGCTCATGTCATGTAGTAATGACTTTGCACAAACTCACTTAAGCACTCAGCAAACACCATAGCTTCTTATCTCTGCAGGTGGTGATACATGTGAGAGGTTTTTAAGCATGTTGCCAGGAACCTTACTGTATATATTTGACTCACTACATTATTATTTACAATTATGTGAAGATTTTACCTTTCTTTTTATATATCTTTTTATGTACAATTACCCTCATGTTTGTCTGAAATAAACATTAAATTGATAGGCTCCTAATGTTCTGGTTGGATGGCCATGACAGTTTGCCTGTGTTAGCCAGTCTAAACAACATTTGTTACTACCATTGCCTGGCAACAATGCTGAATAAATAGCTCTGTGGGGCAGGGAATAAAGCTATATGGCTATTTAATTTGGCAGTGAACCATTTACTTCGACACAACCTAGCAACTTAGGCTTGTTACTAGGCTAACATTGGAGGTCCTTAACAGCAAAAGGAAAGTGTCTGACTGTGGGACATGTCAGACCCACATTAGAAACATATAACTGGTATGTGATCTGACCCAAAGGCATGTAATAGCACAGGATGCCAAAGGAAACACCTTGTGGCAACACTGAAACAATCAGTTACTCCAACAAGTAAAATTTTCTTCATGGTTAGTATAAAAGTACGGTATGCTCAGGCAATTCCTTGGCAAACTCCTAAATCATACACTGATCATTAACGTCTTCTGAAGCCTGTCCCAGGGTGAGGTGATGTGTATACTTGGAGCACATCCATGCAAGTAGTCAACCTTAAATCGTATGACTCCTCCCATAAAGCCCACGTACCTTTAAAACAACACTTGCCATCACCTCTGCTTTACCAAAGCCTTGGAAAAACAACAATATTTTAATTATCTTGCCACTTTCCTTAGCTCACCTCATGGCCATAGTGGAGAGGCTTCTTCAGGGATCCAGCGTATTCCCGCTGCTGGTTGCTGCTCTGGTGTTGCTGCTGGCCTATCTTTACTCCATAGGCAATGGCAACACAGAGAAAGGGAAGGAGCCTCCAGGCCCCACAAGGCTTCCTATTCTGGGTAACCTGCTGCAGCTTGACCTGCAGAAGCCATATGAGACACTGTGTGAGGTGAGGACTCTTAGACTATTTCACAGGCATTAAGGATACAAGGATACAAGGATGTTTTATTGTCACATGCATAGACATACTGGGTAGAGTAGGACATGCAGTGAAATTAGTGACTAATAGCATCAAGAGTATGTATGCCATAGTGATGATATATAAAAATATTTAAAAAAAAACATACCATGTATGTCACAGCATTCATTTGCACAGATATACATTACCACAAAGTGACACTTATGTAAAACCTTTGACATTAAATATACAACATTTGCCTATATTTTGGAGGAATAAGTGACTCATTGAACATCGCATGATGTTACCTTATCTATGCGTCGGTCTTTTTGGGGCAGGACAAGCACAATGACCATATTTTACAGTCAGAGGTGATTAGAACTGTATTTATAGAGTCATGAATTGCAACTGAACTGATAATGCTATTACTCCTTGGAAACATTATTATGTAACGCTGTCACAATCAGTGAGATAAGGGAGCAAGAATGAAATATAGTTGATAAGGTTGACATGGATGACTGACACTGAGCCTTAATCATAAATGGTGTAACGATGAGGGGACTGGTGTGGCAGACAGGTGTAGACACAGACTTAGAACTGACTTCCATGAAATTGTATACATTTCAGACATGCTAAATATCTCTGTGTTTGTGTGCACTTACAAATAAAACTACAGGTCTTGTACTTCAAATCTGCATACGAGATATCATATCTCTGCTCCCTTGCAATACCTTCCCTATTAAAATGAGAGTCCAGATACTGTTTTTTTTCCAATGCTGTCTTCTGCAAAAGCAGAAAAGGATTAATGATCTGCAGTTGTTTATACATTAATTATTCTACAGATTGTCAACAAGGTCAAATACTGACATCTGACTGTTCTGACCCACAGTTCTCCAAAAAGTACGGCTCCATCTTCACAGTTCACTTTGGGCCCCAGAGGATGGTGGTCTTGGCGGGGTATAAGACAGTGAAGGAGGCCCTTGTTGGACATGCAGACCAGTTTGGAGACAGGGCGAACGTCCCCATATTTATGGACTTGTACAAGGGACTTGGTAAGGGACTGTTTCCTTTCTTTTGTATGTTGTTATGTGCTCATGACAAACACTTAGAATGTGTTTCGCCCATAATATATAATATATACTATATTTAATATAGACTTGTTATATTTAATTCAGGCTTGCTGCCTGAAAGTGCATCTTGGTAGCGGACCTTGGTCCGAGAACGCCTTTAGTGGAGATCGCTGGAGAGTGATATCTGCTTGCACCCCCTGTAATTCTAAGAGAAATGAGAGTGCAAAGTCACTAGTGAAACAAGGGGAGGTGAGGTGAGGAGGTGGAGGCATAATTCGCGATCTTAGTGTGCATGACATGTAAAACAGCAGGTTTAAATCACCTGGAAAGTGGAAGACAGGTGAGTTAATTCCTGTTAATCATTCTCATGAACTCCTACACAACATTTGTGTAACATAATAAAGTTATAATGTTTTTATGAATGTAAATTGCTATCTTAATTTTTTTAACTGTCTTAAATTGTGAAGAGTTACTGATTTTTTGCCACCGCTGTAGGAATTGTCTTCTCAAATGGGGACAACTGGAAAGAGATGAGACGATTTGCTCTGTCAAACCTGCGGGATTTTGGCATGGGAAAAAAAGGCAGTGAAGAAAAAATCATAGAGGAGATCCAATACCTATCGGAAGTATTTGAAAGCTTTCAAGGTAAGATTGATGCAAGCTGCTTGATGCATTTTATTAGCTCAACTTAAACCATCCATGCGCAGTGTCTACATCATGATTGATCCATTTGTACTTTAATGCAGGTAAAGCATTTGATACAACACAGCCAGTGAACTACGCAGTCTCAAACATCATCAGCGCTATTGTGTATGGAAGTAGATTTGAGTACAGTGACTCCAGGTTTAAGGACATGGTGGACAGGGCCAATGAGAACATCAGACTGGAGGGATCTGCTTCAATTCAGGTGGGTAATTCCTATATGAGATTAGGGATTAGGTATAACCACCTGCTCTATGTACAGAGGTCAAACCAATTCATATTACAACCTTTGCTTTCTGAAGACTTGTTAAGACTTTCTGAAGACTGTTTAATCCAAAGCGACTAGGCTAACAGCATCCCAACATCGATTTTGGGCCCACTGCAATATAGTGTAAACCTACACCATGCCCCGTGAAATGTTTCTTGTTTTGCTATACATTGTCCCTTATAAACTCACCTCTCAACTCACATTTCTATCATCTGTTTCTTTTTCTCATCTGGTCGCCCAATTTTAAACCTCACATTAGATCCTAATCTTTAACTAGCTCATCTACCTGACTGAAGAGTTCCTACTGTCCCCTAGGCCCAATTTAGCAAGAAGGGTTTGTCATGAATGAGAGGTCAACCCCAGCTCCCCATGACTGACATTGCCGATTATGTTTGCAGCTCTACAACATGTTCCCCTTTCTTGGCCCTCTGCTGAGGAACTGGCGGAAGCTTATGAGCATGGCAAAGGAGAATATTGAGGACATAAGGAAACTGATCAAGGAACTGCAGGACACCGTAAACCCTCATGAGCAGAGAGGATTTGTTGACTGTTTCCTGATCCGCAAACAGAAAGTTGAGGTAAATGCTATACATGCCTGGTATATCATTAAAAGTATTTTAAGAAGATGACTCAGAGTCAGTCCTCTGCCCTGTTTGGACAAAGCCTAGTGCACATGGCATGATGAAAAGCAGTTTTGGATTGATCATGATGTAGACACATCATGCACATCAATGGTTTAAGTTGAGCAGCCAAAACGCAACAAGCAGCTTGCATCAAATGGTAATTTTAACTGGCAGAATTTCAATTGCAAAAGATAGCTTTATATAAAAGCATATTAGGGTGTTGAAATCATATCAATTTTGTGATTAGAGATCATTAACTCTTATAGGAAATGTAATTTTCTCTCTGTATAAAGAATCCACTGTCGGTTAAAAATGTCTTCTAATCTAGGACTGGGTTTGACAGGAATTAGGAAAGAAGGAAACCTTCTTCCATCAGGACAACATGGTGTACTCTGTAGTTCACCTGTTTGTGGCAGGCACAGACACCACTGGTACCACACTGCGCTGGGGACTGCTGCTCATGGCCAAGTACCCCCACATGCAGGGTAGGAGGGACAACTAACAAGTTTAGCCGGTATTAATATCACAGAAGAACAATAACTGACTACAGTAAACTTCACGGTGAACTGTTTGTAGATCGAGTCCAGGAGGAGATTGACAGGGTGATCGGTGGCAGGCAGCCAGTGGTGGAGGACAGGAAGAGTCTGCCGTTCACCGACGCAGTGATCCACGAGATCCAGAGATTTGCCAACATCGTGCCCATGAGTCTCCCACACACAACCACTTGTGACGTTCATTTCCAGGGCTACTTCATCAAAAAGGTATGGTTTTGGTATGTAGGCAGTTGTTTAAATGCCTCATGAATCCTGTTGTCTGTCCTTTGATGATTAAACTGTGTTTTCATACAGGGCACAACTGTGATCCCCCTGCTCACATCAGTGTTGAGGGATGAGTCTCAATGGGCCAAACCCTACGTGTTCCACCCAGAACACTTCCTGGATGACCAGGGGCGCTTTGTCAAGAGAGACGCTTTCATGCCCTTCTCTGCAGGTACTCACTCTTAGTCAGGGTCCAGTGCTAGTCATGATGCTACTCTCAAATCATGTTGTGTACCCAGGCTATACTGGAACAGTTGCAATGTTTGTATTTTGTATTGTTTTTTTGTTTTGTATTTATATTGGGACCAAACAGAACCTTGATGTAGCCCTTGTAATTATGTTGTACTTGCAGCATGTCTCGTTACTGTAGGCTACAATGACAGTAAAAGCTTTCTATTGTATTCCATTACATTCTATTAAATTCTACTCTCATATTTGTATTGCTGTCAGGCAGTTAACAGGTAATCTAGATATAATTAAACAGAACTAACTGAATTGGAAGTAAATAACAGGCAACTCTCTTAGGGCAGTTTATTATTATTTTTTTTAATCTCTGTTTTCAGGCCGCAGGGTGTGTCTGGGAGAGAGTCTAGCCAGGATGGAACTCTTCCTCTTCTTTACCTCTCTTCTTCAGCGCTTCCGCTTCACTGCTCCCCCTGGTGTCTCGGAGGATGAGCTGGACCTCACACCAGTCTTGGGGCTCACATTGAATCCCTCCCCCCACAAGCTGTGTGCAGTAAACCGCATCTGAGTTTGTAAATGTTTTTTAATGTTAACTTGACACTGAGGTATTTTATTCTTTGCAGCGATTTAGCTTTTGTTTGTATTTGCTGGAGGAAGTTCCATGCCTCTTAGCCATGCCAAAGCCATGGTGTAAGAGTGTCTGCATCATTGAAGAAATAAGCAGTTGGGCCAGGCCACTCCCGTGGCGTTTGATGATTGGGCTTTCAGTGTTTTAGCCCATTACTTTCCATCACAAATTATAGCTTGTGGAAGTTGAACTGTCGGGCAGCTTTCACTGCTGTTAGTAGCTGTAATGTTGGGTCAAACAGCCACCTGACACCCAGAAATCTCCTTTATGAACTATGTGACTGTACAGTTACTGATTGGCTGGAAAAATATTCATGGTAGGATTTTTTACTTTCTCAAGGTGGATTTTCCACCTCTGTTAATAGATGCATGTGTTTTCTGTGAATAACACAAATGATTTTCAAGAGTTAGGTAAATAAATCCAGAAATCCACTAGCAGCTGAACTGGTACACTTCATTTTTAAAAGGTTTTTTTCCCCACCTCTACCTGTGATCTGTCTCTTTATCCTTTAGTTTGTGATCTTTTCAGTTTTTCAACCCTTTTCCAGTCATGACACCTGTTACAACCATATGCAAACTTCTCACAATGCTGAAGGAAAATCCATCCGTTTAGAATGGAAGCCATTTTGATATTGTATAAAGTCTTTTAAAACTTTAAACTGTATTGTCAAGCTTTTTATTCAATAACACAGAGGCTTCCCATTTTGTACATTATTTGCTGATACAATGTAATACCATTGTTATAGTAAATAAAATACTATACTAATATCACCAATATAACATTGTCATGATGCTGTGTTTTTTATACAACATGTACATGGCTGGTTAAAACATTCTTCATTGTCCCTGGTGCAGTACTTAGTGCTGTTTGACTTTAAGACAATAAGACAAGCTCAATCAGCATCAGTAACTATGCAGCCAAAGGACAGTAGTTAGCATGATATTTTTGGCTTACTACTGCTTTAAGGGGGAAAAAAACTGACATAGTACTTTGTCCTATTTGCAAACAGTCAAATGAAAGACCAAGCCAGCTGGGGAGTGTCCTGTTCACTCTTAATCATTTATTGTTAAAAATGTTTAAACATGGTCAAGACCATATGCACATAAAATACACACTGATAAGTTACGGTTTAAAAAAAAAAAAACACTACACACACAAGTGGACAGAACAAAAAAAAAAAAGTCCTATTTTGTGGTGTCCGCTGCTGGCCAAGAGAGGTATTGCAACAAGCTTATAGCACGTGAACTGTATTACTCCAGTTCGTGACTGAGAAAAAGAAAAGCAGAGGATGACAGAGTAATGGTGGTACAAGAGATACGGAGAATACTGATCTTCATAGAGGACTAGGACCAAAGCAGAATTAAGGCAAAAGCCCAAACAGTTTTGCTTCTTCATTTGATGTGATCATATTTATACTTGGCATTAACATCAAATCACAGAGGTCAAATAATGGTGATCAGAATACTTTTTCAATCAAGGCACAGTGGATTGGTGCAGTATGCCCATGTAATGCATTCAGATCTGTATTGGATGACCAATGACCAATCTTCTATGGTTAACCAGTGAAGCAGCCGTCACCAATGCATTAAGGCTTCTGAAATCTGAGATATCTGATCTCAACAAAGGTGGACAAACTGGCTTGAGGAAGTAAAAGTTCGGCCATGCATTCCTTCTGTCTGTGCTCTTAACACAGGTGATTTCACTAATTAGCACATCTACCTGGTGGGAGAGTTGAGCTAATTAGCATCAGCTGGTTTTTAGTAAATTGGCTGGAACAAATATGCAACAGGACTTTTACTTTCTGAACCTGTGATGTCTACCTCTGGATCACAACCTAAATGTGAGCACTTAAGGATCAAAATAAGTCATAACACATGCACACTCAGGTCTTGTACACTGTGTGACTATGTGTGCTGTTAAAACTCTGTGAGGAAAACTGTAAGGTACAAGAGTGGTCAAGACATGTTACAAGGAGCTGGTAAATACTACATGTAGCAGCAGATTTGCCCTGTGGCCTGTGGAGGAATGCAGCACTTGCTTGAGGGTTTTGTTGTGGTTAAGGGTGTAGGTTGTTTCACAAGGGTGAATTTTGTTTTGTAATACACACTGATTAGTACAACTACTTTTTCCACAATTTACATAAAACAAACACTTTCCTTACATCGATTGCGTGCACAACACTTAAATTCTGTGATAATCTTCAATTCAAGACAATAGTAAACCAGAGTTCCCTTCTCAAACCTCCAGGGAAAAAATGTGTATTTTTCCTGTGCTAGGCTCCACTCCACACAGTAAATACTTGAAAGAACAGTGTCAGGTAATGCGAAAAAAGGCCCCCAAACAAAATAAAGGCTTTGGTTGATAACAGTCAAGAGCCAGTGTCAGAAACAGTGACACACATATCTACAACAGGGGTGACTGGAGATGACAATGTGTGTTAATATACAACAGAAATTTCAACAGGTTCTTCATTTGAGGAACTAAAGTTCAGCGAGACTTCCGGACTGTGTTACTGTATGAGTCAGCACTATCGTCATGCATTTACATATGTACATATGTACTGCATCTTTGTCTCTAATATGAACTTGCTTTTGTTACTAAACAAATACAGCAATGTTCTACAGAAAACTGGGGCTGCACAAAAAAAAAAACATGATTTCTTGTGACAGATACTAGGATAGCAATTTCATTTGTGACATATTTTTTCAAAGTCAGGTTTAGTTCAGTATTCCAAATTTGCTAATATCTGATTGGTGAGCATACCTAGTTCATGAGCAACACATCACTCCTGAAAGGTGGGCAATGAGAATTACGTGAATATATAAACATCATATATGTGACAAGATTAACCAGGGGCAGTTATGAGCTGCACATTTAATTGCAGCCTTGCAGAAGAATCCTGAGCCTCCTGAAAGTCACCCATAGTCAGCCTATTCAAACTTGATTAGATGAACTTGTTTTATACCGTTTCTTTACCACTACTGGCTTAATCAGGCATAGTGTTTTCTTCATAAGGTTCCTGTCGATGTTGTATCGGGCTTACAAAGAAATGTACAGGCACAATGTAGTGGCACAAAATGGCCATCTACTTTGCTTTTAACAATCTGGCCTGGAAGCTTTGCATCTACCATGAAATCTCCACCAACATTGTTTCCATCTTTTGGCTACACACAGTTTTTTCATCTTTTGGTCCCAGACCTTTAACGATACAATATAGGTTGAATTGTGCTGAAGTTCTCTGTTAATATTCAAAATAAATATTAACTATAAAAAGGTTTTGTAGAATATTTTCTAACCCAGAACGTGGCAATGACTTTCAGAGGGTTTGATGACTTTGATAAGACACGTCACTATGATGGGAGTGGGTACCAAAAGTTAGTTTGGTAGTGAAAGAGATCCTATCATTGGCATATCTCATATCAGCCACTTCCCTGCTGTTCCACTTAAAACAGTGCTTCACCTTGTGAAAAAAAAAGTTATCACAGTGAATACAGACCAATTCATCTCCTATAAACTTTTGTGGTGAGCAAATAAATTTATAATCTTTACTTTAAACTGATTTCACGTCCAAATGTTTCTCACCACCTGGCCGATAACAGACTTGCTTACGCCAACAAAATTAAAAGAAAATAAATGTGTGTCCCAGTGCCCATGGAAAAGCTTCTGTAGTAGAAGCTACACCACTCGTCTGTGGTGTTCACCACCACGTGGTCCTTCCACTGTAGGCCTCAGACAGTCTCCACTTTGATGATGCTGAGCTGGGCATCCTGTGGCGAGAGACTGAGTGGGGACATGGGAGCCATGGAGGTGCTACAGTCCTGGAGGTTTCCGTCCACTTGGCTGGTCGAGAACTCTGTGTTCTTGCCTTCCACAAAAGTGTCTGTGTGTGTCAGGCTCTGCCCCTGGCCCAGAATGGGACTCTGTATCTGTGTGTGTGACTGCACAAGGGTTTGTGTGTATTCTGAAGGTGTGTGCGTGAAGGCCTGTGAGTACGTTGGGGACACGTGTGTGTGTGCTGGCTGGAGACTCTCCGAGCTGCTAAAGCCATTCATGCCCGCTGAGCTTATTCCGGAGAGGGAGAAAGCTTCCGCATTCTCCAGCCCAGAGTTCTCAGTCAGAGACAGCGTGCCCTGGGAGAAGGTGCTCTGTGTGGAGGTGGTGAAGGTGCTCGGGCCGTACGAGGACACCGCTGCCAGGGAAGCCTGAGCTGGGGGCGTTGGGGTGTGGGTGTTGGCACAAGGGCTCAGCCTGGTGGCCAGGAACTGCAGTGTGTTGAGAATCTGCTTCTGCACCTGGGTCTGCTGGGCCTGCTCTCTCTCCAGTCTGCCCTGCTGGTCCACCAGCATCCTCACTGCCAGCCCCAGGCTCCGCAACTCGGATCCCAGGGACTGCATCTGATCACCGATGCCCTGCCGGAAGGCCTCCAGGGCTCCCAGCTGGTAGTTTGGCGATGGCTCCCTCCTCTGGGGCTGGTTGGCTGGGTGTTGGATGCGGATGCTGGGGTTGGCAGTGGCAGCCTGGGCTGTGGGGCTCGGTGGCAGTGGAGCGGAGGGGCTGGGGAGCCGGACACCCACACGGGGAGGTGGGACGCCCATCCGTGGCTGGAAGCCTCGCCTGGCCAGGGTAGCGTCTGGACTTCCATCCACACTCCTCCTCTGCAGAGTGAAGGTAGTGTTTGTTTATATAGTTTTTAAAAAGCAAAAATCAAAAACACTTGTGGATGCATTGTCTTAAGTTGATAAGGCTAATTCACATAGAAATACAAGAGATCCAGAAAGAGTCTATCTGCATGCATGTTCATGTGCAATTCAGCCACCTGCTACATGAGGTTTACAAATCTGCATCTGACTTTACAGGGATGCACTCACCACTTGCTGTGGTCTGGTTGTTGTTGTGAGGTCGATGGAAGAAGACACCTGAGGTAACATCATGTTGCGCCATGACGGATCCCTCCTCGGCGGGGGCGCCACCTGTTGGCCAGGTGAGGGACCACCTTCTCTGATCTACAAGAACCAAACAAACGTCAAATAATAGAAATCCACACAATGAACTAAACGATAATAACCGGAAGACTGCTTACTCGTGCTCTGTGAAGCAGGGCTTTGTCAAGCAGTCTCTTGCGGGCCAACAAAACTGGGTTGGTGGCAGGGGAGGCAGTCAGACGTCTCCGTGCAAAGATGCCCGTCATGGCTCCGACACCCGTGTTCATGTTTGTCCGCTGGGACTGGATTCCAGCCCTTTGTGCCAGTGAAGTGACGCTGACAATGCGAATGTCCTCCTCGTCCTCGTTCCTGGCATCCTTATGTTCCTCTCTGCTACCTCCACCCGTAGATCCTGCACTAGACAAAGTCCTTCTGTTGTCAGAGGAGGACCCTCCTTGCTGGGGAGGATCCGGGGACGTGGAGTACCCAGCGACACGGGAAGCCTCTCGCATTAGGTTCCCCAGTTGACGGTCTCTCCAGCTGTTGTTCCTGCTGCCCAGGCTGCTGTCTCCCATGCCCCCCGTATTGGCCTGAACACCTCCCAGGCTACCTCCGGCCGCCCGATTTGCCCCGTTCCTGCCATTGAATTCCTTGAGAAACAAGTAGATGGCTTGGGCAGACACCTTGATGTTCTCCAGCTCCAGAACCGCCTTTATCTTTCGAAAGCTCAAGCCAGCCTCTCGTAGCTCCACTACTTTACGCTTTGCGGCGTCATCTAGTCGACCCATGGTAGTCGATTTCAAGGGTCTTCACCTTTACGCCCTGTCCAAACAAGAAAAACAATACTTTGTACCGCTGAAACGAGAACCGTTTTGCAAAAACGGATGGATATTAATGGTCTCCATTAAAAGATTATCACCAAGAATCTTAACCAGATACCACACATGAAAAACAAACACACGCCGCATCTGTCATTTATTATCATTAATCCGCTAAACACCCCAACTCACCTGGCGTTACCAAAAGGAGTAAACTCTTGTTAGGTGCAACGTTTCAAATTCAAGCAGACTCCCTTGCTATTGCTAGTTAGCTACCGTTAAGTAATAAAGATGAACTAACGTTTATTGCCAATTCCAGAAAAAAGACGGAGCATACTAAACGTGCACAAGCCATTTTCTGACTGTATACACTGCTTACTTTAAAAACATTTGGGCTTGAGTTTTACGTGCAGATCTCTACCACTATTTCTTTCTCCTAATGTAAACACTCATTTATATACGTCGACTACGTGATGATTTCATCTTCACCAGACGTCACATAGCTGCGACAGACCAGGGCAGTGGGAGGGAATTGTTTGTAACCCTGCTCCAAAAATGTAAGTATTGCAATGTAGAATCTGCTTTAATCCTTTCTGATACTAAATGCTGTGTATGCACAGAAAGGCTAGATGAGTCTTTCAACCAAATACCATTTAAATAAGGTAATATTAGTACGATACGGTATAAATAGACAATGTAAAACGCATTAGCTTACTAGCTAAATGGCTCGATTGATTCACTGTTATTTGAAATGAATTGGAGTTACGATGCAGACCTTAACTGCTTTAACAGCAGGCAGATTTAGCTCGCATTTAACAGGAAAATGTATATACAAGACGAAATGTCTCATGCCATGCTGGTTTAAAGCCCAATTGTTTCCGTTTTGCAAATCGCAGTTGATGGTAGGATGTTTGTGTAGCTGTGTTGACAAAGTGCATCAGCTGGACCATATCGTTCGCTGCGCTTAAGGTTAGCGACCTACACAGACTCAAAACTAAAATATTCAACTACATATGATTGCATCCGTCGTGCCATTCAACAACAGTTGAATACCACCACTATTCATTCGCCGTGCACAAGCGCTGAAATAGTTTGCTTGTTACTCAGCTTGTGTTTGTCTTTTCTCGTCACTTAAATGTGAGCTGGGTGAAGGGACGTCACTAAGGTTTGTCCCGCGGTGACGATATGTTTTTGTTAACGTCCAGGGCACCTTCACCCACGAAACGGAAAGAGCGTTCTGATGATAAAACAAAGGAGCGTGGCAAAGAGAAATCTGGAGCCAAGGAAGGAGCTGAGAAAGACCGTGGCCGAGACAAGACGCGCAAACGCCGCAGTGCATCCACCGGAAGTAGCAGCAGCAGGTTAGCAGGTTTTCACTTCAGATAAAGATATTTCCAGCTAAATCTGCTACCCGGTGAGTCAGAGGTTCCCGTCGACTTTGATGCCACCAAAGGCTGTTCCGAATGTTTAGTGTATAAACCACGTCAATGACAAGATGGCATGCACCAACCATGTCTCCAGCTTCAGCATGCACCATTTCCTTTAGCTCAGGAGGGTCAAAGTGACCCCGTGTTGATATGGGCTATGTGTTGGCTGCAACATCATCAGGAATATCTAGAGTTTTAGTGTGACCATGGCCTTTTTCGTTAGTCACATTATCCTCTCATCTGTCTATACAGCGTTGGAATAGTGGCATTTTGTCTCTCCTACGAATATAGGGCGCTATACTGTCTTATCCAATGCCAGCATGACTGTCTCTGGGATTCTGAAGACGTTTAGCATAGCCTTTTTACTGTATCTTGCATGTGTAAAGTATTTGCTAATCAGCTATTCCTTTAAGAGTTGTGCTCTACTAACCGAGTAACATCCACCTGAGGATCTTTCAAAACATAGCTGTGCCCCTAAGATGCAGAAATACATGAATGAATAACAATTGATGCTGTATTAGGATGATTCCCAAAAAAAACCCATAAATAATGCAGAATAATTTGACATAAATGATTTGGCATGATGCAAACACTTGTCTTACTTGAGTTGACCAGGTGCGTGGTGATGACAGAATTTTAAAGGTTATACGATAGGCTACATCATTTAGAACAAAACTCCTCAGGTTGGCCATCCTAAGAGGCAGAGTGTTGATTAACTATGGCAGTTGAGTCGTTGGGGGACTCATACTAATGTAAATGTAATATAATAATGTAATAATAATGTTGTAACAGTAATGAGAAAAACGACTGTAATCGTTCATTACTCTGCAGCTGTGAAATCATTGAGCATTGCCCTACTCAAAACAAGCTTAGTAGTCCAGGGGTCTCTGATGGTGTTAAGGCACCCCTGCAGGCTGCTTGTCTGTGCTGACATGGATCTCAAAACACTGACCTCTCAGCATTGTCAGCAGTTTGTTGTTTTTTTGATTGTTGTTGATTTTGTGCCACTCTTTGAGAAATTAGTGGAGATGCTTATTGAAGGTTCTTCCTTTTTCTTTTCCTCATCTCTCTCTCTCTCTCTCTCTCTCTCTCTCTCTCTCTCTCTCTCTCTCTCTCTCTCTCTCACTCTCTCACTCTTTCTTTCTTTCTCTGTCTCTCTCTCTCTCAGGTCTCGTTCCAGCTCATCTTCCAGCAGTAGTTCTGGTTCCAGCTCCGGTTCCTCAAGTGGATCCAGTTCTTCTTCTGGCTCCAGTCGCTCCGGCTCCTCTTCCCGTTCCTCTTCCTCCTCCTCCTCTTCATCGGGGTCTCCCAGCCCCAGTCGAAGACGCCATGACAACCGACGCAGGTCTCGCTCAAAGTGAGTATGATGTCAACCACGGTTGTAGGCTCATGGAAAGTAGGCGTGTATTAGAAATGTTGTAAAAGCAGAAATGGAAGAACACCCACCATATAGCTGTCATAACATTATTTATTTGACTGAAGACTCAAACATATGATAAGAAGGTCACAGTCGTAAATACTCATGGTACCATGTTTCAAAGTACATGACGTCTATCAAAACATTGCGGTTCTTTCTTAGACATGTCTGTTTAAAATATATTGTTGGCAAATGAAGAAATGTGATTTTGTTATGACATGCATTTTTTCAGACTTCTGTTCTGCCACCCCTTTGAGCAAGCACCCATTCTTTGTGACTTTAATCTTTTTGTATAATTTGAGTCACATTATAACTCATCCTAGTTGTAAGCACAAAGACTAATTTAATTCAGATTATTGAAACACAACTTGTCATCCTGTGATCTTTCAGTGCTGTATTTCATATTTTTTTTGTGACCTACACAGCAGAATGACCATCAATATTTCTCTCATCAGGTCTAGATCACAGAAAAGAGGAGAGGAGAAAGAACGAAAGAAAAGATCTCCAAGCCCTAAACCCACCAAAATTCACGTTGGAAGACTCACTCGGAACGTCACCAAGGTATGCCTGTCATTGGTGTAACATAAATACAGGAAGAGTGTCTCGTAGCTACATGCACATCTACTCCAGGATGGACTATAAACTGTATAGGCACCAATTGTGCTTTGTATCTTTCTGTTTCCATCATCATCTTTGTATAAAATTAGTAAATTTGTGGACAACTTTGAAGTGAAAGTTAATACAATTTTATGGTTCACTTTG
This sequence comes from Setipinna tenuifilis, assembly GCA_030347295.1. NCBI lineage: Eukaryota > Metazoa > Chordata > Actinopteri > Clupeiformes > Engraulidae > Setipinna > Setipinna tenuifilis. Next base: position 11,809,262 of record CM059266.1, on the reverse strand, counting down.
TACCAGTTGTTAGAATAGAATATAGAATAGAATAGAATAGAATATGTCTTTACTGTCATTGTCAAAAGTACAACGAAGTTGAAAGTGCTTACCAGTCAGTGCAAAAGATAAGGTAAAATAAATAAGGTAAAGACAGTGGCCTGAGCCCAAATGCACACATACATCACACCCGCACTTCAAATCTCATACATTCAAACAGCCCAATAGTCTCTGTGATGAGTCTAAAGTCCCATCCCCCCATTACTGTATTGTGCAGGACCACATCCAGGAGATTTTCTCGACCTACGGGAAGATAAAGCTGGTGGACATGCCTTCGGACCGATTCCACCCGAATCAGTCTCGAGGCTACGCCTATGTGGAGTATGAAACTCCAGAGGAGGCCCAGAAAGCCCTCAAGTACATGGACGGAGGTAGGCTGACATGTTTTGGAGGTGTAACATGCCCCTCCATACCCTGCAACCATGCCAGTTTACCCACGGGTAGACCATCTTATTGTCTAACTCTTACGAGTTTTTCTTGAACTGGGATGTTTATTCAGCATATAGAGAATCCAAAGAACTCTTTTCATGGCTGTCATGTACTTACAAACTAGTTCAGTGCGTTCACATAAACACTTTTTATTGTTAAATTCACAATGGTCAATGGCTTATGGACTTTTTATGTGTATAAGAGTGTGTGTGTGTGTGTGTGTGTGTGTGTGTGTGTGAATGTGTGTCATAAGTGCCCTTTGGGTACCAAAAAAGTGTTGTATCAATGTAATTAATAAGTACTTCTATCATTGCAGTCAGTGAGGAACCTTATTTAGCAGAATAAAAACTATACAACTGCCACCGATGTCACCTAGTCACTTTACTGCTAGCACAGGGATAAAACTGCTTGTGTCTTGAGATGCTATGCAATTTTAAACTTGCATCACTAGAAGGTAAATTATTTCTTAATGTGCTGAATGTTGAAAGTCATGTTAGTATAAAGAGCCCCAGTTGTGCAGTGCGCATGCAGGATGAGTTGTCACTATACATTTTGAAATGAAAACTCCATGATCGATTCAAATTTCTTTGCCTATGTAACAAACTGTTGTTTTGCTATGTGTGTGAAGACCTGTGCAATGATGTGCTCTGACCCTGCTGCTCTTTTTGTCTCTCAGGTCAGATTGACGGACAGGAGATCACTGCTATCGCCATATTGGCCCAGCGTCCTCGCCCCGCTCCCCGACGCGTCTCACCCCCGCGCAGAATGCCCCCGCCCCCGCCCATGTGGCGACGCACCCCTCCACGCATGAGGCGAAGGTCAGCCTCTTCCTGCAACTGCCTTTTCACACTCACACCTGTTTGTATACTTGGACACAAACATGTGACACTAAACTGTTACATAGGTTTATTTCCAGTCATAAGAGATGGGGAACCCACAGCTTTATTGAATAAAACTCCTGCCAAATATTTTGGTTCTACCTGTTCACACAGCACAATATTTTCCATTTGTGCCTGGCTGAAAACGTACGCTTATCAGAATCAGCTTGTTTTGTAAAATAATTACAAAAATATGTGATGGGGCCTTTTAGACTTTGAAGCAAGATTTTGCCTTTCTGTCTGTTCTGATGTCTGGCTACGTGGTATTTAATAATGCAGGCATTTAGATATTACAGTCATTGTTTCATTAAGGTGGTCTTCTTTTCCTTGTATAATCTAAATGTTTACCGGACGTTATTTTTATTCAAGGTCCTACATAATCAAGGCAAATCTGTCATGCGTACAGGTTAAAGCATATTTATTGATGCACTGATCCCCATGTTTACAGGTCCCGGTCTCCACGGCGACGATCCCCTGTTCGCAGGCGTTCCCGTTCCAGATCTCCCGGCCGCAGGCGACATCGCTCCCGGTCCAGCTCCAACTCCTCTCGATAGCTCCGCCCCCCCCCATCCATCCACGCTGGCCGTCACTTTTTGATGGCCATTAGTCGGTTCTCCTCACCTCCATTGCTCTATCTGTCGCCTCGGAGACGGCAATAGTCATTGTGATTTTTTTGTTTTGTTTGTATTTTGGTTTTTATTTTGTAAATTAAAGGTGCATTGAAGTCACTTTCTTGTTTTTTTTCCATTCTTTTTTTTAATTTTGGCTTACTGATAATAGGTGCATATTGGGTTAATTATGTTGGCCTGTCATAGAAATAATTTAGTCCAGATGTGTGATCATTTTGCTACACTGACTTTTGTACTTGTTTTGACTATTAAACTGATAAAATGACTCCTAACCTGTCTTTGTCCTTAACTGAATGATGTGTGTTTGTCCTCATTAATATTCAGCCTTGACGTATTGTGGGGAAGCTCCTGAAATATACCTGCTCACGATAAAGATAACCTTCAAATGTCTTCCTCTTTGTAAAAGAGGTACAGGTTGTCTTTAATGGGTCTTGGGTTACGTGTGTGTCAATTGCGAGACTGCGTGTTGCAAAACAGTGGGCTTTTTCGGCGGAACAAGGCGTTGAAAGGAAACAGTTGCAACTAGGGCGAGATGGAGGCAATGTATAGTAATGTCCGGTTACCACTTCAAGCTTTCAAACTAGTTCAGGGTCTGTTCAACACATCTGACGACTATCGCAGGAACTGACATCTGCGCTAAGGAGGTTTCTTAATGAGAAAACTTTTATTGAAAATGACCGCTTGAGGTCTCTGTCCTACAAGAGTGAAGCAGACTGAGAGAAGAATGGGAAACGGAGTGGAATGCGTATCGTGCCCAGCGCCTGCGAAAGCTGCGAGCAGCAGTGACTGTTGTACATCGATGTTTGGAGACGGGTTTTTTATTTTGTTTTGATAGTGTATAAAACTTGCAATATACGTTCTTGTTGTTGTTTGATACGATGCGTACAAATCCTAAGAATCCTTGACAAAATACCGAAGTCCTAATCGGATTGATTTCATTTGGTTCAAGTTACTGCCCTGCTACTCCCGCTGAACCGAAGGCAACCTCTGTACGCCCAGCGTCGTATAGAAGAACCAGTATTATCATGGCCACAGCATCAGAGACGATCCGACGCCAATTGTTGGAGCTTCTGGACAAAGAGGGGAATGGAAATTGTGTTGACTGCGGTGTCGCAGGTAAAGAACTGCAGTCTATTAGTTTGTTGACATTCCGCTTTCCCTTGCCATGTACCCCAGGTGAGGAGGAGGCCAGCATGCCTGGACTGATGGAGAGGTGCGCGTTTAATGTCAAAGCCATAGGCGAAGCGCACGCTTTATGCTTTTCATGCATAACCTTAAATAGACAACTCTTTCTTGCTGTCTTGCTTTTTTGTTTAAACAGCAGCGAAATATGTGTAACTCTAGAGAAAGAACACCATAACCAAAATATTGATTTCTTTTTTATGGATTCACGTTCATGCATTCATGCAAGTTTCTTTTGGCAAACAACTTCAACAATCTTAAATGTCACGCTTTGCCTCCTCAGTCACACCCTGAAATTAAGCAGTGCTTTTGTTTGCAGCCAGTTAGCCTATCTCAAAGTTATCAGCGCTGCACAAGCTGAGGTGTGGACAAACAGGATTGGTTGCATTTCTCCTGCTAAGGGAGCCTGATCAGCAGGAGTGTTTCTGAATGAATTAAGAGCAAGTGATTTCTCTCAGGCAGCCTCTTTATAATTGTGTTTTGTCTGTTAACCCCACCCAAGCCTTCATGCGATTTGCCCTGGAAATGCACTGTGGTGGGCAGTAGGCCTACAGCCCAACATTTTTGAAACATTCTTCAATGTACAAGAGTATGACTGTGATTTTCAGTTACCCGTTTATACGATAGGGTAGCACTGCAGTTTTGAGCCAATATTTATATCGAGCCTTGTTCCAAAACATTTCGTGTGGTTCTCTTAGAAGGAAAAGGAGAATCTGTAGGCCTAAATGAACCAGACTGAGATTGTGCATGACTGACTGATGTGTCACTTCACTGTAGTACTAATGTCCAAAGCCTGGCGGGGTCACAGTGGAGTTTGTCTGTGCCTTTCAGGAGGTGCAGTAAGGGAGAGTTATTGGTGGTTAATACAGTACATACCAGAGAAATTAAACACCTCTCAGTTATTGCTGGTGGCAATATAATGCCCCAATATGTTCCTGGCAATACTGTAAATTCTCATGAATGGCTTCAGTCTGAAAGTACCTTCCTTTTTCCCTTTAATAGCTGGGGTTTTCCTTAATAATCACTGCTGTGTCACAGAGGGCATGATATAAAGGCTGAAATTACCGTGTGAGGCATTTCACAGTAATAGTATAGTCATCTTCCTAAATGACTAAATTTGCCCAAACATCTTGAGCTGATGCTCCTTTCATTTTTATTTAGCTTATTAGGTTGCACCTCTGTGTGCACTGAAATGACAGATCATTCTGCCCCTGTCAATCTCAATATCTTCCTGATATCTTGCTGAGATGAGTCTTCGAAGAGATTTCTTCATGTTTGAACTCTTGTTCAACTTTCATGCTGGGGGACAGTCTACCACGCAGATTTGAAATACGTATAGTTTTTGGTGACACTGTGACTGCTGAGCCTTGATACCTCAGTCTATACCCGTCACTGGCTGTTTTATGATTTAAAAGCAGGTTTATGTTGTCACATGGTTCCATGTTCTATAACGATAAATGCACAACTAGTCAGTATACTAACAGTGCAGTTTTGTGGCATCTCAAGATACTGATCTGCCTGTTTAGTATTAATGTGACTTGCTTGAATTGTTATCTTGGTTTGATAAAAAAAGATGTCTGCAGAAATGCACAGGGGCTTGATGGCAGAACTGCTAAGTGTGTGTGTGTGTGTGTGTGTGTGTGTGAGCATGTGTATGTGGAAGCATCGTTCAAATCTTATCTTGGCATCTTCAGAGGTTCTTGTGTGTTTGAGCCTTTGTAAATAGCGACACAGTGGTGGTGGTAAGTGCTGTGCAGTACAAGTGGAGCAGAGCTCAAGCCAGAAACACAGCAGCATGCGCTGTGTGAAAATTACCATGACGGGCATTTGCACTGTGCAGTTTTCTTCTCCCGTCTCTGAAGTGTTTTAAGACGCAGGTCTACGTGTAGTAAGATATTTGGATATTAGAACTTGTTACTGCCCGCTGGATCTTCCGTCTTCAGCTTGTCTTGGGTAATTGCTGGTGAGCTGTACTGGCATGCAGGTCTCACAAGCCCCAAGAGGCTGCCAGTTCTCTTGTCTCAGAGGCCATTCTTTACTTTGGATACTGACTCAGCCTTGGAACAGCACTTGGAACATTTCACACTCATCCACTTTTAAAGCATTGCTGATGACTGACTCAGACCTATTTTACTCTGCTAATTTTTTTTTGTTTGTAATTTAATTAATAAACCCATTTTGTTCAAAATAGAACCTTTTGCCTCCCTCTTTTGTTCCGGCTTTGGAACAGGGTTGTGACAGAGTTGGTCAGCTAACCAAATTAAACCTTCCCCTCCTGAAGCTATATGAGTTGATTGGATGAAGTTGTATGCAAGCATCTATTAATGTTTGTTTATTGGCCTGAGCCTCTATGCTTTGGGGTGGAGGTCATCTAGTGGTCAGTAATCAGCCAAAAGGAACATTACTATAGATGGTTATGATGCTTTGATCCCAATGCTTCAGAAGTACTGACACACAAACACACACACACACACACACACACATGCACACACACACACACACACACACACACACGCACCTGTGTGTACCTGTCAACACCTGTTGACATTTCCAGCCAAGATGATCAGCTAAGGACTGAAAAGAGCGATTCAGTGGATTTGCCAAGTGCAACAGATTGGCATCAAACACTGTGTCTTTATCTGGATGTTCGTCATGGGGCATCACACTGCTGAAGTATGCACTCTGGCCTGATTGCTATGGCTCTTGTGCTGTGCTATGCAGTTACTCAGGTTTGGCCAGAGTGTTGCACAGACCTCAGAAGTTGTGGAACTGTAGATAGGTTCATTTGCACTATATTTGTCATATCACATACAGTACAGTAGGGGTAGGCAGTTAATCGACTGCAAATTAAGATCGTGATAAAATTCAGGTCATAGACGGTGATCAGCCTTAGCCATACTTAATCGATCACATAGCAGATCCCCGAAGGCCAGGAAATTTCATATGTATAGTTTATTTTCAACAAGAAGTAGTTAAATGGGCTTTCAGGGACAACAACAGCAATATACAGTTCAATAATAAGCATATTAGTAAAATGAATGTAGTGTAGCATTCCGATGTAGGATTCTTACACAACACATATATCTACACATTTATTACTATCTCTGTATCTTTGTATAGATATACACCTATACATTATATCTATACATTTAATGAAAGTAGAAATAGAAGGCCTGTTTGTATTATTATTGTAAGCCTGTAGTGAAGAGAAAAGCATGGATTTTGCTTAGTCATCCAGAGACATCATTCCATGGTGGCTGTGAATTTATCATTACCCTGGGATGCAAAAGGACCCTATCTGGTGGTCCTTTTCTAGAGGCATAATACAATATTCATGTCAGCTTGGGTCTGAAGTGGCATTGCAGTTAGTTTACCACTTAGAAGTCACAGTTAAACACATGGTATGCAGTCCTCACGTATGAGAAACACTGAGACTTTGTGGGGCACAGAGTTCACCCCTCTCTCTCTCTTCAGCGCTCTTAGTTTTTCTTTCTCTTCCTTTTTTTTCTTTTTTTTTAAAACCCCACAACTCTCACCAGTTATCATCTATAGCACTGTGGTCTCATTGGTTTCTCATTTTCAGTCTCCTTCTCTCTTCTCTTACTCGTCTTCTCCCTCGTGTCTGCCTGCCTCCCCTGGTCATTCGCCGAGCTCGTTAGTGACTCCAGCCTGCAGTCTGCACAGTCACTGTCATGTTTGCTGTCGTGCTCTCATTCTCCTTCTGTCCTCCATTTGCTTTCTCCTGAGGATAGGAACTCATTTACCTCTCGGCCCTTATTTCATTGCAGACACACACACACACACACAAATATACGGTATTTTGGCTGCCCGAAACACTGCTGTGCGTCTTAACTCTTCAAAGCTTACCAAATACCATGAGTAAGTGCTCAGAAGACATGTTTATGAAAGTGTTTATGTTTAGAGATGTGTGTACCTCTATCGTATGCACACTGGTAGAAGAGACAGAGAAAGGCATGTAAAAGATATTTCTACAGCAGTCTAAGCCTGAGGAGACACTGTTAACAGCTAGGGTTGTGGTTTTGGTTGATGTGCTAGTGTTGAGGTGTTACTTATTGTTGCAAGTGGTTTGACTGCTTGGTCTTAAATAATTTGTTGGTGTTAGACAATTTGTGTCCTCATAGCTTAATAGTAGAACAACGGGCTTGTAGCATGAGAACAGAGGGGTTTAAAACAAATCTCATAGGCTTATTCACGGCATCACTGTTGGTCGGGTAAATCTGATGTTGAGCTCAGGTCTTTGATGTAGTATTCAGGTTAGTTATTAGTAATAAATAAGTACTTACTAAAGTTATTGATGTATTAAGATGTTATTACTAAACTACTAAATGTACCCAGTTGCACAAAAGACTACAGAATGTAGAACGTCTTTAATGTTTTCAGTGTTTTTGCACTCTTTATTATTTTCCACACTCTAATAGGATACTGTTTAGTGAACTCAGTGACTACGTCCCTGTTGATCAAAGGCAGATGTAGTGCTTCATACTGATGACCATTACACTCCTGAGTGGAAGTATGTAGACTTCTTGTTGGCACTTAAAGATGCAGGCGGTAAGCTATTCAGCACAACTTAAAACAGTTGTTAATGAGATGTGAGTTAAGGTCACATAGCCTTACTGGTTGTGGTTTGTTGCTGAGACAGGTTGTGGCTCAGAGTGTTGACAGTCTCTTTTTAGTGTCTCTCTGGTGCTGTGTGCTGCCACTGAATCTTTTAATGGTACCCAGTGGCACTGCGCTGTACTGCCCGGCCTACTTTCCCCCCTGCTTACTCCCTATAGCACACACGCTGTGTAACACACAGAGTTGTATAAAGTAGAAGTAGAAGTAGTGTTTTGGATGTAATTACAACACAAGTAGTACGGTACTACGCAGTTGCAAATGCATAATACCATACTACCAGTGTTGTAATTACATCCAAAACACTACTTCTACTTCTACTTTATACAACTCTGGTAACACACTAATGTAATACCTACTGTGGTGTACCTGCTTTATGCTCCTCTATAGAGACTGTGGTATATCAGTGTCAGTATACAGTTGTGGCCAGAGGTTCACATACACTTGCAATAAAGACACAATCATCACTTTAGAGTTTCTTTTTACAGTACATTTATTTTAGCAAGTCAGTTAGGATATCTATTTCATCATGCACAAACATACTTTTTATAGGTGATCAGAAACAGATCAATTCACCCTGTAATTCACCCTAAATCACCCTATCAGAATTAGAGCTGGGTCAACAGTCTACGCAGTCTTAAAGCCTCTGGAAAATGACAACAGGACAGAACATGAAAAATCACTGGACCGTAGAGATGAACAACGCCTTTATTTGACACGACAAATATGCACTTTAAATAAAGGCCTTAAATATTTGTGTGCCTCAGTGATTTTTCCTGTTCTGCTGTTACTGATTGTCCTGCTGCTCGTAAGTGCCCACCCCCCTAACTTGGCTGGCCTTCCTTAGCAAAAAAAATGATGGTCAATAAATATCCTTCATAGCTTCAGTAAACTGGCATTATCAGAAGTCAACTGGGTGTGTCCCTGTGATAGTACTTTAGACCCAGCGTCCCTTCGCTTGGCACTTCGCTGTTAATCTGATATTTCACATCAGGCAAACTAACTTGGATGGACTAACTTAACTACCAGAAGTGATATACTGTACCCTGCACAGAGTCTGAAATTATGAATTGTGAAAATATGAGTTTGAATGTATTTACCTGAAGAGTACAACAAGAGATTTTTGGCCCACTCTTATGGCCCTGAGTCTGTGCATCTGAAATGAACTGACTTGTGTTTACAGACATACTATTTAGTAATACTGTCACCTAATTTCAACAAAAACGTGTTGCAGCAAAAACTGCTTTGCTTGTTGCTTGTTATGAATAATGACGTAGCAACCAGTCTGTTGAGCTAACCTATGTAGATGGTCCTCAGTTACTTACTGAATGCTTTTCCCAGTTATAGAGTGACCGACTTTATGGTTTTATCTCATGTAGGGAATGCCTGTATACTTTATGTGCTGTTGTAACATTGACGTGCTTGTTGTATTCAACACCTGTGTGATGTTATTCTACATATGGGCAACCTTTATGGCTTATTCTAATCAGAGAGTGACTGCCTTATTGTATTGACTGAGAGCCTGTATGGTCTAATTCTATATGTTAAGAGTCTGCATGTCTTATTGTAATTGTGGAGTGCCTCCATGGTCATTTTCTAACTCCAAGTGGTGTTATGGTCTTATTGTATAGAAAGAGCGCCTGTATTATCTTATTCTATAGACAGAGTGCTTATTCTACAAATTGAGTGTCCAAATGCTTTTATTCTAAGTGTCTGCATGTATTTTTCTAAGTACTCTGAGTGCACACATGGTCTTAGTCTTTGCCTGTGTGATCGTATCCTACAGTAAGAGAGTACCTGTGTGGTGTTACCCTATAGAGAGAGTGTTTGTCTGCATGTTTTACTCTGATCTCCCGTCAGACCCAGAGTGGGCGTCCTCCACGCTGGGCGTGTTCATGTGTCAGAGCTGCTCCGGACTGCACCGCAACATCCCCCAGATCAGCCGCATCAAATCCATCCTGCTGGACCCCTGGGAGGCCGAGGAGGTGAAGGTGAGCCGAGGAGGACACGCATCAGATGATCTGTCTGTCTGTCTGTCTGTCTGCATCTATCTATCTATCTACCTATCTATCTATCTGTCTGTCTGTCTGTCTGTCTGTCTGTCTGTCTGTCTATCTATCTATCTGTCTACCTGACACATTCATTGTGGGCTCATTGAAGGATACAGACGGGAACAGACTAGTGCACAGGAGGGTGCTTTTCTCGGGTACAGTACAGAAGTACAGTGTGTGCATGTGGTTAGGTTAACATGTTCTTTCACTGATTCTCTCTCTCTTTCTCTCTCTCTTTCTCTCTCTCTCTCTCTTTCTCTCTCTCTTTCTCTCTCTCTCTCTCTCTCTCTCTCACTCTCTCTCTCTCTCTCTCTCTCTCTCTCTCTCGCTGTCACACACACACACACAAACAGATATGCATTTATATTGTGCACTGATTTTCAATCTCCTCATTTTCTCTCTCTCTCTCTCACTCTCTCTCTCTCTCTCTCTCTCTCTCTCTCTCTCTCCCTCTCTCTACC
>CM059266.1:11771458-11783958 GCA_030347295.1 Setipinna tenuifilis | reverse complement strand
CTTGAGCTCAGTGTAAGAGCTGATTTCTTTCTGTAAGATAAAGATAACACTGTTAAGGAGCATTTTTTCTCCTCAGGGTATAGTCTTGAGAAGAGTGTGAGCTCAGTGATGGATGTGTGCTCTATAGATTGTTATCAGAGCTAGTGTGATGTGCTGTGTGTTTATTTGTCAGTCTGGGTATACTTGGAAAGAGAGGATCAGTACATGTTCAAAATACCCCTATAAGTTCTCTCAGCAAAGCTAAAATAAGCCAATCAGCACTTGTTGTTAAACCTCCGTGTTACCACTAGCTGAAAGCTGCCTCACAATGGACAATGAGTTATAGAGACTGGAAAATCCTGGAAACGTTAAGTAAATGTCCTGCCATGCACTATTCTACTTGTGTGTTTAAAATGAATGTTTTGGCGTATTAGCTACCCTACCTGGCTGAAGTTTTGCTGGTTATGATACACTGGTGTAGTGAATGTCTGGAACAAATGATGGGGGCTTTATGAATGCAGTGAGGGCTTTATGAATGCACTGTAATACTGTATACTACATGCAGATAAAATAAGAGGGAACTTACTAAATTGTGGTGTTTAATTTCTCATTACAACGGCATCTTTTCACTTTACCATTTGACTATCGCCATGTTTCTCTGTTTGGCCACTAGGGGGCGATAGCAACAAAGGTTTGCTGAGAAGTCAGTATTAAAGCAACACTAAGTAGTTGTTTTAACCTTGAAGTAATGTTTCCAAATCTTTTCAGTGGTTCATCAACTTGTAACAAGGTGAAAAACACCTTAAATTCGCTTTGCCGCCCTCCATGGGCTATAACCGCACTAATTAAGTTTGGAGGAGCAGGCAGTGTCTCTGTAGTTCTCTATGAAGGACAATTACACTTTCAACCTGTAGGGTGACCGAAGACAGAAACTACTCAGTGTTGCTTTAAATCTAATTTACATTACCCATCATGTACTGGTGACAGATTTGACTTACCACTTTAAGATGTTACAAACATAGCTGTGTCAGGTGTTTTGACAAATTCAATTCTCATGTCAGACAAAATAAAAGATTGTACCTGTGGCATATGTTTTGTTACAGTGGCATTAAATCTTTATTTCAGATGAAAATCACTGTACATCGAAGAAATGGAAAAAAATAGCTTACACAGGCAATGATACAAACTCTAGATTTACATGGCTGGCATAACATCACTCAACTGAACCGCAAAAAAACTGAAAGCATGGACAGACACAGTGTCAGTTTAGCAATCATGACAACAGTTCATTTCTAATTTAATCTCTAAATTCTAAATCAGGCAAGCACAGAAAAACAAAAGCATTATTTGATCTCTACTCAAGTCAAATTTAAGAGGACTTTTAATACTGCATCACACTAGAGAAGAACTGGTCTACTAAAATGGATGTCTGCCATGTACCTAGGATAAATGATCCAACTGAAAACAAAAAATTCAGAAATAAAAACAGATTCAGAGCTATTGCCAAGAGAGAAGTACTCAGTATCGAAAGAGATCTGTCTGAATTCATCTGTACATCACGTTACTCATCATCATCATAGAAAATGAAGAATCTACGGCTTAATCTACAGCAGTCTTTTTTTTGCTATTCTCTAATACAGCTCTATGTGCTATCTCTTGGGCAGCTTATATTACAGCTGGTTCTACGTGTCCACAGCCAGCGATCCACAAGTCTACACATATACTGGCCCTTCAGCATTTAGTAACTATAGAACAGCAGTCTACTAACAGTAAGACATCACCAAAGATTAATCAATGACTTAACACACCTCACTCCAAAACAAGGACTTTATTTTTTTTTTTACCTCATCTATTTACATTATTTGAACGCTATTACTGCAGTGCATAGGCCAGTATGACTTGGACCAATGCTTTTCTGTTCACACTCTGTGGTCTGGGTGAATGGGGCTCTGGATTCCACTCTGAGAAATACTGTGACAGTAGGGGTACAGTAGGGGTACAAATCTGTACGCTAAGGTACTATCAGCAGTAATGCACCCTCAAAGGCTAATATTTGGACCTTAAGATACTGATGTGTACCTCTTCAGCTCTGCAGAAGGTACAAACTAGTTGTAAAACAGTAGTTAAAAGGTACAGTTATGTGCCTTTGAGGGTACTGCCGGTGCTATGACAAGCTTTGTACCCCTACAGGTTCGATTCTGTACCTTCTTTTCTGAGAGTGTTAGTCTGTAACACCTGCTGGAGACGGCTGATACTGCAGGGGGTGGGTAGGGTAGCGTAGGTGTGGTCCAACAGCAAAGGTGTACAGACATGACCGGTGAAGCCAGAACACACAGGGCAACTTTTTGAGCAATGTTGCCCGACAACAACACCACTGGCTCCTTATAATTTAATGGGATGATTGTGAAGAGGTGCCTACAGTGCTGCTAATCTAAGTTCTCCTGATAAAAACCATGTTGCCTAATATCAGTGATAAAGTGCCCAAACAGCATCTGTTAGTAATGTTGCCTGGAAACATTGCACTGAAGTTGCCCACTCATCATCATCATCTTAAGAGTGCCACAGAGCTGGCACACACGTCATGTGACTTTACAGGTAAAGGTGCATCATGTAACCCAAACAGTGAGACATACTGTGTTAAAAACTGATTATTTCTATTGCTTGTGTTGTGCGATTATGATTATTGTGTGTGTGTCTTTAAGAAAGAAAGGTGGAATAGCTGTGTTGTGGTACACAGGTACTTTTGTGAAGTGTGCTGTGACAGATTGTACCCAGTAAAGCACTGCTTGTGAATCTGATGTTTACTATTTGGGGACATATACTGTAGCTTACAGTGCTGTGTTTCTGACCTAGCAGTTACATAATGCACCTTCAACAAACAAATAAACAAATAAAGTATATACATGCATTCACACAGGTGCTGAGGGGATTGTACACTCAAGTCAGTATGTGTGTGTGTGTGTGTGTGTGTGTGTGTGTGTGCGTTTGTGTTTGTGTGTGTGTGTGTGTGTGTGTGCGTTTGTGTGTGTGTGTTTGTGTGTGCGTCTGTGTCTGTGTGGGAGAGTGTAGATTTAAATGTGACAGAAACTGCTAGACAGAAGGGTGTGTGAGGCACATGTGACTGTGTGTGTTGGAGGAAAGGTGATGCATGTGTGTGTGTGTCTGTTTGTGTCTGTTTGCAGGGTGTTTGTTTGTTTGTCAGATGCAGTCACATGGCATTAACTCTTTGAGGGCTTGGGTTACATTCGCTGTTGCAGGGGGAGGTGAGTCAGTACTGTACCCAACACACACACACACACACACACACACACACACACACACACTCACTCACTCACTCACTTACTCACTCACTCACTCACTCACTCACTCACTCACTCACTCACTCACAACTGTAGCTGGAGAAAGGTGAGTTGCTTGTCGATGTAAAAAGATGAATCACACACACACACGTTCTGACACACACACACACACACACACACACACACACACACACACACACACACACACCCTTTAAGTCCTGCAGCAACCTGCAGTCCTCATCTCTTTGTTGACATACTCCTGCAGCTGGAACTTGGGCTCGTCAGGATCCTTCATGCTTCTGTGTTTCAGCTCCCTGCAGGGGCACAGGAGACACAGAGAGATGAGGATGATGATGATGATGATGGTGATGATGATGATGATGATGGTGATGATGGTGGTGATGATGATGATGACGACGACGACGACGACGATGATGATGATGACGATGGTGGTTTTGGTGATGATGATAATTGTGATAATAACAATATTAATGACAACACCAACGATGTTGATGATAATGATGATGGTGATGATGAAGATGGCAGCAGGTGGATGGTGAATGGTGAGATGCATAGTCATGGGGAGATAAGAGACGATACAGTTGTCAGTTGTCACTGAGCTAAGAATGTGTCTGTAATGCAGTTTGTGCATCTGGTGCAGGGGGGGTTGATTACCCCCTGCTTATCTCTAAACAGGCCAGCACATGTACTCCCCTAAGGTTGCTTGTCTGTTTCCATCACCATCAATGTTTTTGCAATTTTAAACCTATACTGACTCAACTTAACCATATCTTGACATTGATTTCTTGAAACGGTAAAAGTTAATTATCTGGGAAACGGCTTCCCTGACAGTCCACACATTGCACCATATTTTATATCAGGTTATATCCTCAGTTCAGTATGTTTCTTTAAATATCTGCAGTATTGCAGCGCAATTTCAGATCGTTACATTAGATTACCCCTAAATTTTCACAGCAACATTTCTGTGCACTTCTACTTTGATCTTTGGCACCTGCAATACCAGCTACAGTGCCTAGAGGGCGCTCACTCACTTAGCAATGGCGGTGAAAGCCAGCTCTACATTCAGGCCGGACCGTGCGCTGGACTCCATGAAGGGTACACCAAACTCCTGCAGAGAAAAAAAAACACATACACAAATATAAATCTGTACACAAAAAAGGTTGATATGTTTCCAAACATTCATCACATAAGCATGTATACAAATAGGGACGATCTACCCAAGTAGACTGTCCCAAATTTAACCCCTTCAGAAGTTTCCTTTAAAAAAAAATGTCCTCAAACTGTGAAGTGCCCTGCCACCACAGTGCATTACAGACTCATCATTTTCTCATTATGTTGTGCTTTCCTTGCCTCTGCTCTCTCTTTTTCTTCTGAATTTTTAATTTCTCAAAGTTTTGAGGTACTTTGAGCTACAGTCTGTGTATAAAACGTGCTACACAAATAAACATTATTATTATAAATACAGGATGACAAATGATTCACATGGTTAAATCAGATCTGAATCCAAATAATCCACAATCAGATGCAAGTCTGGTCAACATCACAGTGGTAGTCTAACTATGAGCCACACCCACTGCAGTAACATTTATACTGGATTAGACTCACTCTGCAACTAAACACAGCATGGACAAGTGTAAATTCAGATGATACTAGTTCAGACCCATACAACGGAGAGGCCACCACAGGAATTGAGCTGTTAAGCAACAGATCAAAGATGGTGGAGGAAGGCCTGCCTGCCAACCTGCCTAGGTTCATTTACTGTCAAGGTACAACAAAAATGAAAAGCTCAGCCCTACAGTTCAAAAAGACTACATGAAAACAGATCATCCGCCTCCTTCTTTGATCTCGGTATTAATTCACCATCTTTGGCCGATTTCTGCAAACTCCAATCTCAGGTGAGATTCCAGCAGGAGGAAGCGGGACTCAGGAGAACTCGATTACTATTCTGACATATCACTCCCACTCCCCCACTGGGCTATAAATAAAATTGGGCCATTAACTAGTTATCAGCAGCAAAATGTGTGCCTGGCACACCGCCTGTGTTAGGCAGGAAGCTAGCGCTCTAAGTTATTCGTGCAGGTGGGACAGCGTTGCTATTGTGCGAAGAAAGGGTAGCGGATGCAGCCCTGCATACCTGCCAACATTTTAGTAGCTACATCTGAGAGACTGCAAGAGCAGCGGTCAAAATGTGTTGAATTGCTTATTAATAAAGAAGTTTGGACCTTGTACAGGTGAACCCGAGGAAAAAGTTGCCAGCTATGCAGACACAGTATGCGACTAACAGACTGCTATTATACAATTTTAGTTTCTCACATTGGGTATATGGTATAACTACATGATATGTATATCTTTGAGATTGTTGTGTTGTTGGTAGTAAAGCTATTTTTAATAGTTATTAATTTGCAATTCAAATGTCATGACTTTTGTAATTCCAATGCTTTTGGAAAGCATCAGTACATGTGAACATAAACAATCCAACATTACGCTATTCCTCACACACTGCAAACTGATGACTTGGGTGTAACTCTACAACACAGGCCTTTCAATCAGCATGCATTATGTATAACTCTGGGATCTCAAAAGCGGCTGTGTTTGTGTTTTCAGAGTTTATTTTCATATCTATCAAATTTTAATGTGTCATAATATTCCTATTTGTTTTTTTATTCTCGTTTGAGTGTCCCTGATGCTAAAATCTCCCTGAGAGTGTGATCGAGTATCTTTCACTGGGAGCCCCACAGCTGTGTGGCTCTATCCTGTCTGTCTGGCCTGTCCTGGCCTGTCCTGTCCTGCTTTGGGAATGTGAAATGATAGGCCATGTCTGAAATGTTCACTAAACGTTCAATTTATAACGCATTATGTATGGTGCTAGTTACATTGTTTTGTTCCCTATATACTGTAGTCCACTATTGTGTAGGGTGTGGATTTTATTGTTTTGTTCCCTACATAGTGCATTACACAGTGAACAGGTGAATGTTTCGCATTTGGCAATGGTGTCTCTGTGTCCAGGGTTGACCTATTCAATGCCTCCATCTGTCCCTGCAGGATGTCTGAACTGTTCTGCTGTCTGAACTGTATTCATGAATG
The DNA here is from genome assembly GCA_030347295.1 of Setipinna tenuifilis. Classification (NCBI taxonomy): domain Eukaryota; kingdom Metazoa; phylum Chordata; class Actinopteri; order Clupeiformes; family Engraulidae; genus Setipinna; species Setipinna tenuifilis. The sequence goes on along the minus strand of CM059266.1, from coordinate 11,777,575 downwards.
AACTAAGTAGAGAGAGAGAGAGAGAGAGAGAGAGAGAGAGAGAGAGAGAGAGACAGAGAGGGAGAGAGAGAGAGAGAGAGAGAGAGAGAGAGAGAGGGCAACAGACATAGCAACAGAGATGTGGTAGAGAGAGAGAAAGAAAAATGTGAGAGAGAGTGTAACAGTGAACAGGTGAACGTTTTGGATTCGCGATGGTGTCGAGTGGGTCCAGAGTTGACCTATTCAATGCCTCCAACTGTGCCTGTAGGATGTCTGAACTGTTTTTAATGTCTGAACTTTATTCATAAATGAACTAAGTAGAGAGACAGAGGCAGAGAGAGAGTGAAACCAACAGAGATGTGAGACATGGAGAGAGAGATGTGAAAGAGAATGTAATATCTCACAAAGTGTGTTTAATTTTAAATCTTTTTTCCTGCATTTAAAATTAATCCTTATATTACACTTTATTATTAATCTTTCTTTGTTTTTTTCATTTAATTTCATTTTAATCCCTTTCTGCCTGTTTTTGCAAGCACAGAGAAATGTGTGGATGCACACATGCTTACACAGTGAGAGCGAGAGAGAGACGCAGGGAGAGAAAGATAGAGAGGGAGAGGGAGAGGGAGAGAGAGAGAGAAGGAGAAAGAACGACAGAGAAAGAGAGAGGGAGATGCAGGGAGAGAAAGATAGAGAGGGAGAGCGAGAGCGAGAGAGAGAGGGAGAAAGAAAAGCAGAGAAAGAGAGAGAGACTTTCAGTTAAAGCCTAAGCAACCACTTAATGTGACCGGCGGCAGCATAGATTGAAATAACAAAATAAAGGCATTAATAATCTACTTCCACACCATAAATCCAACCGCTACACTATTAACTCCAAAACTGCAGATGGTGCATTTTTATGGAAGAAATCAATAGCAATTTGGCTGGGTATGAAGTCAAAATGAAAAGGCAGAGACACACACAAATAAACATACATACATACACACACACACACACACATACACCCGTGCGCACACACACGCGCACACACACACACACACACACACACACACACACACACACACACACACACACACAGAAACGAAGTGGATCAAGGACAGTGTCTCTCAACAACACACTGATGTGCAGAACTTCAGCAAAGACAAATGGACCTCATCATCTCACAGCTATGGCATCAGAAAAGCTGAGGCTGCTAAGTCAGACTTTTTTTGGAAAACTGTGGCAAGTCAGCATTGTCAATTCTTGTTCGGTGCCTGTGAAATGGATGGTCATGGAATTTGTAGTAGTCCAGTTTGGACTCGTACACTCACCTTGGCCAGTTTCTCGCCCTCCTCACGTTTCACCACCCTCTCCTGTGTCGAGTCAGCCTGCAGGAAAAGAAAAACACAGCCCACATAAGCAACTAAGCAACTTGGATATTTGCACTGCAAAGCCAATCGCTCTTAGTAACTCAGAGATTGTATGGCGAAGGCAATCGCTCTCTGCAATCAGAAGTGGAGGAATTACACTCTTGTGTGAGTGACTCGTGTGGTGTGTGTAGTCATTCATGTGAATGACTACAGACACATCCATAAGTTCCCCCACCCCCCCTCCATTCTTTTGACAGCAGGTTAAATTTATGGATGTGTGGAAAGGCAACGGTCTAGTGTTTTCACCTAACGTCTTTCAAAGGTGTTACGGAGGAGCAGGTGTTACCTTGACTCCGCAATTTTCACGGAAAGTTGTTTCGCATTTGTCAACCAGTGTTTTGACAGAGACAGTATATGGAGCGCAACAAATCATTGAAGCAAAACTAAGCCCCTCTCTGTAAATTTAAAAGGAAAGACTCATATTTCATTATTTATACTCTGACAGAAACAAGCGATCACTGACAAACACCTGCCTTGGATAGTCTCGCGAAAATCATGAGAAATATGTCTCTGTTTGCCAAGGAGCTGAGCTTCCAAAATCGATTTTTGGGCCAAAAATTGCCCCCGATATTGTGGTCTGACAGTGAGGAGAGATGATCTACTTTGCAGTGATTTTAGAAATCAGCAAAACACTGTCTGCTGACACCAGACAACCACTTTGCTCACCGTAGGAGCTTCATCAATCCCAGAGGAGCCTGATGTTTGGGCCTTACTTCTGCCCCGCGTGTCTGAGAGTCAAAGTATGAAAAGTGTGTAGGTCTGCAGCTTTTTTGAGGAGAAGAGAGTCTGATTGTGCATGAAGGACCCTTTTATTGCTCAAATGGCGGAGCGCCAAAGTTTGTAGATGCATTTTTAGAAGGTTGGGGGGTGGGGTGGGGGTGTAGCCTTCCTCACCATGTGATGGTTCATCATCCTCACCTAGAGATGTCCTTCTTAGAATGCAGCCATGTTGGTGAATGCAGTTACACAGAGGGACCATTCATGTTGTGATGGAACAGAACAGAAACCCATTTCGAACATCCAGAATACCAAACCCAGCTTGTACCCAGCTTGTCTGTGATTAGAAACAAATTGAGCAAAGCCTGGGACACTCTGAGCCAGTGGTTCTGTTAATCAGCTGTATACCAGCAAATCAACCCCAGTTTCATAAAATGGGGTTTTATTCAGTTTCATCACACAATATCAGAGATGTTTTAGACTAATCCCTCCAAAGTCACACAGTGGAGTCACTGTGTCAATGCAAACCTACTGGGTGTGGTGTGGCATGACATGACTGAATGAGTCTGCCTGTAAAAATGACAGGTCTAACCTAGAGGAGGACAGGTTCTTATGGAACTACACTGTGTCATGCTGAACAAATTGACTCATTCACACCCATAAAGGCATATGGCTGAATAATACGCCGTTATCAGTCTTCTGGCAGCACTGTGCCTTACAGCTTAATAAGCCGGGCTCTGCAAGAAGAAATTGTTTTTTTGTCATTTCTTTCCTGCCAAGTCCTTCTAAATCAGACATGCACCCCCAGAGGCTATCAGATTTGGCTATATTACCAGAAACACTTCCTTTCCCATCATTTTGTAATTTTCATTGCCCCGATCTCTCTGTTTTGCCATCTAGTTTCAGGAGTTGTTAAAATCAGAGATTTATTAGTTTAAAGCTTAAAGAATAACGTTTATGGCTTATATTTAAAGAGAGTTTAAAGACCTAGCTTTCACCCCACTCATTCCTTTATCTTCAAACTTCCATAATTTTCAGCAACTGTATTCTCCTGTGCATTCATCCACAGTCGCTAAGCTAAAGACAGGAGGTGGTTTGTAGGGCTTTCCCGTCAGTGAGACAGACTGCTAATGAACCTCCGGTTTGATGCTAACGTTGACCTACCACTGTTTTAATAGGAGCAGCTGAAGACAGCAATTATCATCCTTAGTCAGGGTTGTCTGCAGATAACAAGTCATTTAACTCGAGATGCACTGTGGGCAAGAAGACAGGGTTGGCCTTCAATGGCTCAGAGAAAAAAACTTTTTTTGTTGCCTTTGACCTTCAAGCATTGGTCTGTGAGAGATGCTGTGAGGAATTTCTGTCAGGGGCTTCTTGTGGTTTTACCACAACTCAGTCCCTTGATTTAGCTAATTAGCTCAAATGTTGAGCTGAGTGGTGGTGGTTAAAATCCTATCTATTAATTCTACAGGCTTAAAATAAATGTCTTCTTCACACTCGCACACACACCACTTGGGGACTGGCTTGAGGTATGTGGGCCAGAGTTTTTGTATGTAATCCCTCACAAGGCTGCTACGAGCGCCGCAAAACTCACTAACTTCTCAATTATGGTTGTTAGTTTTTCATTTAAGAAACTAGACAGAAACTCTCAACAGTAATGAATGCACTGTCAAATGCGGGGCAAGTGTATCACATCAACAAACTGCAGCCCATTCTAAATTCACCCATTAATTTCTTTGCTTTGGTCGGGTGAACTGTTTTAGCTTCCTCTTCTGTAATGAGCTGAATACCTGAGAGAAATTCATCATCTGATTTATTTCAAACAGCCCAAAAGGCCCTGCTGTTAGCCCCGTTGTCTCTGTGCCTGACAGTCCTGTGAGCTAGTTAATGACGGTGTCTCGTAAAACGGCCTTAGTTTGTTTCATGTGATGCACTGGGTGGCTTGGGTTAGTGTTGTGTAGCTCGTTCGATCACATTAAACAGCCCCACTAAAGCGCCGTCCTAATGAAATGGGTGTTCTTTGAGGCACACATGCTCAGCGGGAATAATATAAATGACCTTTCGGGATTAGTGCAGCTCTGCTGCTCTCTGTAATGATTGTGTTTATGTCTGAAGCATAAGTACATCCAGTCTGCTTCAAACAGGCCACTCAAGCTTGTCCATACTCGTGTCACTGCATTTACTCATGTCAGTGCATTACTGTGTCAGTTAGCGGTGTTAGCTGACATCACCGTCAATGATGTGAAGAAAAGTTTCATCTTGCGGGTGACAGGCTGTTAGGAGAGAGGCAACTTCTACCAGCACTAAAATACTGTGGATGATGCAGGCTCAGTGACTATATCCAGAGAACTGGGGTAAAAAAAGACACTTTAGACACTTTCTGGCAGGAAGATTCTTCCCTTTCCTTCCTCCTCCTTTCCTTCTTCCCTTCTTTCCTTGCAGACCTACAGTACACCTGTCTTTACACCTGTCCTCTCACGTCTGCCTTGCTGCCTTTAGCTGTCTACATTTTGATGATCCACCTTCCTCTTTACCACCGCTTTGGTCCCAGTCCAGTAGACGAGGGTCTAAATCTTCCCTCTGCTCTATTCCATCAGGATGTGCTGGGATGTGCTTCTTAATGCTCCAAGACAGGGGCTGTAGATCATTCAATCATTTCTTAACTTTTAATGAAGTTTTGCAGATAATTTCTTTACTTTTCTACTTTTCAGACATCCATCCTATTTCCTAAGGCCTCATTCCTCTCACTCGTTGGAGCAATAAAGTAAATCAGACATGACATCCTTGATGACTGTTTCTGAAGCACAAGGACAGACGAAAGAACAAAGACGGCCAAGGTAATGGAATACGATGAAGCCCTGGACTGCATTCAGATAATCATTTTAGCTTAGTAAGGATTTTTAACTGAATGTAATGACCTGTGAGTACCTCATTGGCTTGAAGGTTAAGAGCTGTTTAGATCCTCTAATTGCTAAGGAGTGGTGCCATGGTGCCTCCTTTCAAATTTACTACAGAATGGGGTGCACTTGACCTTGATACAGTACTTGACCTTCATCCTTTTTCAATAGTAAATTACGATGCTCCATAATTACTTTCAACAACAACTACAACCAAACAGCCTGGAATACTACATTAAAACCTTCTAAACAGTTACATAACCAGATTTAGGCGGTATCGGGTATTTTTGGCACTGCATTTGTGTTTCTGTAAGAACTAGGAAAATCTCCACATCTTTACGTCATTCCTTGACCTTTTGACAGCCTTGTTAGCCTTCAAGGTCAAGGAAAAGGAGATCTGACAAGGTGACGGAACAGACTCCTCAGTAATCCAAATGCAGCCCTGGAACAAGGACAGAGCCTATGTTAAAGATTCTTTAAAATTCTACTGACTTGTTCTCTTCACATGCTATAAAATCCCACCAAGGATTAAGAATGTGCCTACTTTCACTCTGGCTCCCTGCTTCTTCCCTGGTGGAGCTGTCTAACATGCTAATGCACAGTATGGTGATGAGGATGCTGCTGCAGAGGCAGCCATGCTCTTTCTCTTCTCTCTGATGTCGTGACACCCATTGGCTCCCCAAATGCCACAGTTCCTGGGCTTGGTAGGTGTTTGTTATGAAACAAATCAATTAATTTCGGTTCAAAATGCCACTGAGCTCAAATTTTGTATGGATGTGCAATTCTCTGTCATGAGCCTTCATGGCAGATTGTGGTGTAAGGCTCTTCCCTCCTTCAGTGTCTGAAATGAGAAGTGAAGTCTTTAGAAGTAAACTTTAGAAGTTTATGTTATAAGGTTGTAATAAACAGCGATAGGAAACCTCACTTCAGAAAGTTAAAGTCAGACGAAGAATTGGCTCTATCTGTACCCTTAAAACGGGTCATTTTACAAATAAGCTCATCTATCTGGCTAAAAAGTGTTGATAATAGAGTTACCTGGGTCACCGAATGGCTGTAACAAATCTGTGGTAGGACATTTACTCTCTACTCTCTAGGACATAAGACCGACTTCACAGGGA
>CM059266.1:11763958-11766458 GCA_030347295.1 Setipinna tenuifilis | reverse complement strand
ACACAACCACCCAGATAGCCAAATGCAAGAGGCAGATAACATGAACGCAGAACCTTTTTAGACCTTTCATGGGCTGAAACAAAGTTTGTGAAAAATTGCCTACCGAATCCTTTAGTGCATTTTTATGGAATAGCCCTTGAGTATTAATCTTGTTAATATGGAAATAAACTATGGTGTGCTGTTTTTATTTTTCATTATCACCACTCCTTTATAGCATAAGCATTCAGACCAGACAGTCTATTCAGACAAAAAGGCTTATTTTTCTTTTAAAAGCAGAACCTTCCCTTGAATTTCTTTTATTTATTTAAGCACTTTAAACACTGGAATTTGTTTGACTATAGTGTGTTTTACCAAATAAAATGCTTCTTAAAAGTGCATCCCATAATTCTACAAGATGTGGCTTGAATAATGTTCTTCTGGAGAAGGGCTACTTGTGGTGTGTCTGAAATACTTTTTCTGGTTAAGTAACTTAAAGACATACAAGCTGTGTGTGTGTGTGTTATATCAACATATGGAAAACATTGCACATGGGCATTAGAATTTACTTCTCTCACTGTAAAAACTCCCTCAGACTTTTGGAAGGAGCTTGAGTCTTTTCCTCTGAACAAATATCTCCGTGATCTCCTTGATGAGTAGGTTATGTGGCACATATTTATCAAATACTGACCACAGTTCAACTGCATATTTATTAAAATGCTTAACACAGAACACAGCATTTATCTCTGCTTTTTCCAGGAAATGGATTGGCTTACATAAGGTCATGCATGATTCTGTAAGTACCTATTCCGATTCCAAGTACCCCAAGTGTTTCTCATTGCTAAAGATCTTTCACTTAATTGATTATGTTCTCACAAATGGTTTCCTTTACTACACCAGATTACGAAAGCTCAGTTTTTTTTAACTATGTATATCCATTATGAAGATGGTGACTATGACCTCTATAAAGGTCATTATAGCAGCTTATGTCCACCTGCTGCAGTAGGCCAAATCTGCTGGCAGATCCCCAAACATTTCAGGCATCCTTCAGGCGTAAAGAAGCTCTCCTTCTCTCATCACCGCACTCAAATACAACATAGCCTAAAATGGAACATGGCAAGAAGATAATTTGTTCATGTAAATGACTGGTTTATAATATTTCACAGGGCATCTCATGAAAATAATACTAATTAGCAGAAAAACAGCATTGTATAATTATATCCTATACTATATATATTCTCCCCAGAATGGTTGCCACAAACAGAAAAAAACTGTTTAGTACATCTAAATGAGACACCTTTTCATGTAAATAATCAGGTAGGAAATTACCGACTTCTTTTTGCTCAGACAGGTCCACCTCATATATGTCAATCTGTGCTGTTGTAAGGAAAAATACAGGATGAAGACCATCCTTGCAAACATTGGAAAATCAGCTGTGCAGTGCTCGTGCGGTGGGGCTGAATGCATAATCGCTCTTGTCAAAAGGAGGATTGACGCAAGCCTTGCTTCACAGATAGCTCAGCAAACGTCACCCTCCAATCTTGGAAACAGGAGCTTAGACTCTGATGTGGCTTCTACTGCAGCAGAGGCTAAGAATATTGTTATCCAAACCATCGACAAACACTCAGATGGTCAAGATCAACATGCAAAAAAAGTCCTTTGCACTGTGGCAAATTGAACCTTTAAAGCTCCATGGAAATGTCCAAAACGATCCCAAACCCAAACAGTTGCATGCATGTATTGTGTGAATGCAGCTCGGTACTGATACACATGCACACAAGTTATGCAATGCGCTGATCACATATTTCATAGGAATCGCCAATATTGCATAGAGTCAAATACAGTATACATACAAAAAAACATTGAATGTGTACAAAATATGCACAGTGACTTATTTCTAACAGCTTCTGTGCCTTGTACAGTAATATGTGCACTACCTTTACAGAGAGATGCTGCTAGTAACATAGTCAGGTAGCTGTACCTCCTTTGCCAGACACAGAATAATAGACATTGACATCAGTGCTCGCTGTTTAATGCACAGAAGTGCTTTTGAGTGTCAAGGTGGCTCGGTCAAATTGCAATCCTTGTTTGCCCAAGGCAAGGCTTGCTGCTCAGGCCAGTCTAAATCTATTTGACATTAGGTCCGGTGTCATGGCTATATTTCCCGAAGGAGGAGTAACCTCGCACCAGTCCGTCTTCATCCTGCTCTCAATTTCTAATTCATTTTTGGAGAAGACACCTCATGCTGGAATATTACCCACACACCACCTGCTTCCAAGAGAGACGGAGGACTCATCAAAGGCACACACACACACACACACACACACACACACACACACACACACACACAAATGCCTTGTCTTGCCTGCAAAACTTTACACACAAGTCACAAAACACAAATCAATAAAGGCTATATTAACATTGTAGATCCTTGTACATTGTGTGCACTTTAAAAAGAGGCCTAACATGAGATGTATTTCAACATCACTTTTATTGAAAGTGCCAACAATGAAAACACTGACAT
>CM059266.1:11753958-11758958 GCA_030347295.1 Setipinna tenuifilis | reverse complement strand
ATTAAATAGGCCTACAAATGCATAGTAATATATAACTAACTTACCATAACGGTAACTATAAATATATATATTCAAAAGGGGGTTTGGTTTATTGTAGAGTTCCTGCAACTTGTTAAAATTAGTTAAAGTGTTAGCTAATTGCAATGAAATCATTGGCTGTTACCCTGTGGAATATCCAGGGCATTTGTTTATCCATCTTTGGTCATAAAAGTAAACCCCTGGAGTTCAATAAAAACATTAATAACATGGATATAATTATCCTCCAAGAGACCTTGTCTAAAACTGATGAAGAAGCTATTTCATCCAGAAAGCATAAAAAAGTAGCACGTGGAAGAGCTTCAGGTGGTATAATTATTTGGTACAAAATAGAAATACATCACTACCATAAAAAAGGAAGAATCACATACCTGGTTGAACAAAATGAACAAAACACTAACTCAGACATATTCCTCTGTGCTCTACCCGCCCACCCCGACCCACCCACCTTAGAAAACCTTTGAAAATCTCTATAGCCAGATAAATGACTTCCTGGCCAGGCAAAAAAGTGTTGATCTGTGGAGGCAAGAACAGGATCAGTACCTGGCTGCAACCCAGGGGAAGGAAACAAATACATATTTGGCATATCTGGAACGTAAGCATGACCCACAAGACCTGGTAAATGTCACACGTAATACTTTTGACAAAATGCTAAACAAACATGGAACTCACTCACTGAGTTCTGTAAGAGCCCTGGCTGCTCAACTGAAAGTTACATGATTGCAGACTCGCACCTATTCACTTTCAAAGCACTCGCGGTCAAATCACTAAATCACAGTCAAGTTACTGTTTATTTTAAAATAAAAGACACCCCCAAAACAAGCAGAAAGCCCAGCAACCTCTACAGCATTGGTGAAAATATAAATGGGCGGAAAGTAGCACAGAGGCGTACCTTCAAGCAATCTGCCAACCCTGAGTTAGCTCAAGGATATAACATTTTCTAATGACCACTTACCCCCATAATAAAAAGGGTGTAAACAATATTGTTGATTGGAACTGGAAAACACATTTAAGAAATGTCAAAATCCTACAGATTTCCCAATTACAGAAGCAGAATTTGAAGAAAATCTCAAAGGCCTGCAACCAAAAAGGCAAGTGGGCCTGATGCCATCCTCAATTAAATGTTTAAAAACACAAGCCATAAACTTCGTATAGCTATTTTACAATACTTCCCTGACATCTGGAATAAAGGACTTACTACAACCCTTTTCAACAGTGGAGATAAATTTGACCCCTATAACTACAGAGGCATCCGCGTAAGCAGTAACATGGGGAAGTTATTCTCTAGCATTTTAAATAACAGAATCACACACCTCCTTACCAAGCACAATGCCGTAGCAGAAGTCAAATTGGGTTTTTACCTAAATGCAGAACATCCAATCATATTTTCGCCCTCCACACCATAATTGATAAATATGTTCACCAAAACAAAACCAGGCTTTTGACTCAGTCTGGCAAAATGGATTACTCTTCAAACCTATTAAAAACTGCCATGGGTGGAAAAGCACATAACATAATAAAAACAATGTGCACTAACAGCAAATGCGCAATTATAATTGGAAACTTACAAACAAACTAAATTCTTCACTCAAGAACCCGGGGTGAGACAGGGCTGCCCACTATCTCCAACCCTTTTTAATATACATGCTAATGAACTGGCAAAAAGACTTAAGCAGTCAGCAGCACCTGGCCTCTCCTTATGTTTCTTATGACTGAAAAATTAAATTCCTTCTTTCTGCGGACGACTTGGTCTTGCTGGCTCCAACAGCATAAGGTCTACGGCAACACCTAGATGTCCTACACAAGTTCTGTCAGACCTGGGCCTTCACCATTAGCGCACTAAAAACAAAACTTCCAGAAAATTTCCAGATGTCAGTGGAAAAAAATCGCCCTTGGTGAAAGTACAATTGAATATTGAATATGCAAAACATTACACCTACCTTGGGCTGACAATCAGTTCAACTGGCAAATTCAACTTGGCTGAGAAAGCAAGAGGGGCTTTTTACGCTATTAAAAAAATCTATACATTTTATATCCCAATGAAATCTGGCTCAAAATATTCCAATCAGTTCTAGAACCAATTGCATTACATGGCAGTGAAGTATGGGGTCCTCCTACACACAATAGGTGTGAAAAATGGGATAAACACCCAGTTGAAACCCAATATTCTCAAGGCACAGAGGAATACATCCAACACTCCATGCAGGGCTGAAGTAGGCCAATATAAATTATAAATTACAATCAAAAAGAAACGCCATCAAATTATTTAAACACCTAAAAACTAGTGACCCCAACTCCTATTGTTTTAAAGCCATGGAAAGCCAAGAGATGAGTACAAAAACATGCCTCTTTGTTCAGCTGGCCTCGAGACTCACAAGGACTCACAACGACTAACTAACACAAATAACATTCAGCCTTAAGAACCCTTGGCAACCCTTGCTCAAATAATCCAACCTAACAAGCTGATAAATACAGAAAAACAAAATTACCTATTATATTGGACTAAAACAACAACAAAAACTTCAATGTTATAATTCTCTAAATTAAATTGTAATGCCCTGTTCAACTAAAAGCTTTGGCAATACGAAATGTATTTTGTCATGCCAATAAAGCTCTATTAAATTGAATGGCATTCAGCTGAGAAAGAAAGAGAGTTGGATGGATAAAGAGAGAAAGAGAGAGGAGGGGCGGGGTAAGAGACAGGCAGAGAGAGAGAGAGAGAGAGAGAGAGGGAGAGGGAGAGGGAGAGAGAGAAAGAAAGAGACAGAGAGTTGAATAGAATTCAGCTGAGAAAGAAAGAGAGTTGGATGGATAAAGAGAGAAGAGAGAGGAGGGGTGGACAGAGAGAGAGAGAGAGAGAGAGATAGAGAGAAAGAGAGACAGAGAGAGGGAAAGAAAGAAAGAGAGGTCTCTGGTGTAATGGAGACTGAGGCTTGTTTACAGAGCAGAGGACTTTTAATTACAGAGTTTAAAATGGCCAGTCAGGTTAGAGGAGAGCAGAGATAAGCCCTTGGACAGAGGCGGGCGGGCGGCGGGCAGGCGGCGGGCAGGGACTCTGTTATGGCCACACACCAGAGGAATACCAAGAGACTGCTGTGCCACTGACATGATGAATGGCCTGCTTGACGGCCTCAGACAGACCTCTCGCTTTCTCCTGGTCCCCACTTCGTCTCACCCACGCTCCTCCTCTTCAGAAGAACACTGATGACTTCAAGGTCAATATTTATGCAGTCATCTGCATAGTCTATGTGTGTCTGCAAGTCAGTAATTTGTACACATACACACACACACACACACACACACACACACACACACACACACACACACACACACACACACACAAACAGAGAGAGAGAGACAGAGAGAGAGACAGAGAGAGACAGAGAGACTCCACTCAAGCGTCAAGCGCCTGGTGATCAGTGATCCATTCAGTAATTGGCTAGTTAATCTTCTGAAGAAAAGGGGCTGCAGACATGACAATGCACAAAAAGCCTTGAACAGTCCCCTCCCAAGTACACAGGGTTGTCAAATTTTGGGAATTTTCCAATGGGAACTAATGGGAATTAACGGGAATAAACGGAATTATCAAATTATTTAAGATTACTGCTGACTAGACTAGTGTTGTTTTAAAGTTTCATTAGTTATGCCCCCCTCATTCTTTTTTGGCTATTATATGGGCCACGAGAAGATCCTTTTTCACCAGGATGCCAAGATCACTTATTAGGTACTTAGTAGGCAAATCAGCACTCGACAAATTATCCAGTCATTTTGGTCATTTTAGCCAGTGACACTTTCCTATTTATTTCACACTAGTCATTAATCTGACACTATATCCATCAGTCCTAACAGGCAGACACTTTTACCAGCTATAACTAGTCTAATAATTATGGAAACACTCTTCTCAGCAATTACCACTCGCCAAAAACAATCTGAATGTGTTTATAGACTAGTTGTCAACAGCAGTCTCCTGCTAATGGAAGCGCTATTTTGCAGAGATAATTTGTATCGACTAATTGCCGCTCTTCTCCAAAAAACCTAGCCAATCAACAAAACATCCCACACGAAATGTATGCAATTACTGCAAATGCATAAAACCCACTGATGCCTGTTGTAGCTAATACATTATGAAGTCATAGGCTGTCCAATAATGTTGACGAGAATCAATGTGGATGCTAAGTTTAGACTGAGGGATATTTAAAACTCAATTAGAGTGCCCAGGTGAGTGGCACATAATGATCGTTACAGCAATAAGCCAGTGCAATCAAACCGAGGTATAATTTGCAGGCTTTTGCACCATAACATGCAAGATGTTGCATCAGTGCAAATTAAACTCCGGTGTTCCTTGTCATGTTTCTGCTATAACACGCAAGACTTGCCGTCAGTGTAGTCACACTGAGGTGGTCTTTAGTTGTCTCTATAACGTGACACGTAGGGCTTAGCATCTGCAGCCTGACATGACATCTTGGCATTTTAAGACAGCCGCAGGATGTACATGAACCACATCACAGACTTCCTTCAGACTTCTGCCGCATCGCTTGCTGTGAAACGTTGCGAGCTCACAGCAGTTAATTATTTCTGAAGAATCACAGCAGGCCAGGCTTTGCCTTAAGGAGGTGTGGAAAATGTATAATATATGTGGTAACAAACGCATTATTATTATGATTCCTTGGGTGGAGAGAGCAATGCGTGCTGAGTAGAGGTAGTAGAAGTATATCACACAGGTTGGCTAAGCTATCTGTCTGCATTAGAGCTGTCTACACTGACAGCAGGTTGGCATTATATTAGATGAGCTGCAAACATTGACAAAAGAGCCTGTCATGTCGATGTGATTCACGGGGCCTGAAACTCAACACAAAAAGACTGCCACCTCCGGTGTTTGAGTTTGACACCTCTGTGTAGGTCGTTTACTCTATTATATAAAAAGGACCAAACAAAAACCTGACAGATTCCACTAAAATGTTAAG
>CM059266.1:11733958-11748958 GCA_030347295.1 Setipinna tenuifilis | reverse complement strand
AAATGCCAGCATCTTTCTTTTATCGCGTACCCCCTCGCCTCCTTGCTTTACATAATAATACACCAGGGCCTGTGCAAATGGCAAGGCAAGGACTACTGATGAAATGAAAAGAAAAGAAAGAAAGAGAGGAATGTAAGAATGTCCCCATAAAGAAAAGAAGGGAAAATCGATTTCCTCAACTACCCACACAGAGAACTATAAAAGGGCATTAGGGGAGTTTTGGCAAAGACGGAAAGGCCTAGTTGTGCCGCGTCGTCTGACTGAAAAGACAGCGGAAAAACGGTCGTGAAGGGAGTCATACACCTGCAGAAGAGTTCCAGACTAAAGGAGCGCCGAACGCTGAGGTAAATATAGCAGCAATTAGGAGGCAGCCCTGGGGCTCCCCGTTTAACCCGGAGGACCCGGCGGCCCTGACGGCCCTGCCTGTGCGTATGTGTGTGAGTGTGTGTGTGTGTGTATGTGTGTGTGTGCATGCATGTGTGTGTGTGTGTGTGTGTGTGTGTATGTGTGCATGCGTGTGTGTGTGTGTGTGTGTGTGTGCGGCCCTGCCTGGCAGCGGATGGGAATGTGGGTCGTCTGTGCGCCGGATTAAGGTGAGATCAAGGTGCTTCTGATCACACACACCTCCAGGGCAGAGTCTGCCTGAGAAGGAGGGAGGAGAGAGGAGAGAGGGAGAAAGACGGAGGAGAGACTGGAGAGCACAGAGTATGATGGTTTGAGTTGAGTAAAGTGGTTTGAAATATACTGCATGAGTTTGCAGTGTTATGTATGTTGGGTTGAGTATGCAGTGTTATGTATGTAGTGTTAAGTACTGTAGTGTTAAGTATGTACTATGTACTCCTTAGCATTTGCTGCCTCTTAGCTATTCATTTCTTATCTCCCTTTGTAACCATGTGTTTGTGTCCTTTATCGTTGTGGTGTATTTCCTGTTCTGTGTAGGCCTAACTTCAGGCGTCTCTGATTATTGTCCCTGTGTTTGTGCTGCTTACACTTTTACTGCTGTACTCATTTATGATCTTACTGTTTATGTTTCGCATTTAGGTGTTTATGTTTGGCATTTTATCTCTGCTCTTTTAGCCACCATCTGTGCAGCCCTTTGGTCAGGGTAAGCAGTTTTAAATGTGCTTTATAAATTAAATTTACCTATTTATTTATTTACTTACTTACTTACTCTGTTGAGCATGCAGTAATGGGTCTGTAGTACTGAGTATGCACTGTACTGTTGAATATATAGTGTTAAGTGTGCAGTGTTGAACATGCTGTGTTGAGGGTACGGTATTGAGTGAACTGTCTATCTATATATACAATCTGTATGTATAAAGTTATCACATGGCATCAGAAAATGATATTTCTAGTTAAACTACAAGTCTAAACGCAGATAGTTCACTACTACCCAAACCTTTCATGGAGTAAAATTTCACAATTTATCTGTCTCATGTGTGTTTGGGTTGGTATTTGTTGTAGCCCTGCCCCCAGTAGTCAAGTTGTAAAAACAAATTGAGGGGACAGGTCATCATTTGGGACAGATATTTTGTGCTGACGACAGCGCACAGAGTAGTAGAAGAAGCTCTGCACATGGTCGGAGACGATTCAAAGGGGGATGATTTGGACCATTTTTATTTTTCAGGAGGAATGCCAACCCCTCTCATCAGCCCTCAACCCAAACACTGGCTGCCCCTGAGGCCAAGGGCAGCCAGTACAATAAAGAGGGGCCAGACAAGCTTGAAGAAACACAGATTTTATTTTTCTGGTTTTAGTTCTAGCCCCCCCCCCCCCAAAAAAAAAAAAACACACACACAAACAACAGAGTAGGCCCACAGGCCGTCACACCTACCCCCATAAGAGAAACCCCCACGGGTTTAACCTGTCAAGCGAACCAAATGACATTATAACTAAATATAAGCATCAACATCCTCAAATGTGCCACTCTTCTTCACATATGTTCTATTAGTATCATCGAGCAAAATCCCAGTACCATTTAGAGTTATCCAAACAGTCAAATGTAGTTACAAGTAAGTAAGTTCAGGTACACTCACAGCAACTATTCCCAATTCCAAGAACTACCGTAGAACTTGCTAGAAAGTAATAGCAATAGTCCCAGCGGCCATCACTCTTTCCCTGAAGGTTCTGGTGATGACATGTGGATAACTAATTCAGACACTCGCCCTTAATAATGTTGAACAGCAGTGTCATCAGTCTTTGCACTCGGCACCATCCTACAGCCGAAGGCCATGGCACCTATCACGATCTTCACCCACTCCTGTCGATAGTGTAGGTGTGTGTGTGTGTGTGTGTGTGTGTGTGTGTGTGTGTGTGTGTGTGTGTGTGAGAGAGAGAGAGAGAGAGAGTGAGAGATTTGGGTGGGGGTGTGGGAGGTGATGTGTCATCTCCCCATCTCCTGGAGAGAGAGGAGTGGGGGGGGGGTGGGGTGGGTGGGTGAGAGGTGATGTGTCATCTCCCCATCTCTAGGAGAGAGAGAGAGGGTTGTGGGGGGGGGGGATGGGGGGTGAGAGGTGATGTGCCATCTCCCCATCTCCAGGTGTAAAATAAACCGTGAAATAAGCGGGCATTATTGTAAGGCGGGCACCTTCAGAGTGCGGTGAAGGTCAGAAGGTCTTGTTACTCAGCGGACATTCTGTAACTGACAGGTAATTGCACCCAAGGGTGAAATCTATTCAGCCCCTAGCAAGCAAGCGAGCCTTCCTGTCCTTGGCAGGGCCGTGGTGACGTCACCGCAGTGAGTGGTTCTTCTGAGCAGAGAGCAAGAGCACACAGGAGTGAGGAGAGAGAATTAATATTTGGAGGCCGCTATGCTACCAGGGCAGCTCCATGGGCAAGAAACAGCAAGCCTCCAAAGAGACACAGAGGCCACTTGTTGCGACCCACAAGAGTCTTGTTTACATCTGGAGGGCTGGTGTCCTAAGGGGACCGACTTTGCCTTGAGTGCCAAGTGGCCAAGGGACAAAAAAGCCGAACTCTATAGCCACTACTCTGCCACTCAGTACCCAGCTTTCTGGTGTCTGTCTGGAAATCCAAAAAGCTGTCTCAGTGACTGACATGACACTCATACACCAAACATTTAATGCAGCCTTATCTGTGAGGGAGGAAAAAATGAACTTTTGTCACCTAGACATTAACAGTGCACTCCTGCCTTATGTTATATATATATATGGGGTGAGGGGAGAGAATTAATATTTGGAGGCCGCTATGCTACCAGGGCAGCTCCATGGGCAAGAAACCAAAGAGAGGCCACACAGAGGCCACTTGTTGCGACCCACAAGAGTCTTGTTTACATCTGGAGGGCTGGTGTCCACAATAGGGGACCGACTTTGCCTTGAGTGCCGAGTGGCTTTCATGCACTTTGAGCACTGAAGAACAGAACAATCCAATTGTCTTGGAGGCTTTAACAGGTGCTCAGCTAGTTTTTTTCCATGTCTGAGCGTCATCATCCACTGACAAAATGCGCACAAAAGCTGCATATATTTCAACCTAATTAGACACTCTCATTGCTTCAGGCTGTTCTCATCTGTGCGAAATTATACATTGTGCTATTAAGCGAAGCGAATAAAAGTGGGTCTGCGTGGTTTTAAAGAGATTCGTAAGTAGGGCATGTTCACCGTCTAGAGCATTAGCATCAAAAAACAGCACCACACACACACACACACACACACACACACACACACACACACACTGACACACATACACACACACACAAACACATGCACGCACACACACACACACACACACACACACACACACACTGACACACACACAAAATCACCACCTCCTCAAATCTTATTATTATGCATTACCCCAGGTGTGTGTAGTCTATGAAGCAGCACATCAAACAGCATTGCGCCATTTAGGTAAGTTAATAGTCACATTCCCCCATGAAGACATCGCTTTCATATTTTCAGTCTTTGTGGGTGTTTTTGTTCGCACTGCATTATGGGATTGCTAATAACATGAGGCTCATTTCGCCCAAATTGCGGTGAGACGGCCCACTCTGCCAATGCTCTCCTCTGCTGCAGGCATCAGGACTCATACTGGTGAGACATAAACATATCACCAAAGCCCTCAGCTGCATGCACGTCATTTATAAAAGCAGATGTGCACAGACTCCACTATCAAGGAGCACTTGCATGTGTGTGTGTGTGTGTGTGTGTGTGTAGGTGGGGTGGCGAGGGCTGGGGGGGTGTAGCCGCTTGAAGTTCTATATACTGGGAATGCACACTGCATACACTCCTTCAAGTCAAGAGAAAAGAGTCCAAATTGTTTTTTAAAGTGTGTGTATTTAGGGGATAATGAAAGAAAATGGAGGCTGGAGAGGTCAAATTGCTACTTTTTTTCAATATAGCTAGCTAGCTGTCCCTTGGAGTGTTTCCAATACAGCTAGCTATCCCCTGAAGTGCTTTCTAAAGAGACTGATAAGGACTTAGCTCAAACTTATAACAGTACACACACCTCTTTAGTTCCATCCCACAATATATGTGGGCTTTTCCATGTCAGACTGAAACACAAAATGATTTGCAAAGATATGAAGATACCACACAATGTTTATGGTGGTGGTAGTCTAATGGTTAGCGGTTTGGGTTTCCAAATGGAACCCCAATGGGAATCTAACAGTGTGCTAACATCTACCATTGTGCTCCTGAGCTCTGAAGGTTGGTCTTGGAAAACTGTCCCTGAAGTCAGTTCACTTTAGGAAAAACAGACTGTGTCAAAAGACAGGGCCTTGAACATTTTTTCTTGTATGCTGTACAAGGTCTAGAAAATGGAGGGCAAACACAGGGCACAGGAAGTGCTGAACTGACAAATCAAAAGTATAGAAATAAAGCAGCTGAACGTGCAGCTTTTAGTGAAAGCGTGCTTTCTTTAAGGCCAAATATTCAGGGGGACACATCTGCCAGGCGAAGCAGCAGGAAGGGTGTGTTTGGCAGCCAGGGGAAGAAGCAAAAGGAGGGATATGTACCAGCCACAGGGCTGAAAGAGGATATTCATGAAGACCCAGACTTCCCTGACACCAGAGGTAGTTTTCAACTGCACTACTTGGGCAACAAAACTCTGTGAGCTATTTCAAGATACTCGTATGCAATGTGGAAGTGAAGTTTTTAGGATCAAAGAAGCTAAGAATGACCAGGGCGAAGCCAGATTGAAAAAGATGATGCAGGCACTTCAGCAGCTGGGCAGCAACTAGGATGTCATTCATAATATCAGTCTCAGATGACAAGAGATCACTTATCCACAACAGCCTGATGAAAACGTCACACACATTACGATAAAACAAACAGACCATACCAAACGAGACCATAACTGTCATATCTGAAATAACAGTGCTGTTGGGTGAGCTGACTGTCTAAATCTATTCTGTGAGAGTTATATTAGCGCGAGAGACAGGGCCGTTCTGCAGCAGGAGATTGATGGCCAGGCTGGTCTGCGGTGACATTGAAGGGGGACAAAAAGCCGAACTCTATAGCCACTGCTCTGCCACTCAGCACTCTGGCTTCGGGTGTCTGTCTGGAAATCCAACAAGCCGTCTCAGTGACTGACATGCAGTCATACACCAAATGTTTACAAAGCCTTATCTGTGAGGGAGGAAAAATAGAACTTTTGTCATCTAGCCATTAAGACTGCAAGTCTCCTGCCTTATGTTTTGACAAAGTTATCATATGTTTTTTTTTGCTTTTTTTTCATATATTGCATTAATCATAAATGTTTTTTTATTTCAAGGAGTTTGTCATGGGGCATCTGCTGCTGATTTTAGTGTTGACATGCCTCAGTGCATTTACAGCCATCGATCACAACAGTAAGGACACCATTATGAATAGAGAGCCAGATCACCATGTTTTAAATTCATTTCATTTGGATAGTTTGTCTCCAGAGACTTTTCTAATAACTTGTTGAAATTCAACTTCAGTCTGTCTCTCATTTACTGAACAAAACACCTCAGCCAAACTCCCTAACCCCAACTTTAGTCATGCATGTCAGTTAACGAGCTTTCAACAGATAGTTGAGGAATAATTTGATCATGTGTAGATAGTCCACAGTGGCCTGTAAAAGTTCAGTGTGACCCGCGTTTTCTTCAGAACATCAGTGTGATGAATGGCAGATGCAAGGTCAGCCACACTAGAAAGGAGGTCTATGGTTTTCCGGTTAGTTATGCAAAAGCTTGTGGTTTATTTTAGAGAATAAATCTCTATTCAGTTAGCCTGCATTGATTAGGCATGCCAGTGAAAAGCTGTGCCTTGGCAGAGAAAGAGAGGGAGAAAGAGAATCAGAGCATTGGAATGGGGCCAGTGGAAGAGAGAGCGCGCACACACACACACACACACACACTCACACACACACACACACACATTGTCCTTTTTTTCCCCAGCCTTTCTCTTGTGTGCATATATTTCACGAACACACACCACTTCAAACAAATGACCCTAAAATGACCCTATGACCAGAATATAAAAAAGCCAAATACAGACTGCCTTTCACATAAATATCCTGTACATGTCTAAACCTTTCTTTGGTAGAAAGTTTTGAAATTCCGCAGTTGTTTTATGAAAACAAAAAAAAACCACTGTACAATTTACTGCTTGTCGAAATAGTTTGCTTTCTCTAAAATTCAGGACCTTTAAACAACCTGTCATGAACCTCCATATAAAGACAGAGAGGGTCATCCAGCAGTGTGTTTATTTATTTATTTTATTTATTTTTATGGCTGTTTGTTTACAGCCTCACACACACCCTGAGGCATTGCTGGCGCCGACGGAGGGCTGAGTTTGGAGAGAGCCAGGCTCAAGGCTATGTGCACTGCTGCATCGGCACACACACACACACACACACACACACACACACACCCACACACACATGCCTGGCTCAAGGCTATCTGCACTGCTGCATGGGCACTCTGACACACCTCTAGACACAAGCATATCACATACACTGGCCACACACACACACACACACACACACACACACACACACACACACACACACACACACACACACACACACACATTCCACATACTCATACACTGGTGACACTCACACAAACCTGCACAGGGACACACACATATACACACACACACATCATTCCACATCTTATACACTGGTCACACTTGCATAGACGTATACATGGACACACACACACACACACACACACACACACACATTCACACTATTTTTCTCTTTTCAAATAACCATTGTGAGGATCCTATTGGCTGAAATCACATGACCTTCACAATCTCACTTGCACAACTGGACCTGCACAGATGACTTGCACAATATATCACAGCATGACATACAGCATACGTGAATATGACTTGCATTATATTATATCATGCTTTATTTGAACTTTACTTTACATGTTTTACAAAATATCACTGACTACAGCCACACAGGACGGAAAGGCTTGGTGATGCTGATGTTTGGCTTTAGTCCTCGAAACACACAGTAAGAAGCATGTTCACCAAGCATGGAAGTCTGTTTTGGGTAAAAGATTCTTCTTCATTACCCCCACTAACACCTCTGCTGAACGCCAGCACTGAAACTGGCCGAGCTCTTATGGAACTGGCAACAGAGGAATGATGATATCTTATTTGCAGTTTAAGCTATGCAAATACATTTCAACATCAGTTCTATATTTCTTTACCTCTCCAGCATAATTCATAACTAAGTCAGCTATGATTGTTTTATTTTGACAAATATACAGTACCCTGTTAGGCTTTCATACTGTATATCCTGATGAGTGATTTGATTAAATAATGCCATTCCCAATACACACACACACTCAGCACGTAGAATAAAAAAACCTAAGCAATGTACTTTCATAAAACCCCATTCCCAATTGAAATGAATAATACATGCATCATTTACAATATGAAACTGCATCAATTTCTCATAACCAATAGGTACCACACAGCCACCACCCCAGAGCCTTTTCTCAAGTCAATAACGGTATCCTGGGTGAAAAGGCCTCCTTGTTAAATCCATCTAAATATGTCAGGAAGATAATTCGAAGCAGACAGAGCAGGCGGATAACCCTTAAGAGACCTCCAAACGCTGTGTATTTGTGCTAATTTATTCTGTCGATGCGTATATTTTACAGGAATAAAGCTGCACAAAATAATACCTCAGCTACTGTATATTTTAGCCCAAGGGCTAATTTAAATGTGCAGTCTCTTGCCAGCAAAAAAAAAAAACACAAAAGACACTTGTTTGCATTATATATCAGTGTTGGTGCAAAATAGTTCTGTGTCATTTCATCCAATAAGTTAAAGTAACTACCTCTGTGTACTGCGTCAGCACTGCTAATTGGGGAATAACAGAAGTAACTCTGTCTTGCAGTTGTTTTCTTCAACAAGCAGCTAACTTTATGCATAACATTATGTACTAACATGTTGGTATGAATAAGGGAGTGAGTTTTACACCATTAGTAAGTAGCCACAGGGCCCCACCTGTTGAAATCACACTAAATTCTCT
Source organism: Setipinna tenuifilis (assembly GCA_030347295.1). NCBI lineage: Eukaryota > Metazoa > Chordata > Actinopteri > Clupeiformes > Engraulidae > Setipinna > Setipinna tenuifilis. The sequence continues at coordinate 11,740,483 of CM059266.1, read as the reverse complement.
ATCCCTCATACAATCCTTGCCCAACATTTTGTAACCTTAAAGGGATGCCTTCATTTTTACACACACACACACACACACACACACACACACACACACACACACACACACACACACACACACACACACACACACACACACACAGATAGATAGATAGATAGATAGATAGATAGATAGATAGATAGATAGATAAATAAATAATCATGTTTTTTAAGAGGGGCAAACGTGATGGCTAACTCACTAATTGCATTGGTCATCTCCATATTGAGAATGTGAAGTCCTCTAACCAAGAGCGAATAAAAAGGTGGCAGTACTGCAGCTTGGCTGAACACGCAGTGCTCCAACGGACGAGCCGAGTGGCCGGCCAGAACAGCTCCATGGTGACCCAGATGGTCAGCTGTCCTGTTTTTGGCCACACAGCCTCGGCCGGACCGGGCTGGACCGACTGCCATCTGTTGCTAGACGTGAGTCACGGGCTCGGAGGAGGGGGGAGGGAGGAGGGGGTGTGAGGGCTGAGTCATGGGGGGCGTTCGCCTTTCTGTAGTGTTGACTTTTGGTCTACCCGTTTCCATTAATCAGCATTAGAGGCACCGACATTAATTATGGACCAAGACGCAGACAGACGCCAGCATCGGCACCCATGGGCCTCTGAGGAGGGGCTGCCAACCTGTTGCTGTGGGGGCAGGGCATTGGTATTTGGCTGTGGAGACAGAGCTGGCTGGCTGGGGTGGGTGGGTGGGTGGTTGGGCAGTCGGGCAGGCGGGGGGGTGGTGAGGTAGAAAATTGGAGTTGTGTTATTGGCTGTCTACTACTAGTATTAATCTATTAATCCCCCCCCCCTCGCCTCCCCCTGCTTGTTTTTCCCCAATTTATCAATATCACAGTGAGTCAGCTTCGTTGCCTTTGCCACGTCAGGTTAGATCTGCAGGAGAAGCATTCTTGCAGGATAAGAAAAGAGGTTGTCGGAAAGCATTTTGGTCAGAGAGAAAATAAGTTTAAACAGCTATAGTTTATAAGACATTAAAAAGAATGCTCTATTATGGGTTTTAGTGCTTTTGTGCTTTATAAAGTCTTGTTGCATTCCTCTGTCATCCCAAAAATAACACCACTCCTCTGTCAACCTATTTAGATGCTTCAGGCTGAGGTCTCTATGGCCTTTACTTCACACTGAGAATCCACAGGACCCTCTCTAGGGAGCCATATTTTGCATATCGCCTTCAGCTATGAACTATGTGCAGGGCAGACTGCTAATTCCTCGAAGATAAGCTGTACATAGTGTTGTTATACATGTTTATCATATTTAACATAGGAAAAACAACAATTATTATTGTAAATAGAATTATTATTGTTAGTTGTAGTGGTGGTGGTGGTGGTGGTGGTAGGAGTACTAGTAGTAGTACTAGCAGTGTAAAGTAGTAGTATTATGTCTCCCATCTGTTTGCATTCGGTGTGTTTCTCTGAGTAGTAGAAATTAAAAAGTGTGAAAGTATTGTTTTATGTAAAGCAAGTCAAGTCACTTTTTACCTTTTACCCTTTAACGATTTAGTTTTTGAAAAACACATACTGAAACCTTTTAAATCCCACCCCCAAGACCTGCCTGATTCAGTCCTGCAGGTGTGGCCCTGTGTTCCCCCCACAGCGCTGCAGAGAGGTGTGGGCATCAGTTAAACCAGACCCCCCCCCCCCCCCCCCAGTGGGAGAGATTTTGCTGCATGTGCAAATGGAGCCCCATTCTGCGTCTGTGGAGCTATGAGCTCCATGATTAATTTACACAGCATGGGCTAAAGTCTGATTGCTACTGCAATATAAATTTATCACTTTATTGCACTGAATGGGTTCTCTCTCTCTCCCTCTTTCTATGTCTGTCTCGCTCGCTCTCTCTCTCTCTCTCTCTCTCTCTCTCTCTCTCTCTCTCTGTCTGTCTTGCTCTCTCTCTCTCCGCCTGTCTGTCTGTCTCTCTCTTTCTGTCTCTCTGTATGGCTCTTTCTCACTTAATTCACATCTCTAATGATACTTTATTTATTGTAAGATAAATAAAACATAATCATCATAGTGATTTTTCTTCCCCTGAAGTTTGCAAAATTGCAGAAATAACTTTGGGACTGTAAGGGCTGTGTTAGGTCATTTCTGAAAATGAAAACGTTTTTTCTTGCATATTATATTATATTATATTATATTATATTATATTATATTATATTATATTATATTATATTATAATGTTTGATGGTTGCATGAATCAAAAACAGTCCAATCTGTGAGACCACTGAAGTATGAAGGGCAGAAAAACAGTCCTTCTTAAATTAACATTTAACTCCAGCCCAAGATGGACGCAACTCTCCACACTGCCTGCATTGCTTTCCACATAAATGCCAGACTTGACATTTTTACACACTTGCTTTAGGAATGTAAAGCAGCCCACAAGGTGAGTGCGTCTAGATAAGAGACTGGCCACATAATGTCACAAACAGCAGTAAAACAATGACCACTGCTTCTACTACAGCCCTAGAACCAACACTGGACACAATTTCATTCCTTTCTTTCTGTGTCTTTTCCTCAATTTAGTTCCAGTCCGTGTAGTCTCACCAAAACAAAAACAGAGAAAGGTGGCAATGAGGGGTCAGTGCATCTGGCTGTCTCCTCAGATAGGGAATGTGTTTCCCACACAGTAATAATGGAGCAAACGAAACAAAAACAACACACCACAACAACATCAAAACACAGTCCCACCCAGGCTCTGTGAGAATTACACTGCTGCTTGCCAGAGGTGCAGACTGGCTGGGAGCAACTGAGAAGTTTTTGAGCCCAGCTAGTCTAGTGGTGCCAGACTGTCCTCCAGCATCTCCTCTGTCTGGCAGTGTTTGGAGGCAACCTTAATGAACTGCACCTGCATCCCCAGTAGGGTTGGGTTAAAAAAATGATTTATCGATACATATGAATACTGGTTTCAAAAAATGAAAGATCGATATTAAAACTTGTGTATTGATACTTTAAAAATAGGTCTCTTCTGCTACATGCTGGTGTCATTAAAATAAAAATTATTGATATTATATTGAATCATATTGGCTCGCGAATGTGTATCGGAATCATATAGTTTCAGGAAATCCGTATCGATACCCAGCCCTAGTCCTCAGACAAAGACTCTCCATAGTATCTACCCTGGACCATCTCCAGCACGTCACAAACACAGGCTGGATGGCCATGCAACTGGAAGCCATGTCCATGCAAATACAAACCCAGGTAAAACCTTAAGATGCCTAAGTATTTGCACTGTGAGCTGCTATTTGTAAAAATATGCTATGCACAATAAAATGTGTTATCTATTTATTATATTATTTCTCCATTCAGCTTGTCTCTCTGTGACAGTATACAGCAAGCCACCTCATCCCCATACGCCCCCATTGCCCCATCCCCACATCAGCGCTGACGGCTGCACACACACCGCTCCTCCCTTCCCCATCATTGCCCACCAAAGCCAATCCTTCCTCCCAACCCCAACTGCACTTTATGACGCCCCCTCCCCCCCCCCATCCCCCATCACCCATTCCACTTCTGCCCTTCATCAGGTAGCCAGTCCCAAACTGCATTCCACAGACTTTACTCCCACCTCCCCATGCACAGTTTCAGACAAACAATCACCAATTTCACTGCATGTCCTACTCTACCCAGTATGTCTATGTATGTGACAATAAATCATCCTTGTATGCTTATATATTTTTTATATAAAAAATGCTTTTCGATGTGCATAATTCTGAAAATGCTGGGTTTGCACTTTAATGCAACCACGGGAAAAAGAGAGTTTTAATCTGTGACACTCAGCTGCCACAACAACAACAAAACACTTCTGGAGCATTTCAGCATTTTGGAGTGGACACAGAACATTTTGGACAAATGTTACAGAGAGCAGTAATGTGGTGGAGAACATTTTTGCATAAAATCTTCACATTTAGCTGGCTTAGTGTGGACATAGCCCTCAGGGTCTCTATTCTTTCTGTCTTTCTTGACCATTGTAAGTTCTGAGTGAATTCTTGTGCATCATTTTTGACCATATTGTACATTCTGTACTAAGGTCTTGTTCTCAGGCACAGACAGACTGGATGACAGAGACTGGATGCAGTGAGAACTGATGTGGGTTCATAGGACTAAATTCTTGCCAAACTGTATAGAATATACTATACTATACTACTATTTATACTACTGTATAGAAAGATCTTCATATAGAAAGATTTTCATATACAAAACAATAGTATTATATTACAATACAATACTGTATAAACATAGTATTTTTATATTCATAGCAACTTATGCAGTGATGATACAGTTTATTATTAAAGCATATTATTTGCCATGATACCATTCTATCATGTCACAACCTAGAAAGTATAAACACCTGTCCAGCACCTGTCTTCTCTTAGTTTGACAGCCACTGTCCTCGGAGTCTCCTTACAGTTTATCACTCCCCTTGTTTATGCTCTCCTCTTCTTCCTCGCTCGCTCTCTTCCTCTCTCCTCCTCTTCCTCTCTCCCACTCTGTCAATGTCAATGTCACTGTCACTGTGTGTTTTGTTTTTACGGTGTCGTTCTGGACTTATGCTAGCTGTCCTCGGGAGCCTATAAAGATAGACCTTTCTTTCTCCTTCAGTCAGAGTTCTCTCACTGCCTTTCTGTCTCACAGAGAGAGAGAGAGAGAGAGAGAGAGACAGAGACAGAGACAGAGACAGAGCGAGAGAGCGTGACAGGCAAACAGAGAGAGCGAAAGAGAAAGACAGAGACAGAGGGTGAGAGAGAGAGACAGAGTCTTGCTTTTCTTTCTTACTGGGAACCTTCCACTGACTCTCACTGAAAAAACACCAACCTGTACTGAAGATTTATGAGGGTTTACCAGCCACAACAACATACCCTACAAAACACCTTTAGATGAAATTGTCTACATCTTCAAAGGTTTGCTATCTTAGTCCCCATGTCATGTAAAGTCCTCACACACACAGGCAGAAAGAGAGAGAGAGAGAGAGAGAGAGACAGAGAGAGAGAGAGAGAGACAGACAGACACAGAGAGAGAGAGAGAGGGAGAGAGATAGAGAGAGAGAGAGAGATAGAGAGAGAGAGAGAGAGAGAGAGAGAGAGAGAGAGAGAGAGAGAGACTCAACTAGAGGCCTGACTTCTCATTATATTGTGTATGTGTAATCTGCACTGAGTTAACTGCTTGGTCCTACACCTGCCTTGTCTCAAATCCAGACAGCTGCAGTGCCTCAAACTGGGGTGGATACCAATCCAGTCTTCTACAGTAACTTACTCACCAGAGTATCCCCTTGAGGTATCAGAAGGAAGTTTTACTAGCATACAGTACAGTACTTACTGCGCAGCTACCAACTGTCTCCCATTACATAAGGCTGGCAATCTTATGAGCAGGTGAGTGAGTGAACGTTGCCCATGTGCTGGAGAGAGATAAGACACTGTGTCATTGTGGGTGCAGAGGGTGTGAATATCAGGCAAAAATGGCTGCCTGACAGAGTTCAGCTCCAAATATCACAAGCTTCACTTCGACTCTACCCACAGGTAGACTCCATTCTGTCAGACTGCAACTATATCAACTTCTTTGTCAGCTGCGTGTGTGTGTGTCTGTATGTGTGTGTGTGTATACCGATGAAACCCAGGTGACAATATTACATCTCCTTGAAAGCGCTGACATTTTCAACCACTATAATTACATCTAATACATACATGCTGCTTGTTCGCGTTCTGTAGTATTAGGAGCTGTCAAACAGAACAGCATGGCTTGACACAGCTATTATGGGCGTCTCTGTCTGTTTTGACATGGTTTCCATGACAGTGGGCCCCCATGTATTACCATATGCCTGTCAGGGCTCACTCTGTAATATCGCGCCTTACGCCTGAATCGTATTGTGCCTTTTACTTCTCATTTAATAATGTTAATATTTATATATTTATTGTATTTTGGCTCTTTGTACATAGTTAAGCCCTTAAGACCCTTGGCTTACTAAATGTTTGTTTTATTTATTTTTTTTATTTGGCATATTATCTGTGTGGCTACACTGCAAGTCTGAGGGTATCATAATTCCGATTCTGTACGGTAGATTTGACAATAAAGCTGACTTTGACTTTCTGCCTCAATGAATAAGAGCAGAACGAGGAGTAAGAACAGCATTTGTTGTGGTGTAATATCTCTAATGCCATCAGAGTAGAGTATTGTGTTGATGGATGTGGAGGCAGGTTTTGCTTACGTCATATTACAGTAATCACTAATTCCCACCTGTCATTACTCATGGGCAGAGCGGTAATGGCCCATGGCAAGGCTTAGCATTTTACTTTGTGCTACTCCTTGCGCACAGAGGCTGTGGAAAATAAGTAATTGTTGATGACAGAAAGAGAGAGGGAAACAACGTTATATAATGCTATTTTTGTGGTATTTTTTATAGTACCTTGTGGTGTACCACTGTGGTATGTTTGTGTGTGAACACAAACACACACACACACACACACACACACACACACACACACACACACACACACA
>CM059266.1:11701458-11731458 GCA_030347295.1 Setipinna tenuifilis | reverse complement strand
CAGTCTATGCTTTAGATCTGTAAACAACTTCTTTGAAAAAAAAAAACTTTTCCTCTTGTGTGAGAACACCTGTTTTAAGCTATCAATTTAATTACAGAAAACTTTTTTGATGCAAGGCCCTTTTGGCCACAGATGATGTACGATTACTGATTACAGATGCAACAATTCCTTTGAACCGTGACATGAATAATTCATTCACACCACTGAAAGAAAAAAAAAAACAGTTTAGTCACTGCTACTTGTGCAGGTGGTATGCCTTGGCGCTGCTCCTTTTAAGATGCAGTGCAGTAGACTACTATGCAGACCTACAGTGACAACGACAACCCATTGCAGTAGGGCCAGGACTTAGACACTGACTTAGGCACTGATTAACAACCACACACTTCACAGACACACACTTGACAGACGCGACCTCAATAAATTACACTATTGTTGTGGAAAAGTTCATTTCTTTGATCTTTAACTTCCATTAAAAAAGTGAAACTTGTATACTATATTGATTTATAATCCACAAAGTGAAATATTTTAAGCCTTTTGCTTTAATTATGATAATTCAGCAGAAAATATTATACACATTATTATTATTATTATAAATGATATCCTAACTTAATAAGATGCGCCTGCACACTGGTATCATCAGACATACACACACTCTCTTTCACACACACACACACACACACACACACACACACACACACGCACGCACGCACACACACACACACACACACACACACACACACACACACACACACACACACACACACACACACACACACACACACACACTCTTCTTGGTTCAGTCTGAGTTCTTCCCCAATCCCAGCAGCTTTGCCTGGACTGCTAATGGACCCTGACGTCAGCAGTGTGTGAATGGAGGCAGACACATAGACAAACACATAGACAAACACACACACATAGACAAACAGACCAATAGAGGTGACTGTCTTACCTGGATGTTGGTGAACGATGCCTTGTTGGTGACGTCATACAACAGCAGTAGGGCTAAGAGAAGGAGGCAGACATAGGAAGAGGATATTAGAGCCATACCCCAGCACACAGGATACAACGAGAGAGAAAGAGAGAAAGAGAGAGAGAGAGAAAGAAAGAGAGAAAAAAAGAGAGAAAAATTCTGTCACACAAGAATGATATACACATATTCTTAGAATGCAGTGTTAAAATGAGAATAATGTAGACATATCCTTGCACACAAGGTTAGGAAAAGAAAACTGGCCTCTGTACACATGTTCTGCCATAATATTCATTGCTCTGTTATATGATACACACATGCTCAGACTTATTAATATATCATATTAATTATTAATTAGATATTAATTTAGCTGATATATACATGTTCTGCTTGTAATGGTCTTGCACCTAACATCCCAATGTTCAATAACATCTTAATCACAAAAAGAAAAACAGAAGGAAAAGAACAAAAGAGAGAATTACAGAAACATTACGCAGACGGCTTTGCATCTGGGCTTAGATATAAGATGTATTGATGACCTTTCTGTAAACCACTGAGCATAATTATAATCCAAAGGGTTCAGAGATTGAAATCATTTAAATCTAATTAAAAAGAAAAAAGAGATGAAGAAAAAAAGAGCACTTTTTTCCACTTACACAAAAGAAATCTATTTACCGAATGAGGCAAGTTTCTATTGTGTTTTTCTTGTTTCTGAAAGTCATTTGCTGTTAATTTCCAGGTTGGCCTGTGGCCCACAGGGCCCTCTCCCCTCCCCTGTCTGGGCAGCTAGATAGGTAATTGGGGCGCACACTGCCTTACAAACACCCCACAATGGTTTATCATCCACTGACAGACAGACTTGGGGAGAGCATTGTGTGTATTGTGTGTGTGTGTGTGTTTGTGTGTGTGTGTGTACATACAGATGTCTGTAGGTATGGTATGTGTACACACGAGTGTATGTGTGTGTGTGTAGATCTGCAGTGGGGGAACCAGAAAGAAATATAGTTTCTCTATTCACACACACACACACACACACACATACATATACACACACACACACACACAACCACACACACACACAGACACACCTACACACACAACCACACTTACACACACACACAACCACACTTACACACACACACAACCATACTTAAACACACACACAACCACACTTACACATACACATACACACACACACACACAACACACAGCACACACACATACAAGACTCAGACTAATGGTCAATCAGAGAGAAGTATGGAGGCAGCCGTGATCAGATGGCCCTGTCTGGCCATGAATCCTCTCTCCCTCTCGGCGTAATCACGCCGCCTGTAACAGCAGCGACCTCAGCCACCGCTCCACTCAGGGCACCCACAATACGGGACATTACACCCTCATCAGGCCAGTAATTGGAAGACACTTGAATGACCAAATAAATGGAGCCTTGTGTAATGAGAACGCACCAGCAGCAAAGCAGAGTAACGAGAGAGAGAGAGAGAAAAGAGAGATAGAGAGAGACAGAGAGAGAGAAGAGAGAGAGAGAGAGAGAGAGAAAGAAGACGGGAGGGAGGGAGAGGGAAAAGGAACAGAAAAGGAGGGAAAGAGAGAGAGAGCGAGGGAGAGAGAGAGAGAAAGAAGACGGGAGGGAGGCAGAGGAAAAGAAAGGAATAGAAAAGGAGGGAAGGAATAGAAAAGGAGGGAAAAAGAGAGAGTGAGAGAGAGAGAGCAGGAGGCTAGGGGGGTAGAAGGTACAAGAGAGTATGATAAGAACTGACAGAAATGAAATGGTCCAGGTTTATGATTGTTTGCCAGTAAGAGTGTTGCGTGTGTGTCTGTGTGCAGAGTGCTCGAGTGTAGTGTTTGTGTGTGCATGTGTAGGTGCGTATTTATGTGTTTGCACTTATAGAATGGTTGTGTGCATGCATGTAAAGTGCTTGTGTGTATGCATATACAATATTTGTTTGTATGAGGGTGAGTCTCTCTCTGTCTGTCTGTCTATCTGTCTGTCCATCTGTCTGTCTCTCTGTAGACAATTTTATGTGCCTTGTTTACTTCTCTATGGACCTCTTAGATTCTTTATTTCATTATATTCCTTCTCAGGATAAATAACAAAACAAGAGCTGACACCTTCCTGGTAAGTGGGGGAATGAGGCAGTGAGTGAGTGTGTGTGTGTGTGTGTGTGTGTGTGTGTGTGTGTGTGTGTGTGTGTGTGTGTGTGTGTGTGTGTGTGTGCCTGTGTGTGTGTGTGTGTGTGTGTGTACTGTTCTTTAGAATAAATGGAATCAAGCAGAACTAAGAATCTCCATTGCAAATCCTTGAAACTCCTTGAAACTTCAGCTCCACATTACCATTCACTTGAGTGTAAAGTCTGCCTACTCTCTGGCTACTTCCTGGTGGATGGGAGGCTTTGTTTGAATTTTAAAGCCTATAGGCCTGCCTTCAACCAATCACATCACACATGACTGGAAACCAAAGAGTCTCAGTAGCGTTACCTGCCTAAGTGCTGTATCGAAATACAATATTGGATGGCTAGTCATGCGTGACTGTAAATCACTATGCATCTCTCTCTCTCTCATTCACACTTGAAAATTCAGCCTCAAAAAATCCAGCATTCCAGGGCTTCGTCAGTGATGACAATGGTTCTTGTTTTTTTTTTTTTTTTTGTAAAAAAAAGCGCTATAAAAAAGAGATGCCTATTGTGCTCCTCTGAAGGACCTGTCTTTTAGACCAGACAGTGTGATATTCTTATCCTCCAGCACAGCCTCTTGCCTCCTGCCTCCTGCCTCCTGCCTCTCGCTGTCTCCCTGATTAAAGGCAGGGTGCACTCTTCTGTGAAGGGTGCTGGGGGTGCGCACACACCTTTGGATGACACGCTCTGTGGCTTCCCAGAGTCTTGGAATGGTCTTAATTTCTTAGGAAAGAACAGACGGGCAGCTCTCTGAAGAAAGTGCACTCTTTCCAACCACTTTTTTTTTAGATCCTATTGAAGTAATGATGCTTCACATATTGAAGAAACCCAAAGAGGGTCAATGTTATTGCTTCTATCAACTTATCTACACTACTATGGCCATATATGTGACTGTGATGAATGTGTGTAAGTCGTATATCTGGCTCTGGACCATAGGGGAAAGGTGTGTTCACTGTGCGTGTGTGTGCGTGCGTGTGTGTGCATGTGCATGTTTGTGCACACAGTTGTGTGTGTGCATGTGTATTTGAAAGACAGAATGATAGAGAGAGGGAGAGAGAGAGAGAGACAGATAGAAAGAGAGAGGGAGTGGTAGAAAGAGACAGAAAGAGAGAGAGAGAGAATGAGTGCTGCGAAAAGTAAGGCCTTTTCCTATCAGTTATTTTATTATTCTGTGAAACTGTGTTAAATGCAGTGGTATAGAGCAGCTTTGGGAATAAAAGTGCGATAAAATAAGCAATCTTTCCCATGTAAAATCATATATTGAGTTCACATACAAATTCAGCATATAGCACTTTACTGTATATAATGTGGTGCTATTGTACTGCAGCATGTCCAACAGCCACACAGCCTGGTAAGCAGACCTCTCCTGTCACAGATAGGAGGAGAGGGTATATTGGAAATACATTAGTCAGATACACTGGGTCTGTATCAGAGTTGATGTGATATTACAAACCTATTTGGTCTCATCCAGACATTACTGATTCAACCTGGGTACTGATACTCCATTACTCTTGAATATGGCAAAAAAAAGATCAATGACAAAACACAGTAGCTGGCTGATAGCAAAGCCCCTTTGATTGGGATATCGGTATGCATAATTTGTACTGGTTTGGTACTCAATACATTTCTACTGGCTTGGTGCTTAGCTAATACGCTAACTTAAGGTATTAGTATAATTTCATAAAGGTTCATACACGCATCACTGAGCAACATTTATGTTTAATTAATGACATTAAAGATTAAAAATGGATAACATAATAAAGTTCACAATAAATAACTGTCTGCTGTGGCACATTAATGGTAAACAACAGAAAGAATGAGCCCTCACAACTAAGGACACTTAAGGGCACCTTTAGAGTTTAAAGGCATAAAAATATGATTAGAGAACAGATGCCATGGCTATTTTGTATGCTTGAAGCTATACAAGTATGTTCAAAGTACAAATATACATCAAAGCTTTTCTGTGTGTTTTGAAGGTATATAAGTATGATCAGAGTACATATGTCAAGGTTTACTGTGTATTTCCTTGTGAAAAGATGTTGTGTAACAGATGTTTTATTACAGTATGTAGCAGTAGCCAGCTAGCAGATGTGCAAAAAGTATGTTAACAAAGCTCCCTCCCCGTGTCTCATGGACCTACACTTGTGGCAAAGCAGTCAGCTCTTTACTTCACTAGATCGCACATCTCCAATTCGTAGGGCCTTAAGACACTGGTTTCAACTTTCTATTGTGTCACATGTAGGAATTTAGCAATGTCATTTGCCACCAAGTGGACCTACACTTGTGACTAAGCAGCCAAACCACACAAACACACACACACACACACATACGCACACATACACACACACAAACACACACACACACACACACACACACACACACACACAGCTCTTTAGTTCACTAGATAGCACATCTCCAATGCCATTCTTAGGGCTTTAACACACTGCCTTCAACTTTCTATTGTGTCACACTTAGGAATTCAACAATGTCATTTGCCATCTTACACTGCCGCACTCGTCTCAGTCATTTACAAGGCTTCGATCGACTATGATAAAGAATGTTATAATACATTCTCTGTTATGGTAAAGAATGGATTTTACTGAGTAGCAGAGCAGCACACTTCAGTGCGGGTATGCAGGAACTGCAATGAAAACAACACAATCTAAACTAATGAAATGTCGGGAGTGAAGTGCACTGCACTGCATCGAAGCAAGGCTGGTGTGTGGAGACCTTGAGGTGCTGAAGGGTTTATGGCCTTGCTCTTGAGTATGTGCAGGGTTGAGTCACGCCGTCTACAAACACAATCTAAATACGTGTGTTTTCCAACACAAGCGTACATACACGAGAGGCTTGCTTGTTAGTTTTGTTTCGGTACTTAAAAAACTTCAATCAGTTCCCACAAGACTAGCACAGTGTGATTAAACAGATTTATTACAAAGACACAGATTAGCACAGAATAAGGAGTAGATTAGCCTGCCGTGGGATGGCGGTAAACACGCGGTGCACACTGTACGCAGTGCTGTGTGGGAGTTTGAAAAGAGCTGTATGTTCTCTCACTGACAACTTTATTATTCCCTCTTTTCACATCTCTGCATCTTTTTTGCACCTCTCTCTTTCTCCACACCTTTTCACCTCTGTCTGTCTTTTTTACCTCTCAGGCTGTCTTTTATTCACCTCCCTGTCCATCTCTACAGCTCTCTGTCCATCTTTTTTTCACCTCTCTGTCAATCTTTTTATTCACCTCTCTGTCAATCTTTACTTTTTCTTCTCTATCATATGACCTTTCAAAGGGGCCTTGCCTCTGCATACCCACAGAGAAAAAAACTTCTTTCACTTCACTTGAAATATTTTACTAGAATCTGTGGTAACACGTTTTAAGAATGACTCCCTATGAAGCATATACTCATGCATTTGTTAACCCCTCAGTTAACACTTTGTTCACCATTTGTTAGGTATTATTCTTACATTATTTCTCATCAGTAAAACATTTATAAACACATCTACAAATGTTAAAGCAGACAGACAGGATGATACAAAGACAGACAAAGTAGATATGATGATAAATAATTTACTGCTGAGAAATGATGTAAGAATAATAGTTAACAAATGTGTATAATAATAATAATAGTGACAAGTGTTAACCCTTAACTTAAGGGTTCATAAATGCATAAATACATGCTTTAAATTGAGTAATTATTATAAAGTGCTACCGAATCTGCCAATTCTTTACCATAGAGAGACAGTATGCTGCAGCACTGAAGCAATCAGCCTTTTTTAGTGTTAGTATAAGAAAATAGGATTTTAATCTTTAAATGAATGACTTTGTGCAGTATGGATACGCCCAGGACAGATAAACATGCCTGTCATTCCAAAGCTGTGTTTGTGTAGTTTGGGTTGGGAAATAGGATTGTTATCATGCTCAAATTAATTTTACAGTAGCTCACCTTGTGATGGACAGGTTCAGACACACACACACACACACACACACACACACACACACACACACACATACACAAACACACACACACACACACACACACACACACACACATACACATACACACACACACACACACACACACACACACACACACACACACATACAAACTATAAGTTCTATGTGTGTTGTGCAGTTTGCGTGAAACCAACCTGTGAAAATGCAGCAAATCCTCACCCACTCTATGGCCACAAACATGAAATGGCACATTAGGCAGCCTTTAATTATCATCTGTGCCGCTTGTTAGGGTGTTAGGGTCCTGTGGGTCTTTGTTTTGTTTTTTAAAGTAGCTGGACTGCCAGTCATCTACCTACCTAAGCTCCTTTCTACTGTTTCAAAGGGAAGCCTATTTATATACAAGTGGCAGAAAGAGGGCTGTTGCTCCGTTATAAAAACTACTCATGAAAAACAAACAGTGGGCTGTGAGAGGCTAAGTGCAGCTCTCTTTGTTTGGTTAAAGTGTCCCATGAGGCCTGCAGCTTTCTTCCATTCCCTCAGTCAGTCACACCCATCTACAAAGCCCAGAGTAACACTGGGCTAGTCTGCTGCAAGGATCAGATGTCTGCGCTGGGTAGGGTCTTTTTTTGTGTGTGAATGTCAGAAATAATCCTGAGCCTCATTTGTCCTTTTCACACTTGCATGTCCACACACACCCACATATCCAAACACACAAATGCACACACAGACACACACACATGCACACACATGCACATGCACATATGCACACAGGTAAACACGCACAGACACACAGACACACAGACACACAGACACACCCACACACCCACACACACACACACACACACACACACACATACCACACACATACACACACAAACACATACCACACACACACACACACACACACACACAGTGAAAGCATCAAACCATCAAACCACAACCTTTGCCTGGTGTCACAGTGGCTGACTTGTGTGGGAAGAGATTTAAAAAGCTTTTAAAGAAGAAAAAAAAAAGAAAAGTCTCTGTTACTGTTCGTCTGACGGCAGTATGATTCAGAGGCATATTACTCTAGGCCCTACACCCTCTACACCCTCTCTGACAGTTAGACATCCCTTATAATTGGTTTGATTCGCAAACACGTCCATGATGATGTCGAAAAAAGGAAGAGCAAGGCCTTCCATTCAGTGAAGCACTGTGTTTTTTGCTCTGCAGCCATCTACGCCTGGACAGTTTGAGGACAGTGGGTTTGACATACTTCTGATACGAGCAAGTTGCAACTTTTGGTTATTTCTGCTGCAGGGTGGGATAGTTTGTTCTCTGGCTTTAAAGGCTTGTACAGGCATAATGATCCACGATGGCAGCAATCCCCTGCTGGATTACAGAGGAGGGATGTCACAGTCAGACAGTCAGCCCCTAGTTTCTGTCAAAAAAAGGGGGGAAAAAGAAAAAAAAAAAAGAAAAAAAAGAGAAGATATTCCCCTATGCCTTCTCCACCACCATCCCAGTGACTGCTCTCTCTGTGTCTTCATCATCCTTTCTTGCTTTTTCTTTCTCTCTATTTCTTTCTCCCTGCATCTCCCTGTATATTTCTACCCCACATTCTGTCTTTCCCTCTGTCTGTCTGTCTGTCTGTCTCTCTCTCTCTGTCTTTCTCTCATTCTCCGCTGTTACTTTTCCCTACATCTATTTCTCTATCTCTGCCTGTCTCTGTCTCTCCCTTTCTTTCTTTCTCTCTTTAACTCTCTCTCTCCGTATTAGTCGTCCTGCATATCTCCCTCTTTCTCTTTCGCTTTCCCTCTTTATGCCTTTACCTCCCTCTCTGTTTTTCTTTCTATTCGCCCCTGTATTTTTCTTTCCTTTTCATTTTTCTCTAAATATATCACTACCATTCTCTCCATCTCTCATTCTCTCTAACTCTGCCTTCCTCCATCTTTCTCTCTCCCCTTCCCTATTTGTCTCCCACTACTCCACCCCTCCATCCCTCTATGTCTACTTCTCCCTCCTTCCATCCCTCCATCCCTCTATCCCTACTCCCTCCCTCCATCCCTCTATCCCTACTCCCTCCCTCCCTCCCACCATCCCTCTATCTCTACTCCTCTCCCCCTCCATCCCTCCATCTCTACTCCCCCCTCCCTCCCTCCATCCCTCTATCTCTACTCCTCTCCCCCTCCATCCCTCCATCCCTCCATCCCTCTATCTCTGTGTTGTTAATGTGTGTGTGTGGAGGCACTGCTGAGTTCTGAGGGCGTCTGTCTCTGTCTGACCTTTCTCTTCATCAGCAGCCAGCAGCTATCAACTACCTGCTGCTATACACACACACACACACACACACACACACACACACACACACACACACACACACACTCACACACACACACACACACACATACACTCGCATACACACACACACACACACACACACACCACACACACACACACACACTCACACACACACACCACACACTCACACACATACACACCAAGACTGATTTACAAATAGAAATTTTGTTTATCTAAACCACATGATGCTATTTAACATAATCAATTTCAATCAAACAACTTCGGAGGGTACAGAAGCCTGGTGTGGGGAGGGGCATTCTCCCCTCCTGTTCAAAATCTATGACTGACAACTGTGGCCTCACAAACACACACACACTCACACACACACATACACACACACACCCACACACACACCTTATCAACAAGTGTGAGCTCTGTCAAACATCAGTGGTTGTCATTAGTTACGAAACAGTTTTATTCCAAAACACGAACATGCTGACAGAGTGGCAGTGTAATCAACACCATACTGCTAACAATGCCATCTGGTCTCCTGTCACACAGAGCTTCTCTCACACTCTTGTTTTTCTTGCCTTTGTTGCTTGTTCAAACTGCTACCTCCATACTGTAGTTGTGCCAACATCCTGTGTTTACAATTCAAGGGTGGATGCTCGAAAACTAAACTGCTGCAGTGTGTTTCAATATTTCAATGTTTGAGTGTCTGAACGAACATCTGTGGGCCAATGGGTTCGTGCGTTCCATAATGGGACCAAGCCTACCATCGGCAGAAATTGTGGATGACGCAGCAACCCTCTCTTTTTCATCTCTCTCTCTCTCTCTCTCTCGCTCTCTCTCTCTGAGATGCCACAACAACTCGGGCCCCTGAGAGAACCTAAAAAAGGAAATGTGTGTGATTATGTAATGTGCGTGTGTGTGCTTGTGTATGTGTGTGTGTGTGTGTGTGTGTCTAGGGCAAAATAACTTTTTCCCTCTCTGTTATTTTCTCCTATTATGCCGTAGAGGTGCATTAACTATGATGGCGTATCGTCGCTTTGGGAATAAAAAACTGATTAAACAAGCTGCAAATGAGCAATGTTCCGTCAGTAAAATTAGTTTTTTGAGTTCTCTCTCTCTCTCGCTCTCTCTCTCTGACTCCCCCTCTCTCCTTTTATGAATTTATGTGTGTTGTTAACCGTTTTACTGTTGTTGGTACCCAGTATCTATAAACCATTAACGACATGTTTATAACCACCTATAAAGTATTCATGAAGTATCACAACAATTGACATAAGCCAAGGAAACTATCTTTTAGTATTTGACATAAAGCAGAGATGATGCTTTCACTGTCAATATCAAGAGATAAATAAGGGATAATGTTTAGCGAGGCGGTAATAATAATAAGCCCCAAAAGAGTGATGTGGTGTTTTGAATCACTTTTAAGGGGCTTATTCCACAATAATGACCGCCTTGCTTACCATTATCCCACTTATTATATTGCTACCTTTTAAAGATATCTGTAACAAAACACTGTGTTTGCAATAATTTCAAAGTTGAAGATCTTAACCACTTCTACAAAAATAGTCTGCTGGTAACACTTTATTTTACTGTCCTGTTACATCACGTAGGTACAGTGTAACAAAGTGTGTAACAATATGTAACACAATGTACTTACACTGTACCATAGGATTAGGGTTAGGGTTAGTGCTAGGTATGTAACATGTAAGAACATAATATTACATGTTGTTACATGTAGCGGCACTAAAAAAGAAACAAATAAAGTGTAACCTAGTCTACCTATTAACTGTACACAAACTTTCAAAGCAACATTCTTCAGATCCCTCAGTCTACAGGTCAGGTGATGCCACTTAGCAATGGAGTTTGTAAGGGGTCTCTAAAAGTAAAAGCACTATGGATTGATATAACAGAGGTGAATCAGCGGCAAAAAAAAAATCGATTTTTCTTGACAGCGGTCTGTTATACTTAGACCTGCATCTGTCAAAGGAAAGAAAACTTTAAATCTACTGAGAAAACATTCAATCCCTGTCTGTGCTCTCCCTGTGCTTCTGTTAAACATGTCAGTGCTGTCAAATTAATATTACAGTAACAGAGCGCAGCAGCAACAGCCCTTGACAACAACCCGACTGATGAAATGAGTGTGCAGTGTGTGCTAACGTTGGGTTAAGAGGCTAACACTTACTGTGCATGCATGCTGGTGTGTAAATGTGTGTGAAAGTGGTTGCATAAACAAACATTAGTAATGGAAGGCACTATGTGTGTGTGTGTGTATGTGTGTGTGTGTGTGAGAGAGAGTCTGTGTGTGTGTGTGTGTATGGGTGCGTGTGTGTGTGTGTATGTGTATGTGTGTGTGTGTGTGTATGTGTGAGTGTGTGTGTGTGTGTGTGTGTGAGTGTGTGTGAGTGAGTCTGTGTGTGTGTGTGTGTGTGTGTGTGTGTGAGTGCTGTTTGATTACCATGAGCATCGCGGTAGTAGGCGTGAGTCACACTCCTAAAGCGCTCCTGGCCAGCTGTGTCCCAGATCTGAGGAAAAGGAGATAGATAGCATGAGTGTGAGAACGTGTGTGTGTGAGTGTGTGGGTGTGTGTGTTCTTGTGTGTGTGTGTGTGTGTGTGTGTATGTGTGTGTGTGTGTGTGTGTGTGTGTGAGTGAGTGTGTGTGTGCATGCATATGTTTGTGTCTATGTATGTATGGTGTGTGATGTGTGTGTATGTGTGCGTGTGCATCTCAACATCATTTAGCACATCAAGCACTGTGTAAAAACACACCTCTGGGACTGCCATTGGTGGTTCACTCAGTGAAAACTATTCCCCACACCTCACAACACACCACCAGTCAACAACCCCCTCCAGCCCACCCAACCTCCCCCAGCCCACCCCTACCCCCCCTCCAGCCCACCCCACCCCACCCAACCTCCCCCAGCCCACCCCAACCCCCCACCCAAGCCCACCCCACGCCAGCCTCTGATATGCATGTTGCTGATGTGAAATAAGACTGCACCACAGGTCACCGTTGAGCTCTCTCCGCATGCCGGTAAACACTGTAATTACGGAAGGCAAATTGGGTAATTACTCCGCACCAACTTAGCCGCCATCACTCATTGGGATTTATGCGACCTGAATACCAAATTAGCCACATTGTTCCCACTATAGTATAACAATAACGGCCAGACAGCCAGCCAGACAGGTGTGTTTTTTTAGAGAGCTATTACCTGCACTCCGGTGGCAGGGGTTACTAACACTCCCCTCTAGCGAAAGCCTACTCTCTCTCTCTCTCTTCCTTGTGCTATAAGCCCTGCGTTAGCATATTTGATTAGCGCTTGATCACTTTCAGGGGCCGTGCGGAGTGTCATGTTAGAGTCGCCGTTCGATTTGAAGTGTTGGCGGATTATTAATGACGCCATTAATGACGTCCTTCTTTGCCGTGTCTGGGGTCGTGACCTCTCCACAGGCTGGAGCTCAGCAGGTTGGAGCAGGGAGAGTTTCTCTCTCCTCTGTGTGGGAGACGGATGTAGCACTGGGTGACGGTGTGGTGGAGGTGGTAATGAAGGGTTGTGGGGGTGGGTGGGGCGTGAGATGTTCTGAGTTCTTTATGTGGGTGGGGGGCATTAACCCTGAGGCCCTTCTCATCAGCGCTTGGTCCCAGGACTACATTGCTCTTTCTCTCTATCTTTTTCTCTATCGCTGACTCCCTCTTTCTCTCTGTGTTTTTCTCCCTCTGTCTCTCTCTCTCTGTCTCCCACTTCCTCTCTCTCTCTCTCTCTCTCTCTCTCCTGCTATGTTTCTCTCTCTCTTTGTCTCTCTCTCTGTCTCCCTCTTTCTTTCTCTCAAACTGTCTCTCTCTCTCTCTCTCTCTCTCTTTTTTCTCTCAGAGGTGAACCATATCTAAGCGTATTCCATCTCCTCTTAGCTGTGTAGCCCAGATATATAGTTCATCAATCTTTCGACATCCCCTACCACCAACCCCTACTCCCCTACCCCCTACCCCCTACCTCTCCTCAGTAGAGATATATGGTGGGCTTGCTCCACTTGTAGTGCCTCTTTATAGTCAACCCCTACACCCTTTGCTTTGTCTTAGTAATTTTTCTAATCAGGGGAACTGCTGGGTTTTAATTTGTATTGCTAACTTGCTCAGTTTATTCTGTCAATCACTGATTGCTGTCACATTACTATTTCTCATTTTCTCTCTGCACACACATGCACAAACACACAGACACATGAAGACACACATACACGCAGGCATGCACATGCGCATGCACACACAGGCACAGACACAAACGCACACACACACACATACACACATTCTCTCTCTCTCTCTCTCTTACTCTCTCTCTCTCTCTCTCTCCTACTTAACGTCTGGCTCATGTTATTTCTTATTCCCTACTCTGTCATTCTTTTCCTGTCGTTCTTTCTGACTGCCCTACTTTTCTCTGTACGTCAGCCGCTGCGTATGGCACTGCTTTGATGTATTTATTTTCCCAGGCTAGCTAAATCCCCTTACCACACCAGTAATGAGGTTTGGTATTTACATGAGAGGATGACTCTGATAATGTACACACACACACACACACACACACACACACACACACACACACACACACACACACACAAACACACACACACACATGCACACACACACACACGCACACACACACACACAAACACACACACACACGCCAGGGGGCACACACAAAAGCACTCCTAGCCAATTAACCCGAATGAAGACATCACACAGCAAATGTACCCATAAGCCACCCTAATTAACTCAATCACATAACTACAAGCTCCCCCCCCACCTCTGATGTGTGTGTGTGTGTGTGTGTGTGTGTGTGTGTGTGTGTGTGTGTGTGTGTGTGTGTGTGTGTGTGTGTGTGCGCGTGTGTTTGTGTGTGTTTATGTGTGTGTGCGTGTGTGTCTGTGTGTCTGTGTGTTTGGTTGTTAGAATGGCTATAAAATGCTAATGCAGTCGGGACCCTCTCCTCTCCTCTCCTCCTGACCTCCTCAACCCAGAGGCTCCTGCTGCAGGCAGATCAGATCATCACAGGTGGGAGATTTATGTGAGCAGAGAGAGAGACACTGTGTATAGCTTAACCAGTCTGCCTCATCAACCACCACAGTGGAAGCACACATTGGGCTACGTGTGAGATGGTTGTGTGAGTATCGCGAGAATTCAGAGGTGAGATTGTACATGGCGGCGCGCAGTTGTTGACAAACGGAGGATAGAACACCAAAGACCCTACTAAAATAACCCTTTTTTTCCGGACTAAATCAATATAACACCCAGCGAATTTTTCTCATCCATAATCCACTTTACAATCCGTCTACACCCTGGACGAATTAACGCAGTTGGAAGCTTTCATTGACGACTACTACCTACACCTCCAGACAACCATGAACCCGGACCAGACCCACTCAACTCCAAACGCAACCCAGCCCGACTCCAAGAGAAGGAAAAGAGACTCTGCAACAGACACAGCCGATTTAACAACCCAGGAAGTCGAGGTCAGTGTACTTACGGACATCAATAAAAAACTGGACATGCTAATCACCATTCACGAAGAGTTGAACGACATCCGTAACAGTCTCGAGCTAGCACACAGTCAAATCGCAACACTTCAGATTTCAAACCAAGAGCTCCGGACTTCAGTAACATCACTCACCCAAAACATGCAACAAGTCACAGCCGAGAATAAAGCAATGAAAGAAACCATACTGGACATTCAAGCACGATCAATGCGCGACAACCTCATTTTCTCAGGCATTCCGGAACCCAACGACCCCAATAACACACCCGACAATCCAGAGCTACTCATAAAGGACTTTATGCTTACACAACTCAAACTGCCGGAGGACACCGTCAATACGATCACATTCCACCGAGTTCATCGTCTTGGCAAGCAGCAAAAGGACAAACCCAGACCCATCATTGCAAAATTCGAACATTACAAGCAGAAAGACATGGTAAAGAATAAAGGAAAAGAACTCAAAGGCACCCACTACGGAATGAACGACCAATATCCCCGCGAGATCAACGAAAGAAGAAAGATTCTATACCCAATACTCAAAGAAAACAGGAAAAAAAACATCCGTGCAACTCTGACAGTCGACAAACTTTATTTAAATGGACAATTATTCAGGAATCCAGACACAACTCCTTGGCTCTTCTAGATATACGCACCCATGCCACAATTTACAGTATTATTCTATTATATTCACACACCTCTTTAATAACCAGCTCCCCACTAGCCCACACAAGCGCATTATATATCTGTATATCTGTCTAACTGTATCCTTTGTTCAAAGTTGTCTTTTCATGTCATCAATAACTATGTTTCTGTTTGTTCTTGTCTTTATGTCCACTCTGTCCTGTGTTACCCCCCTCCACCTGCCCGGTCTTACATCCCTGCCCACACATTCACATTCACTTAGCACCCCCAAGTACATACACTCACTCATGTCATTTCACCAATACATCTCTCACATTCACAACATCCAGACAGTAACCACATTAGCATGTCTAAGCTAACATTCCTAACTTGGAATGTCCGCGGCATGGGATCTCAGACAAAGAGGGCCAAAGTATTTGACCAACTCAATAAATTATCAGCAGACATTTGCCTCCTTCAAGAAACCCATCTCTCAGATTCGGACCATAACAAAACAAAATCTGCTCAATATAATCAATCATTCTCAGCCAACTACAACTCAAAACAACGAGGTGTCTGCATACTAATTCATAAAAAAATCACATTTGTTCATAATGCTACCATTTCCGATCCAGAGGGACGATTTATTATTATAAACATCTCAATTAACAATAACCCAATCACAATCGGAAACGTGTATGGCCCAAATTCAGATAACCCAGCTTTTTTTCAATCCTTTTTTTCTTCAATCGCAAACATGACCAACTGCCCAGTAATAATTGCAGGAGATTTCAACACTGTCTTAAACCCAACAATTGACCGCTCTAACAATTCAAAAAACAAACAAATTTGGCAATCCACCTCAACCATCAAGCAGTTCATGAGTGATTTTGGTCTTGCTGACAGCTGGCGCACACAACACCCACACAACAGAGAATACTCATTCTTCTCATCCGTTCACCGCTCCTACTCCCGTCTGGACTTTTTTCTTACTAGTAACTCCCTTATCCCCAATATCTCTCAATCAACAATCCACCCAATCATCATCAGTGACCATGCCCCTGTAACAATTACTTGGTCTATGAATCAACCACACAGACCAATCCCCAGATGGCGCTTTAACACATCACTCCTCCAAGATCCACACTTTGACACACTTATCAGGAGAGAGTGGTCACTCTTTTTAGAGATGAATGACTCCCCAGAGTCATCACCTTCTCTTCTGTGGGAAACAGGAAAGGCAGTGCTTAGGGGTGCCATCATTTCATTTTCTGTTCACAAAAAAAAAATAGAAAAGCAAAAGGAAACTCAATTGGAAGAAGAAATCAAACATCTAGAAAAAATAAACATGACAAACGCATCAGTTGACACTCAAATCAAATTAGATAAACACAAATCAGAACTCAATGAAATAATCAACAAACGGACCCAGTTTTTAATACACCGACTAAGACAGGAACATTTTCACCACAACAACAAATCTGGCAAATACCTGGCAAACCAAATTCAAAGAAATAAAGAAAAATTCACAATCACAGCACTACAGGACTCAGCAGGGAAGCTAACTCACTCACCAACTGAAATCAATCAGACTTTCTACCAATTCTACAACAAACTCTATTCATCAGAAAAAAACCCAGATAGCAAAGACATTAATCATTTTCTGGACCACATCCAATTACCAATAATTGACAATGACCAAAAAATTGCATTAGAAACCCCAATATCTGTTGACGAATTACATACTGCATTAAAGACTATGTCAAACAACAAGGCACCCGGCCCTGATGGCTTCCCTGCTGAGTTCTATAAACATTTCTGGTCAACTCTAGCTCCACTATTCTACCGGATGATTCAAGAATCAAAACACAACTCCAGGCTTCCACCATCCTGTAATAGCGCTTCGATCTCACTTCTACTCAAACCCAACAAAGACCCAACGCTACCGTCAAGTTACAGGCCAATTTCGCTTATCAATGTTGACATTAAAATTTTCGCCAAAGCCCTTGCAATCAGATTAGAAAAAGTCATTCCCTCCATAATCCATCCAGATCAAACAGGATTCGTGAAAGGCAGGCAATCTTCAAGCAATACACGTAGGTTATTCAACGTAATGCACCACTCAATAAGTCAGAAAAACAATTCAGTCATTATTACATTAGATGCAGAGAAAGCTTTTGACAGAGTCAACTGGAAGTTCCTGTTTTCCACATTAGAGCGGTTTGGCTTTGGGGACTCATTCATCAAATGGGTCAGACTGCTATACAATTCACCATCAGCCACCGTCACCACAAATGGGTTAACTTCTCAAAACTTCACTTTGCACAGGGGGACTAGACAGGGGTGCCCACTCTCTCCCTTATTATTCACTATTTTTATTGAACCATTAGCTGCAGCCATACGCCAAAACTCACAAATCACAGGAATCCAGACTAAAAATATTCACCATAAAATAAGTCTCTTTGCAGACGATATTTTACTTTTTCTTCAAAATCCAGTGAGCTCATTACAAGAAACAATCAAAACAATAAACTCATTTGCCAACATTTCAGAATACTCAATCAACTGGAATAAATCATCAGCTCTTCCGCTACAACCTCAAAGTGGGAATGCAGCAGCCATCACCCTCCCTATCTCACTATGCACCGATCACATCACCTACTTAGGAGTAAGAATTTCCCCCAGGCTGTCTGACCTATTTAATCTAAACTTCTCCCCCCTACTGAAAACAATTCAGGATGATCTGCAACGCTGGACAAATCTACCACTCTCCATCATGGGCCGTATATCTGCTATCAAAATGACAATCCTACCTAAAGTTAATTATCTCCTTTCAATGATCCCAATACAACCATCCACATCCTGGTTCAAATCCCTAGATTCAGCAATTACAAAATTCTACTGGAAAAACAAGACACCCAGAATCAAACTAGCAACCCTTCAAAAACCCAAGTCCCTAGGAGGATTAGACGCACCAAATTTCACTCTGTATAGCCTGGCAAACCATCTCCAATATGTATACAAATGGATCCACCATAATCAATCTGATGTTATCTGGTTAGACTTAGAACAGACAATTTGCAATGACCTCCTGATTTCAGATCTACCATTTCTTACTCCAACAATCAAAAAACACCCCTGTTTCAAAGCCCCTACCATCTGTTCGAGTCTGACAGCCTGGTGGAAATTCCACAACATCACTAACACCAAGCACTCACCCTCTAAGCTCACCCCAATTTGGAACAACCCAGACCTCACTTGCAACAAACAAACACTCAATTTCTGCACCTGGAAAGATAAAGGCATTACACACCTACAGCACTTATTTACAAACAGCAAATTTTCTACATTTGCAGACTTGGTCCAGAAATTTGGCATCACCAACAAGCACTTCCTGCAATATCTACAGATTAAATCAACAATCATATCCACTATGAATACCCCAACACCCAATTTAGAACTCGCTACACCCGTCCTAAATCTTATTAATATATCATCTTCTAAAAAGCTACTATCCAAAATCTATAAGCTATTGATACAAACTGACACCAATATGAACCTACCATCTGCCAAATGGGATTTAGACCTCTCTATTTCCACAGATGCCAGTTTCTGGGCTCAAGTCTGCAAAAACACCTTTCTCATGACCAAAAATACAAACTTACAATTAATCCAATACAAAATTATCCACAGAACTCACCTCACGGGACACAAATTGTTTTGCATGGGCTTCTCAACAGACATCTGCCCCCACTGCACCCAGAACTGCCCGGACACCTATATTCACGCACTCTGGCACTGCACCCCCATAAAACAATTCTGGGAGAAGGTAACAGGTCTACTTTCCACTTTCTTTGGCTGCTGCATCCCAACCTCCCCGTCACTCTGTCTGCTTGGAGATACCACATTATCCACACTATCCAACCTGAATCACTTTAATAGCAAAATCTTATTGGTTGCGCTAGCTGTCGCCAAGAAAACTATCCTCATGAACTGGAAATCAAAGAACAAAATTCACATATCCGCCTGGAAAAACCTATTACTAGACCACATTTCATTAGAAACCTCAAATATCCCGTATCATAACTTAACCTGGTCATCACTTTCCAAATTCTTACAGTCATGAATGTCCCTCTCTGCCTGAGACATGGTGAGCCCCCCTCCACCCTTTTTGCCCTGTTTTTTTTTTTTTTTTTTTCCTCTTCCCATCTAGACCCACTCCCCCAAGTATAATCAGTCTCCTCTGCACTGCTCTGGCCTCCAGGGTCCGGGGGGCGGGCTGACTTGTGTGGGGGGTCCTGGCCATGGTGGGGCCGCGGTGGGGCCTCTCCCCCGCTGCCTCTGCTACGGCCCACACCATCCCCTAGATTGGACCGGGCTTCCTCTGATCCGTGGGCCTCACTTTTTAATGCTCTACATCAGCCGACTCAGAAAAGTTCACACATTTTCACACAAGAACACAAACACCCCCACTATGTCAGGGCCGAGGTGGGGTGCTCGGTACAGGGGCCGGTAAAAGGGCCCAAATTAGCTTGCACCCCACCTCTTTTAATGCAATACATTTTAGAATAATTTGCAATCCCAACTCATAGGAAGGGTGGTGGGGGGGGGGGGGCAGGGGGGAGTCTCCCCCTTTGCTCTACCCCCCCTCCTCTTTTTTAATGCATTTAGACACCACATAAAAACACATCATAGGGCCAGTGAGGCTCATGGATTGGTTGGGGCTGGGGCCCCTGTTCTGGTCGGGAGGGTGGGGGCGGGGGTGGGGGTGGTCTGGGTGGCTCTGCAGCGGTCCTTCCCTGTCCTTTCCCCCCGCTGGAGTTCGGCCTGTCCCTTTGATGCGCGGAAGGTTGGAGCGGTCAGAGGAAGTCAACTCCCCTCTTTCCCTCCTTCCCTTGTTTTTCCCTTGTTTCTCCCCCCCCTCCCCGCATCCTCCTAGAGGGGGCTCATCCAGATCCCCATGCCCCGGACATTTCAGAACATACCCCTTACACGCATGCTAACTATTGAAACATATCCATGCAAACATACATACACACACATATACACTCAAACACCCCCCCCCCCCCCCAAACACACTCACACACATACATTCTAGTAACCCCCCCCCTCCCCCAACACACTCATACACATACACTCTAATAACTCCCCCCCCCCCCCCCCCACCACCCACCACCACCTCCTGCTTACATGTACCTATCACTGTTTTGTTGAATGTCATGTCCTAGTTGTATGTTGTATGTTCTCTGTTTGTAACACACTTCTTGGTTTGGTAATTGTATTCGTTTTTTGGTAAAATAAAAAAAAAAAAAAAAAAAAAAAAAAAATCAACCACCACAGCCCTTTCACAAGGCTATTGATTGTGTTTATGTGTGTGTGTGTGAGTGAGAGAGAGAGAGAGAGAGAGAGAGAGAGAGAGAGAGAGAGAGAGAGAGAGAGAGAGAGAAAGAGACAGAGAGAGTGTGTGTGTATGTGTGATTGTGTTTGTGTGTGTGTGGGGGCGTGGGGGGTCAGTAATTGTAACTGTGTGTGTGGGTGCATGTTTATTTTTTGTGGGATTGTGTGTTTTTATGTATGGCTATAAAAGAGAGTGAGAGAGTGACAGTGAGAGTGAGAGAGAGAGAGAGTGAGAGAGAGAGAGAGACAGAGACAGATACAGAGACAAAGAGACAGAGAGACAGAGAGACAGAATATATGCGTGCCTGTATGTTAATTTATGTCTATGTATGGCTATAAAAGAGAGAGAGAGAGAGATGGAGACAGAGACAGAGAGTAAGAAAGAGAGTAAAACAGTATGTGTGTCTGTATGTTAGTCTATGTCTATGTATGGCTATAAAAGAGAGAGAGAGACAGAGACAGAGACAGAGAATGAGAATGAGAATGAGAGAAACAGAGTAAGAAAGAGTGTGAAACAGTATGTGTGTCTGTATGTTAGTCTATGTCTATGTATGGCTAGAGAGAGAGAGACAGAGACAGAGACAGAGAATAAGAATGAGAATGAGAGAAACAGAGTAAGAAAGAGTGTGAAACAGTATGTGTGCCTGTGTGTTAGTGTAAAAAGTCTGAGTGAGTGAAGAGCTCCCAGGCTCCAGTTGTGAACTCCCAGGTTCTCTCAGGCTGCTGCTGCTGTGAGATGGAGAGCGAGATCTGCATGGAGCTTCATTACTGAGGAAGGATTAGCATACTAGCGCCGATCGAGGGCCTCTGGAGGGTAGGAGAGGTGGGAGGAGGTGTGTGTGTGTGTGTGTGTGTGTGTGTTTCTGTGTGTGTGTGTGTGTGTGTGTATGTGTGTGTGTGTGTGTGTGTGTGGGGGGGGTGTGGTTGGGATGTCACATGACCAATGCGAAGAAAAACACCTCTTACCTGCAGCTTTACTTTAACCCCATCGATGTCGAGCACTTTATTCTGAAACAGGAAAGCAGAAAACATAACAACACATTAGCCATAACGATGAAAGAGAAAGGGAAGAGGAAAGAATGGAGAAAAAAAAGTAGACAGAGAGAGAGAGAGAAGAGAGAGAGGCAGAGAGAGGGGGAGGGAGAGAGAGAGAGAGAGAGTGAGAGAGATAGAGAGAGAGAGAAGAGAGAGCATCTGTGTTTTGTATTAGCCATAATGGTGCCTGTCTGTCTGCTTGTCTGTTAAAGCTGAAAGCGCAAGGCTATTGTTCACATAAAACTCACCTTGGGAAGCTCTCTATCTATCCATTTGTGTGAGTGTGACTTTGAATGTGTGTGTGATTGTGTGATTTTGTATCACTGTGTGTATGTGTGTGTGTGTGTGTGTGTGTGCGTGTGAATAAAAGCTGAACCAGTTAAAAAATAAATCTTTCCAAACCAAAGGCAGCTCCTTTCACTTTGTACGTACACTCAGCAAGTAACACATGTAGGTTATAGGCTCCTTGTCAGCCATTGGGGTCAGAAGTCTTATCCATTTTGTGCTTCTGCGTGTGTTCATACATGCATACATCATCCTCCATATGTGCATGTGGAGTGGAGCCAACCGGCAACGTTCCAGGCATGATAAAAAGTCAGTTTTCAACGCAAAACATAAACGTATTTACAGCCTGGTTTTGGCGTTGTTTACCAGCTCATGACAACTCTGAGGGGTGGTGATTTTTAAGAAAAAAAAAAATCTGATAGTTTAATCCTCACATCACATACATTGACATTCATAAAATGAACTGGCAAAGATGGCCATGCTCAGAACCTTCAATGTAAGCCTCATCCTGTCTGTGAGAAAGTGGGTTTCCTCACAGGGTTTGTCAAATTCTCTTTCCCTTTCTCTGTCTCTATAAGACAGTCTAGGAGTGTAACAGATGCCAGAGCTACTTACACAGAATGAGGAGAGGGAGCTAAGGGTGGTGGGGTGGGGTGATGATGATGGGGCATTGTGGAGGTGGGTCGGGGTGAGTGGGGTGGGGGTGGTGGTGGGGGGGGGGGGGGGGTTGTCGACATGGAGATGGAGTCCTGACTAACCATGTCCTTCCTGCTCCCCCCTTCCACTTTCCCCTTCTAATCAATAATGCAACACTCCTCTTCCCTTCACAGAGCTTTAATAACAGCACTCTTCCTTTTCTCCTCCTCCAGGGCTGCACTCATCCTTCTCTCCCCTCCTCTACTCCTCCTCTGCCCCCTCCCCCCTTTCCTTCCCTACACTCCAGAGAACCAGACCTGTGGTGAGATACATCACTTGTGAACTTCATAGAGGACCCACGGGCCACTGGTGCAGGGGAGAGGGGAGAGGGGAGAGGAGGGGAGGTGGGGTGGGTTGGCAGCCGTGATGGGGGTTTTGATCTTAAGGATATAGCTGCCAAGGCACTAGGGTCGGACGCTAGTCATCCATTTCTGCTCTAAGATCTTTTTTCTAAAGGGTTCATGCTTACCTTGTTCCTTCCTTCCTTGCTTCCTCTCCTACTTTTTCTCTTTCTTTCTCTCCCCCTCTCTCATAACACCTTTCACTTCTTTCATCCATTTCTTGCATCTCCTCTCCTCCTCTTAGGTTCTGAAAAACTTTATTTCAACTCCCTCTTCTTGGCCTTTCTCTCCTAAGTCTACAGATCACAGGTCATCAGTGTAGCAGGACACACACAGGGAGTCCAGCATGTGTGTTATCCAGTGCCAGTGAAGGGATGAAGCCACACACACACACACACACACACACACACACACACACACACACACACACACACACACACTGTTGCCAAGTGCCAGTCAGGGATAAATATACAGCCTTGGCATTGGTGACTCCTCAGGTCACGAACGGTACATTTGATTGGCCACTGCTGTGTGTTTGGAGGAGGAAATACTTTCATGCTTTACAGGTGTATCATTGTGTAGGAACATCAAGTGTGAAACTGAAACACGTTGCTCTTTGTGAGAGAACAAAAAGACATAAAGGCACTTGCTGTTACCTTGACTGACTAGGTTAGCTTCACTTGAGAGCTCTACACAAAGGCAATCCAATCCTCACAGCAGCTTTCACTATTGAGGAAACGCACCCATTTGGCATAAAGGCATAAAAAGGCCTTTTCATGTAATTGGGTTCACAGAGTGAAAACCTCAGTCGACCAACACAATGCCTAGGGCTGTAATTTCATGAGAAGCAGACCAATTAAAATGGAGGCTTTTTATTTCACATGCCCTGTAAGAACCTTGGACAGCGCCTTTAGTTTGCTGATTGGAACTGCACTTTTAGGCTGCAACTATAGGCCCAGTACTTGAATACAAAATACATGCTTTCACGTGACCTCAAGTGGAAAAGACCATGGACAGACAGACAAGTGGATAGACAGACAGGCAGACAGGCAGACAGACAGACAGACAGGTATATAGTAAGACCCAGGGTGCGATTTATAGGGGGATTTCCCCCCTTCTGCCTTTCATATCCCTAACTCTGCTAAATAATTTTTATCTCCAGAGGGGACAAGGACTATTCCCCCTTCATAATGAGGATTGTGAGTTCTTGCTGTCAGCGCAGACAAATTAGTGACAAATTCGTCACCAAAACGAACTGTTTACTGTTGTCTGTCTCCTGTTTTTCAGTGTTGATGGCACGTTGTGCAATTTAGTGTGTTACAGTAAAGTTCAGCTAAAAATCTTTTGGCACATTACGATGGACTAATCCACAGACCTTAAAAGGCCTGCCTGCTTCTCTGGATGTTTTGCTGTATAGCATCACAGTCAACACTGCCCACAGTGAAAATACACTATTGATGGATTGCAGAGGCTAAAAGCAAAACGTTGTTGGAAAAATGATCACCTAAGCAACATGGTAGGCCTTGTTAGGCAGGTTTAAAATACAATGTTCATTTCCATTTCCATTTCCATCCCCCTGTCTGTTTTTTTTGACAAATCACACTCTGGTAAGATCTGCAGCTGCAGTGTGCCAGTGATGTTTGCTTTAACTCATGTAGTCTGATGTTTCTGCCAGAGAACGAGCCTTGGATGGGGTATGATAAAATGCTGTCAGAGAGCAACAACTTTCATTGGATCAGCCAAAGAGACATTTCTAAGAGATTTCTATTTATCTAAAATAACAAAAAATAAATAAATCACTTGACTTTTCAAGAGCGGCTTATCTGCCTTAGCCTACCCTCCATGAAGGAGCCTTTTCTTCCTGCCTTCCTGCTTCCTGGTTGGCTTCTCTGCAGCCACGGCAACCACTCACGGCAACCACTCTCGTGCTGCTCATCACGCCTGTGTGACTCGTGCATGTGCGCACGCCTGAGCGTCTCTCATGATGAGTGACTCTGCCTGTTCGCCATCTCTCAGAAAGACACAAGGACAACTCGCTCCTTCATCTGTTATGAGGACTCTTGACATCGGAACATTGCGCGCACGCATACGCACGCACACACACACACACACACACACACACACACACACACGCACACACACACACAGGCACACACACACACACACACACACACACACACATACACAAACACACACACACAGTTCACTTCTTTGGCTTCCATGGCGACGCAGAGAACACGTCTTCCCGCTCCACACAGGAGCAATGATGATGGGCTGCAAGCCTGACACATTTGTTGCTCAGTTATCTACATCTTGTATGTTTTTACATTACTTTTAACAGCAGCCTCCAATTTCCCTCCTTGTACCTCTTTAACTCCCCAATCCAGTCACACAGGCCATTAGAGGTGTGAGCTATATTATATTTTATTTATATTGACATATATATCACATTTATATTCACAGTATATTCTCTTGTCACCCTTAACAACGCAATTGTATTTTCTGATTAGCTGATTAGGTGGGCATTACATTTCTATAACCGGCTACCTTTAAAGGAGACCTTAAAAAAAATGTAATCACCATCCCATATCAATGCGCTTATGAATTTTAACCATAACAACTCTAGTAGCAAAACGGCTAAATGGCTGTCTATTTCACGCTCTACTTTTTTCGGAATTTTGACTTTTCTCTAGATGCGAACGATAAATAGGCAGGATAGCGGCCTTTGAGGCGTCCTGTTCCGTGGAAATAATGGACTCAGTGGGAAGAACTCCATTCCGCTTCGCATGGCGGCGTTCTTTGCCTCCACCTCACCATTATTCCCACCGAACCGGTCACCTCATCGGCCATTATCCCTCACTGAAGCTCAACGTTCTTTACAACTTTCATCCTCCTATCACCGGTGTGATGGTTCACCCTTAGAGCTATTCTCTGAGATCAGTGTGTTCAGTCCCCCACCTATCCATGAGGACAGATTGCGATTGATCTATAGTCCCCAGTGTGCTCACAAGGCTGTGGAAAAGGCAGCGCTTAGGAATGAGGAATGATTTCACTTCTAACACTTCTGTGAAACTCCTTCCACTTCAGAGCGATGATGGTGGGTAATGGTTTTGTTTTTTTGTGTATGTGAGTGTGCATGTGTACATGCGTGTGTGTGTGTGTTTGTGTGTGCCTGTAATGGGTGTACATGTTTGTGTGTATGTGTATGTGTGTGTGCATTTGTGTATGCACATATATATGGGAATGTAATTCTGAATGTGTATATACCTGTGTTTTTATGTGTGCATGTGCATGTGTTTGTGCCTGTGTATGCATGCGTGAATTTGTGTGTGCGTGTGAGTGTGTGTGTGTGTGCATTTTTGTGTGGTCACGGATGTGTGTGTGTGTGCATATAATGGGTGTACCTGTTTGTGTGTATGTGTGTGTGCATTTGTGTATGCGCATATATATGGGCATGTAATTCTGTGTGTGTGTGTGTGTTTGTGTGTCCATGTGTGTGTGTGTATATGCATGCGTGTTTATGTGTGTGCATGCTTGTGTGCGCATGGATGTGTGTGTGTGTGTGTGTGTGTGTGTGTGTGTGTGTGTGTGTGTGTGTGTACACCTGTACATCTGAGGGATCAGTGGAGCAGGGGAAATGGCACTAATGGGTCTGAGAGGCAGAGAGAGAGAGAGCGAGAGAGAGAGAGAGAAAGAGAAAGACAGAGAGACAGAGAGAGAGAGAGGGGTCTGGATGAGAGCTCGGTGCTGCTGCCTCCACTACGCTACGCTGGTCCTCTCAGCGGGTTGCTCTCCGTTTCATCAGCCCCGGTCAGGGGGGGCCCTGCCAGGAGGAGGTCGGTGAGGGGGCTGGAGGCTGTCGTGTCTCACACCGGGATTAAAATGAGAGGCGATGAGAACAGCAGGCAGGTGTGGAAGCCAGAGACACCTTCCCCTCCCCCCATTCTCCTCCCACAGGGAGCACATCTGCCCCTCCACTGGAAAAGTAGAGGCAGCTACAAACTTCTTGATCTTGTTGACCACTGACTGTAAGGCAGAGTATAAGGCAGAGTTTCTCAATGGTTTTTCAGGCCAAGGACCACTCCCCCCCCCGCCCTTAACAAAAAACCTCAAGGACCACTTCACCCCATCTGATGCTAATAGGGCTATGTAAATGGGTGAATTGGTGCAGTATCACAGTCGTAAATATGGAATCGCATGAAGATGACATACCTTAAATGAAGATGCCATTTAAACACACTGTGCATAAAATAGGTTACAAAACATAAAAGAAATAATATTTTTACACAACTTATCGTGGACCACCAGTGGGCTGCAGACCACACTGCAGAGAAACACTGGTATAAGGTCAAGTCTGCAATGAGAAGAAAACCTGATCATTGCGATTGTACTCTACCTGGTGGACTGATGTAGCTCAAGGCTGCCATGCTGCCATTTATGTTTCATCTCAACAGCCAATGTCCGGGGAACTTCCACAGACTTTTGTTTTGACTTCCTCCTCAGGCCCTTTTAGCAATCTGTGTCCTGTTTTTGTCATTGAAAAAAAATACAAAAGAGGCTTGAACTTCAGTCTGGCCAATCAACACACTGCATTAGGGCCACTGCGGGAACATATGCTCTCTGATTGGATCAATTGTCAACAACCTTGTCCCCCCAAAATTGCAAACAGCACTTAACGGATAGAGAAAGGCCCAACACTGATAGGCCCAACACTGATACCGCACTCACAGCTTTGAGTCCCAGTTAAGACGTGCGAGAGAGAGTGCTAATGAAGCAGGCACACCTGTGAGGGAAGCTAGCTGCATAGCAGCAAGGCGCCACCACCACCCACCACCTCCTCAGTCAGAGTCACATGTTGCCTGTGTGCTTCTAGCCAATTAGGCACCTCTGCTGAAATATAAAGGAGATACTGGATTATAAAACCCTTAAAGGGGAGTACAGTCTAAAACATAAAAGATTTTGATGTAGAAT
The DNA here is from genome assembly GCA_030347295.1 of Setipinna tenuifilis. Lineage (NCBI taxonomy): Eukaryota > Metazoa > Chordata > Actinopteri > Clupeiformes > Engraulidae > Setipinna > Setipinna tenuifilis. The sequence continues at coordinate 11,703,186 of CM059266.1, read as the reverse complement.
CTGTTCTACAGCCATAAAAATGTTTAAAATGTCACATCGTTTTTCTGTGGAGCCTGATGTTCTTTAGAACCTTCATTCTCCCAATGTTCCTGTCAGACTGATGTAATTTTTTACCTGTTGAAGCTCTATCTTTAAATACCTTTCAGTGCCAAAATCTTAAAGGTTAAGATTTTACCTTTACACAGCCTCTCAGTTATAGCCGTGTCACCCAGCAGGGCGTTGACACCTCAAGGTCACCTCTATGGCTCTCAGGCAGCTCCTGATGGTCCCAGACATGGAGTAATTGCCTGCTATGTCAGTGTGAGATGAGATGGTGGGTGTGTGTGTGGAAATTCACCCTCTCCCCTTACAGCACACACCAGTCTGCTGTTCCAATGAGAGGCTGTTACCTTCTCTCTAAAGGCAAGACACCATTACCTCTTAGAAAAAGGTAAGACACCGCCATCACAGCAGGTAATCTTACAACAAAAGATGGTTCCAGAAATGTTGACGTCCCCTGGGAGCTTTGAAGGGGAGAGAAGTGGGCTCTGCTGCTGAGATGTATGGAGGTTGATATGTGATTCCAACAAGTCTCGATAAAAAAAATAAAGTTGTCGACATATGTTGCGGAGCTAGAGGCCTTAACCAGCACCAGTGACAAAAAATCTAACATTTCTTTGAAACCATCCAAACAAGGACACATGTTGTGCATGATCAAAGCAACACTCCAGAATGCAGAATTTTAAGTTGTCATCCAATCAGAGTGTGGGACAACGTCTGTGCCTTGTGTTTTAAATTTTTTTGATGTACGCGACAAACACTGCAACACCCTAGCAGACAGAATTTTTCTCTCTTTTCACGTCATATTCTGTCGAGCGACACTTGTCGCCTGGACAGTAAATTGGCCTTTTACCATTCCAGCACAGTCTAGTCTGCTGTTCAAAGAGAGAGCCAGCCACCCCTCTGAAGGCAAGACAATATTACCTCTCAGAAAAGGTAAGGCACCACTGCCATCTCAGAAGGTAATCTTGAAACACAAGATGTTCTCAGAAATGACGATGTCCCGTGGGAGAGAAGTGGTCTCCGCAGCTGATATGTATTGAGGTTGTTGTATGATTTCACCATTGTGGTAAAGGGTAAAGACTAGATGCACAGCAAGGGGTTGTGTACCATGATTGTCAGAAGGAACACGAGTTACCTGCACATACATGCTTATTGCCTAATCATCCCAAACCACCACACCACACAGCACAAATTGGAGTGTTAACATTTCAGGGAGTTGATTTTAAGTCTCAGAGTGTAATTTTAACATTTTTAACATTTTTGGATTTAAATGATGTCCAGAGTTGGGGTTATTTTTATATTTTAACATTTATTCAACACTGGTCTTTTTGCTGTGCACCATCTACCAGCAGAAAGACTCATTTACCAAAGCAATGTTCCTCTGTTTCAGACAACTATATGAATTTTTAATTTTCTGCAACCCTCTACACACTAATCACTTTACACATAAATCACTGGCTGTACCATGTGCTCATTAAGACAGCACTGGGAGTCAATACCATTGATTGGAGTCATTACAGGTCAAACCCCATTGACACTCAATTCCCCAGTGGAAATGAGACATCTAAATCGTTTGAACACAACTCTCTGTGTGCAACCAGATTTTGTTCATTGGTTTATATTGATGAATAAACAAGAATTATTTTACTATATTCTGTGTACTTTACTGTAAAGTGAAGTTTAGTA
>CM059266.1:11693958-11696458 GCA_030347295.1 Setipinna tenuifilis | reverse complement strand
ACACACACACACACACACACACACACACACACACACACACAGACACACACACATACACACACACACACACATTAACTATTTATACCATCTCTTCAAGGTTGGCCTTCCTGTTGGCATTAGAGCAACAGGTGGCTGCACAGTTCTATTAATTGCACTCCCCCTTTACTCTGTAACACACACACACACACACACACACACACACACACACACACACACACACACACACACACACACACACACACACACAGACTGATGAGCTCTAAGCTTAGCAGGGAATCCCTCCATGTGTTGATGAGCTGACAGAGAAAGCGAGAGAGGATGAAAAAGAGAGAAAGAGAGAAAGAGAAAGAGAGGGAGAGAGAGAGAGAGGGAGAGAGAGAGAGAAAGAGAGAGAGCGAGCGAGCGAGGGAGAGCGAAAGAGAGATGAGTTCAAAGACGACAGCATCAGTCAGTCACAATTGGCCAAATGATCCCTTTTCCTCTGTGTCATCCGTCACCATGATGACACAAGCGGTCAGAGTGATGAAACCGCCGGTGACTAAGATGGGTGTCACAGCCACTACAAACAGCGACGGGGCGTAATGGCCATCAATTGGACAGGATGGGCGCTGAGCCTTCACATCTCTCACATCTCTCTTCCTGTCACATACATTCTACTTCCTGTGCCCATCCTGTCTAATAGCGCGCTATATGTCATCAGCACCCGCCTGGCCTCTCTACCTCCTGCTCATTATGGGATGTTTGGGGGGAGTGTCAGAGGGAGGTCCATCACACTACTTGTCAGGGTGTATTACAACACTGACAGGTCTACCAGCCAATCGTTGGAGACTATGCTCACATAGCCCCTCAAGTATGAGAGAGAAATTCTAGAAGTAGCTACATACAGGCACTGAATCACACAGACACATATAGAGGCACACACAAACACTAGTCTAGTTGTCTCATCATCAAGTGTTCCTCCGTTATTTAATGAATTACTTTTGAGTGTTACTGTACATTGAAGTTCAGCTGAAAATCTTTCGGCATGGTGGGATGGACTAAGCCACAGACCTTAAACCTTAAAAGCCCTGCCTGCTTCTCTTGCTGTTTTTTGTCCTATAACATCACTGTTAACACTGCCTGCAGTAAATATTGTATTGATGGATTGCAGAAGCTAAAAGTCAAACGTTGCACACACACACACACACACACACACACACACACACACACACACAGGGCAGCAGTCTAGTCTACAAGGCTGGCCAGATACACACTGTATTGCTGTCTCCCCTTTAATGTCCAGAACAAATACTGATTTGCTGCAGTCTAGACCTACAGAGGCCTACACATAATCCTCCCCCAGTTTTAATTGCAGAATTGATTTCAGTGGGAAGTTATTGTCGTATTTAAGTAAATAAATTGACCTCTTATTTCACATGATGAAAGAGGGCGGTAAACCACAGCACAGTTTCATTGGGAGTAATAGCAGATGTTCTGCAATGAGGCAGTATTGATCTGCAGAATTATTTTCCTCGCAGAGTGCTCACATGAATCTACAGTGGTACTAAAGTTTAATTTTTATTTTTAGCTGTAAAATGTGTCGCCACAAGGAGTGTCTGTGTGTGTGTGTGTGTGTGTGTGTGTGTGTGTGTGTGTGCACATTTGTGTGATTTGTGAGACTGTGTGTGGCCCTGTGTCAGTATCTGACATTTATGTATATGTATCTCTCTCTGTCTCTCTCTCACACACACACACACACACACTCTCTCTCTCTCTCTCTCTCTCTCTCTCTTGCTTTCGCTCTCTGTCTCTCTCTCGTTCACTCTCTCTGTCTCTCACTGTCTTACACTCTCTCTCTTGCTTTCATTCTCTTTCTCTCTCTCTCTCTCTCTCTCTCTCTCCCTCTCTCTCTCTCTCTCTCTCTCTCGTGTGTGTGTGCTAGTGAGTACAGTGTGTGAGTGTGTAAGCTCTGACATAACTGCACAGACTAGCCGCGTCGGCTCAGTGTAGAAGTCTGGGTCAGAGAGCAGGGTCATGGTGTGCAGCAGAAATGTCTGCTGTCTCCCTTGCCATTAAGGGGACACACATACACACACACACACACACCGACACACACACACACACACAAAGGGAGAAAGGCTCATGGGTCAACACTAGCCTTCGAAGAATGACAGCCATGACTCCTGTGGGGGTGATGTATGTGTGTGTGTGTGTGTGTGTGTTTTTAACGCATACACAGTACTGTATGTGTATTTATTTGTGTGTGTGTGTGTGTGTGTGTGTGTGTGTGTAAGAGAGAGAGAGAGAAAAAGAAAGAGAAAGAAAGACAGAGAGAGAGAGGAAATAAAAAAGAGGGACAAAAAGCGTGAGCCCACACACTCAAGCTCATATTTCCACAGAAACACTCCGGATGCTCTTGCTTGTGCAGCAATCGCAGTCGTCTTCATTATTTCCGCCCGAATGGCTCTGCTGTTGGCTAAGACAGCTCCTCTCACCTCTGCCCATTCACTCAGCCAAAGCC
>CM059266.1:11683958-11688958 GCA_030347295.1 Setipinna tenuifilis | reverse complement strand
TTAAAGTGTATTGGATTAACTGACTTTTCACTGTGTTAACCTCTGTAAGTGAATGTAGGTTTTGTTTATACTTCCACATAGAAGGTCATATAATGTTTTTGTTGTACTTCAAAGTCAAGTCAAGTCAAAGTCAAAGTTAGCTTTATTGTCAAAAACCATATGTACAGGTTGCACACACAGAATTTGAAATTGCAGTGCTCCCTAGGCCCACAATGAACAGTAAACGTCCGATAAACAAGATAATAACCTGATGACAAAACATAATAATATAAACAAAGGAAAAGGTACATTAAGGTTTGTATATAAATAGGAGGTGATAAAGCTCAAATGGTGCCATTTAAGCAGAAGTGATCTGGGCGTTTTTGGTTAAAATGTGCTGTTTTATGTTGTTGTAAGTTGCTTTGGAGAAAAGTGTCTGCTAAAATCTGTAACACTAACTGTCACAGCAGCAGAAAGCAACACCAGAGGGAAGTGGAGCAGGAGGGCAAACAGGGACAGAAGAAAAGACCAGTGGAGCACAAAGTAAAGGAAGGAAAGGGTTAAATTGATGTGCTTTATCTGTCTCGAGCTTTTGCTTGGGCAAGCTCCTGTGGTCTGCCTCTGCTTTGATGTAGCTATGCTGCTTGTGGAAAGGGAACACTGCACTGTGTTGTGTTGTGCTCTGTGCTCTGACCAACAGTGTTTGATCAAATTGCTAATGCCAAATGAACCCTGAAAATGATCAGGGGGCACACACACACACACACCTATGCTGAGCTACATAAAAGCAGGGAATTGCATCCTACTGGAGGCAGAGTAAGTCATACATTATGGCTGGAGTTTGGTGTCATGTTCTATGCTAGCCTACCTCATCCTGAGTCAACAACAGCCTTTTTGTGCAACCAAAAACACTAGATAACTGAAACCAAGACACCAAGACAAACCAAAGCATCCTTCAGCAGCAGAGAGGAAGCACTACATTCTCTCTCTCTCTCTCTCTCTCTCTCTCTCTCTCTCTCTCTCTCTCTCTCTCTCTCTCTCACACACACACACACACACACACAGACACACACACAGACAGACACACACACACACACACACACACACACAGGCACCAGCAACACACACACATATTGAAACTGGACAACATCCACACCAATACACATGCCATCCCCATTCTCCACCTGGCTGCCTTGCGACACATGTTTTGCATACAAAGCACCCTGGTCCACTCCTCCACCCTCACACAAGCATATGCAGCAGCAAGCCCCTGCCAGGCCATGACTCCTCTCCTTTGGTTTATCAGCGCAGCTCCAGATGGGGCCGGGGGAGAACAACAGGATTACAAGCCTAACCTAACCCAGGTGCATGTATAATTAAGCACACAGGGCAATGCAACGCAGTGCTTTAAGGTGGCTGTAAAGGTGACATTCATCTCCAGATGAAAATGCAGCACACATACAGTACATATGCCCCATTAGGCAAGTGCACAAGCACACACACACACACACACACACACACACACACACACACACACACACACACACACACACACACACAAACACACACATGCCCCCACACTCCACACATACAGATGTGCAAACATGAGGTACCACACACACACACTGTTTTCCGCAAGGAGATTCTCTAGGTCAAATATTTTCTTTCACATACTAGTACTTCCTAAGCACAAGAAGCTCCAAAGCTGTAGGTCCCCAGACGGAATCAAGGAATTTTGTTATAAATGCGAAATTGCATGGAATTTGCATATTTATTGTATTTATATTTAAAATGTACTATTTCTGTTCTCAGTCTAAAACCCCCTTACAACAAGCATAAACTGGCCGAGTGGTATTTTGCATAACAATGTGACAAATATCCACGTTTGGCCAACAATTCTGTCGGCTGTCAACACGGATTCATAAGGACACATCCAACAACCACGTCAAATTAAAAACTGATAAAAACAAGGCTAGGTAAACAACCACCGGAAGCTTCCTACAGGTTATGATTAAATCAACAACAGAATTATCAGATGCAAGGCCTGAGTTTGTGGAAGATTTTATTGCAATGTTTGCAGAAGCAGACATACCGTTGTAACAAATAAAAGGAAAGGCCTACGGCCATTTCTTGTAAGAAATGCAAGAAGGGAGGCACACTCCCAGATAATGTTAGCAATCTGAGACAAACACATGCAAAAGTACTGCAACTCACCTGCGGCAAAAAAAAAAGAAAAGAAAAAATATGTTGTTGTGGACGGAACACCAGACAACCGTGACTGCCCTAAGTGTTTAATTTTTAGTTTTAATTTAATAACTTTAATGTTACCACACCGCATAAGGCAGTGTGCATGCATATTTAGGCTTATATTCAGCTGACAGCAGACATCCTGAATTCAATTTATTTCCACATCTATCTATCTATCTATCTATCTATCTATCTATCTATCTATCTATCTATCTATCTATCTATCTATCTATCTATTTATCTATCTATCTATCTATGTATCTATCTATGTATCTATCTATCTCTATCTATCTATCTATCTATCTATCTATCTATCTATCTATCTATCTATCTTCTTTATTTTTGCCTTGAGTGGTATGCATGCTTGCATCTGTTTACTCAACAGTTCAAATAAAAAAGATTAACTGATGTTTGTGTCTGGCTTTGACTTTTTAAAGACAAATATTGGTTAGAAGTCTTCAAAAATCTGATATGGCTAAAAATAATACAAAAAAAGGGAATTGGGAAAAAAATGTAACCGAATTTCAGAAAAAAAATCAAACAGATTTCATAGGGGCCTGAAGCTGTTACCAGAGCAACTGCGGAACTTGCTGGAATAAAGGGTGTTGGAGAATCCACCGCGACGGTGTTGAAGTGAGGATGTGATAACGAACAAGCAACAGTACACGCCAACATCAACACCTTCTCCTGCTCCTTCTCCTTCTCCTGCTCCTGATATTGTCTGCCATCAGTGTAAACACGTGTGTTTCCACACACTCTCTGTCTTCCTCACACACTTAAACATGCCCACTTTCGCTCTCTCACTATCTCAGTCTTTATCTCTCTCTCTCTCTCTGTCCACTCTCTCTCTCTCTGTATCGTTCTCTCTCTCTCTCTCTCTCACTCTGTACGCTCTCTTTCTCTTTTTCTTTCTCTTTTTCTTTCTCTCTCTCTTTCTCACACACACACACAGACACACACATTAATTATGTCTAGTTTATATAAGCGACTGAATCCCCAGAGTGAAGCAGGAATTGATTAATGTCAATTATAAACGCAGACATTAAGCACAGAGCACTTGCATAACTGCGCTAGAGGAGAGTTAGCTGTCCCACAGCACACACACACACACACACACACACACACACACACGAGTGTGTGAAGACAGGAGACACTCCAGACAGCCTACAGTAGGTGACTAATGCTGCCCACTGGCACTTGGGAGGAACAAGACTGACACCGAAGAAGGCCAGGATGACTCGCATGGACAATATCGGTGAAATAAGGAAAATCTATTCTCGTCCATGCAACATAATCATACACACACACATATACACACACATACACACACACACACACACAGAGAAAGAGAGTGGGGGGCGGAGAGATAGACTGACAAATAGAAAGAAAGACAGATACAGAGATAGTCAAACAGAAAAAGAGAAATGCAGACATATACACCTACACAGTCACACTCACTCACACACACACACACTAACACACACACACACTGTTACACACACAGTTACATACATATAGGATGTGTCTCTTTGAAATAAAAAGTCTTTGCTGAGCTACTGCATGGGGGCTGCTGTTGCAAGAAGGGACCCCATGTGGAGACAAAATGGAGGACACCCATGCCTGTAGCGCAGTGTCTGAATGTCTGCCACATACCAATGTGTCTGAACGAGGGGATGCTGGGTAGGTAGTTTGTGACTTGTTAGGCAGTTTTTTTTTTACTTTTTTACTTTTGTAACTTTTTGGTTTCTGGCACATCCAGACCAGGGTCATGGTACGTTCCGGCCTGATTTTCCGCTCCCAAATTAGAGTCCCCAAACTTCTAGATGCAGCACCGCCATCTCCCACTGTGCCAAACGGCACCAGCATTAGCCAGAGGAACTAAAAAAAAGTTTTTCTTGGGCCGAATGTAGTCCCAGAGAACCATTACAGCTATGTAACAATGCCATTCTTATTTCCCTTTTTTACTGCTAAGGTCAAACCTTTCTGTCACACAGTAAGGGGGTAACATGTCTTTAGAAAGAAACTTTTTTTCCTCCCCTTTTACAAGGCAGTCGTGTTTTTATTCCTGCTGCAGATTTAGCTGTGTGTGGTTGGTCACAATAAAGTACATCAGGTATGGGGTCCCTGTTGAGTTGCGGGTGGGCGAGGTAAAGTGCTGTAAAGTGCTGCAAAGTGCTGGTGGTAAAGAAGCAGGGGAAATGGAAAGCCCTGTGGTAGGCATAGGTTGTTCAGCACACTCCATGACTGCATTATCACCCTGAGAGGCTCACACACTTAAAGGTCACACACATGAGTGACAGTTGGTAACACGCAGCGAATACTGTGCACCTGTGTGTGTGTGTGTGTGTGTGTGTGTGTGTGTGTGTGTGTGTGTGTGTGTGTGTGTGTGTGTATGTGTGCATGTGTATGTTTGTGTGTACGTGTGTGTATAAGTCTGTGTGTGTGTGTGTGTGTCTGTGTTCGTATGCATGTGTGTGTATGTGTGTGTGTGTGTGTGTACATGTGTGTGTTTGTGCGCATGTGTGTGTATAAGTCTGGGTGTGTGCATGTCTGTCTGTGTTCGTGCACATGTGTGTGTGTACTGTATGTGTGTATGTGTGTGTGTCTGTGTTGTATGCCTGTAAGAGCACACAGGTTTCTCCTTTGGTGGCTTTCGGTTCACTGAGAGAACCTCTACTGTATATTCATCGCAAAAGAAAATCTGTCAGCCACAATATCAATCCATCATGTTCCATCAGCCACATGTGCAAGTGAATAGAACCTGATTTCCCAGG
>CM059266.1:11668958-11676458 GCA_030347295.1 Setipinna tenuifilis | reverse complement strand
CTCCCATCTCCTCTTCCCTCTTCTTCTCTCCCCTCTTCCCCTCTCCTCTCCCACGCATTCTCTCTGATCACCATCCAGAACCCACAACTCAGCTCTGAACATCTCATTCAAGAGTCTCAAATCCACAATTCACCACACAGACTCCCTATCAGACACAGCACCACCCACACCCCCCCACACACACACACACGCACACACCCCACTCCACCACCAACAACCCCCTCCAAAACACCCCAACCCCCTCAGACTTCCTGCCCCTCCACACACACACACACACACACGCTCCATCACCTACAACCCCCTCGCACTGTAAAAAATATTTACACCCCGAACTTAGGCCATCTCACTCAGGTCATGTTGTTGCTTCAACTTGATTAATTTTTGCTACTTTAGCATGACTCAACTGTAATTGATAAGTTATATACTATATACTTTTCACAGTGTAGTCTAGTATGTAGCAGCAGCCAGCAAACAGTTCAGTTCATTTGCAGTGCATGAAATAGACAGAAATCGACGGAGTGTAATGTACCTATACATTCACTAGCAAATGCAGGCTAACTTTGTTAGCGACACTATAATGCGATTGCTACAGCCAACAAGAAAGATGAAAGGCACTCGGGCAGTGCAGACCTTCACAAAGGCCAGTGGTGTGCTTTTGTCAACATGGACACCAAGGTCAGTGGAAATGTCATGTGGAAAACAAAGTTTGCAAAGAATAAACAAACAAACAAACAAACAAACAAACAGACAGACAAACAAACGGACAGACAGACAGACAGATAGATAGATAGATAGATAGATAGATAGATAGATAGATAGATAGATAGATAGATAGATAGATAGATAGATAGATAGATAGATAAAATTAAAATGAAAAAATCGCCTGAATCATTCCCTTTCCTTCTGAGCTCCCTTTAATGTTTCACAGGATCTTTCCTGTGCTCTGCCTTTTCATCAATTAAAATGTAATTAAAATTAGCCCAGTAGTATTAGCCTAACGCTGCTAACAGACAAATACACAAACGCACAGAAAACAAGCAATTAAACCAACACAAAGAGTAGAGATAGAATAGTCTGTTTAACTAAGATCTATGTGCTAAAGATGTACATGACAATAGTTCAGCATTGCAGTTAAATGACCTCCCTGCAGTTAAATACCCTAAACTGTATGCAGCTCTAGCCCAGACAAACAATGGCTATCAATGTGTTTGTACGGTGGAAGAGGGCAAAATAAAAGCATTTTACATCTACTTTAGTTGATCCAGCAACAGTGCATCCCCTATAGTTAGAATATGTGAGAATGCACAAGGATGTCAGTAATGACATAATATTCACCAGCACCACAAAATCCTATGATAACAAAATGCTGTGGTACTTCATTTAAAGGTGTCTACATTATGAGTGACATGAGCATGTTCTAAATGTGAAATTAGACTTCTAACGAACATTAATGGCACTTTATTTATGTTTATGGCTTGCCATTAAGTGTCATTTGTTTTTTTTTGTGATATTTTTTTAAGATACAGACATTGCAAAAACCAAATCACACTTAATGACAACAGTCATAAATATGGATGAAGTGTGATTGATGTTCATGATATGTGTCATGTTATGTTGACCTGTGAAGGGCTCATGTTGACCTTATGTAGACACCTTCAAATAAAGTGTTACCCAAAGGGATCAACTCAACTCAAAAAATTTTGTCTTGACTGCATGGAAATGCTGACTGAATACTGACTGGAGCTGCATAGAATAGAATATGAACTCAAGTCAGTCTGGCCAACCTGCCTATTGTCGGCTGTTACTCTGTCCAAGAAACTGGGCACCAATAAAAAACAAAAGCTAGGCATACACCATCAGAATCAGTGGTCTGATTGGTTGTAGCTCTGTCTGGTAGTATACAGTGGCATTTAAAAGACGCCTGTTGATCCTGCCTCTGAGAACTTCTTGTCTATGGGATCTTTGCCAGACCAAGCTCTGTCTATGAGCTTGGTGCCACAGCCAGGCTAACTGAAATGGTCATCAAACACAAACAAGTTTCACAAACATCTTTGGTCGAAAATTGCACAAGCCTATCTGTATACATCTTAGCCATTCAATTTAAAGCATTACCATATCGGAATGATATATGGCGGCTTTTATGACACGTTCACATCAGTATGCAAGAATCCAATTAAAGAGGTGGATGTTACATAGCGGGGTGGGACATGCATCACATGTGACTCTCCTACAGAAGACAGATCTATGGTTCAAGCTGGCAGGGTAATGATGGAATAGCCAACCATTACTCAGAGCTTGGCTATGAGGCACCCTACCCTCTAAAAATACTCTGATAGGAGAGACTGAAGTCGCAGAGAAGCACCAGCTTAGTTTTGGTCTTCTGTCCTGTCAGACATCACTCAGCCACAGAGCTTACATACATACATTTATGTATGTACATGCATAGCATGCATATGTAGGCTACACACACACACACACACACACACACACACACACACACACACACACACACAAACGTAGACACACCATACATACATACATACATACATACATACATACATACATACATGCACATGTTCATATATTAACACACACACACACACACACTAATACAAAGAAATGTAAAATGCATAACTGTCCTAACCCAGGCATATACCAAGGCACACCAAAACAAAAGCTGATTTGAACAGACCAAACCTCAAAATAATCAAAAACAATCTTTTAAAGTGCATTAGGGCTCTGCCATTTTCCCCCTTTTTAGAACCCAAAAGAGTCTTATTTTATTGATGACGTTTCTGTCTTAGGTCCAACAGCTGTATCCTTCGACCTATCCTGTCATCCTGCTCTGTGCAAATATGCATACTGTTTACCGACTCAAGGTGACCGGCGGATGTGGGAGATTGGGGTGGATTTGCACAAAACAAGACAAGGATACATAGACACAAGATCCCGTGAGCGCATTAATGCATGATGGCATAACCTCCTAGACACACACACACACAAGCACACAGACACACACATGCACACACACACACATACACACACACATGCACACACATACACACACCTACAGTGTACATGAACAATGCACACATGGACACATGCACATTCAGAGAGAGAGAGTAAGAGAGAGAGAGATTTTTACATAAGAAATATCTGCAGAGATAGCTGGCCAGTTGCAAATATGGGAAGCTTACAGGTTAATTTCCCTGGGTCCGATCATCATGAATTATTCACCACACCTCCCCACTCCTCTGGGGAACAGATAAGCATCTTCTCAGCAAGTAATTGTCTTTGGCCGCGCACAACCACGCACGCACGCACACTTGCACAAACACACACGTGAACAATTTTACATGTCAGTATTTGTTTTGTTTGAATTAATAATTCAACATACTCTAACCTAACCTAACTTTGCATTGGATAACTCTGCATCTGACGATAACAACAATCATCTAAACATGCTAATAACACTGAAACCCATTTGTCGTGGAACCTATTTGCCGTGGACTGATGTCTCTCAACAGCAATTTCTCTACGCGCACTGTGATTGAAGCAGGAGGGAAGGAAGGAGAACCGACAATCTCTGCGCATGTTGTGGCGCGTCTATCCGCATGTGCTGGGCAGATCCAACACACAAACATACTCTGCAGTAGCCTATTGAGCGGAACAGGTCCATCAAGACATCTTCCATCATCAGCACCATCAGTTAGGTGTTCGATTAGATGTTGTTCAATTAGTTGTTTAACACTTTTCCAATACATCGTTGGGAAAAAAAACAAAACCAGCAGGGCCGTGTTAATCGGTGTCCTGATTTATCAGATTGATAAAATACCAATAGGCACCTGCCTCGGGTCCTGATACAACACGATGAACTGGATGGTCTCCTTCCACGGAGTCTAACTTTAATGCTGACACTACACCAGGCCGAGTAAACGTATGTTTTTTTTTCACTTAGCCTCTCACAGGTGTACATTAGCTAGGAATGATTACCTTGAAAGCAATGTCGTAAAACTCGCTGCTGTTGCTGAAGGCAGGGCGACTGGGATGGACCACTCCGCTCGCCTGCACCCCCGGCACCAGGGCTTTCCCGCTCCGGCCACCCTCCTTGCCGCTCGGAGTTCCAGTGCTAGGGCTGGCGGTGCCACTTTTGTTCTTGTGTGCCTTCTTCCGTGACATATCTTCAGAATTATGCTTGTCCTCTTGTTAGCGTTCGCTGAAAAAAACTGCTGTTTGTAGATACTTCCGTGAAAACTTAAGCTATGTGTGTTGCCCCAGTTGTGAAGCAAATTCTAGGTTAAGAGCGAATGTAGACAGCGCCGAACTCTACAGCTCCGCTCACTCACCTGCCCTTTGGCGACATGGCTGCTAATGGTGTTGTTATGATACTCTGACAGTAAACACAGTCGTCTTCAGCAACTCTGCCTTCACACACTGATAGATGTCCTCTCTAAGCACTTGCTTCGCAGTTGTTATCAGACTGAGTTATCAGACAAGGGCAGCGAGGGTGCTGGCAGATCCGTTGGCAAAAAACACTTGTCTGCTGGTGGCTGGGTGGGCTTTGACTATAGTGTCCTACCAAGCAATACCTGCAGCAGCGCGCTGAGATACCGAATGGCTTCGAGTGCAAGAGGTGTGTGAGGGAGTCAAGCAAAAGAGAGCTGGCAGTAAGGGTAAGGGGAGGGCGCTTTGCACATATATAAACAAACCTTTAGAGACACGTGTAGATAGATAGATAGATAGATAGATAGATAGATAGATAGATAGATAGATAGATAGATAGATAGATAGATAGATAGATAGATTTGTTGGTTATGATTCATATCTTTATTATTTTGAAATATCATGTCAGTAATTATCGAGGATCACATTGCAAAGTACCCTTGGGCTTTATTGGCGATGTTATCTTGTCTATGCCTGTATTATGTGAGCGCATTTCAGGACGAGCGCTCTTTTGTATTTCAAGCACCTTGCGTAACTCTAACAGCGTCGCTCTGGTTATCTGCTTCACTTCACTTTGTCGAGCGGGACTTAAATGACACAGAGGGTTATTTTAAAACTTCTGCTTTCTTTTTCCCTCTTGTATTTCCATCATAGTTTCCATTCCATTCCATCATTCCATCAAAAGTCACAATTCTTTTGTTATAAAATAAATAAAGAAAGAAAGAATTAAAAAATGAAAATCAGTGTTTCTGCTCACGTGCTTACATTCTGTAAGTACGGCGCGTGGACAGATGGCGCTTTCCATGGTGCTGATTTTGGTGACAAACTCCTGCAGCTTCTGTGCGCCGGTTGCCAGGAGGTACAGTATGGTGTCTCTGTACTGTACCTCGTGTCCTCCTCTTGGGTTTGATGTGTTATTCAAGAAAACAACCCCCTGGTGCCGCAGGACAGTGCTGTGAGGTTTACTGAACAAGCCTCCTGTAGACCGCTGGTATAAACACTACCTGTGGCTTATCCATGCATAGCATTGGAATGTTTGGAATGTTTTAGATTTGCTTTAGATTTGCTATACAGATAATGTAATCTGTATAATAATAATCTGTATATTAATGGACAGTCTGCTTTAATGCACCCCTTAAGGCTAATATTTGGACCTTAAAAGATACTGATGTGTACCTCTTCAGCTCTGGAAAAAGGTACAAACTAGTTGTAAAACAGTAGGTTAAAAGGTACAGTTATGTGCCTTAGAGGGTACTGCCGGTGTGACAAGCTTTGTACCCCTTAAAGGTGCAATTCTTTTCGGAGAGAGTGGCAGGCACAGAAACTAGAGTTGGTGGACTCTGCAGCTGATTTGTAGATGTGCTGCTGTCTGGTGGGGAGACAAGGCCATATCTTTACATCTTTTTGACTGCACCAGGCCGTGTGGGAAGCGATAGCCAGGGCTCTATTCAATAGCTCTCGGCGGCTCGGTGATTGTGGGCCAGTGTCTACACGGGAGTAAATGCCAACATCAATGGCGCTGTCAAACAGCCTGACTGAAAAGCCCCACAAAGCTGATTAGCAAATCCTCTCCTTGGTCAATATTGTTTTCTTGAAACTGGTGTCTTATCTTTTGCATTGTTTGCTTGTTTTCCTCGCCAAAACAGCTGATAATGGGAATTTAGTTTTTAGAATATTTGTTGAAATTCCCCTGAAATCCCCCCCCCCCCCCCCCCCACACACACACACAGACAAACAAGACTAATAACAAGAAGACTTTGATTTTGCAAGGCCAATAAAAACATAGATGAGAAATAGATTAATTGATAATGTACAGCTGATATAAAATCAAACAATAAGTCACATTCCAGCAAACCATGTGTCTCAATTCAGACCATAAGAGTTTATGCTTGAAAGTAGCGGGGTATTGCAGCAGGTAAGATAATTCAGCCAGTTAACTTCTAGAAAACCAACTGCTTGTCTGAACACTTGTGTATAGCAGTAGTAGCAGTAATGAGATTTGCACATGAAACTAACAACAGTCAGGTGAGCTGGTATGTGCTGGTATCTTTCTGTCAAATGCAATGATCAAGTATACCTTTACAGCAGACAGGATGAGGATAAAATCAGCTGAGGCTGTCAAAGAGAAATGTAATGGCAAATAATTGATAGCCATATGAATATGAGTAGTAGAAATATGAACCAAACATTGTTTGAAGATCAGTGCTTAACTACAACATGAAAAAGGGATTAAAACACTTGAATTTCAAAATACTAACACAGAAAGGGAGACAGACAGACAGACAGACTGCAGAACATTACAGTAGTACCACAGAATGCTTCTGTACATGCATCTTACCTCTTTGAGAATTAGCCACAAGAGGGCGATAAAGACCAACTCTTACCAGTTGATCCCCATTCCATTAGTGAGTAGTAAAAATTTACCTCCTTCGGTGCTAAAGCTTTGGTGCCTTCAAAATGACTACCTTGATCATGAATGTATCAGTCACTGGTTACTAGGACCTTCAAAGTCTATGGCACTTAGGGGGTGGGGGGGTGGGGGGGTGTTTTATCTGCATTGATTTTGTTATATGGAGTCACATTTTATGTCATTGAAGCCATTGTACATTTATGAACAGTATGAACTGTAGCCATCTAAAAAGGTCATAGAGGGCTGAGAGAATGAGAGGACGTTAGCATCTACATTTCAGCAGTTTTGATGAGTCAGCTCTTTCTGAGTGGGTCACAGAAAAAGCATGTTCTGGCTTGCCACTAAAAAACCACGGAACGGCAGGTGGAAATAGCACTTGTGGGTTTCTGCTGTGCAGGAATCCATGATGTCCCTGACCGTCTTATAATGGCCTTGTCATGTGGTGGAGCCTGCTGACCACTGTGGGTTTCCCATTGGGCTTGTTCCTACATATAAGGCACAGCAGGATGGAGAACTACCTATGAGAATATTTTAGAAACAGTGAAGAACAGACAGACAGACAGACAGACAGACAGACAGACAGACAGATAGATAGATAGATAGATAGATAGATAGATAGATAGATAGATAGATAGATAGATAGATAG
>CM059266.1:11656458-11658958 GCA_030347295.1 Setipinna tenuifilis | reverse complement strand
TATGCACACACACACACATGCACACACACATATGCGTACACACATGCACACATACACACACACCCCCCCCCACACACACATATGCGCGCGCACACACACACACCCCTCCCCACACACACATATACACACACAAAGACACACACACACATACACACAAACACACACACACACATACGCATACACGCAGGCACACACACACACACTCACGGACACACACAAGGGAGAGACAGACAGAGAGAGAGAGAGACAGGGACAGAAGTATGTCTTGGATCTAAAGAATGTTTTGAATCCGTGAAAGTCCGTGAAATATAATTAACCATTAGTCATTCCAATACACACCCCTATGCTTCTTTCTCTCTTACCCACACACACCCATTTCACCTCTCTCATTCTCTCTCTTTCTCCCTCTCTCTCTCTCTCTCCCTCTTTCTTTTGGCCTCTCCTACCCTCATCCTCTGTCTTCTCACGGTCTGTGGTCCCTGCCCTACCCTACTGCTGCGTGTGTCCAGAGAGGCCCAGAGTGCCGGAGCAATCTGGCCTTGACCAGATAGGGCCAGTCCCTCTCAGCTGATCCTACTGTCCTGCTACTCACAGGACTGCAGTCAACATAGGCTGTTAGGCATACCACATCACAGACTTAGAAGCTGGACATTTTGTTTTGTTTTGTTTTTACTTTTGTCTGACAAGAAAAAATGTGTCATAGTTTTTAATCAGTATTTTTCTCTTTTCTTGTCTTTATGTCCTGTTTTTCTTTTTTCTTTATCCAATACATATAGAAAGTGCTATAGTCGACATAAAGCTTATTGTCATTGTTATTATTTTTATTTCACAGTAACATGATTCAGTAAATGTCTAAATTTAATTCTGAACTTTCATTCTTTTTTCTCTCAAAAGTGCAGCTGGATCTTGACAGCTGACGCTGTGTTGTGTGTAGGCTGAAACTGGCTAGAGAGCCCTGTGTGTCAGAAACCTGCTGTAGCACTCCACCACCACTAGATGGCAGAGTAGCTTTACGCCTCTCATGGTTGTCATGTCAACACAACACCAGCGACGTTTCATTTGTTTCTGTGTGTTTGATCTTGGAGATACATATCATTTGCATTCCTACAGGGACACACAGACAGACAGCTGGAAACAGATGTACAGCCTGTCTCGGAACTACAGTGTGTGTGTATGCTGAGTGTATGCCGAGAAATCACATGGAGAGCTTGCTTCACACAGACCTTACTCCTGAGTGTCGTATACACACACACACATGCCCACACACACACACAGACACACACACACACACAAAGCCCCTGACATACAAATCTCTATACACACTGAAACACAGTACACACTGAACATGATATACGGTACACGCTCCCACAAAGTCACATGTACAGACCTCTACTGTCCTGTCATAGCCTACTATTCTTGAGATACACCGGCCGCATATGGATACTCTCAGAGACACTAATCACAAACACACACCCTAAAATTATTTCTCACACACACGTGCCCACACACACACACACACACACATGCAAGGACACACACCCTCAGACACACCTTCTCCTGACTGGATGAGCGGCCCCGGGGGGTTGTATTAGCTCTGTGGGTTCCTGAGGAAGAATGGAGGATGTCAACATGGAGGCATGTTAATGATCAGATCCCAATGTGCATGTCTTATAGTCAGTGTGGAATAAAAACACATATGTACATTTAGAAAAGCCCACACACAGCATGTGTGCGCACGCACACACACGCGCACACACACACACACACTCTTATTTAAACCACTTGTGAAAAAAAGGTTCAGCTGGCCATATACTGTAGCTACAGAAACATGAGGGGAAAAAACTTAATAATGTAGTAATTTAAAAAGCTATAATATTCACCTTTTTACCCAAAACCTTTATTTATGAATAATTTGACAAAAAATACCAATAAGAAAAAAATAGTGCATTACAATCAGCCTTTACTAGCCTCAACACAAGTCTTAACCATTAGCACTGAAATAAAGTGTGGCTGTGGTCAGTTATATGACTGTGGTCAGTTATAAAGTGTGGAGAATAAAGCACTGACCACGCCGACAGCATGGAGTGTCTCACTGCGGCCGGTAATAACTGTCAGAGGCGATATTTCCGCTCCATGATGACGCTTTATGGGTCGACGAGAGGAATGTCCTCCTCTAAAAAAAAAACCTTTAGTAATTTAAAGAGCATTAAAAACCATAAAACATTTCCTTTTAACTAAAACATCTACTCAGGAATATTATCAATAAGCTAAGTCAAGTTGACAAAGACTACAGTATACATTTAAAAAATATATCAATATCACATCACTATTAGCTGTTACTTATCTCTAATACACTGTTAGTTATTATTTAAATATTAATACAGCACATTAAGACTCAAGTGTTAGAAATTAGTGGTTGTGGTGGTCGGTAGTGGAGCAATAAAGTGTCTACCCCACAGACAACATGGACTGTTTCACTGGGCCGACTGACAACGCTACA
>CM059266.1:11636458-11638958 GCA_030347295.1 Setipinna tenuifilis | reverse complement strand
TCTTCATTGATTCAAGTTTCAAGTGCCAAAATGATTTTGGTCACACTCGACGCAAGATGTTCTGTTCCCTGGGCGCCTTTCAAGCAGGGCCAGAGTGCTCTAATCTAATCTCAAGTGACGTATTTAGTTCATTTGAAAATTAAATCTGCACTCCAAAAATGAAATTTTATGTGTGCTGAACTTGTCTCCTGGTTTCATCTATCTATGAATTAAAAATCAACAATTATAACAACTGTAGCTTGACTGTTTTTCCTGCCGTCTGAGTTGCTTTGGATAAATATGTCTGGTAAAAGCAAAGTAATGTAATGTTATGTCTGCATGCAGTTTTTACGGATTAAAATAGATGTATCACAAACAGATGTGCTGAACTATTTAAAGAACTATTTAATTATCATTTAGAGTATAGCTAATCAATAAGCTGTCATACTTTCCAGGACACACTGTCATGTCATGCTCCGCTGGTCTGTCTCTTCAGCTGAGGACCCCAGGGTGTGCTTAGAAACCTCAGAGAGTGTGACACTAAAGAAATATATATTTATTTATAGTTTATCGGACAGGGACACATACAATACATACAAACACAGAAGATGCATTAAGCCAAAGTGGCGTACACCTGAGGAAAAAAAGCTACAGCGAGCATAAATTACAGAATAAGTGTAAAAACAAAAACAGGTTAAATGGGTATGGGGGTTGTATCAGGTATGGGTGTTCTAATAACAGCTTGAAGTCTAAAATCTCTCAGAGTGCTTGACATGATCAGAAAAGCAGTGAATGAGCACACCCACAAGAGCATCATCTGCCTTTTCCCAGGCAATCTCAGTAGAGACTCTTCTCTGTTGTGGTCCCCCAATGGTGGAACAAGCTAGCAGCTGCTACAAGAGCATGGACCTCCCTCTCTGATTTTGAGAAGCTCCTGCACACCCCTCTCTTCTGAGAATCACTCCTATCCTAACAACTCTAACTCACTAGCCATTTAACCCACACCTACTGTAGCTGCACTTTTCAACCTCTTCTCCTTACATTTATTCTGAAATATCCTCTAATGTTTGCTATGGCTTGATTGTATTTTTCCTAAATGGTAAGCCGCTGTGGATTACAAGTGCCTGCTGCAGTGAATGTAATGCAGTGTAATGCAATGCACCTTCTGCCAGAGCAGGTCACAGTCCAGCTAGGGCTGGTCAAGCATGGCCCCCAGACCAGGCCCACGCTTGAGACTAAACCCAGGCCAAACTTAGGACAAAGGTCTACTGATTGAAGAAAATGTTCACAATTAAGCAATTTAACGAAATTTCCAAATTGTCTATCTGCTGCCAAATTGTTCTATTTTCTACTGCTGTGATTTGTGCGGTTTCATGTCCTTTTGCTCAACCAGAACACACCAATGCGTCCACCCACCCCTGTGGAGTAGCTATGTTCCGCTAGAATTCTGCCTGTTGAGTTCTTTCCCTTGTGGCGTCCGTCCCGAATGAAAATATGATTTCTTACAACAGTGTTACCTTTGTCTCGCAGAAATAAATAAGATCTTATTGACTTCTGATCTATTTCTCCTAAAACCCCCTTAGGAGATTGAAAAAGAATAGAATGACACTGTTTTACAAACCCAAGTTTGAACTGAGATTGGACTTACATCAGGCTTCACTGGGCACTGTTTGTAAGGAGATTAATTTAAAAGTTACAAAACAAGGGTCAGATCTTTGAATTCTGAATTGTTTCTCCTAAACATCCCCTTAGGAGAGAAAGAGACACATCAGCCTAATTTAAGATTTGTCCCTAAAAGAAAGAACTGAGGCTGATGTCATTGTTGACAAAAACAATTATACAATGTCAGTTGAGTGGTGCTGGTTTGGTTATGGCCAAAGTGACAACAAAGTCAAGGTCAAAGTCAAAGTCAGCTTTATTGTCAAAAGCCATATGTACAGGTTGTACACAGGATCTGAAATTGCAGCGCTCCCTAGGCCCACAGTGTACATTAAACATCTTATAAACATGACAGTATAAACACAACAATAACAAAACATAACAATATGAACATAGCAAAAATTACAATAAGACTTATTGTATAGGAGAATGTAAGTAAAACACACAATGTGTAGCATAATGAAGCTCAAATGATGCCATTTGAAGCAGCAGTGTCATTAAGTTCTAGTGCAAAAAAGTGTACATTGAAATTACCGTGGAACAGTGGAAAAGGGACTCAGGAGAGAAATGTATCTTAGGTAGGTTTCACCAGGCTGGGACACTTACACTGAGACTCAGAATAATGGGAGAGGGGGAGTAGTGTGTGTGTGGGGGTCAGAGGGGGGAGGGTGGCGCAAGGGAAGGAGGGCAGGGCAGGGCAGGGAGAGAGTTCATGGAGCAAATAAAGCTGGCATGTGATATGTTGTTAGTGTGTGCCTTCAGAGACAGGTTGTTATCAACATGCTCTCAAACTGGCAGTGTCAGGGGAAAAATCGTGATAAAAATCAACATCGGACAATATGACAAAATATATCATGATCAT
>CM059266.1:11628958-11631458 GCA_030347295.1 Setipinna tenuifilis | reverse complement strand
CACTTTATTTTACTGTCCCTGTTACATCAATTAGGTACAGTGTAGCAAAGTGTGTAACAATATGTAACACTTTGTACTTGCACTGTACCACTGGGTTAGTGTTAGGTATGTACAGTGTAAGTACATATTGTTACATGTTGCTACATGTAGATACACTAAAAAGGACTTACCCCCTAAAGTGTTACCCCCTTTCTTTTACAGTCCCCTAATTACTACGTATTTACCTAGTAACAACCTGGTAAATCCAAGAAATTACATAGTAATTAACACAGGTAACATGTTATAACTACAGAGTAATTAACAGCTAATTTCAAATGAATGACCTTACATCTTACAGATACATTCTGCATTAATGTGTAATTGTCTCTGAAATTATAAACATAATTACAGAGAAATTATAACCTAAATACTTTTTACTTTCTGAAACAAGAGTATCCCCCTCCACTATTAGTGAGCTGACATGTGTTAATTGTTCAGGTGGAACATGACCAGACCTTGCCACCTCTTCCCTTGGCCTCCGGGTCCTAGTTCAGGGCCTGCTTCTCCTGCCGTATGACTGTCCTGCAGCAGGTAAGCGGGCCAGCTTCTAGGGAGTGTGAAAGGACAGATGTGAACCATACAGACCCTTTAGTGAGTGTGTGTGTGTGTGTGTGTGTGTGTGTGTGTGTGTGTGTTACATGATCACAGGGACCCCTCTAATCTGGTTGGTTAGAGCAATTACTGTATGGATGGCCCAGCTGTTTGCAAAAATGTCCAGGTGTGTGTGTGTGTGTGTGTGTGTGTGTGTGTGTGCGTGTGTGTGTGTGCATGTGTGTGTGTGTGTGTGTGTGAGAGTGTGTGTGTGTGTGTGAGTGTGTGTGTGTGTGTGTGTGTGTAAGACAGAGAGAGTGTGAATCTATCCAAACACATAAACAGCAGCCAGCAGTCAGCTGGGCTTAGGGCTTAGCACACACACACACACACACACACACACACACACACACACACACACACACACCCCGACACACACAAAACAGTATGTGCTAATGACGTCTATTAGATTCATTGTAATTATGGTAAAATTAGCAGCTGTATGTTGGCATACACACACACAGAAACACACACACACACACACACACACACACACACACAAGCACACTGCCATGGCCCACAGGCCAACTATCACACACACTTTATAACACATTTTATGAGAATCCACCCCGCTGCCTCCAGCTTCCCTGGTCCCGCTCGCATTCCTCTGGATCCAGCCTCAGCGTTCGTTCGTCCGCCCGCTCCCTCCGCTCCCTCACGGCAGCGAGACACACACACACACACACACACACACACACACACACATGAGTTCCATCCCAGACCGGCGTAAGCCTCGCATGATCCCTCCTGGTGCATTTGCACTATGGGGTAAAACCGCAGCGTTCGGGGAGCCAGCCCAGCTCGGCCAGGCCTGTTTTTTGTTTGCGTCCTCGAAGGCTGGAGGGAGGCCATGGCCTTAGTTCAGCTGTGGAGCGAGGCAGGGCCAAGTCAGAGGCTGAATTAGGCCTCGTTTTTTGTTTTTTTTTTGTTTTGTTTTTTTTTGTTGGACCGGAACATGAGGAAACAACGATTCCCCCGGAGGATTTAAAAGACAAAAAAAAAAAAAAAAACAGATAGGTAACAGTAGCTTAGGTTGCTTAGCAACAGAAATGACACGGAGTTGTTTATTTATTTATTTATTTATTTATTTCGTTTGTTTTTAATGAATAACAGATAAAGCAAAAAACTTCACAGAAGAATCAAGCGCACTGCGTCCAACAATAACATGATATGCTTCAATGACATTGTTTTGAAGTTTCTAGGGGTAGTGCTCTGTGTTTGGGAATGTTACTGATATTACGACTCTTAATGGAAACAGAAGAGCAGGGCTATTCACCAGCGATTAGGCCTTTGGCTGGGTGCAGACCTAATGGACGAGGCCATTAAATGTTTTTTTTTTAGAACCACTCTCTCTTTCTCTCCCTCTCCTGCCCCCCTCTCTCTTTCTTTCTTTCACACACAAACACACACACACACACACACACACGCACACACACACACACACACACACACACAGTGATGTGTTAAACAACCACTGATTTAAGAAACACATTCCACTAACTGTACCTGACATTGATCTCTCAACATTAAGCAATGTACTGCTACCAATCCATGTCCACACTTTAATTCTGTCAATATGAACTTGATATGTACAACGAGACGTGGGAAAAAAAAGAAAATGGGAACAAGAGGTACAGCTAGAGTGAGAAAGGGGAAGAAAGGGGGAGAAAAGAAAGGCAGAAAAAAGAGAGATGGAAGGTGTGAAAGACAGAGGTGTTGACAGAGATATTGTGCAATAGAATGGAAAAGACGAGCAGAAATATGGAGCACACACCTGTGACAGACAGATAGACACGTAGAGGGAACAGAAACAAAGTCTTGGAGAGAGAGACATCTAGAGGGAAACAAAGAAAGAAAGAGAGAGGGGGGG
>CM059266.1:11613958-11621458 GCA_030347295.1 Setipinna tenuifilis | reverse complement strand
CTGATTATGACCTACAGCAACTGAAAGCCGAGATTTGTAGAGGATGTCACCTTTATGTGTGTGTGTGTGTGTGTGTGTGTGTGTGTGTGTGTCGGTGTGTGTGTGTGTGTGCATGTGCGTGCGTGTGTGTGTGTGTGCGTGCGGGTGTGCGTGTGTGTGCGCGTGTGCATGTGTGTGGGTGTGTGCATGTGTGTGTGTGTTTTTTTGTTGCCGCATGTGTGTTTGTGTATGCATTAGTGTATTCTCTGAACGGAGAGGTTTGTGCAGTCACATACAGATGTGAGTGGCAAGACAGGATCACCATTGTGGGAGTGACTCTGCAAAACACCAACAGACATTTACACAGACTCATACTCACTTAACCATCTACACACCCAAGCACAAACACAGACACACACACACACACACACAGGCACAGACACACAAACACCTGGAGAGTCTGTGAGAGTGTCTCTGTGTCGCCATTAATTGAAAGTCTTTCAGGCAGCGGGACAGATGGTGTAGTTTAAGAAAAGCAGCTTAAATAGCAGCTTTAGCTACTTCATTAGTTTAACAAACACACACATTGAGAAAAAAAGAGAGTAAAAAAGGCAGAGAGAGAGTAAGTGAGAGATGGAAATAGACAGAAAGGGGTGGGGGAGGGGAAGAGAGATAGAGAAATAGAAACAGGGAGAGAGACGGACCCTCTAACTGGATTTAAATTCACATTTGCAAGGAAAATGTGTCTTCGGTTTTCCTCTAGGCACTCTCACCCAAAACTAATATACATACAACCTCAAAATACAAGCGCTGAACTCCTAACTCATGAAACCATGTAGGCAGTCGAATGTCTGACTAAGCCATCCTGCATTTTCAAAGTCATGATTTGCTTGTATTTACTATAGTTCCATACCATTACCTTGGTAACACTGTATTTTATGGTTCTTTTTTAGTGTATCTACATGTAACAACATGTAATATTATGTGCTTACACTGTACATACCTAACACTAATACTAACCCTACAGTATAAGTACATAGTGTTACATATTGTTACCGACATTGTTACACTGTGCCTAATTGATGTAACAGGGACAGTAAAAAAAAAGTGTAACCGTCACCTTGCAGTAAGTGAGAAAGATCACTGATGAGTGATCTTAAGCTGCCAATTATTATCAGTATAAACTAGTGATTAGCAGCAATGATACAAGTGACTGTTGCATCGACTGAGGGGGCTAAAAAAAAGATGAGAAGCATTTGATGAGCAATGCTACAGCACATGGCCACTACCAGTGCAGTGGAACATGCAGGACACTACTTGTTACCACTGCCTCTGGTGAAACTGGCGGGCATCAGTGCAGAGAAAGAGATGGGGTCGCTCTCGTAAGCTACTATATCCTGATTGGTTTAGTCCAATTTTGTCTATATTGAAGATGGACCATTGGGCCGCTCCCGCTTCATTGTGGGCCGATCTCTAAGTAAAAGTAAATAAATAAATAAAAGCAAAGCATTGGCCTCTAGGACCATCGGCCCACCGGGAAAATGCCCGGTATTCCCGATTACCATTCCAGGCCTGCCTCTTAACCCTAATGGAAATGAAGCCAGAAGCCAGCAACAAGCCAGCTAGGCGCTTAGGTGTCTATCCGCATATTCTCCATTCCTTCATCACGAGCTAACATGGCTACCTGTGTGCTGACTGTTCTTTGCCTTCTATTCTTGACAGCTATTTATCCGATCAACTTCTCAGTGGTGTTGTCGCTGAGCATCCCAAGCGAGCGCAGTGTCACAATAAAAGTAGTTTAAACAACATATGGTGGCTCTTGACCTCAACAATGTGGTGACTGCTTTCAAAAGCTCTCTGCCCACAAAACCTTACACTTTCTGCCCTCAAATCAGGCTTTCACCTCCACAATATGGTAACCGGTGCTGCATGCGGTGTGTCTGTTGCCATACTACTGTACTGTATATACAGACTAGTACCTAAAGGAAGTGCTCATTTTTTTAGCAGAACTTCTGTCACACAATGGTCAGAATGTCAAAACGGCCAACTTTTGTGCGAGTGTTTGGATGCCAGTCTACAGTACAGTAACAAGAGCGATTGAGGATAGACAAACAAAGCAATGAGTTGTCATTGACATTTTTAATATAAACAGTTTGTGACTGCAGCACTAAGACAAGTAAGAGCTACATTGGCAAGCAGACAGGCCAAAACTAGGTGAGAAGTCTATTTGATGTACTGAGCAATGCAGCACAGTGACGATCATCCACACTGTAGTCGCGTCAGGCAGACAGCAAGGGAGAGCAGTAAATTGTCAAGCTGCCGTTCATTTTCAGCATGAGGTGGTGTGGATTTGCCGTGAGGGGAGAAGCGACTGCTACACTAACAACCAGACAGGCCCAAAATAGATGTTAAGTATTTTATGAGTGACGCACCACGACAACTGCCAATGATGGTAAAAAGTTCAGAAGAATTCCTCTCACCATGAGCTAAAATGTGCCCAGCCAGTGACAAGGGACAGGATTTGTTGCTCGTTTCCATCAGCCCTGTCACTGTAAGGCTGGTTTGTAGTGGCTTTGAATGGGATGGTGCAGACATGGGGTAAGTCCCACTTCTAGGGCCTTTCCCTGACATCTCGTGGCATTACTGAAGTCTGGGAAAAACACAGATTTTACGAGATGGGTGTTCTCTCTTCACAAACAAGTGATGGATGGGGATTCTCTGGCTTGATGGTAATCTCATTGACATCTGAGGATGAGCTTCACATGAACAGTTTTTTTTTTCAAAGGACAAAATAACCTTCTTACAAAAAGTCTACCAGAAAGGCTCATGATTCATTTGATGACGGTCCAGTAATTTTTGTCCTTAATTTTGTATTTTTTTCTTAAAAAAAGAAATTCTGTTGAGGAGAGAATCTATTTTTATGCCACATAGTGGTTAAGTTAGCTGCATAAGCATTGCATCTGTCATTGGAATTTACAGACTATTTCTTTTACTTTAGGATTAAAATCTATGAGGATATACATGTCCTTGTATAAACAGTACCCACTGAATTTAGTGGAAAAACACTGTATTGTGATCTTTGTAATTGCAGATATAAAATAGCTTATCTCAGTCTCAGCTTATGAACAATATAGACACATTGTACAAAATATTGTACTAAAAATATAATTTAAATCTATCTTAAATCTAGTTTCTATACAGTCTCAAGTATATAAGCTATAATCAGAATCAGAATCAGAATCAGATTTATTGGCCAAGTATGCTTGCACATACTAGGAATTTGTCTTCAGTCCGCAGTGTCTCTCTTTTGAAAAATAAATAAATAAATAAAATATAATATATAGGTATATGTAAGGTATAACATATAAGATATAAGGTATACGGTATAAGACATAAGACATAAGGTATTATGTAGAAAAAAATGTAACACACCTGTCCATGTGTGGGCCCCAGCGCCAGTCCCTCCCTTCAGCTCCCGCCATCCTGCGTGTGTGTGGTGGCCATGCCAACCAGTCTGTTGGTAAACAGCGGGAGGAGAGAGAGCAGCCAGCCCACACTACAGCCAACACTCACCCTGATGACTCAGTCACCAACATGGGTGCAAAAATAAAGAGTAACATAGGCTACACACTCACAACACACAAACAACTTTTCAAAATTACTTTGGTACTGCAGTTTTGTTTTTGTTATTTTGGTTTGCTTGACATTGTCTAAAATATTGTACTTATGCATAGCAATGTACCCCAGGACTGTCAACTCTCACACACTGAGCTTGCACGTCTCACAAATAGCTGCTTCCTCATACACTCCTATTAAGCAGCTATTTCTCAAAAAAATTAAGACATCATCTCATTCCCGAGGCAAGGCAAGACAGGAAACACCCAGAGATATGGCACACATACAGAGAAAGACAATATGGACAGAATACAATGAAGAGAGAGAGAAAAGAGAGAGAGAGTAAAAGAAAGATATACACAGAGAGAGAAAGAGTGAGAGAAAGAAACAGAGACATAGACATAGAGAGAACGAGACAGGCAGGTATAGAGAGAGTGAGAATAAAAGGAACAGAAAGAAAGGGAGAGAAAGAGAGAGAGACACACACACACGTGTGTGTGTGTGTGTGTGTGTGTGAGAGAGAGCAGCTGCATGTGTCCCCGTCTCCAGCCCCTGTGTGCAGATGCAGATGCTGCGTGGCTGGGCCCTGAGTTCTGGGTTCCCCCCGCCCCCCCCCCCCCGCCCCGGGTGCAATAATGCTCTTATGTGCCCTTATCTGCTGCCTTGGCACGTCCCCGAGACAATGCCTGCATTCACCCTCACACAGCCCCCCCAGCCCCCCTCACACACACACACACACACACACACACTCTGCCACCACAGTCTCGCTGGCACTGACTGGACTGGAGGGCACACACACATGCCAGTGCCATTCACCATCTACACAGAGCCACAGAAGTGGGCATCACACAATTAGACACACACACACACACACACACGCGCACACACACACACACACACACACACACACATGCACGCGCACACACACACACTCACACACATACAATTACACACACATACACACACACACAAATGGCTGTGCAATATGATGATATTTTGTGCCAATTCAGCTACAGTAAGGTTTGTGTGAATAATCTCACTTTTTATTGCCAGTTGTGATTACAGAAATCAGCTATCTTAGCAATACCAATTGGAACTAGCAACTTTCATGATGTGGCTGGTTTGATTTGCCACACTGCATAACTGGAGGGCCTGTTCATAAGCACTGTGTTTTGAGACAGTGTTAAGGCCGCAGCTTTGGGCTAAGTGGTGGTTAATGTATCTACATAAGCATTGCATCTGTCATTGGCATTTACAGACTTAAAGTATTTAATTTCCTTAAGGATTGAAACGTATAAGGATATATAAATGATATTTACTAAATTAAGTGGAAAAGCACTTTTATTACAGATATATTACAGATAATACAAATATTTTTAACATTTATTTCAATATAGACAAACTGTACAAAATATTGTATGTGTTTTATCTGAAACTGAACCACATATTAGACCCTTTGGAAATTAATGTAAATATTATATGAAGCCTATTAGTCTTAAACATTTGTTGTAAGGAAAACATAGCACAAGAATGTTGACATAATTAATAAGTAAAAATATTGCAAGCAGTATGAATCCTTGAGATTTATGAGCACTTGGTCATATCATACAGTTCTGCCCAATCACATGGCCATGTTCATATGGCCAGGTAATCAAGCGTGTAAAATAAGGGCCAAACCCAGCTAAATGTGCCTTTGACAAATAACAAAACTTTGAGGCTAAATCAGGACAACATGCTTCAAAAGCCCCCAATTAACAATACAAACACTTTAATGATCTTTGATCTTTAATCAAGGAGACACACACACATTTAAGATGTAGACTACGCTGGTAGCATTGGCCTAGTGTGAGAGAGAGCACAAAAATAAGAGAATGAGAGAGCACAAAAATAAGAGAATGAGAGAGAGAGAGAAAGCGAGAGAGACAGAGAGAGAGAGAGAGAGAGAGAGAGGGAGAGGGAGAGAATGAGAGAGAGCGAGAGAGAGAGAGAGTTGTTTTCTTATCGCTTGTTGGGATGGAGAGGTCTCTGGACCCTTGGCACAGAAATCATCGTCCATACTAGAGCCCGTGCAAAGTGTGTGTGTGTGTGTGTGTGTGTGTATGTGTGTGTGTGTGTGTGTGTGTGTGTGTGTGTATGTGTGTGTGCGTGTGTGGGTAGGGGTTTGGAGGCACTGGATGGCTGGTTGCATTTGCTTTCAGTAGGTTTGTTGTGAAATTGCGTAGGTTTGTGAATGTGTGTGTGTGTGTGTGCATGTTGTTTGTGCACGCATGTGTGTGTGTGTGTGCGTGAGTGTGTGTGTGTGTGTGTGTTGATGTACCAGGGTTGAGGAGCTGGGAGGAAGCATGGGTATTTGCTGACGGGAATAACCAATTCATCTGCTGCTCTTGCCATTTATCAGACGGCATTCTTGCATTTATGACATTACGGCTAATCAAATAAGCAGCGCCCGGAATGCGTTTTCCCCCTGGAAATGTGATTCTGCTAATGCGAAAATCATCCTCCCCCACCTTACACACAGACAGACAGACACACAGATACACGTAAACATGGGCACACACGTACGCACCCACCCACACACACACACACACACATGCACACACACACACACACACAGACACACACACACACACACACACACACACACACACACATGCACACACACACACACACACACACACACACACTTGAAGACATCATGTGGCTGTGACTGCCACCCACTTGTCCCCCCTGCTGTGGCACTGCCTTGGGGCCTGATACACAAATGTGCTCTCCAGAAATGTTACAGTCACACACAAATGCTGCATAGGCACTAACACACTGCATAAGCCATCCTTTATGCTCTCAGCCACATGTATCGAGTGTGAAATAAATGTCAGAAAGTGTGGTCCACCCCGCTAACTTCAGCTCCAGCTGATGGTTTTAGTCTGTAGGCAACATTTAGAGGTTATGTTGGGCAAAATGTAAACATTACAGATTTATTCACAAGTCTGAAGACCTACATGTTAGCACTGTTCATGTTAGGATGGTTTAGAACATGGAGATAGCATAACTGCAGGTGGTGTGAGAAATTTATACCAGCTATTGAAAGTGAAGACAGGGGGTGAGGCTTATCCATTTACTTTAGGTATACCAAGATGGCAGACATGAGTTGAAACCTAAGCCATCTTGGTGTGCCCAAAATATCAGACTTTAACCAATGACTATATCGTCATAATATTAATTTATTTCAACTGCCTGGAATACTGGCAGCCCTGTTTTATGAAGTATGGAATGATGTGTGTTATGGGAAACATACCATGTCATTGTGTACGTGGTTAAAATGTTTTGTATATATGTAAACATGTGAAAACGCTGTGCAATGCAATACAAAGGCTAATAGTAATGTAAACTTCACTGCCTTACAAAGCCAAAAGGCAATAACTGCATAATTTAGACTGAACATTGACTTTATAACACCTCCTTTGTCTTGTGACTAAATCTCTGGCTTGTTCCTATTAAGAAAGTACATAAAAGCATCACCACTATTATAACTACAGCATGTTTGACTTTGCAGTGTGACAAGTTTAAAGGCATTTTCCTCAATTTCTGTGTTCTTTGTAGGGCAGTTCATTCATAATGAAGGAATTAAAAGAAATGTGTATTTAGAAGAGTTTTTAGGCCACAGTGATGTCTTAGCATGTTTTAGCATGGGCATGCCTATACTGCTTGTAACGCCTATTCTCAATTCTTCCTGGTTCAGAAAAATCCGGAACCAATGAAAAACAAATGCTACACATATGTCAGTGGAATCAGTGGTCTGATTGGTTGTAGCTCTGTCTAGTAGTACACAGAGGCATTTGAAAGACCCCCGTTGATCAGGCCTTGAAGAACATCCTGTCTGTGGGCAGTTTGCCAGATCAAGCTCTG
>CM059266.1:11606458-11611458 GCA_030347295.1 Setipinna tenuifilis | reverse complement strand
TGGGAGATGTACAGCTCTGAGCTAGCTCGAGTCCCATCTTCCATTCGTAATGCGCACACGTTTTTCTAAGAAATTACAAAATAGTTTGGCATTGCTTCCTATTCGAAGGCAAAGTCTGCGGTTGGGTTTTTGCTTTTTGGGAAGGTTATTGATAGCTGAGCAGTCTGGCAAGTGACACAGCTCCTCTTCTTTTCTCTAGAAGCTCTGTGCTGTTTAGATGGGACTGTTTATTGCTCCATCTGAACTGTTTTGTTTCTAATTCTTCATTAAGATTAATAAGTAGAACATTGTACTAATCGAAAACAAAATTCAATTAACTATAATGAAAATACAGGACAATGGATACTCTGGATGATGGATATACCAATAATTCTGAACACACAGTTGAAACTGTAGTCACATTGGCTACTACACCAACAGATGAAGCTCCAAACAGTCACTGATTTATGATGTAAGCTAGTAATTTACATTAATGAGACAGCAACAACAGTTGCATAATCACCTAGTTGAGAATAGGAAGGAATAGGAGAAGTTGAGAATAGACGAGAAGTGTATTTAAACAAGACAACCACCGAATGAGAATGAAAGAAGTGTGACAGTATGGAACAACCTTCTGTTTCCATTGGCTCCTCACCATGACACAGGAAATGCCCAGCCAATTAGATTGTTGTCACCTGTGGGGTTGGGAGACGTTGGATCATTGAAACACAACTAAGTGAACCTGTGATTTCCCGCCAGCCTAATTACATGACTAAGCGCATGAACATGGTAATAAAATGAAAAATTGTGTGAACACCAGACCTCTCGCTCTCTCTCTATCTGCTATGGCTGCATCATGGCCCCAAATAAAATCTTGTTGTCAGGGAAACGAGAAAAAAAAAACTAATATGATGTTTTAAGGTTTTGCAAAAGTGGACAAGGAGGCAGGAAGATCACTAAGTCTTTTTAAGTCTTGGTCGTTAAAAAATAAGTGGAAACACAGCTATAGCAGTAGTCAGAAGGAACAGAACAACCCAAAACATCACTAGTCAGAGTTGCAGCAGAGTTGCCGTCCTCCGTGCATGACGCCATGCCCCACTTGTACAGTCTAGCGAGAGCTGGCATGGGGTTTATCAACGGAAATCAGTTACTGCTCAGACGGTGCAAAGGAAATTGCTTTACGTCAGTCTAACAAGAAAAAAAACCAAGTGGTTAAAAAAACATTTGCAAAAAACTGCAAGATCTGACTTTGCTCATCCAACCCACGCTCCCTGTTCTCTACCATTAACAAACTCCTCAAACCGCACGACAACATCTCCTCCTCATTCACCCCACAGAAATGCGACAGCCTTATGTCATTTTTTAATTCAAAAATTGAAAAAATCCACAACCAGCTTGCATCGTCCCCTGCCAGTTCCCTACCATCAGAGCCCACACTCCTCTCATCCACCGACTACCAGCTGTCTACATTCACTCCCATAACCTCTGCAGACCTCTCCAAGATCATCACCACAATGAAGTCATCCACCTCTCCCCTGGACCCAATGCCATCTCAACTTGTCAAAGCCTGCCTCACACCCCTTTCCCCACTAATCATGGACATCATAAACTCCTCCCTCACCTCTGGCACAGTACCCCTTCCTCTCAAACTCGCAGCCATCACTCCTCTCCTCAAAAAACCCGGCCTTGACCCTGACGACCCCAACAATTTCAGACCCATCTCCAGCCTCACATTCCTGTCTAAAATCCTCGAAAGAGCCATCGCCACTCAACTAAAGACCCACCTTCACACCAACAACCTATACGAAATCTTCCAATCCGGTTTCCGTACCCACCACAGCACTGAAACAGCACTCCTCAAAGTCACCAACGATATCTTACTCTCCTCTGACTCTGGCTCCCTCACCATCCTCCTCCTTCTCGACCTCAGCGCTGCCTTTGACACTGTAAACCACACCATCCTTCTCAACCGCCTGGAATCCATTGGCATCATCAACACAGCCCTTTCCTGGTTTAAATCCTACCTGTCTGACAGATCCCACTACATCACCATCAACCATCACAAATCCCACACCACCCCCGTCATACACGGAGTTCCCCAAGGTTCAGTCCTGGGCCCCCTACTCTTCATTCTGTACATACTTCCACTTGGTCACATTATCCGCCACCATGGACTCAAATTCCACTGCTATGCCGATGATACCCAGCTATACATCACCTCCAAAACCATCTGTCCCACCATCCTCGCCACTATCACCAACTGCCTTACAGATATCAAAACCTGGATGAACCACAACTTCCTCAAACTAAACAGCAATAAAACTGAAATCATCGTCTTTGGCCCAAAAACCACCATTGCCACCTGTCAAAATCTCACGCTCTGTGTTGATGGTCATTCTGTCACTCCCTCCCCCCTCGTAAAAAATCTTGGTATCTACATGGACCCTACACTTTCCTTCAAATCACACATCAACCACATAACCAAGACATCCTTCTTCCACCTCCGCAACATTGCACGCCTCCGACCCACTCTTTCCTCCACAGCTGCTGAGACACTGATCCACGCCTTCATCACCTCCAGACTCGACTACTGTAACAGCATCCTATACGGCCTCCCCTCCACTGCTCTTCAAAAACTACAATACGTTCAAAACTCTGCTGCCCGACTGCTCACCCGCACCCCTTCCAGAGAGCACATCACACTTGTCCTCCACCGACTTCACTGGCTCCCCATAAAACAACGCATACACTTCAAAATCCTCCTCATCACTTACAAGGCCCTCAACAACCTTGCACCCGTATACCTGACAGATCTCCTCCACCGACACTCCCCCACCCGCCGACTACGCTCTGCCGATGCAAATCTCCTCACCCCTATCACCACAACCAAATACCGGACAATTGGCGACAGGGCTTTCACCATTGCTGCCCCCACCCTCTGGAACTCCCTCCCCCTGGCCATCCGCAACTCTGACACACTACTTTCTTTCAAATGCCACCTCAAGACCCACCTGTTCAAAATTGCATACAACACCTAACCACCCCCCCCCACCACCGCCACTGATCACCCTCTCATTTTTTTCTGTATTTTGTGTGTGTGTATGTGTGTTTATGTTTATGTATGTAAAGCGTCTTTGAGTACCAAGAAAAGCGCTATACAAAACTTATGTATTATTATTATTAAGAACATGAACACAGGCCTAATGAACATTTTAAGCAGGGTCTTTCGTCAGATGACACATGGACACGATGGTCAGGCTCAAAAAGAGTCCAACATGGTTGGTGTGATCCTGATTGGCATTAGCAAATTCAATAACATGATTCCTACTGTGAAAGAGAGAAGTAACCAGGGGCGAATCTAGACCATTTTTAGGGGTGCCAAGGCACCCCCGTGAAACTGCTCGGCACCCCCTGGCTCAGTGCAAAATGAATAATATATTATATATAATAATAGTGTTGTGTGATAAGCACTGGGGGCCGGGCACCCCTAAAGACCAGATGCTAAAATCGGCCCTGGAAGTAACTATAGGGCGACAGGGGTGCCACTAAGGGGGGGTAGATCAGGATGATTCAGGGGGTCCAGAGCTGCACAGGGGCCCACAGAGGACTATAATACGGTTGGGGTTAGGGCCCAAATTTATTTTCTTCCAGGGGGCCAACAATTCCTAGTGGCACCCCTGTAGAGCGATATGGGGCTGTGTGAGTGCATGGGAAGATGGCATTTATATACAATATGGCCCCATGAGAGACTGTAGATACATCAAAATACTGTCTGTATGGACAGTTGACATAATGACTGCCAGGCTAGCCAAAGAGGAATCATTTTTGAATTGTTTTGTGGTCTTTCATGTAATACTTTGTGCTTAATGTTGTTCACTAATTTCACTGCATGTCCTGCTCTACCCAGTATGTCTATGCAAGTGACAATAAAAAAAATTCTTGTATCCTTGTATTTCTCTTTATTATTTCTGTTTGGTAGTCTTGGAAAGCAACATAAGCTGCTAGTTGTTTAAAATGTGCCATATACTGTACAGGCTGTAAGGTTTGATTGATATTTCAGCATGCAGTAGTAATAACCCCAATGTGCAGTGCCAAAGTCACACATGACTGTCGTTACAACTATGACATGGCCAGGCATGTGATGTCACAACAAAAGTGAGTCTTCCTACTCATACTGAACTCTCTACTGTATTTTTGGCTTTTCCTCACATATGGACAAAAAACCTACTGTTTAATTCACCCTGCTTAGCAGTAATGCAATTACTGTAAGGTGATACAATTTTGAACCATTTGACATTTTGGTGATATTGAACCAAGGTGTACACACTTCTGTTGTGTGTTGTGTGTGTGTAGAAGCTGTGTGTGAATGTGTGTGTATAACCATGCACTTAGTGAGGAGTGAGCAGCTTTCTGGCCTCACCTTACTGGAGTAGGGTGGACAATAGTATCCTTCTGTGTTAGCATAACACACACGCACTCCAACCACAAACACACATACACACATACACATGCACACTCATGTGCACACAAACACACACGCACACACACACACACACACACACACACACACACACACACACACACATACACACACATACACACACATCCTGTTTAGAGAGGGCTTTTGAGACCCATCTGTGTTCTGATCCCAGTGCTGCCATCAGAATCGGATGGGTCACAGAAAGAGGAAAGAGTAAAGCACCACAGGGGAGGACACACACACACACACACACACACACACACACACACACACATACACACACACACACACACACACACACAAACATCCCTTAACAAGCCTCTTGATACACAGATACACACACACACATACACACACACACACACACACACACAACCCCTGACTCACACACTCACACACACACCTACGACTACACATGCAAACAAAACAACCCCCCCACCCCCCACCACCCACCAAAACCCTTTGATAGATAAACACACTCAGCAAGATTCTTGACTCACAAGCGCACAAGCAGACCAAAACACACGACACTTCCAAACAA
>CM059266.1:11598958-11601458 GCA_030347295.1 Setipinna tenuifilis | reverse complement strand
GCAGTAACTACGTGAACATAGAAACTGAGAAAAATGCCTTTAAAGTTGCTACACTGCCCAGTCAAGCATGTTGTAGGCATAAATGTGGTGATTCGTTTATGTACTTTCCTAATAGGAAGAAGCAAGAGATTTAGTCACAAGACAATTGAGGTGTTATAAAGTCAATTTCCAGTTTAAACTCAATTTGACAAATTATACTGCCTTTTGACTTTGTAGGGCAGCAGTGTACACTAGAAATGCACTGTGACAAAGCTGAGGATGTAACTGCTCTTATGTTTAAGTGTTATTAGCAAACACATTTTGTGGTCCAAACTATGTATAATTCCAAGCACAACACATAATAAACAAAAATACTTGCCTAAAATTTATAATTAAACATTTTAGTAAAAAGAGAAACATAACTCAGAAAGGCTAGTCAGAATGGTCACACACATATTACTTACAATACTGTATGTGTGAATGTGAATGTCTATGTGACTGTGCTGTACAAATGGCTGTGCTAGCCCAAGTGAGTGTATGTCTCTGTATGTGGATGTACCAGTGACATATTTGTGTGTGGATGTGCCATAGTGGCACATGTAGATGTGCCATCTCTGTGCATGTGTAAACAACTATGCTCCCCTCATGGGTGAACCTGAGCCCCACTGCTCCCCTCTAGTCCTGGGCATCCTCCTGCTCCTCTCTCTGGGCTGGATCATGGAGCACTAAGCTCTAGGCTCACTAGCAGAGAAGAATGCGAGAAGAACTTGCTGAGGAAGCACATTGAGGAAGCACACTAAAGTAGTACACTGGAGGAGGGTACTAGAGAGGCATGCCAAAAGAGCACACTAGATCAGTGCAGTGATCCACAGTTACCAGTGCAGTTATCACACTAGTTACGTTCCAGAACCCCCCACGAAAGGTGAAGGCCTGTAATATATTTTTATAGTTTAAGCCTTAAATATACCCCACACACACACTGTTTTATACTTAATACATTTAGTGTATGTATTATTGAATTATTGCTACATTTTAATCAATATTTATATATTACAGCATAGTTATCTTTAATTATAATAGTGTTCTGACGAACATGGCTTTAGCATGCATAGTGAAATAGCATGCATATATTAATGAAAAAAAAAATGCGATATACCGAGACTGCAAAAGGTGAACCATGAGCGGGGGATCACTTTGCCCTACAAAGGCAAAGTGCAATAACTACGTGAACATAGAAACTGAGAAAAATGCTTTTAAAGTTTTTACACTGCCCAGTCAAGCATGTTGTAGGCATAATAGTGGTGATTATTTTATGTACTTTCCTAATAGGAAGAAGCAAGAGATTTAGTCACAAGACAAATGAGGTGTTATAAAGTCAATTTCCAGGCTAAACTCAATTTGACAAATTATACTGCCTTTTGACTTTGTAGGGCAGCAGTCTGCACTAGAAATGCATACTAAATGAATATACTGGAGATGCACACTAGATATGTACACTAGAGAAGCAAACTAGAGGAGCAGACTAGAAAAGTATACTGAAGGAGTAGACCAGAGAGGCACACTACATATGCACACTAGAGAATACTTTGAGCATCTCACTTTTAAGGGCAATTTGTGAATGGTAAAACGTTTGTTATGTCACTCCAATAACCATCATATCATATCACACCTTTCTCTTCCAAGCCCTGTGTTTATTGCTAATGCTTGGTTGTTTATGACTATAGCCCCATGTTTGCTTTCCATCTGCAAAGCTGGGGAACACATGGAACCTAGAAGGGACAGCTGGAGGCCTGCAATTTAGCAATTCTCTGATGACAGGGTGACAGAATTGTTTCTTTTACAAGGCCAGCATGCAGAATGCGGAGAGGTCAGGGGGAACTCCATTGCTATGTACGGACATGTGTGGCTTTTGAATACAAATTTGTACATCACTTAATTCTTTTCATGTAAATAACATGTGATTTTTCTTATGTTTTTTTGACATAATCAAATTTTTTACATACAAATCTTTTCTAACATACTTTACCACTGACACTGCCATAATCAACATGTTCAAAATAAAATAGAATTTATGTCATTTGGCAATAATGCTGCAGTGTTATTTTTGCAAGTGTCCTAAGATAAGATAAGACAAAGATGGGCCATCTCATCTACACACAGCATCTGCGTGAATTAAAAAAAAAAAAAAAAAAAACACAAAAAAACTCGCCGTGCACTGCACCTATCCAGTCTTTTTATAGATCGGCCCCCGCTAACAGGAAGGACCCGCGGAGAGGAAGCGACACTTTAGACTCCTGAGACTGGGCCAGGGAGAGAGAGAGAGCCGGGGCCCAGCCAGCGGGGTCCCCCCCTCCGGCCCTCCGCCCCTTAGCGTCCCTCTCCGGCTTGGGTTTCAGAGCAGCGGGCCCTCCTGCCAAAGAGCCAACAGCAGACAAAACAATACCCTGAGCTGTTTGGGATTAGAGTCCGCGAACGCCACTTCAAAACTCAGAGAGAATGAGCGGGGGAGAGGGAGGAATAA
>CM059266.1:11591458-11593958 GCA_030347295.1 Setipinna tenuifilis | reverse complement strand
TGGAAGTCACTAAAACATTCCTCAGAGTTTATATAGAAAGTGTATATTGACCCAAATGACTGCGTACCTTATGCAATTTGGCGTGAGAAACCCCCCTGCCAGTCTCCTGACTAACATCGCTGTGGATGATTTGACGTAAGGAAGGTTAATCGTGTGTCCTGTGAAGTCCAGCGATGAAAATAGCACCAAACCACTTGTCGTCCGTCATAGCATCACACTGTTACTGGGATTTTCCCATGCTGGTCTGGCAAATCCACTCTGCCTCATTAACGTTAACACAGATTTTTGCCTTTTATAGAAATTGAATCAATTCTTATTGATCACATGTGAACAATCAGATTTAAACGACAAGCAATTTAGCAAAACGTTTTAGCGACCCAGATGTACTGTAGCTGCTGACATTGCAAAGCGTGTGGATTAAATCTGTCTGAACAATACTGAACTTTAACACAGTGGGATTTTGTTTGTGCCTCTTTATGGTCACATCTGATGTTTGTGTCTGATGTATTTTTTAATGTCAGGCTGCTATGATGATTCAATTTATTTTTGTTCTGTGTATCCACCAGTACAGTTTTTTTTTATCTGTCTGTATGTTCTGTATATACTGTATATACACATATGAATATACTGTATGTATGTATGTATGTATGTATGTATGTATGTATGTATGTATGTGTGTTTGTATGTATGTATGTATGTATGTATGTATGTATGTATGTATGTATGAATACGCAATCTATCTATCTATCTATCTATCTATCTATCTATCTATCTATCTATCTATCTATCTATCTATCTATCTACTTTATTCCCTTTTGTTTTTCTAGCTCTTACATGATCACAGAAGAGTACTGTGCATACTATTTTGAATAAAAGTGCAAAAGCATTAATGTTCAAAATAATGAGAAACTGGTACTGAGATATAAATATATGATAAAATGATGTGGAGATTGAACTGTTTGAGAGGTTTAATTCTCAACTGAGGAAGGTGGTACAAAAGTGACTGAAAAATTAGTAAATGAACACATGCATGCATACACACCACACACACACACACACACACACACACACACACACACACACACACATACAAAAGGAAAAAATAACAAGTGCAGGGATACGCACATATTCGCACCCACCCACACACACACACACACACACACACACACACACACACACACACACGAATGCCTGCGCTCCTGCTGTCGTTTGCTGTGATATGTCTGACGGCATCTGAACAGCTCCCTCTTCCCGAATGATATTTTTCCATATTGGTATTGATATAGAAACTCAAGTCTCCCACTGTTTATAGCCTATTGGCTTACCGCGACCAGCAGGGATCTCCCACCAGCCAATCAAGCGAGGCCAACAAAAATTCCCAACTCTGCCTCAGCAAGGGCCGAGAAAAGAGAAGAAAAGAAAAAAAAAAGGCAGCGGAGGAGAGCGAATGTTCGAGCACATAAACCTCTCGTGGTCCGGTGAATGCTAACAGCTTCAGCGCGCCACTTTGCTTCCCTAAATGGCCAGTAATTACTTTGAGTCTCAGGGAATCAGGCTGCGTTTGTACAGTTGTAAGCACTTATGAGGGGAATTATATGCTTGGCACCTACATTTTTCATCTCTCTTTCTCTCTCTCTCTCTCTCTCTCTGTCTCTCTCTCTCTCTCTCAGACACACACACACACGCATGCCTACACACACACACAGACACACACACATGCCTACACTCATGCATGTACACACATACAACACACACATACACACCTGCACATGCATACCCCCTCCTAACACATATATGCATCAGTGCACATGCACACACACACACACACACACACACACACACACACACACATACTTGGCAGTGCGTCCGCGCTGGCGTTGGGTTGGCAGCAGCAGCGTACGGCGTAGGGGCTGCCACAGCCGAGGAGGCCGTAAAAACTCCAGACTGGCGGTCTGACTGCTTTATATTTGCATGACAGATGTACATCATCTCACGGCTGCACCAGGCTGGAGGTGGAGGCCGCTAGAGACACTTTTATGGCCCCCAAAACCTTAAACCCAGGGAAAATGAAAACTATTTATTGCGAGCCCTGCTAACAGCCCCTTGTACGCGGGCGCCAGCTGATGACATCACAGGGGCAAGGGGTCTAAAGTGTTTAGGATGTGTGGTTTTGATTCCAGAGAGTGACAGATTGCTGCATGTAATACAGTAAGCAGATACCCAGTGTCAGTGCCACTCACAGCTCAAGTTCAGTTTCACATGACGCCACGTCAGTCCGCATTAAGTCAGCGCAATGGGCAAAAATAATGTAAAAGTTTTTGGGTCTGTTGGATTCTGGTGGACTCTAGGGTGTAGCTTGAACACTCTTATTCAGAATGGTCACACTCTTACAGCAAGGCCAGAATTCTGCAAGTCAGAGACAACAGTGATTCCCGTGGTTGTACATAAGAGACCAGAAGAATGACTGTAAAGTATGCACATGTCCAGGTGTAAGGATCAA
>CM059266.1:11578958-11586458 GCA_030347295.1 Setipinna tenuifilis | reverse complement strand
TGTGTGTGTGCACTTATGTGAGTGTGTGTTTGTGTGTGTGTATGTGTGTGTGTGTGCGTGCGTGCATGTGTGTGGGTGTGTGTGTGTGTGTGTGTGTGCATGTGTGTCTGTGCGTGCATGTGTATGTGTGTGTGTGTTTGTGCGTGCCTGTGTGTGTGTGTGTGTGTCTGTGTGTGCATGTGTATGTGTGTGTGTGTCTGTGCGTACATGTGTGTGTGTGTGTCTCTGTGTGCATGTGTGTGTGTGTGTGTGGCTCTGTGCATGCATGTGTGTGTGTGTCCTCGAGGCTCTGTCTAGAAGGCTCACTGGGGTTCCAGAAAGCAGATGTGAAAATTAGAATCACGCATTTTGGCCTTCAAAAATTCAAAGGCAGAATAAGAAAAAGACAGAGTACAGAGCGAAAGAGCAAGAAAAAAGATATACAGCGATGGACAGAGACAGAGAGAAGGAGAGAATGAGATAGACAGAGAGGGAACGAGTGCAGGGGGAAGAAAAAAAGAAAAGAAAAATATGCCACCCAACACTGCACAGATGGGCCAAAGCTCTCTCTCTCGACTGCTCTTTTTGTGTGTCAACTCTCATCGCGAACTTCCCGGTAACTTTCCGCATCTGTTACGTGTGGGTAGATCTTCACTCTGCTGCAGTAATTTGAATCACAAGCAATTAAAAAACCTTCAGAGATCACTCCTTAACTTTCTCATCTCACATCACAGATGGACACACAGGAAACCATATGGAACAAATGTGTGTGTGCCTCTTCACAGATTGTGCACGCTCACCCTCTGACCCTGGGATTCGCTTTGTCCTATAGCTAATACCTCGGACTGAGGAACATCTCTATTTCTCATTTGCTTGGGGCAAAAAAAAAAATATATATATATAAAAATTTTACCCAGAAAAAAAATTAAATATGATATTTTCTCTGACTGATGTTGAGAGGTACTGTGTTAAAAAAACTGAATTTTAATGAATTACTTGTAAATTCTCAGCAGATGCACTTGCCAAGCAGCGCTAGGAAAGCAACAATTTAGTTATGAGCGAAACACACATGCCAGTGCCTGCCAGTTTGCCCCTAACACACACACACACACACACACACACACACACACACACACAGTCACGCATGCATGCATGTACACACACCCACACACACACACACACACACACACAAACATACACGTAGCAACAGACACAAATGCCAACTGGAACAGTTGGTGAATTGATTAGAGTAGGTGGACTGGAGCCCTAATATTTTCCTCAGTTCCTGAAAACATGCAGCAATACTGGGAATCAGATCACACGATAACTGTCTCTCTTACACACACACACACACACACACACACACACACACACACACACACACACACACACAGACAGACACACACACACGCACACAAACACCACACACACATACACACACACACCCACACACACCCACACACACAGGCATGCACAGACACCACACACACACACACACACACACATACGCACACACACACACACACACACGTGCATATGCATGCACAGATTTGCATGTACAGTAAATGGTGTGATGGGGCAGGGCAAAAGGTGTGAGGGGGCGTGGCCTCTCTCCCAGTGCTGGCACACACACACACACAGAAGGAAAGACACACAGCCAGGTCAGAAGGACATACAGACAGGTCAGAAGGACACACAGACAGGTCAGAAGGACATACAGTCAGTTTAGAAGGACACAGTCAGTTTAGAAGAACAGACACATAAAGGACACACAGCCAGGTCAGAAGGACATACTGCCAGGTCAGAAGGACACACAGTCAGTTTAGAAGGACAGACACATAAAGGACACACAGCCAGGTCAGAAGGACAGACACATACAATACACACAGCTAAGGCAAAAGGACACACAGTCAGATTAGAAGGAGACACAGTCGGGTTAGAAGGACAGACAGTCCGTTAAGAAGGAGAGATGCATAAAGGACACACAGCCAGGTCAGAAGGACACACAGCCAGGTCAGAAGGACATACAGTCAGGTCACTAGGACAGACACATGGGAGACATCTTCTCTCTCCATCCCCACCATTATAAAGTTATGTCTATTGATTTTAACATGAAGCTTATATGTCCAAATGCTTTATGGGTTTTGTGGGATGCAATCACACACACAAACACACCCGCACACACATGCACACACACACACACACACACACATACACATGCACACACATACACACACACACACACATGCACACACACATGCACACACATGCACACACACACACACACACATGCACACACATACGCACAAACGCACATGCACACACATGCACACACACGCACACACATGCACACACACACACACGACACAATAGAAACCAAGCTCCAGGGCTCCAGTGGTCCTGATCATTAAGCCCAGAAGAGGTTCATGTTTCTGGGGACCCACTGGGCTTGTTCTGGTGCCGGGTCCACTGCTAGGCTAATTAGCCCACGCCAGGAGGGCCAAGGGGAACAGCAGGGTGGGGAAGGGTGGGAATTAGTTGGAGGTGGTGTGTGTGTGTGTGTGTGCGTGTGTGTGTGTGTGTGTGTGTGTGTGTGTTTATAGTGTGTGTGTGTGTGTGTGTGTTTATGGTGTGTGTGTGTGTGTGTGTGTGTGTGTGTTTATGGTGTATAATGTGTGTGTGTGTGTGTGTGTGTGTGTGTGTGTGTGTGTGTGTGTGTGTGTGTATGTGTGTGTGAGTGTATGACAATGACAGAAAGTCTAGACCTCTACTCATAACCACTACAGCTGAGACACTGAAATGTCAATACACTCTTACCCATCCAACCATCTTTTTCTCTTTTTCTCTCTCTCCTCCTCTCTTTCTCTGATTCACTCCCTTACTCCCTCTCTATCTGTCTCTTTCTCTGTCTCAATCTCTCTCCCCCTGTCTCTTTGTCTCTCACTCTCTCACATGGTGTATTTCACTCACACACAGACACTTGCATGCACCCACATACACACATCCATGCACACACATAGACACATGCATGCACACAAATACACACATCCACACATACACACACATGCACACACGCACGCGGGCACACACACACACACACACACACACACACACACACACACACACGCATACACACACACACAGAAACACACACAGATACACAAACTAATCC
Source organism: Setipinna tenuifilis (assembly GCA_030347295.1). Lineage (NCBI taxonomy): Eukaryota > Metazoa > Chordata > Actinopteri > Clupeiformes > Engraulidae > Setipinna > Setipinna tenuifilis. Next base: position 11,583,307 of record CM059266.1, on the reverse strand, counting down.
ACACCAAAAACACATACTTGTATAGATGAGTGGTCAACTCTGGCAAAGGACTGTTGATATTTGAGCCCGACTGCCAATCAGATGCATCTTCCCCTTCCCTCTCCTGAGGTAATGTTGCTGATTGGCTGGAACAGGGCATTGTTTAGGCCAAGCCACTTTATCTGTTTGGGTCTCATTTGTAGAACCAGGAGGAATGTGCACATATACACATACTCACACACACACACAGACACACACACACACAGACACACACACAGCTAAACATACACACACAATCACACTCTCTCACACACACACACCAGCACACACAACAGGACTGACACGAAGTGGAATAGAATTTCTTGAACAAAAACTACAGTGGATTATAATCAGAGGCTGCACCTTTATACATGTAGCTTTGTACAATGACTTGTAGCCTTCCTAAAAACACTCAGAGAAAGAGAAAGAGAGAGAGAGAGACAGAGAGAGAAAGAAAGAAAGAAAGAAAAGAGAGAGAGAGCGTAAGAAAGAGAGAATAAGACAGAGAGAGGAAGAGCGAGAGACAGAGAGAAATAACATAGATCAGCAGTGCACATATACATTTCCATTTTAAGACTGCTCTCAGAGTGAGATAGTGTGTGGAGTGTGTGTGTGTGTGTTTGGGGGGAGATGTGTGTGTGTGTGTGTGTGTGGGGTGTCTGTGTCTGTGTCTGTGTTTCTGTGTCTGTGTCTCTGGGTCTGTGTGGTGCTAGTGGTGATAGATATGTGTGTGTGTGTGTGTGTGTGTGTGTGTGTGTGTGTGTGTGTGTGTGTGTAGGGGGGGGGTGGGAGATGGAGGCGTGGGCGGTGGTGGTGGTAAAGCAGACTACAATGACAGTGCAGGCAGCCGAGGGAGCTCTATGCTATACGGTCTGTTCACATACGCATCCCCCTGCTACATTACGCACGCACGATAGTTGGAAACAGCAGCGCTGCACAAGAAACTCATGTTCCCTGTTCCAACATCTGCACCACTCTACTACACAGGCCTTATAAATGTGTGACATATATAAAAAATTACACTTTCTGATAAATTTTATGACTCAAGGCCACTGTTGAGTTTTGTTTACGTAACAGTTAACATGCAAAGACAGTTTTTGTACTCATACTTTAGCCAGACCCTAAGATGGAGGGTTCTGTGGCTAAGCTGGTTAGAGTGTCACACCATACTGAGTTACATGCACCCACGAGGACCCAGGTTGCAATTTTACTGACGGTCATTTCTCAGTCCCACCCAATCTTTGTTTCCTTCCTATCGGAAAAAGGAGACTGATTTTAAAAAGTCATGAGTTAAGTGTCACAGGGATTGTGATGTATGCAAACACAGATACCACTGTCTTAATCGCATAAGGAAAACTTTTTTGCAGGTGTGATGGGATGGGTGTGTTTTTACAGTAGCATAATACAGTTTTTTATGTTTGCTTACACGCTAAAATCTAAAGTTTTCCACAATTAATGAAACCCAATACTCAAATACCAAAACATCGGCTCAGGTAGGCACCACTCTAAGCACATTTTCAGCTTCACACATTTTGCAAAACACTACACACAGCGATTTGCAAAACATTACACACATTTAAATGCCATAAACACATGATGCTTTTGTAATGTCATCTTTTTTCCATTTCAAAACACTAGCTACCAAATGACCACACACTTGCAACCAACTGGTTAAACACAATTGTCATGTGCCAAAACACTAAGGGAAAAAATGCAAAACACAGTAATCATACTTAAACACTGTAAAATAGAAAGCAGGGGCATAACTTTGACTTGAATATGAATGTAAGGCTAAAGATTAGAGTGAAGAGGTAAATACTATCACTGCAAGGTACAATGGGAGGAGAGCAGACCGAAAAGACAAGGACTAAATTGATCACATTGGAATGACATTGGTTGACTACCTTGAAAACGCTATGTTGAGACTTGCCACCAAATTAGCCAGACATGATACTTAGAGTAACTTTTTGTCTCCAACAACACTGTGTTTTACTATGTTTGCAGTTTTCAACATGCAACCATGCAACAAGCAAACACTTCAGCATATTGACTGATTTTGGATTACATAAAAGTAAAAAAATATCTATTGAAATATATTTAGTGAACAGCATTTGTCATGTGTGTAGTGGTCTCGGTATATATTTTTAACTTTACCACAGTTTTAGTGAAGGGGAGGAAAAAAAAAGTTACCCCACCAGGGTTTGAATCCAGGTCTCCAGGGTACCAAACATGCACTTTGACCACAACACCAAAGAGCCAAACAGTGTGTTATGGCACTCAGAGCACACCCAAAACCCTAATGATGGTCACTCCTGAACTTATCCTTGCATATTTGGACAGAGTACACAACATTGTAACTGCAGTGAACACGAATGAACGCATGCGTTACATTGTTGTGTGGGACAATGTGTCCTTTCATAGATCTCCTTTGGTACGACATTGGTTTCTACAGCATCCACAGTTTACAGTCCTTTTTCTTCCACCATACTCATCTTTTCTAAATTCAATAGAAGAGTATTTCTCAGCATGGCGGTGGAAGTTTTACGATCTCGATGAAATTCTGTGGCCAGATGCAGCAAGGAGAAGGGATGCCTATTTTTTTCTTCAACATGGTTAAAGATACTGTTGTGTATTGTTTTGTTCAGTATATACTTTGTTGTCAAACTGCAACTTTTGTCTGAGTTGAGTCTAGTTACAGGATAAAAAAATAAACATTTTCATTGGTCTGCAGAATTGCTGTCATGTAGTGTCGAATTTGTGAATTGGTGTCATCGGGTGAATTTACTATATTTTACTTTGTCTGTGTAATTTACAAGAGAGCAAATGTTACAATTATTTTGCATTTATTACCACTGTGTCTAACTTATTCCAATACAATCATATGATGTGACTCATGTGTGTGCAATTTGGTGCCAGAATTGCATTTTTATAAATATGTGTACACTTTTGACAAAAGAATAGCATTTTGCAATAGAGCTGGGGTGTTCTGTTAATTGGGTATATGGTTGCATTAACTGTGTGTAGTGTTTTGTCAACATGGGCCCAGTTTTTAAAATTGAGTTTAAGCAACTGTAAAAAACTGTAGTAGCATTCTCTTGAAAAAGTAAAACAAAACAAAACAAAAAAAGTTTTCCTGTTTTTCTGAGATAATGAACTGACAGGCAGCAATTCTGAAAAACAGAAATTCAGCAAAACAGTCTTTAGGGTTAAAAAACATATTTGTAAAAACAAAAGCCGTTTAAGAGGAGAAGATTAAAACTAAGCAGACTAGCTACTGAAAGCAGAAGCAGGTGGAAAACATGTCCAGTTTGCTCAGTTTAGTAATATAGTTTTATTTTCTATGTGGGAGACACTCGTGACTTTACATGACATCATTATTAGTCTGTCAATTTGGTCCAATCACCTCTGAGCAGCCTTAGATACTGTACAGAGGAAAAGTCTGAAGATCGGCTGGTCTGACAGTCAATGCTATGCTATGTGGACATGAGACGATGTCTCTGAAATGCCTTCAGGATGGCCATGTAGTAAACCTGGAGACAGTCGGGCAATAGACCTTTCCGAACTGTCAATCAAACGTAAAAGGGCAGCCAATCAGATTGCAGCAGTTGTGGAAGCCCACATGGTGAATTCATTGTCCCACAAACAAACCAGGTTTCCATAGCGCCAACAGCTGATTGACGTAGCAGGAGGTAACAGTAGCAGCTAGATTGTAAATTAAACAAACGTGAAAATGGTGTTGCGATGTGCTTTGGGGACATGTCGGGTGGATGAGCGGTATCCTGAAAGGCTTCAGGGAAGTCGCTTTATTTTATTTCCCAAACCTAAAACTAATTACGAAAAGTGTTTAAGATGGATTAAGTGTTGCGGAAGGCCACACTCGCAGCTTAACGTCAACAACATCAACAAGCACAAGGTCGTTTGTTCAAAGATAAGGAAATTGAAGACATCTATTTATTTTAATTAAGAACTGTGTAGAATGCTAGCTTACAACCGGGAATAGTTTCAGATGTTGTTAGCACTGTTTTCTGTGCTAGGCTAGTAAGGCTACATTGTACTCAGTGTCATGAGACTTGATGAGTCCGACTACGTGGGAGCAATGCCCATTCAACCTGCAACACACGAAACAAAAATGCTACAACAGGCTATTCATATTTTGAGTGTATGTATTCAGTTATTGTATGTACTAGGCCTACTCACCCTACTTTACATGAGCAAGTTGACTCCACTATTTTGTCCTGTAGTTCTAGGCTTAATATTATAAACAGACAATGAGTTTTTTCTGTCTTTCTCATCGATCTCCAAAATAAAGCCTCGACAATTACATCCCCATT
>CM059266.1:11553958-11568958 GCA_030347295.1 Setipinna tenuifilis | reverse complement strand
CCTAAAGAAAGTGAGAACGAGAAAACCGTAAACACAAAACTTGCACTTTAGACCCACTTCTCAGTATTACCCCAAACTACCCCCTCCTGCCACCCCCACCCCCCAATGCCCCCCCCCCCCCATTCAGCTCTTGCCCACCTTGTTCATACCACTTCATCACCTTTACTTTTTTCTGTCCCCCCTCCATCTTATAACACCCCCACCCAATCCTCCCTCTCAAGCCCCACTCCCCCCTGCACCTTATACACTTCACCCCTTTACCCCACCCCCTACTCCCCATTACCTATTCCACCACTTCCCTTCATCAGACTGCCATCCCCCATCTGCATTCTACACACTTTACCCCCCCTCCCCCTCCCCATGCACAGTATAGGCTGACAAACAGCAATTTGACTGCATGTCTTATCTTACCAAGTGTCCTTGTACTTGAATAAAATATGTGTAGAATAAGGCACAGTTAGCTAAGGAGGTGAAAAAGGTGAAAAAAAATCCATGAATAAAAATATGTGTTAAATACATTATTCTTACGGATTTTAAGACATCACGAGTTTGCAGTCACCTAATTCAATTCAAGCCGAAATATACTTTTACGTAACAGTAATGAGATGAGTGCAAACATAAAATGTCTGCAGAAAATGAGGTTTTCTGGCGTGTAGTGCAGACAGGGCCATGAGGGCTGGAGAGGAGGGGAAGACATGGAGGACTCTAAACTCTGCACTCTTCTCTAAAGGTCTCCTGCATTCTTGTCCACCTCTGGCCAGGGCACAGGAAGTGATTCGTTGACCTCTGTCCCCCACACACAAACATATTTACTCAAGTGTCCTCTCCCACGCACTGTGACCCGGACCTTACACATCCCCCACCCCCACCCCCACACACACCACCACCACCAACCTCAACAGCCTTCAATATACACTTAATCAGGTCTTCTCGGTCTCTCTCTCTCTCTCTCTCTCTCTCTCTTTCTCTCTCTCTTTCTCTCTCTCTCTCCCTCTCTCCTTCTCTCTTTCTCTCTCTCCCCTCCAACCAGACACCTGGATATACCCATCACTCACTGCTCATGTGAAGTGGCAAATTAAATCATTCTATTTTAAACTGTGCAAGATATCTCAAATTTAATTTAATTAAATTTAAGCCCACATACACACGCACACACACACACATGCAGACACCTGAAAGGGCATGTAAACATACAAACAGGCACAACATGCCTAATTTGCTATTTGTCTGACATTTGCATATGACAAGACAGCGAGAGCAAACAGCAGTTAGCATAGTGACATGGAGGAGGAAGAGCGTCCCTTGCTTCTGGCATAACGAACCTCTCTCTCTCCCTCTCTCTCTCTCTCCCTCTCTTTCTCTCTCTCCCTCTCTCTCTCTCTTGGTCTCCCTTCTTATCTTTCTTTTTCCCTCTCTCTTTTTTTACCTCTTTCTCTCGCTCTCCCTCATTCCCGTTCTTTTCCCCTGTCTCCCTCCCTCACTCTCGCTTCCTCCTTCTCTCTCTCTAGTTCTCTTTTTGTCAACGAACATGTCTGCCATTCTCCACAGTGGCATGCAGTGAAACACAGCTGGTAATGCTCCTGTGTAGTGGCCACTTGATCTCTAAATACCCCACCTTTTGTTCAACTGTCACGTTCAGCCATGACTAAACTACTGCCCTCACTCTTGGATAGTGTTCCTGTGTAAAGTGTTCAGCCACTAAGGCATGTCCTACCTAAGGCTTTGGCATCTGTGTGGCTGCACACACACACACACTCACACATATACACATAAACACACACGCACACACGCATACATATACACACAAATACAGACACACGCACGCACGCACGCACACGCAAACACACACACACACACACACACACACACACACACACACACACACACGCACACATATATATATACACACACATACACACACACACAAACACACGCACACACACACACACACTGTGAGGGCATAAACACACAAATATGACCACAACAGTCCTCCGTTTACAGACCAGCGCACATATATACAACTGACATAACTGTATGCATAACTGCAGGATGTGTGGGTCTCCTACATGGATGCTGTATGGTCCTGCCAATCTGCAGTGGAGGCCAAAGCCTGGCTGACCACAGCACACCAGCGACCACATCAGTCTGCCCCGTCCCACTCAATCACTCTCAGAGGACAGCTAACGAAGCCGTAACGCAGTAACGAAGCTCTAAGGACTAAATTAAAAGCACGGGATTAGCAGCCACCGCCTTCACAGAACAAACTCAAATTAAAGTCAATTCATGATGGGATAACTCAATTGGGGCTCCTAAAATAGGATGTTGCTAAAGGGGGCTTTTTTTTCATTATTGGCACACCTTCCTCAAAAGCACTTAACACCCGATCAAAGCCTCAGGACTCTCTACCTGGCAGGGGCCGAAAAAAGAAGTCTGCAGCGAGAGGAGGAGGAGGAAGGGCCAGATGAGATTCCACACGTCCTCTGACCGAATCTCACGGCTGCCAAGAGGAGAGGAGAGCAGCTGATATCATTTAAGATTTTGTGAAACATTTGGCGCATTCCTGATGTCAATGAAGAGGCCTAATCGATTTAGAAGAGTGGAAATTTAAAAAAAAAAAGAAAGAAAAAAGAAGAAGAAGAAAAATGAGACAAGCGCCTGGTTTGGCACCGTAGAAACCGCTTGGTGCGGTGGAGGGGTTTACCGATCACATGACCACCGGACGCCTGGCAACTGCCAACCGAGCTAAACATATCAGAGCAGAGTGGCGTTATTTACACATTGCCTACTTGGCAAGCTTCTTCTTCTCCTTCTCCCTCCCACACCCTCCCACTCTCTTTCTCTCTCCTCTCTCTCTCTCCCTCTCCCTCTCGTGCTCTCTCTCTGTCTAATTCAATCCCTTCATCTTTCGCAACCCATGGCAAATAGTTTAGAACTCCCTCGTCAACAAATGAGCAGAATTAGCCCCAATGCTGCATGACAGAAATAGACATTTCAAGATATTAGCTGAGGTCTATTTTAGGACCCCATGGCTTTTAAAAAAGACAAAATTAAGATGGTAGGGACATGAGAGAGAGAGGGAGAGAGAGAGAGAGAGAGACAGAGACAGAGACAGAGACAGAGACAGAGATAGAAGCTACAGTTTCAGTTTTACTACATGCTTTTTCACTTTTTTTTCTGATCGGAATAGATCTAATCTGATCATCTGATCCGAACATAGCGTTTACATGACAGTTACAAATATGATATAATACCTTCGAATGGCCACTGCCGTGAACAAGTAGCAGGTTAAGGATGGACGTCTTTTCGCTAGTTGGACCTGAACACGTCATAGAAGTCCATCAGAAACAAGGACTACACCACCCCTTCCAATCCAATTAAAATTTTAATCAGATCAGACAATTTTATTCCCATGGAGGTGTTTATATGTACATTTCTAATCTGATTGAGAGGTTATACCATTTCTAATCGCATTAAAAAGTGTCCATGTAAACAAAGCTAGTGAGATAGAGAGAGCAAGAAAGGAAGAGGGAGGAGTGGGGATGAATGAGAGAGAAAGAAAAGAAAGAAAAATGAAAGAGAGAAAGAGAAAGAGAGAGAAAGAGAGAGAGATAGAGAGACAGAGGGAGGAAGTAAGAGAGAGAGTAAGACAGGAGGGAGAGGGGGAGGAGGTTTGGAGGTGAGGTGACTAGCTGCATTCACGTCGTGGGCTGTTGTGTTAAACAGGCCCTGATTGAGTTTGGAGTTTCTGGGAGGAGATCTGAGGGCCCAGGGAGTGCTGTATGAATGGCCGCCTCTGAGAGCCCCTGCGCAGGCCGCTAATATCATTTCCAAGCCAATGAGGCCAATGCTCAGGGTGTTTATCAGTTGCTCAGGGCACCCAGTGCCATTACAAGACCCCTGTTCTCCATCCCAGTGTGCATCCACAAAGCCTTTATTTGCCATTCACACTTCATGTTTACTGCTCGCCATGTTTTGTTATGCACTAGTTTAACATGGATGCTACAACAGGAAAAGGAGGGCATCCGTTTTATAGGCAAGTCTAGAAATGTGTAAAGGATTAACCTCAAAATGTATGTTTGTTTAAAATAAACACAAATGTATGAAGGCTTTAAATGTAAGTTTGTAAGTTTAAAAAGTAAGTTTAAAAAAATCAATCAGAAGGTGGTTGTAATCAAAGATAGAAAGAGAGATGAGCGCAGGGAATGTAAGAGATAGAGAGGGATAGTGAGAGAAAGTTGAAAACGAAAGAAAGAAAGAAAGAAAGGGAAGGTCAACATGCAAGCGCCCAGGTGCAGCAGGCATGAGCGTGGATTAAGGGGGGGGGGGGATTTGCATAGCCTCAGAGGTGGCCGACTGTTACTCGTAAACACACGGCCGACACTTCCCTCAGGCACTCAACCTGACCATCAAACACCGAGAGGCAAATTCAGACATATGCAAACATACACACACACACACACACACACACACACACACACCTAAGCTCATGATCCACCCCCCCAAACACACATACACAGACACATACCCACACACACACACACACATACACACACACACCAGATGCACAAACACTGACACAGACATGCACAAAACACACAAAAACATGCACACACACATAACACACATGCACAAACTCTCTTACTCTCCCTCTCTCTCTCATACACACACACACACACACACACACACACACACACACACACACACACACACACACACACACACACACACTCTCTCTCACACACACACACACACACACACACACACACACACAGGCTAAATGTCAGTATGTACGTAGTTACATCATTGTTGGTTGTTTGTGTGTTGCTTGCAGTATATTTGTATATACGTATATATGGCTTAGTGCATTAGCTGCATGGCGTTTGGGAATCATATTTAATTTACCCCCGTAATAGAAATGATTTGAGCAGCGCAAAAGCAGTTTTATTGCAGTTAAATCCACCTTGTAGAACATTACAGCATTCAGACCCCCCCCCCCCCCACACACACACACACACACACACACTATGGGAAAGTGTTTCTGGAGCAGCAGAGGCAACACTGGCTGCGGTTTACACGCTCCTCAATGACGCCCCAATATAGAGAGCAAACTGGCACCCAGAAGCGCTTGTGCTACGAGAACAAATTTCAGGCCCTTTTTTTATGACTGTGGGGACATTAGGCCTTTACCTTCAGAGGGGCAGGGGGTGTTGGGTTTCCTTACATAATGCCACACTAATAAACTCAATGGTAACTGAGAGGCGTTTGGATACTTTGTGAGAAAAAAAAAGAAACGCCCCAAATGTCACACAGCCACATCTACACACACATGTGCATGCACACGCATTTGCAAAAGCACGCACACACAGACATACACACACACACACACATATGGGCACACACACCCATGTACACATGCACACACACACACACAAAAGAGCAGAGGACTTGGGTATATCGGCAAAGCAGGAGTGCTGGATCTCTTGTGACTCAAGTGTGTGTGTGTGTGTGTGCGTGCGTGCGTGCGTGTGTGTGTGTGTGTGTGTGTGTCCAGGTTATGTGGGTGTGTGTGTGTGTGTGTGTGGGCGCACTTATGTGTGTATGCCTGTGTGTCCACAAACGCAAGCAGTTTAGTGTGCATTTAGGGTTTCTGTTTAAATGTTGCTCATATATAGTGTGGGACAGTGTGGCTGCAAAACTAGGCACTGGATGCAACACAACTGCATATGGACACAGTGTGGTCACAACTATGTATGTATGGGTCACTGGCAAATGTGTGCATTCGTTTGGGTGTGTGTGTGTGTGTGTGTGTGTGCGTGTGTGTGTGTGTGTAAGCTAGTGTGTGTGTGTGTGTGTATGAGGGAAAGAGACTGTTTGTGTTTGTGTAATGTGGAGTGACAAGCGGACTCCCTACAGGCTGAGGCCAGCCCGTGGTTGCCGAGAGGCGTCCCGTTTCCCGTAAAGCCAGAGGGGGTGTGTGCAAGTGTGTGAGTGTGTGCATGCACAGAAGTGTGTTTCAGTGTGTGTGTGTGCATGTGCACACGTGTGTTTGTGTGTGAGTGTGTGTGTGTGTATGAGTGTGAGTGTGTGAGCGCGCAAGTGTGTGTGAGTGTGTGTGTGTGTGTGTGTGTGAAGGGGGGGTGGTGGTGGTAGTGCTGGGCTCCCACCCTGTGCTGCAGCGGCGCGGCCCGCACCATCTCATCCACAGCGAAATTAGGACGGTGATTTATGAGAAGCCTGGATCAAAAAAGCAGACGATCTGGAAGACGGAGCACACCACAAGTTTTATCCGGACCATATGCAGAGGAACCAGTGCAAATAGAGAGGTGAGAGAGAGAGGGAGAGAGGGAGAGAGAGAGAGAGAGAGAGAGAGAGGGAAAGAGAGAGAGAGAGAATGAAAGAGAGGAGAGGAAAGACAGAAAGACAGAGAGAAAAGGGGATCAGAGGCAGAGGTGAGAGCATAAAAGAGAACCAGAGAGAGAAAGGACGGACAAGGGGATGGAACGAGAGAAAAGGAGGAAAGAAACAGACGGAGAGAAAAAAGGATAAGAGACAGGGGTGAGATTAGGCAAGACACAAAAGAGAGAGAGAGAGAGAGAGACGGGGGAAGAAAGAGGAAGACAAATATATATGTTTCTGTTCCCCCGTCATGGCCTCTCTCTCTAGGACAAGACAGAGGATGGGATAAGAAGAGAAGAGAGGCGAAATAAAATCCCCTGGCGTTCCTCAGTCCTTACCCTGTCAGAGCACAGTAGAGGGATGGGGGTGGGGGGGCGTGGGGGGTGTGGGGGGGGCAGAGGAGGCCACTGGAAAAGCAGGCAAGCAGGCAAGCAGGCAAGCAGGCCTACGCCGCACCACTCTGGCCCAGCGCCAAACCCCTCACTCACATTCACCTCACCTGGAGGATGGCTGCCTGCCGTAACTCGGAAGGTAAAGACATTGTTTTTTTTTTTTTTGCAAGCTCTGTCGAGCGTTGCAGCTCTGTCGGGGGTGGGGGGGGGAGGGGGTGGTGGTGTGTCAAAAAAGAAATACTGGAAACGGCTTGTTTCTTCTTTGCTTACACCAAATTGACAAGAGCTGCTTCGAAAAAGTGGTCAACCTTACAAGGCTCCCTAAAGTGTGGAACTGTGTGTTTGGAAAGAACACAATAGAATCTGGAAGTACTTGAAGTATTTTTTTTTCTTTCTCTCTCTCTCCTTCTCTCTCTCTCTCTCTCTCTCTCTCTCCCTCTCTCCCTCTCTCTCTCTCTCTCTCTCTCCCTCTCTCTCTCTCTCCCTCTCCTGCCTCTATCCCTTATGGCACTGAGAGAAAATGGCTCCTGGCCAGTGGCAGTCTGAGACGGTTGGACTAATTGTTTCCTTCAGTTTGAAACACACAGAATTTTAGCCACTACACCTCCCCCCTCGTAGTTATCCACAAGATACCCTCACACACATGCATACACACACACGTATATTGCCACGCACACATATATTGCCAACCACACACACACACGCCGCACAAAAATGAATACACACAAACACATGCATGCATGCCATACACACACACACAAAACCTTATTCACACACATACCTACACAGACACACCCACACACACCTACTCACACCCTAAAACTCACACAAACACACACACACACACACACACACACACACACACACACGCACACACAAACACACACTGCAATCTTACTAATAGCTTTAAATAAAACTTCCAATTGGAGCTGTAAACCCCTCATTACGATGTTTTTATAGAAGCACTTTTGGAGGAGCTCTGGGTCGAAGGTCAAAGGGGAGGGGCCTAACAGACCACAGCTGCTTGGGGGCGTGGCTCTGATTAGAAACAGCACAGGTCAAAGTTTGACCTGAAACATCCGCAGTTCCACCTCAGCAACAACAAAAACAACACACACACACACCCACACACACACACATACACACACACACACACACACAAATTCTGCAACATTTTAAGTTAAACCTGTAAAATCCATTGAATAGAAAGCGGAGACCCCCAAATAGCCACTACACTGACCGAAGCTGCGATTCTTCACTGCCAATAAAACTGTCGTAAGGTCAAGAAGGTCACCCAGCAACATGGTACTAAGCATGACTACATGTGTGTGTGAGACAGACCAGTGTGAAACTAGGAGAACCAATGTTAATGAAGGGGTGTGCAGACACACACACACACACACAAACACACACATACTCATACACACTCATGAAGAGAACTCCTCACCCCTCTCTCCGTTCCCCCAACACACACACACACACACACACACACACACACACACACACACACACTCACACCCCTCCCACCCGTGTCTCCATTCCCCCAATACACACACACACACTCATGAAGAGAACTCCACCCCCATCCCCTCCCCTCCCACCTTCTCTCCATTCCCCCTAACACACACACACACACACACACACACACACACACACACACACGCATACACACACACACACACACACTCACTACATTAATATCATAACATAGCATGAACCATAGAGTATGCCGCCCTGTACATAACTGCAGCCTTATGACCATGAGCAGTGTGTGCCTGAGGCCCATGAGCATGCTGATACCATGTGACAGATAGAGCCTACATGAGTCACGCTGACAGATGCCGGCGCGGCGCCCTGACTCTCTACAGAGGGAGTGTACTGACTCCAGATCAGTGAGCTGCGCTCCTCTGACAGAGGGCCAAGCCTGCGCCCCTGCACTCCCGAGGAGAGAATCCCCCAGCCTGGGGAGCAGAAGAAAGCATCTGTCATCCTGGGCTGGGTCCTCAAATAAATATATAAATAAATATATATATATATAAATAATTGAATACATAAACGCAGGAACTCTGAACTCTGTTTGATGACATGGCTGACTCACCCACGGTGTGCATGAGGAAGAGCTCGTTTCCTGTGAGGCTTAAGAAAACACACATGCATGCATATGTACATGCACGCGCACACACACACACACACACCAGGGGTGTAGTGGTAAAAAAGAGTGGTGGGTAGACTTGGTGCATAAACTATATTATGAAGTAAATGCACTGCATTACTGTAATAGGTGAATAAACTCTCCTCAGAGGTGGATAAACTATTTCTGACATTTGAGAGGTGGGTCAACTCTGTTTACTTGCATTTACCCTTTTCTCCAAACCCTGATACACACTCACACACACATTCACTCACAAAAGCATGTGTAGTAAAAAAAATCAAAGATGCATGTATGTTGGGGCGTGCTTCCATTGTATCCAGTGTATCCCCACCCCCTTCCATTGTATCCAGTGTATCCCCACCCCCAACCAGATCTCCCGAATCTCCCGCCACACTAAACAAAGGCATCACACCTGTATATAAGGAGGACGATATGCCCCATATCTTGGAGTTTGTATGGTCACAGCCTTAGGTGCACGCTGTATTAAGCTCCCGGATCCGTCACAATAAACCTCGGAGGTTTTGTCATTTACCACTACTCGGCTTGGCTTTGTCTCTACTTTGTTGATAACTAATTTTTGGACGACATTATGGCGCTGTGAGCAGGGCCTTTCATCTCTGAGACGCAGTTGGGGCCGGACGACGGAGAGGAGGCTTCCCACGCCGCGACCTGGGGAGAAGCTTGGGAGAAGGCCGTAGGGGCTATAAAAAACAGCTCCGTGGCACCCTGCTTCTCGATGTCGTTCGAGTGCCTCTGCGGATCAGATAGCAAAGACCGAGCTGTGTAAGGGAGAAACCAGCCGAGTATGGTAAGTACACTGAATTTACACATTTAAAGCTGTGTCTATAATTCAGGAAAAAGGCCTATTGTTTGCCTGCCCTTAGACGGGCAGAGGATTATTAAGGTGTCGGGGACACCGCCCCACTACAAAAATATTGGGCGCTGATAAATTATTTATTTGGTTATACTAGCATGGGGATAAAAAGCCTACTCTGGGAGTAGCGGTACCAAAGTCTGCTCGAGGAAGCAGCGAGCTCTAAGTCTATTCAGGGAAATAGCTGCTAGCACCTTGTCCAGAAGACAAGAAGCTCGTTCAGGGAACGGGAAGGCTCAGGGAGTCTGTACCTTGCGGGGCAAGAAGCTCGTGCCGGAAACGAGAATGTGTTGGTAACTTTGTGTGTGTATTTGTCATAGAAGGAACAGATCTGGTACATGCAGTGTTTATAATCGTTAGTACTGATTATTATCATCATATGGGTGTCCTTGATAACTCCCACTAGTTTGCCGACGGGCATTGAATGTTAGTGAGCGAACGAACTGGTGCGTTAAGCGAGCGAACCATTAAAAGTTCGTGTGTGCGAGCCTAGGTTGTGTGTGTGTGCGTGTGTGTGGTTGCGTATGTGTATGTTTGTGCGTATCTATGTCTGTGTGTTATTCCCTCAAACTGCATGTCTTCTGCTCTGTTGAGAGCATAACAATTAACCGAAATCTAACACTAACCACGAGCATGTATTCCCCTTTGTCTCCGGAGCGAGTGAATGAGTGTGTGAGAATTGGCCAGGCCAGCCAAGGTAAATGTTTTTTTTTTGTGTTTGTAACAGGGTTAAAACATTTTACTTTGTTTATTTCATGTTTTATTTGCATTTTGTTGTATGTGACGGCTGTGTGTATGTGCTGTTGCAAGATGTTTTTTTTTTATGCCTGTGAAAACCCACAGATGGCTATTTTGCCTGGAAACAGAGTTGATGGTAAATTTTGATTGGATGTGTAACTCTGATTTATCCTGATTGGTCGGTAATTGAAATTTTGTTTTGTTTCTTTGTTTGGCTCATGAGAGTGAAGCGGCTGTTAAGTTTGTGGCCTCACCGATCCCAAGCTCCGAACAGGCCTGCAACTCATAGACATTCATTGAATCAAGTTTGCGCTGAACGGTGAACTGTTTGAAAGGCGAACTGTGGACTGTAAATATGTTATGGGTATTGAATTTGGACGTGTATTGTTGTAAATATTTATGCTGTTGAAGGTTTACTTTATATGTTGGGGAAAGTAGGGATTTACCCTTACTGGGATAAAGTTATATATGTGTGCTGGGTATCACAGTTCAGTTAGAAGCATTAGACAACAGACGGGATATAAAGGAACAACGCGGGGCACCCTTTATAAGTCTGTACTTACAACATACTTGTAGCATACTTATCATAGTGTTGCTACAAAGACCACATTTACCACTTTCATTTGTTCACAGGATTTCCAGTTTAGATTTGAAAGACTGTATGGATTTGTAACATGACATTTAACTTTCACGCTTTTATCCATTTCTTTGTTTAGGTTTATGAAGCTAAACCTATCAGGCGAAAATATGATTTGATGCAGAACCTGACTTTAACAAGAATTTGATTTTGATTACAGATTTCGAATTGTGTTCGGATTGCATCAGATTTCGTTTGTGTCATTGCTAAATATGTTTTCTGATTAATCATCATTGAGTATACTTGTGCAAAATGTTTTGCCTTTACATAACCTCTTTGTGTTCGTTCACAACAGATGCAACAGCTTGTTTTAATCCCTGATTCAGCAGACTTTGAAAACCACTCAGGAAAGACTCCGCTAATACCTGTTTTTTATGCTAATCGATTGCCATTTGGTCACCTAGAGAAGGTGTGATGAATTTGATGTCTGAGACGTCTCAGCATAGAACATAGAAACACATACATTTTAATACTTTTAAGTTATACTGTTCATTTTGCCTCATATACTCAATGCAGAGATTCATTTATTTATTTTGTTTGCAGTTATTCCATTGTTTGCTTGTTTTAATTCACTGATGAGACTTATTGGTTGTCCTGTCTTTAGCATTGTCATTTCTATGTCCATAAGGTCACATTGATATAAGAAGAGTTCATGTCAATCTGTAGTACATATTATGCTTACAATGCAAGCCCAGGACACTTAAACTTTAATGGCTAAAGTGCAGTTTGGTCTCAACCTCCACACCATCCTCTAGTTGTGCATTATTTTAATTCTGCCTGTATTATCTAAACAGTTTTAAGTTTTTCAGAAAATAATTGTGTGCCACGGTCAAAGCAAAGCAAAACACTGAAGGAAGACACCATTAAGAGGTGTTGACTGCTACACACACCACAACGCCCATCAGACCTAAGCTGTTCTTGGTCCATTGTTAAGTATTGGTGAGTGGGAAAAACTCACTGTAGGCCCAACAGGTCCGGTTCTCTAAACTGATATGTGTGTGAAGCCACTTTAAAGGAATGTGACGGGACTGTTTGGGTTGGTTAAAAGTGATAAATGTTGGGACTTAGTAAGCTAAGATTTTGAGCAGAGGAGAAGGGGCAAGGTTGTAGAATCACATCACGTGTTAAGCTTTGGTACACTTCTGGTATTATGTCATCTCTCCTTTGCTGATTTAGAGTGAAAAGTTTAATTAATGACGTAACTTAATAGTGGAGATCAAAAGGTGCTTCCCCGTCTGAGTTACTTAAACTTATGGCGTAATTTAATTGTGGACACTAAATGGTTTTTCCCCGTCAAGGTTAGACATTAAGGATAGTTGTAAGATTGAAACAAGGTAAAACTTGTGTAGTGTTTGCTGCAAAGGACCCTGATCTGGTAAGCTGTTAACAGCTTAGCAGATCAGAAAGGGGGAGGAGTACGGTTTGTAGACTATAGGCTATTAACTTTCAATGGAAAATGGGGGGTAGCTTGATGGCTGATGAGCCTAGGATCACTTTCTGATTACTCTAGAATCACTTCCTGATGGTTTCAGGATCACCACCTTTTTGCAGACATGTTAAGTCAACACCCATCGTCGCCTAACAAAAGCCGGTCAGTCTGAGCTACTCTGAGCTACAATCTCTTTGGGTGTCAATATTGAATACACAATTACTGTTGGATTAGAGTGTTTTTGTGTCCTTGTGACTTTGTGTCTCTGTTTTAGGTCAGATTCTAAGAAAATAACTGACTCCGATGGCCCAGCCAGACATATGTAGTCTAATCAGACTTAAGAATCAAATCAGACTTATGAATCGAATCAGTTTCAATGGAGGATGGGGGTGAGGAGGGGTTGTGATTCTGACTGTACTCATGCCTGCACTATCAATACTACAGTACAAGTTATTGGTTAACTACAAGTTATCAAGTCCTTAGATGGACACTGGAAAGCTAACTGAAATCTCTATAGGAGATAGTTTAACCATTTTCATAACTACACTTAAGATTTGTTTGAGATTTGCAGGAAACCGACGCCTTGCCTTTCACCATTGAAGAACAAGGATTCTACTGATTCTGCTACATTCACAAGGTGTCAAAAGGGGGACATTACAAAGACCCCTGTGCCAAGTCACATTTTACTGGAGGAAGACCGGAGAAAGTCGCTGGTGAAATTGGAGCAACGAACCAACACAGAAACTACACACACACACACTTTTAGCATAGTGGACCTACTGTGGGCAGAATAAACCCCATGAGCAGTACGGATCCAGAAGGCACAGGCAGTCTACCCTGGCTTTCAGCATAGGCGTTTCAAGGTTTAAGAAGATGAAGAGGATTACTCTTGTTTGCGTGTGTCCACACACAGACACACTTCACACCACACACCACATGAAGAGGAGTCAAACATCATATGCGTCATCCCCATACTTCTTTCTATTACAGGAATTCTACAGCTACCAAGATGATGGTGTTCACCATACTTTTCATATGTTTGTTTAGCATGGTCTGTTGTTGTTTTTCATATGTCTGTTTAGCATGGTCTGTTTGTTTTTGTTTTGCTTTCCATAAGTCTGTTAGCATGGTCTATTGTTGTTGTTACTTCTTTCCAACATTCTACAGTATTCTGTCACAGCCACAATATCAGAGTATTTAGAGTTTCAACATGCAGAAAGATGACACAAGATGACACAATTGTATAGACCTTCTTTAATGCACATTTTTGTCCGCTCTCGGCTGTCCAAACCTGGGTGGTCATTCTCACATGACACCGGAAAGGAATTTTCCCAAACCTCTCATCGGTTTCCACATAATTGGCAATGATAGTGGTTTTACTTTGGGTAACATGGTTTTCGCCTTTCCCTGCGAGTGTGACTGATAAAGAAAAAAGAGACTGGCAGGTCTCATTCATGGAAACTATAAATGTATTTGTTTAGTTCTTCTTGGATGCATTAATGGTAATTGTAATAGTCCAGTCAGTTAGATTTATAGTCATAATATCATGTTGTTTACGGTATTTCATTTGCTCATGGAACCATCTTTTTATCTGAACAGACTCTCTACTGTAAATTACCTTTTAAGCTTAAGTTCAGAATGTTTTTGCACATGTTAAGGCTGCTTTTAATTTATTTTAACCTGGGTTTTATTTCCCTCCATTGTAACGTAACATGTAACATTTTTTTGTTTTGTTTTGTGAAAGTTTGAAAACTTTCAAAGGGGGGTAATGTAGTAAAAAAAATCAAAGATGCATGTATGTTGGGGCGTGCTTCCATTGTATCCAGTGTATCCCCACCCCCTTCCATTGTATCCAGTGTATCCCCACCCCCAACCAGATCTCCCGAATCTCCCGCCACACTAAACAAAGGCATCACACCTGTATATAAGGAGGACGATATGCCCCATATCTTGGAGTTTGTATGGTCACAGCCTTAGGTGCACGCTGTATTAAGCTCCCGGATCCGTCACAATAAACCTCGGAGGTTTTGTCATTTACCACTACTCGGCTTGGCTTTGTCTCTACTTTGTTGATAACTAATTTTTGGACGACACATGCACATACACATAAACATACACATACACATGTGCACACACATGCACACCCACGTACAAACACACAAGCACACACACTCACACACACGTGCACGCACACTGATGCGTTCGGACCGCAGTGGTCTTGTGTGACCACTGTGTGAGTTTGTGACTGTAGAACATTTGAGGCCTAACTGAGAATCAAAGGTCACAGATTAGCTGTCGGCCCTGTGGGTGCGGATACGTGGCGTATAGGTGTCTCGGATCACTCTGTGTCCCGTCCGATGCCGTCTCGTCGCCTACACACTC
>CM059266.1:11533958-11548958 GCA_030347295.1 Setipinna tenuifilis | reverse complement strand
TATCAGTAAAGGCTAACAACTCACAGCCATTACAGGCAGTAGTGAAAGGTTGTTAATTTTAATTACTCATATCTTTAGTTTTTTGTTCTTGGTTTATTTATAGCACAGTGGTTGGTGAGTTATTCTAAACTTTTTTCCTCTTGTTTTTTTGGCACCAACTGTCGAGGTCAAGGTGACTGTGGAATAGGTGTTCTGTCTCTCATGAGCATGCCCTCATTGCACGCGCTAGGCCTGAGTCCGAATGCTAATTGGTCGATTGCCATGGGCAGGGAAGCGCGTCCTAGTGAAAATCCCGCTCTGCGGGGCTTCCGTAACTGGTTTCCAGCTCAGTGTGAATCCGCGGGGCAGTGCAAATTCCCCCAAATAAACAAAGTAGCCTACGTCGTTTCAAACACTCTGATACCGCAAAGGCACTGCCACCTGTACCTTTCCATCCTTCGCATCGTATTAAGGATGCCATACGTTTTTCAAACAGCACATTTCAGACGCTGCTAAAACGAACACATTTCCTTTAGACACAGAACAGGGAATGGTGATTATTTGAAATCTGAACAGAGCTAATACTTTCTGAAGTCCGAAGTTTAATTTCACGTTAAAACTAGACTTTGCTCGCCATAGCTTTTTCTGACTTTTTTTTTTCAGTTGCAACGCTTACCGTTTTCAATTACTTTGTCGGTCCCTGGAGAAAGCCCTCATACCGAGCTGGTACGGACTGTAGCCTGTGTTTGTGTTTTGGCTGTACATAAAATCTGTGGAAGCAGGCACAGTCGCAGTTTTTTCAGTTAAGCCATAAATCAATTTTGAATTAACTGATAGAAAATCTGGAATAATTGTAGCCTACTGCGAGAATTGAGTTAAAATATTAATTCATACGTTTTATTTACAATTCATTGTTGTAGATATTCAATTTATGAAGACATCAAACGTCATTATGCATCACACAATTCATTAGACACTGCAAACTGAGTAACTCTGTTAAAACAAATATTATACAAATCATGTAAGCTATGTGAAAACAAAAACGAATTTATAGCATTTTAACACAACAAAGTAGGGCACATACACATAAACACTTTGCACAGGTCATGCTCCGTTTGCTTTTTCTGTGAGTGTTTATCTATCAGTTTACAGAATAGGCTATATGTTCACATGTGTATTCAGTTCTCCGATTGCAAATGCATGGTTATTATGGCCAGTTAGATACTGTCTTCCTATAAAATTATTCTGTTTTGCATGCTAAAAACATTTTCTAATTCTCAAATTTGAAGCTTCACAATGACTATTCTGCAAATGTCCCCACTACAATATGAAACTATTCAGACTATTAAAACGAACTGAGGACACATATGTATGGAATTACAAGAGGCTATAGGATTTTGCCCTAGACAACAGAAAATCAGTTAAAAAAACAAAAACAAAAAAAATATGTTCCTATTTTCATTAGCCATGGTAACCAGCCAATAATCTCAGTAACGCTGCGAGTAAAATTATTGCGACCATAATTGCATTACAGAAATATAACATTAAGCAAAACTGCCTCGGCGATGCTCAACTCTATTAAACCATTAGGGAGAAAATGAGCGACGTGAAACAGCCACAGAAATAACTTGAGAAATTGTGCCTGGTGAGTTGCTGGTAAACTTGCGGAGCCAATTGAAAACGAATATGATGAAAACTCTAAGCCAATCAGATTTAGAGGGAGGGGTCTGAGGCTCAAACTTCGAGTAAAGTCCTCCGTCGGTCGACTGTATGCAGCGTTCAGACTGCATTGTAGTGCAGAAGAAGGAGAGACAGATCAAGAACTCCAAACGAGGAAAGAGATAGCAGTGTTATCTTTTTTCCCAAGGTCTGGCAAACGATGAAGAGTGTTTGACGTGCGGCCCCGTTCAGTTTCAAGTTGGATTTTGTTTTTATATTCACATTCCTCCTCAACTAGAGACGTTTTGCAGGATTATTCCTGGCTGGCTGTCCCATGTTGAAAATGACAGAGGAACACGACAAGAAACACATGGAGCCTCCATGCAGCCCTGCGGGCACCAACAGCTCCATGTCCCAAGATGAGTCCGACTCGGATGCTCCTTCCTCCCCGACAGGCTCCGACGGTCACGGCTCGCTCCTCTCCAGCTTGGGCAAAAAAGTGGATAGTGAAGAAGACGACAGGTTCCCCGCTTGTATCCGAGATGCAGTCTCCCAGGTTCTTAAGGGATACGACTGGTCTCTGGTCCCTATGCCCGCACGGGGAAACGGCTCGCTGAAAAACAAACCTCACGTGAAGAGACCTATGAATGCCTTCATGGTGTGGGCGCAGGCTGCGCGCAGAAAGCTCGCGGACCAGTATCCCCATTTGCACAACGCCGAACTTAGCAAGACTCTTGGCAAACTATGGCGGTGAGTTGAAATATTTTCTGGCTATTTTAATCATATAACATAACCGTTTTTGTAAATTACATCACACATGAACTACGAGTTTTTCTGTATGACTCCATCAACTGTAATGAATTGAAATTGCGCAGACAAGTTGATAATGGTGTTTGCACAGGTAGGCCTATGCAAAATAGGATATCTCTGCGTCCATGTTAATATATTGATTAGAGACAGTTTATCGGTTTAAAATTATAATTTTCATAACCATCGCAAAGTATTAATCCCTAAACATTTCAACATTAGTTGTGCCACTAAGCAGTTGTGTGTTGTTGCCATAGCTTGTTATCGGAGAGTGAAAAACGGCCATTTGTGGACGAAGCTGAGCGGCTGCGGGTCCAGCACAAGAAAGATCACCCAGACTACAAGTACCAGCCAAGGAGACGAAAGAGTGTGAAGCCTGGTCAAAACGACTCGGACTCAGGGGCTGAGATGGGCCACCAAATGTACAAGACAGAGCCTGGACTTGGTGGTTTGGCAGGACTAGCCGACGGGCACCATCACCCAGACCACACAGGTAAGTGACGTGGCTGCACCCAGGGCACCGAACTGAACTTCTTAAAATTTGCTTATGATTTAACATTTAAATCAGGGGACGTTTATGGACTCTTCTTCACTGACATCACCGCTGACACCGCTGCCATCTTGATCTCTGTGCTCATAGGTCAACCACATGGTCCTCCCACACCCCCCACCACCCCCAAGACCGACCTGCACCACGGGGGCAAGGGGGAGCTGAAGCACGAGGGCCGTCGCCTGATGGACGGCACCGGAGGACGGCAGAACATCGACTTCAGCAACGTGGACATCTCCGAGCTGAGCACCGACGTCATCTCCAACATGGAGGCCTTCGACGTGCACGAGTTCGACCAGTACCTCCCCCTCAATGGCCACCTCGCCACGGCTGCCGGTGCCAACATGCCCCCAGGCTCAGAGCATGGCCACGGGCATGGGCCTGGCGCCAGCGCCGCCACAGGTGCTCCCGGCCCATTCAGCTCCCCGTACGGCCACGCCAACCCGGCCTCTGCTGCGGCCAGCTGGAGCCGCAAGGCCGCCCTCGGCCCGTCCCCCTCCACCGCCTCCCCCTCCGCCGACGGCCATCGCCCCCACATCAAGACGGAGCAGCTGAGCCCCAGCCACTACAGCGAGCCCCCGCACGTGTCCCCGTCCCACCCTGACTACCCGCCGTACCCCCCCCAGCCCTGTGCCACGTCCGCCGGCTCCTCCTCCTCCTCCGTCTCCGCAGTGGCCGCCGCAGCCGCTGCCGCCACCTCCTCCCCCTTCTCCAGCTCCCAGTGTGACTATACAGACCTGCAGAGCTCCAGCTACTACAGCCCGTACTCCAGCTACCCCTCCAGCCTCTACCAGTACCCCTACTTCCACTCCTCACGGAGGCCCTACAGCAGCCCCATTCTCAACAGCCTCTCGCTCCAGTCCTCCCACAGCCCCTCGGCCAACTGGGAGCAGCCGGTCTACACCACCCTGTCCCGGCCCTGAATGGACCCCACACCCACCCCCCTACAACACCACCCTGCCTGCCCCTGCCCATACCCCTGCCCCTGGCCTGGCCCGACCCGGCCGAACTCTCTCGTTTGCCTCTGCTGCAGGGCCCTCCAGAGGCCCCAAGAGTTGCCTGTACAGCCAGCCATATATTGCACTAAGAGAAGAGTACTCAAGCAGGGGAGAAGACGGAGAAGAGAATTATAACTATGTGCCATCTCAGTTTGCAGACGAGAAAAATTGAGAGAGACTGACAGAGAGAGAAAGAGAGAGAGAGAGACGAGTGGTGAGAGAGGGAGAGTGAAGTGCCTGCTGATTTTTTTTTCCTTAAAAAAAAAAACGACGATGCAGTTTTTTTTATTATTTCCTGTATTGTATGGACATTTGAAGGCAGAACTTGATATATTGGTGCCTGAACAGCGAACGGAAATCCTCTGTGAGGACCACCTGTCACCGACAACCCCCTACACGACCCCCACCCTCCCCCACTTGTGCGCCATCATTCCCCATTCCCTCCCCCAGTCCAGTCTCACACACACGCACACACACACACACACACACAGACTCTGCTCAAACTCCCGTCGGCGGCTGTTGGTGTGCTTTTTTTGTGGCTGTGTGTGTGTGTGTGCGTGTGTGTACTGACTTGTGTAGGAGATAATTACAAAAACAGGCCAACTGATTTGATGAGACAGATGGAGAAAGTTTATGCAGAAATATGTGCACTGGGACCAATTATAAAATATTCTTAAAATACAAGGCAGCAAGGGCTCCATCTTACAGAGTGAATTTGCAAAAAAAAAAAAAAAACTGGCTTCTGGCAGTGGGACCATGAACTTAATTTGTGTTTTTTAAAGTGAAGCTATACTTTTTTAACTATTCCATATGTATTTATGTTAAACGTGTTCTTTTACCGCTGTATACTTGTACAGATGTTTTTGGAGAGGTTCGGTGGATGTGTCAAAAGTAGGAAATGCAGGCTTTTTTCTATCTCTGAAAACGATTGTTGTCTAATGCGGCCACACAAACCGACCTGCACACAATATTCATTCCGGGTTGTTGAAAGCAAGCTAATAAAGTGGGGCCAATGACATGCCATGCGATGAAACAGGTGTCTTAATGCTATGCCTACCGAATCGCGATTAGTCATGATGTGGGATGAACGGAAACGCGGTAAGATAACACAGCTCCGTTTTTGCTCGAGGGGTCAGCTGTTCCCTGCACAGCGGGAGGCACAGAACTTTCTCGAAACAGAAAGGAAGTTCCTCCTTGGCGTTGCCAGCTTGGCTATACATTAGCCTGCCTGACGCTTTATTGTTTTTATTTGTTGGGCTGCCGTGTTTCAGTTCAACCCCAAACTACTACTAGAAAAGAAAAGGACTTTTATTTAATTCAATCAGTCCACCACACTTGTGGAATATTCGTGTGCGGGTAGTGTGTGCAAGACATCCGTTCCTTTTTTATAGTCTTAAAATACTTTGCAATGCATTGACAGTTGTATTGTCCAGGTTCAAAACCTCCTGTTGCATTGACATGACCAGAAAGCCTAAAGCCTAAATTTATTATTTAAATAACAGCTTATTACAGGATACATCTGTGGATAAATGTAATAAAACGACTTTTGGGAGATTTGCCACTTTCAAGCATAATTTGGTGCTATCCGAATCTCGTTGAGTGGATTTTGTTTTTTTTTTTTACAATGTTGTAATTATTTCCAGCTTTATATTGCATTGTCACTCACCTTTAAACAGTGTTCGTAGCCAACTTTATTTTCCCCAGTGTACGTTGAAAGGAAAGGCCATGTATGCATGGGTTTTCTTTTTCTTTTCTCCATGTTAACTAGATTATCCTCACAAGCACAGCTAACCTTACTTGTTGGTAATTTCTGTGAAAACAAAAATAAACGTATCTTTTTTTCTCTGAACAATGAATGTTTTGTGTTGGACGGAACTACAATGTTAAAATAAATATTTTCATCATCGCTTAACAGTCCTTTTATTCGCGGAAATGCGTAGTCTCCATTACCGTCGAACTTTGCATACATCACTTGGCAAACCTCTAGATTTGGCTGGGAGGTGTGTGACGCAAACTCAGGTCGGAGTCTGTGTTTCACTGCCTGCACCGCTCCCTGGAGACCTGTGCCATGGAAAATGTCGTCAATGACAGATATTTTGCAACACTGAAATTTAAAAGCGCACAGACCCAGATATGTCTGTCTGAAAAGGAAAAAAACCTACATTTGATGAAACGCGTATAGATGGGAAGTGTTTGCAGGAGGCGGTTTGTATTGGCAGCACAACGTAGGTTAAGTAATTTAGATCCATTATAGTTCATCTTTTTGTCAGTTGTCGTTCCAACTTCATTTGTTACCGCTGACGTTCCTTGAGATCTCGAGGGGCAACTTGTGGATAAGTTGGTTGACAGCTGAGACATTTCAAACCGAAAGGCGGGCGTGTTTAAAAAAACAACACCGACAACACTGTGCAACTGCGTTGGCATGAAATGACTCACGTCTTCCTTGTTGGACACCAGTTGAATCCGACATGTACCCTGCGCAGGCTTGTTCAATAAAACGCTGGTGTGTCTACGTGTGTGTGTGTGTGTGTGTGTGTGTGAGCGTGTGTGTAACCCAAGTAAGGGTCCACTGGGCAGAGTTTGAAACTGAGTACCAGCATGCATGCCAAGCAGCCGTCCCCAACTGGCCGCGGGAGAGAGCCAAGGGCCGGGCGCAGCGCTGCTGAATTTTAATGATTCATTATGCAGCGGAGCAGTGCTATTGTCTCCCTTTATCCGGACAGCAATAAAAGAATTAATTGGAGTGAAAATGGAAGGGCAGGGGAACTGACAAGTCATTAAGAGCGCAGTGAATGGGCCATTAGATGCACGCAGTGGAGGAATTTCCCTCCGACCGTTTCATATCGCAGTTCTGCTTAAACAATGCAGGAAAGCGAGGAAATAAACGCCAACAACTCGACAAGCACAAACGAAAGCCCCTTAAAGTATGGCGACGATAAATAATAATTAAATAGAAGACAATAACACAGCAGATGGGTGTGGGTGGTGATGATGAGGAAAAAAAACGTGTTTTCTTTTTTTTTTTCGTCAAACTCTTTTCTCTCCATTGTTTGCCAAATAGTTTCAGGAGGAACTCTCGAGAAAGAACAAATGTGAATCAAGCTGAAAGGAAGAAAAGGCTCTTCGGGGTGCTTGGGTCTCATTTCACTGGGGAACATTCGGGGCGACGCGCCGGGAGCCTCAAGAGAGCTGTACAGAAAAACGACTGAAAGCCGAGCATCAGGTGTAGGTCTGCTTCCCACAGGCCTCTCTGCCAAACAGACGCCTTTCCACCAGAAAAACGCCCTCACAACAAGCAGGAGCGACCAGACCCGCACGGTCTCCGCGCTCGTCATCCTGCGCTTACTTTATTTAAATCGACATTTGCGATAGACACGTTTTAAAGTGACCTCCATATGGAATTCGACAAACTTCCCATGAGTCGCATAAAAGTCCTTCAAGTTCCATCTGTCATATCCCTTTTGAGTGTAAGTGTGAGTGTGTGTGTGTGTGCTTGCAAGTGAGTGTGTGTGTAAGAGAGAGAGAGAGAGTAGTGGAGAAGAAATAAGAGAGACCCACATAAGTATAAAAATGAGAATAAAAAGAAGACACCGCAGAAGGGATATGAAGGAGGAGGATAAGACACAGCAGAGGAGGAAGGACCAAATGAACTGTTGTCTGTAATGTCAGCGGCCATTGCATTGTCCGGCTTCGGAGCCAAACCCTGGGAGCGGCGCATGCTGTACCTCCACAATGGTCTCATCCTTTTTAATGAGCCTGAGCACAGAGCGCTTTCCAGGGGCTGGCGGGGGCCGTGGGGGCCACGGGGTGCAGGACGTTCCTGACGGTGCTGGGAAACATGAGGGCCATTTGCAAGGGAAATGAAGTGGACAGACAGACACACAGGAGTGGAGTGGATCGGGAGGGGGAAGTAAAAAAGTGCCGCAGACTCACTCACTCTGGGGCTCTTAAACAGCCACCTGATGCCACAAGTGGTGCAGACAGATAAACAGATAGATAGATAGATAGATAGATAGATAGATAGATAGATAGATAGATAGATAGATAGATAGATAGATAGATAGATAGATAGAAAGATAGACAGACAGACAGACAGATGTGTAGCTTGTTTGTTTTCCTCTAATTAAATGTCACTTTGGATAAAAGCATCTGCTAAATGTATATAATGTAATGAAGACAGAGAGAAACAGAGGCCGAGAGAGAGAGGGGGAAAGAGAGAGAAAGAGAGAGAGAGAACGCAAGAGAGAGAAAGAGAGAAAGTGAGAGAGAGAGAGAGGTGGTAGTGGTTGAAAGAATAAAGGAAAAACAAACAAACAGCAAGCTTGAAAGAGATTGACAGTTCATGCAGCCAATCCAGTCGCTCTCTCAGTCCTGTCACAGCTCTGGGTGAGCTCCTTAAGACGGCGACATTACTGTAGATTACTGTAATATCTGCAGGGAAGTGCACTATACTCTAACAAATTACACATTACAGGAACTAGATAATAAATATCACTACCCAGTCTGAGAAATTAGTCCCAGTGTAAGTAAAAGTGAATTAGCAGACAGCGACGTTCAAAACAATGATTTAACAACTTATGGCCACTATTATCCAATTTCATTCACCACATGAGCCAGTGGCGCGCCACGAGAGCTGGTCATCCCCTGGCCCTTCCCAGCAGCCCCTGCAGGCCGGCCGCCACTGCCCACAATCAGCTAGTGTTCATGGCAGGCATCTCACTCCACTGTGTGCAAAGGTCATGGTCAGTAGCACGGGCAGTAATTTGACATCTGCAATGTGAATGTGGTGGGTCCAAGATAATGTAAAAAATCAACAGGTACAAAAAAGATGAAAAAATTATACGACTACCAAAACAGAACAAAGTGGTTGCTTTGGGTCCCAATTTGTGGCTTATTATGCCTACTTAATTCTCTCTCATCAATATTTAGGTCTGATAACACGGGCCAACAATAAGAGACACGGGGCCTGAGTGGAACGCTTCTGAGCGTGCTCAGTGCCCCGAGGACAGGAACGAGTGGTGATTCTCAATGAGCCAGGGCTGAGATGGAGGGGAAAAAGCCCCTCTGGGCCACCGTAGTCTCCAAGAGCAACACTCCACAGCTCCATACCGCTCTTCCTGTCATCATGGAGGAACTTTACATACACATAATCCGACTCCTCTGCAAGCCACATACTATAAGGGGGTTGAGACAATGGAGAGTCCAAAAATATACACACACACACACGGTCATACACACACACACACACATACACACGAACGCATGCACGCACGCACGCACGCACGCACGCACGCACACAATGTAATTTAAATACATCACTTACAGTACTCGTTTAGAGACACACACACACACACATGCACGCACGCACACACACACACACACACACACACATACACACACACACACACACACACACACACACACACACACACACACATACACCCACTGTCCAAGTAAAATAAGAATCCCACACCTTAAAACAAATGCTGCTAGGAACCTATCACCCATTTCTTTAGTTGAGGTATATGAGCACAGAGACACATGGAGAAGCATATTTAAACAGCACACACACAGAGCCATCCAAGACATACACACTGACACTTCTGTATAAGTCTGGCTGTGCTAACACATACACACGCACCCCCCCCAACCCCCCCCCCCCCCCCCCCCCCCCCCCCCCCCCAAACACACACACACATGCGCACACAATCACACAAAGGCACAGTTTCACTCACACAGACACACACACATACACACACAAAGGAAAAAGACACTGAGAAAGAGACGAAGACAGTTAGAGAGAGAGAGCGAGAGAGAGAGAGAGAGAGAGAGAGAGAGAGAAAGAGAGAGAGAGATGGAGCCCAAAGCCATATGTACAAGCATAAACATACACACACACACACACACACACACACACACACACACACACACACACACACACGCACACACACACACACACAGGGACACACACCTGTGGAAGCTAGTGCCTGTATCTGATCTCTGGGTCTAGCGGGGGGCTAATGCTTTGCAGAGCTTTCTCGCTCACACTACTGTCAACAGCTACCACACCATACTATCCTCCAAAACACCACAGCAGTCCAGTCCACTGTCTACCCACCTCCTACCTCAGCTCAGCGCCTGCTCCTCATGTAGCTTTAGCCTCATGCTGGAACTCAGTCTTATGAAGGTCAAATAAAGGTCAACCAGGCCAATAAAGCAAACAGAGGTCAACCATTGTTTAAGAAAACATTTTTTAAAGTCACACACACACACACATGTATTTTATATGCCTTAATTATATTATATATTGTATAAAAGTAATATAATAAACAACAATAAGATAAATATTGTTTTATTATTTTATATAATATTTTTTATAATATAATAAAATATTTCTGTAGGTCTTGCTGTACTACAAAATTCAATACTCTGGCAATGCGACCAGGAAAAGGAGATGGCATCAATTGTAAAATGGTAACTGGTTGATATAAAACACATGTACATATTGTAGAGACAATGTACTGAGAGCTTGGCTCTTCTGGATACTGTAAAAGATACATGTATACTGTCCAGACAATGTCCAATAAACTCCAAGTTGGCAGCTGATTTACTGATTTATTATTGCATTATTACAAAGTCTTTACAATGCACAAACCCTCAGAAAACTCTCCTCCAGCTCCACACTGACCACAAAGTCTCTGGTGAGTTATTTGGGTGTGCTGGACAAAGATAACTCTACCCAAAGAAACACCAACATACACAGACTGATGGTCCACACTGACCTAAATATATTGTCATCTGATGTCACATGTGTATGTGAATGTCATATATGTTTGTGAGCTTGTTTGTGTGTATGGATTATATGTTTGTGCTACACTCAAAAAAAAATGCGTCCAGTACCAGTTCTTCAGAGTGATGCCATAGTGTCGTGGCAACAGTTGTTTAAAGAACCATTTGACGCTGATATGACATAGCATAGCACATTATGATCTGAACCATTTCTAATGTGAACGACCTTTTACATAATGTAATGGTTCAAAACAGAGTTTTTACTCTCCATGTAACCATTGAGAGTTTGAAAGAACCATATAAGAACCCTTATTTTTAAGAGTGTACTGCACACCTTAATTTCTTTGGGATGAATAAACTACTCTACTCTACGTTACTCTCCTCTACTCTACTCTACCCTACTCTACCCTACTCTACTCTGTTGGGACAGTGTGTGACCTAAAGCCCTGTTACAGCTGGTTAACCGTCCACATGCCAGGCACCTTACTTGGGTTGGCGTCTAGAGGAGGATGGTGGTCAGGGGTGGAGGGTAAGGGGCTGGGGGCTTGGGGGGTTGGGGGTTGGGGTGACCCTAATCCCAGAACGAGCCAGAACCAGTTACTAGCAAAGCTGTTGCCCTAATTGCTGATTACCTCGCGTGTATTTTATAGTGGGACTGACATTTTGGGATGGTCCGTGAGCTGAATGGTTCTTATTTATTTGGCATTAATGGCATTAAGATGTGGTGGGTGTGTGGGTGGGGAGCGCCCATGAGGGGACTGACAGGGGCCCGTGGGCAGGAGGAAGGGGGGTGGGGGGGGTGAGGGGGGCAGGAGAATGGAGCCCTTTGTGGGCCTAACTGCAGCAGGTCATGAGGAGAGGAGAGATGGTCGCCCCCATGGCATGGGGCCGCGTAATCTAATTCAGCTCATTTTATAGCGCAAATGACAATGACCTGGTCAGCCACCGCCAGAGAATGCTGAGAAAGAATACATAGGGGATGCGTGTGTGTGTGTACCTATTTATTTGTGTATGTGTGTGTGTTTATGTATGTACATGCCTATGTGTGTGTGTGTGTGTGTGTCTGTGTGTCTGTGTGTGTGTGTTTCTTCATACATGGGTGCCCATATATCTGTGTGTGACTGTGTGTATGATTGTGTGTGTGTGTGTGTGTGTGTATGTATAGCTGTGTGCATGTGATATCTTGTAATATGTTTTTTCAATAAAAAGTCAGCAACCCTGTCTAAAAGTGTGTCTGAAGTGGGCTTGTGTGTACTGCAAACAGTTAAAAGCACCTGTGTTTGTATGTGGATGTATATAGTGGGTGTGAGTATATGTGTGTGTGCGCGCATGTGTGGGTGTGTGTATGTGTTTATCTGTCTGTGTGTGTGTGTGCGTGTCTGTTTGTGTGTGTGTGTGTGTGTGTGTGTGGGTGTGTGTGTGTGTGTGTGTCCATGTGTGTGTGTGCGTATACCCTAAGTGTGTGCATATCACATGTACTGCATGAACACCAGTGAGTGTGGGCTTGTACTCACAAGTGGAATGTGACGCGTGGGAGGACTGTTCGTTAAGAGTTGTCATATCTTGAAGACTGGAGGTGGAAAGAGAGAGAGAGAGAGAGAGAGAGAGAGAGAGAGAGAGAGAGAGAGAGAGAGAGAGAGAGAAGGGTGTGCCGGGGACTCAACAAACTTCAGTAAAAAATGTGAGAATTTTTAAAGAAAGACAGGGGACAATAAAAAGGACAAGGCAGCTCGGCATTTGGTGCTGTCTGAGCCTGCAGTTAACCAGGGCTTTGAGCATGTGTGTTGGCACGTCTTTGTGTCTGAATGTGTGTGTGTGTGTGTGTGTGTGTGTGGGTGGGTGTGGGTGGGTGTGTGTGTGTGTGTGTGTTTGTGTGTGTTTGTCTATCTGTCTGTTTGTATCTGTGTCTTATCTGCATGTGTGATGTTTAAAAATATGAATGTGTGTGCGTATGGCATGTGTGTGAGTGCCTGTGTGTATCTGTGTGCATCTCTGTGTGTACACATGTCTGTGTTTGTTTGTATACTGTATGTGTGTGTATTTATTTATGCATGTGTGTGTGTGTGTGTGTGTGTGTGTGAGTTCAGGAAGGCTGGTGGTCCCAGTACCCGTCACGCTAAGCAGATATCTCTGTGTGAGCAAAGGCTCCATCCTGGCCCATGTGTCCAGCTGAGTCCAGGCCAAGCCCCCATCCCTCCCTGCCTGTGTGTGCGTCTGTGTTTGGACTTAGACAATCTTACCTTCTCCCTCTGCCAACGCGCTCGATGAGAAACATACCCCAATGCAGAGGGCCACCAGTCACTGAATACTCAATGTCTGTGTTTGTTTGTGCGTGGGTGTGTGTGTGTGTGTGTGTGTGTGTGTGTGTGCCAGCGTGTGTGTGCGTGTGCATGCGTGTTTGTGTTTGTGTGTGTGTGTGCGTGCGTGTGTATTTGTATGTTTTTATTTGTATGCGTGTGTTTGTCTATTGGTGTGTGTGCCCATCTGTGAGTGTTTATGTGTGTGGGTGTATGGCCATGTGTGTCTGTGTATGAATTGTGTATTTGCGTAAGTGAATGTTGGTTTGTGTGTTTGTGTGTGGTGTGTGGTGTGTGTGTGTGTGGGTTGGGGGGGGTGTCTGTGCAGTAGGTATAGTTGTGTCTATGTATCTCTGTATATGAATCCTGTATTTCTGTGTTTGTATTTGTGTAAGTAAATGTCAGAGTGTGAGTTTGTGTATGTGTGTCTGTGTGTGTGTGTGAGAGAGAGTATGTGTGTGTGTGTTTATGGATCCAGCAGGGGAAAAAACCTACTGTTAGCTCCTAGCCTGGTTAGCCAGTCTCCTGAACACAAACGGAGGCAATGATATCCATTTGATCAACAACATATGCTGCTCCCCCACACTCCATAGCCTTCTGCGGTGTCTGCAGGAGACAGGAGGAAGGAGAGAGGGAATGCACAGTGTCTGTGTGTGTGTGTGTGTGGGTGTGTGTGTGCGTGTGTGTGCGAGAGAAAGAAAGAAAGAGAGTGGGGGTCTGTGGGTGTGTGTGTATGTGTATGTTCATGTACGTTAGTGGGTGTGTGTCTGTGTGTGTGTGTTTGTGTATGTGTATATGTATGTGGGGGGGGGGGGGGGGGGTATGTATCTGTGTGTGTGTGGGTGTGTGTGTGTATGTGTGTGTATGCGTGTGTATGCATCTGTGTGTTTTTGTGTGCGTATGTGTGTGTATACATCTGTGTGTGTGTATACATCTGTGTTTGTGTTTCTGTATATGTGTGTGTGTGTGTGTGTGTGTGTGTGTGTGTATGCATGTTTGTCCTGTTCCTAGTGGTTCTGGGCCCTGTTCCGCTGTGCTTGGAGCCGGGCCAGGCTGGGCTGCTCTGGGCTTTGATATGGAAGAGGTTCATTATGTAAGTGAATCTATTGTCAGGCGCTGGAACAATGTGGGGACTTCGGGGACCGCGGAAGGGGGAATGGTGGACAGGAGCAGGAGAAAAGAGGTTTGGGAGTGTGTGTGTGTGTGTTTGTGTGTGTGTGTGTGCACGTGTGTGTGTGAGAGAGTTTCTGTGGGCGCCCATTTGTGTGCACATAAACTTGTGTGTCTGTGTGAGTGTGTATTTGTGTGTGTGTACCTGTGTGTGCGCATATACATGTGTGGGGGTGTGTGTGTGTTTGTGTGTGTGGCTGTGTGTGTGCAACTGTGTGTGTGCGTATGGGTGACTGTGTGCAACTGTGTGTGTGTGTGAGAGAGAGAGTTTGTGTGAGTGCCCTTGTGTGTGCACATGAACTTGTGTGTGAGTGCATGTATGTGTCTGGGTGTGTGCCTGTGTAAGTGTGTATTTCTGTGTGTGTGTGAGTTTGAGTGGGTGCCCGTGTGTGTGCATACGTTATGTGTAGGTGTGAGTGTTTGTGTGTTACTGTGTGTGTGCGCACGGGTGTATGGGTGACTGTGTGTTTGCGTGCGCGTATGGGTGACTCTGTGTGACTTCTTGTGAGTGTGTGTGTGTGTTACTCTCTGTGTGCGTGTGTGTGTGTATGTGTGTGGATGTTTGCATGACTGTGTGTGTGTGTGTGTAACTCTGTGTGTGTGCTTATGGGTGACTGTGTATGACTGTGTGTGTGGCCTTACGTATGGGAATGAGTGTGTGTGTATTAGGTGGGCTGTCAGTCCCTTCTCATGAGGGAACAGGAGCACAGTGGAGGGTCCCACTGGAGGGGGTAAGCCTGATCCTCATCAC
>CM059266.1:11526458-11531458 GCA_030347295.1 Setipinna tenuifilis | reverse complement strand
AGAAGACAAAAATGAATGAAAGCAAAAACGAAAAAGAAAAAAGAACGGAAAAAAAGACAGACAGAAAGAAAGAAAGAAACACAGAAAGAAAGAAAGAAAGAAAAAAAAACAATCTACACGCAAAGACAGAAATAGAGCAAAAAAATAGAGAGAAGAAGGGCCCAGCAACGGAAATGCTTCAGTCGATTTCAATTAAAGAAATGTCCTCTAATAAAAAAGTGCATCCTTTTTGCTTTTGACACACATTTAGGCCCTTCCACTCTCGGGGGGAGACTGCAAACAAAAATTGAGCACAGCCCCGCTTCTTCCCTGCTGGCTAATCGTAGGAGCCAACTTCGCTTCAGTTGCAGCACAACAACATTTCCATTTCAATAAAGGCCGAGATAGCTGCAGAAAGGCACAGTCACTTCGGTTCACATGTGCTCGCTGGAGACCAGAGAGAGCTTAGAGAGGAGACGTTTTGTCCTGGTGTAAGTGTGTATTAGTCACAAAATATTGCGTATTGATTGCTTTGCTGTGGGGACTGGTGGGGTCTCTTCTTGTGGACTTCTTAGGGAGCTGCGAAGGGGCTTCTTGGAGGGGTGGAGATGGCAGGAGATGAGGAGGGAGAGAGGCAGGCTGAAAGAAGAGGCTGAAAGAAGAGTTTGTGTCAGGATGTGTCAGTCTTGTGCCAGTCAGTGATATCAACACCAGATGCCGGCCATTTCTCAGCCACAGCATTGGGGTGGGGTGGGGGGGGTGGGGGTTGAGAAGAGGAGTGGTCTGGGGGGGCCGGGGGTCTGCTTGAGGGATGGGGGGTGGGGGGTGGTGGGGTGGATGTGGGGTTGCAGGACATTATGACCACTTCAACTATGTCAGTTGATATGAAAAACAACAAAGAGAAACAGGAGCTAGAGCACTATATAGTGTATAGGTGATACACAGTGATGTGCACTGGACATTAATATTACTATCTAAGAAACATTTTCATTTATGTACATCTTTTTAGTAATTTATTTATGTGTGTGTGTGTGTGTGGGTTGGGGGGGTATGTGTACATCTAAATATGTACAAATGTATGTGTATATACGTGTACTGTGTGTATGTACATATTTTGTCTTTTGCATTCGTATACATTTTTATACCTTTTGTATGATTTTTTTAAACATGGATTTTTAGCAAGTGCAAGGCAAAGACAGCATTTCATTGTACTCACTACTGTGCATATGACAATAAACGCTTTGAACTGCAGCATACAGTTTATAGATTACCAACTCTGATTCACCATTGGCGATGATGTAAAAACGAGACAGAAGTGCAGTCCTGGGCCATCATCTTATATTGGCTCTGAAAAAAACTTTGATGCTCTTCTGCAGAACACTGGAAGCATTCCAAACCGACCGAGCATCTGGAAGTTTTTGATCGGGAATCTAAAGTTGAAGTTGACAATAGAGTTGACATGCCATAGTGAGCCTTCCTGAGAGACAGACAGGCATGTCCATCACTGCATAGCCTCATTAGGAGTCTGACTCTGTCTCTCTGTCTGTCTCTCTTTCTCTCTCTCATTATATGAGTCTGATTCTTTCTTTCTGTCTCTGTCTCTTTTTGTCTCTTTCTCTCTCTCATTGTGAGTGTGACTCTCTCTCTCTGTCTGTCTCTCTTTCTTTTTTCTTTCTCGCTCTCTCTCATTATATGAGTCTGACTCTCTCTCTGTCTCTGTCTTTCTCTCTCTCTCTGTCATTATGAGTGTCACTCTCTCTGTCTCTTTCTTTGTGTCTCTCTCTCTCATTATGAGTGTGACTCTCTCTCTCTCTCTCTCTGTCTCTCTTTCTTTTTTCTTTCTCTCTTTCTTTCTCATTAGGAGTCTGACTCTCTCTCTCTCTCTGTCGCCACTGCCTCTCCACCCCCCCCCTCCCCCCACCCCCCTCAACGCTTTGACCATTTACCACACTCCCCATTCACTCCAGACTTATCTCACTCGTCGCCCAATCACGTCGCAGCGCAGCCCCGTTTCCCAAGCCCTGACAGGCCGCTGCTGATGATGTCATGCGCTGTGATGTGGGAGTGACGCAGTGCGGGAGGCGGTGATTGATTGACAGCCTGGGCAGAGGGGGACGGGCCCTGGCGATTGGTGGATCTTTAAGTGCACCCAGGAGCCGGATCCAAGAGGCAAGCGCAGTGTGCCAGGCACCCCCTGGTGCTGCCTGACCACTTTAAAGGATTTATGGGGGAGAGATGGAGATGGGAGAGAAAAGAGGGAGAGGGAGAAAGGGATGGATAAGTCAGACAGAGAGAGAGAGAGAGAGAAAGAGGGGGGGCAGGGGAGGGGTAAGAAAGATGGGAAGAGAGGGGCAGAGGAAAGAGATGGGGGGATGGAAGAGAGGAAAGATAAAGAGAGAAGGAGAAGGAGAGCAAGAGAAAAGAGAGAAGAAAGGCAGGAACAGAGAGAGTTGTGGGGAGCACAGAGAGAGACAGAGAATTGTTGGTGGGGGGCAGAATATAGGAAGAAGGGAAGAAGGCTCGATAAAAATAGGGAAGAGAGAGAAAGAGTGAAGATATAGAGGGGCAGGCAGAGAGAAAGTAAAGGAGAGGGAGAGACAGAGAGAGGGAGAGAGAGAAAGAGGAGGGAATAGAGAGTGAGGCAGGCTCGCTGAAAAAAGACAAGAGAAACAGAAAAAGGGAAGAGTGAGAGGAAGAGACAGAGGAGAGATAGAGAGAGAGAGAGAGAGAGAGAGAGAGAGAGAGGAGGGGGGTGAAGGGTAGAGCTGCCCTGCAAAGGCAAAAGACAGTAACTTCAGTTTTGGGCGAAAATGAGTTATAATCATTGCTGAAACTGTAAACATTAGTTGTATCATGTGGCCAAATATCTTGAGTGAATTTTGTTGTTTTATGGGGAAAGTAGAAGGTTTTTCTTTGCCATA
The DNA here is from genome assembly GCA_030347295.1 of Setipinna tenuifilis. Taxonomy (NCBI): domain Eukaryota; kingdom Metazoa; phylum Chordata; class Actinopteri; order Clupeiformes; family Engraulidae; genus Setipinna; species Setipinna tenuifilis. The sequence goes on along the minus strand of CM059266.1, from coordinate 11,528,558 downwards.
ACATCGAAAACACATGCAAGTGGAAGACTTTTAAAGTAATTTTCCTCAGTTTTACACTCTTGTGAGCTGAGGTCTTTTGCCTTTGTAGGGCAGTGAGTGAGGGAGTGAGGGGGAGAGAGAGAGAGAGAAAGAGAAAGAGAAAAAGAAATAGAGAAGAAAGAAAGGGAGAAGAAAGAAAAAGAGAGAAAGAAAGAAAGAGAGAGAAAGAAAGAGAGCGGGCAGGCTTGATGAGAAGTGAAAACTGGAACAGAGAGAAGGAAGAGGGCAGTGCTGCTGTTTGGGGGATTGTAAAGAGGAAGACGAGTGTGCGGGGACTTGAAGTGAGAGGAATGAGAGGGTGTGAGGAAAGGCAGGAAGAGAGAGAGAAAAAGGAGTGGGACAGGGTTGGGAGCCTCCTGTTCGCTTTCATGCTTGCTGTTGTTCTGACAGTTGGTTCAGATTCAAAATGCAACAACAACAACAATAACAACAACAGCAACAAACACACACACACACACACATACACACACACACACACACACACACACACACACACACACACACACACACACACACACACACTCATAAGCATGCTGGTCAGACTGAAATTATGCAAGCATGGAATAGAATGTTTATGAGAGCGCAGAGAGAGAAAGAAAGACAGAGAGAGAGAGAAGAGAGAGAAGAGAGAGAGAGAGAGAGAAAGAAAGAAAGACCAATCTACAATGGTGTTAAGTCCCTGCCACAGCAGTCATTCTTGACAGTGTTCCAGAGAAGCTTTTATTTCCCATAACGCCCCACTCCCTTCCCCACACCCCCTTCTCCTAACTTTTAGGCCAACGCTCATAAACTTACATATTTGCATATTGCATTTAGCTTTTACTGTTTATGACTAAGTTGTTTCCATCATGAAAGTAGTTTGTGGGATGTTTTAAAGAAGCCCCCATAACCACCTACTCCTGCTATTTTCCAAACTTTTCCTCAGATTTAGGCAATATATGTTCATTTAAATAAATATCATTTTTTATTTCTTTTTCATTTACATGTTTCTTAGATTTGTCATATTTATTCATTTATATTTCATACACAGGTATATTACAGTGTAGTTTGAGTAAATAGGAGTTGCATCAACATCTAAAGACAACATAAAAACAAGTGTAAAGTGAAAGTTTATAAAATAAAATATTAATATAGTAAAGGTGTGTAATTAAAACAATATAATTTAAAATGTAGAAAAAAATACAATTTGAAAAAGACTTGCAATATTGTTTTTAAGTACAATAACAATTGGCTGTAGAGAATTGGGGCTAATCATAGGTACATAAAAAGAGAATCATTTCTAAGCTGGATTTAAAAAATAATACTATTCTTTGGGGCATTAAAATCTCAGATCTTCTAGCTGTTCATTACAGTTACATCGAAAAAACCTAAAATCTAAATGTCGTTTCACCCTGTTCACTCTGGATGCTCCACTGCTTGACCTGAGCCTTATACTCCAAGAGTTCCTCTTTGTTTCTGTCCCATAAATACAGCCGAGATGTTGTCAGAGCCTTGAAACATTTAGCGATTCGTTCGCTGATAGCGGCGCTTTAAAGCTCACTTTTGAGGCTAACTGGAAGGCCCACTGGAGTGTCAATCGCAGAGCTGGACTAGGCTACTTTGTTCTCTGGATCCTGCGTAGAATTCTCTCAGCGGCGTTCGGAACGAGCTGCAGCTGGTCTGTGGTCTTCTCTCAAAGACCAGTTAGGAAGACCATCGCGATAGTCCACCCACTTTCTGGACATTGCGTCCAGCGAGGATGAGCTTCTATGGGTCATCCTGGACTTTAAGAGCCCTGATCTTGGCCATATGTTGACATGCTGGCCATGAAATGACAGGAGATTATTTTCTGACAAAGGCTTTGGTTTGTAAGGGCCTGGAAGTTGAGGTGTTGGTTAATGGTAACCACAAATACGCATGTGTGTGTGTCTGTGTGTGTGTTTTGAGTTTTGTCTGGGTTTTTCCCAAAGTCAGAAGCAGACTTTAAGGCTTCAAGGAATCTTTAACAGGTGATGTAACCTCATGGGTATAGGGTTCATAACATACACACACACAAACACATTTACACACACACACACACAC
>CM059266.1:11506458-11521458 GCA_030347295.1 Setipinna tenuifilis | reverse complement strand
ATCTCATAGGAAAGTCAACATGAGGGTGAAAAGGCCAGAGTGAAGATATGAGTTTTGAGCATGGATTTGAAAGTGGAGAGTGAGGTGCATTGACCTGGTGCAGTGATGGTCAAACTGGGGTACAACTACCCCTAGGGGTGTCTGGATCAACTCTAGTGGGTACACAAAATTAATCTGTGAATGAGTTCTCAGCTTCTACTAGCATAAAGATTAAGTATCCATACTATATGTGGAAAAAGATCTTACATTCAAGCTATCTCCTATATATAACCCAGTTGGGGCTGCATTATTATGTACCATATAATATCCACGCAATGTGGATAGAAGGTGTGCATCGGTAGAGCGTAAGGTGCGGGTGGGTTTTGTGTGGGGTTAAAACATTCATGATAGGTGGGTACTAGGTTATTCTGGGCTTTGTAAATAAGCAGAAGGGTTTTGAATTGGATTCAATGTGTCTTCTTCTCTTCTTCTTCATTGTCGTCAACATCATCATCATTTGTGTGTTTGAGGATACAGTATTCTGCCTGAGTTGCAAACGAACATGACATATCACATCAAGACAGTAACACTGCCCTACAAAGGCAAAGTACAGTAACTGCATGAACAATGAAACTGAAAAAAAAATGCCTTTAAAGTTGTCATACTGCCCAGTCAAACATGTTGTATGTATAATAATGATTATGCTTTTATGTACTTTCCTACGTAATAGGAAGAAGCAAGAGATTTAGTCACAAGACAAAGGTGGTGTCATAAAGTCAATTATCAGTCTAAACGTAGTTTGGCAAAATATGCAGTTACTGCCTTTTGGCTTTGTAGGGCAGCACTGGCCAGCAACATCAGTGCTGCGGTGATGCAATCACAGGCAAATGTAATTGATACGTGAATGAGCCACGCAAGTAGCCTGGAAATGATCCTGAAGACGGTGAGTCACAGAGATCAGCATATGCCGCCTGCCACACAGGCCAGGAGAGGTGAAGGGGATAGAGGAGAGGAGAGGAGAGGAGAGGAGAGGAGAGGTGGATAGAGGAGAGGAGAAGAGAGGAGAGGAGAGGAGAGGAGAGGACAGGAGAGGACAGGAGAGGACAGGAAAGGAAAGGAGAGGAGAGGAGAGACAGGAGAGAACAGGAAAGGACAGGAAAGGAGAGGAGGAGATGAGGGGAAAGGAAAAGAGAGGAGAGAAGAGGCGAGGCAAGGCGAGGCAGAGCCCACGGCCTTCTCGGCTATTTCTGTCCCTTAACAGTCACCAAACGTCATTAGCCTTTCCTGGCACAGAGAGGTTATACTCACACTGCTGCTCATGGTGACACACACGGGCCACGCAGGGCAAGACAATGTGGGTTTATTTTTACGCACACAGCACATTTACTGTAGATAGAGGCGACTCAGTGCCATTTACATCTGTACACACAGACGCAGGTTAATTATTTGCATCTTCAGAAAAATAATACATAGGAGAGGCTTACTGTGGTTTACATCTGTAAATGCAAAAGAAGATGAAGTCAAACAAGGTAAAATATAATTAAGATGTAAAATAGAATAAATAAGGGACTTAGTTGAAAATACTAAGCCAAATCAAAGTAAAAAGTAATGAAGTTTTATAGAGTCTGTGAAGATTCTTATTCATCCAGGTCATGTCGGTTAAATAAGCCAAGTTGTAAGCAACTGGACTTCTTTCAGTAGTTTGAAGAAGTTTCACCTTTCATCCAAAAGGCTTCTTAAGTTCATGTTCATAAGTCTCATGTTGATACTCTAAGTCCACATGCACATATCTCTCCCACACACACACAACAACATAAACTTTCACAACAACATAAACATATGCTCACACAAACATAAAGATAGACGTGCATACAGTACGTGACTACATCCATATGGTTATGCAATGCTGAACCGCATATGCTGTATATCAGCAGTAAGCTCTATGCCACCCAGGGTAAAATAAACAGGGTTAACGAATTCATAAACAGAACAGAGACAAATAGATGCTTCTGTCTGCGAAATATAAGACGATAGTGTGAGCCTTGGATTCTGTATATGGTTGATAACCACATAGGGAGCAGCATGTATATATCCACTGCACCTTCATGTATATCACTGGGCCCAGACATCTTGCTATGCATACCTTTACATGCATTAAAGTGCAAACAACAAGAGTGTGTCTATTGGCTCTATGCATGTCAGATGAGACACTCACATTATGGAGTCAAAATGCCAGAACTGACTTCACACCATTGATCTCACAGTGGCCCTGAGGTAATATATGCTAAAGAGATAATGAATCATACGCACGCAACAACACAGACACAAACACACATACCTTCAAACACGTAGGCAAACACATAGGAGAGGACAGAGAGAGAGAGAGAGAGAGAGAGAGAGAGAGAGAGAGAGAGAGAGAGAGAGAGAGAGAGAGAGAGAGAGAGAGAGCTGTGTGGGACAGCTCATCATGCCCAAGGTTATAGAAACATGAATACTGATGAGAGCAGCCGAGAGCAGCAACCTGTTGCTCTTGTCATACCGCTATTCTCCAGCAGAGGGCAGGCTTACTCCTATATGTGGCAGCAGGTCTTTCACTATAACCTGCCTGACGAATGTCTGCGCTTCTGTGTTATTGTTGTTTTTCACCGATTCAGTTTGTTTTAACCGTCTAAAAGCCGTTGCTGCTCCGGAGCAATAATGAATTTATATGCCCAACATGGGTCTCAAAAATATTTGTGTCACTGTCTAAGCTACTGTTGCTGGTGGGTGGGTGGTTTAGTTTTCAGCAAGTCCTAAAATGTGCATCTCAGTCTTGTATCACACAATTGACGGTTTCAGCTGCCTCCACTCAGAAGATTGGATGAGTAAAACGGGTAAAGACACCCCCTCAAATGTCTATTTCCCACAGCTTCACACATTTTATTTAAAATATGAATTGTTGACTAGTTGAAGATATTTTCTATGCATAAAAAATGTGGTACCATTTTGTAGGCTAGTAATCTTTGCAAAAATGTTGTTGCTCCCGAGTCACTATGGATGCTAAGGTCAGTGCAGGAGTCAAATGTCAGGAGACATTTTGTTTTAAAAGTTGAGCATTGCTAATTTTACTACTGTTTTCAGACATTGATGCGTTCCAAAATCGTTTGTTCTTCTGGAACTAATGCTGTGAGTAATAATAAAGCTTATAAGTTAATAAGTGGATTTTGTACATTGTGAAAGAAAATGGAGGTCGATGCAAGTCAATGAAAGATACTGCATACACTACATTTCTAATTTGTGTTTTTCCTTTAAACGACCACAGTTGCTCAGGAGCAACATATCAGAAACAGGTCACATGACCCAAAGACTGAAAATTGACTCCATTGTCTGAAGTGTATCATGAAATGGATGTAAACAACATTATTCTCTGAAGTATCAATGGCCTTGGCTTCTGGAGGGTTAAGGGCCCTGTGTTTGTAGTGACACAGTAGTAGCCTTGCATCTTGTGTAGCTAAGGCAGCGTGAGTCAGGCACCTGTGAGTCAGGCATGAGGTGTTTGGGTGGTGTGTAGTGGCACAGAGTGCCATCTGTGAGCGTTAAGGGCCTTTAAGGGTTTGGTCATCTGCCCACAGAGTGTTTACAGCTCAGCCGCACGGGCACACAACCTGTCATTACCAGTCCATCACCAGCAGGATTGAAGCTGAGGTGCTACGCTCTTGTGAAAAAGAGAAACAACTGGGCGAGATATGTTTGATTTGTACTCTCATGTGCATGTGTGTGTGTGTGTGTGTGTGTATGTGTGTGTGTGTGTGTGTGTGTGTTGGGGGTAGAGGAGGGGGAGTCATATTTGTGAGTTAAATCAGCAGACATCAGTAGGTCCTATGCATTTTTGCATTGTGTTGTTCATACTTCTGCATTTGAAACACCCAGACATGTGCATGGACAGACCCAAAGTTCCTTTGTGGAGAGGAATAACCAGGATAATGCTCCACCAAGCTGACTTCCATGGTAGAGTGGGATACCACACACACACACACACACACTCAATGCACACATACACACACACACACACACACACACACACACACACACACACACACACACACACACACACACACACACACACAGGGCTCTGGTCTCTACCATATAGTGGCCAGACAGAAAAGCATTTCTTACAGGGGTTTGTAAAAAAGGTACCAAAACATAATTCAGACCACAAGAAGCAAAATCAATTTCAGAGATGCACCAGACACTGAGCATTGCCACCTCCAATCAGTCCCTGAAGGGGGCAGTATTCGGATGTGTGGACGCTGCTGTGACAGTGGTAGTAAATAGGGAGTAGTTTCAAATAGGACCCCTGTTATGAAGTGCACTCTGTTTGAAATCAGCCTCATAACTAAATCAAGTTCTCCCTTTATTAAGGTGAATGGTATAAGTTTAACAGTGAGCTTTCAAACAAACACCCCTGCAGTAGGCGAAAACAGTAACTGGCATAAGCCGACAGATATTCAATCAGATAGTTACACTGACTGAACTCACATTTGCCAGACGTGTCCTCTATCATGGGCAACAATTCGTGGAACACATCTTTCACAAGTCAACATTGGTGTTCACTCTGTGTTGTTGAAGGGTTTTATAACCTATGCCTACTTTGGATAATTGCTTTCAGGTGGCACTTACCCTCTTCAGCAAACATACCTACGTTTTAACATACCCAAAGTTAATTTTGCACTAAATTTCTCCTTTAAATTTCTCCTGAAACTGCTTATGCACTAACACTTATCATACAGTCAAGTTAAGCTTGAGTGATTCTACCAAGAATCATGGAGGAAACTTTCAGAGTAAAAGCCTGCAGAGCTCCTAGGATCATTGCATAGAGCAAGAGCTTAGGCTTGCAAATAAGTTTTAGTTTTATATTTATAGTTAGTATACAGCACAGTCATGTACAGTACAGTATTTAACAGTATCTACTGTATATACTGTATATATTTTAGTAAACTATATAAATATAAATATATATATCTAATAAACATTCAAACACTCCTGTTCTGAATTTGTCACAGTTGAAAATTTACACGAATTGGATCAGTGAGTATTTTATTTTGTAAAACCCTTTTTTCCCCCCTGTCTTTGTAGATTACTGTGCGTAACCTTCTGAAAATGAAAATTGAGGTGAATCTATTTGAAGATAACCCCCCCCCCCCCAAAAAAAAACATAAAGGGTTCTGAAAACTTTCCAGCAGGCACAGCAGGTAGTAACAAGTGTACCGGTGACGACACAAGCCGGCGATGACACATATGTTCACACTGCAATTTCGTTTCTGTGTCTCACACCCCATGCTGCGATCCCAAGCCAGAAAAAGAAGGCAGCAGCAGCAGTGGTGGTAATGCATTCAGCTGCGTATAATTGAGATAAACATATGCGTATGCGTATGTGAGAAATGTGGTGATTGCAGAAGAACAAAGATTATTTTGGTGTGCTTGGTGGCAGAGATTGAGTGAGGAGGGCAGACTACAGAGGGAGACTACATGTACATAAATCACTACTGCGCTGGCTGCGGTTGCGTGAGAAGGGTTTTGCGTCGCGTGTGAGATACTCAGGGGGTGCAGGTGTAAGTGTGTGCGTCTGTCTGCGTGTGTGTTTGTGTGCGCTGGCTCTGTGATGAGTGAGCTGCCTCAGAGATAACTGCCACGCCAGGCTGTGAGCGTGAACAGGTGTGTGTGTGTGTGTGTGTGTGTGTGTGTGTGTGTGTGTGTGTGTGTGTGTGTAAGAGAGAGAGAGAGAGAGAGAGAATGGGATAGAGAGAGAGAAAGAGAGAGATAGAGAGAAGGAGAGAAGGAAACCGAGAGAACGAAAGCAAAAGAGAGAGAGAGATAGCATGTGTGTATACGCGTGCACATGTCTTTGTTTATGTCTGTGTTTGTGTGTGCATGTCAGGCTGCCTTGGTTTACACAAACAGATATAATACAGATATAATACAACAAGAGCTATAACACAGTCTAATAATATTGTTTTGTAATGGTCATTGCTATTTGTTTTGGTAAGCACCATGTTAAACATATTGCTCATTTTGTTGAGAACACTGATTTAATTTTCCTATTCTGTAACCATTAGCCATAATGATAAGTACAACCTGATCAAAACTGATCAATACTAAGCAGGACACTGACAGAGATTGGCACACGTACCTATTACCTGTGAAGGCCTGTGGTTACAAATTGTACTTTAAATCTCTGTGCTAAAACACAACACATACACTAAAAATGACATAACCCTATCTCCTTATATTCATCTACACAGGCAGGCATAGATCATAAACATGAGGGTGGCATAACAATGTTCTGTCTTTTTACTGTAATTCATCACAGACGTCATACAATAGACATGTGAACAGCATACAACACTCTTTCTTTTCTACATTATTCATCACATAACAGACATAGAAATGGTATAACAATGCTCTTGCTTTGTACATAGTACATCACACAGACAACAAACCATGAACACAAAAATGGCATAACATTGTGAGAAGAATAGCATGGCTTTTTAGAAGGCTGACAAATGTGCAATTGACTTTAAATGGGCCAGTTCAACGTTCAGAAAACATTTTCCCTTACTAACAATTCCCACTCCTCTTATTGATCTAAAAATGCAAACCTTTTATCACATTAGGAAGGGTTTACCACTTATCTAATCTGCCTGGCTGAGGACCTGGGCTAATTAGAATCAGCTGGTTTAGTGGCTATCTTGAACTTAAGGTTGCAAAGGCTTATAACATAGCATTTAATGCCTTACAAGTGCAGTCATAAGTATGTATGTCAGTCATTATAAAGGCTTTCTGGATGTTTTTATAGTGTCATATGAACACTGGGTTCATAGAAAGTGTTACCAAGCAGATTATTTCCCCCTGCCATCACTCTCCTGAATGGCTGATAAATTGGGTCATTCCCACCTTGGCCATTCACCCACTTCTCAAACACGTATATTTGTCATTCCATATGTATCCATCCTGCACGCTATATTTACACATTATATGCAAGGACACAAGCATACAAGGATGGTTTATTTCTCGCATGCATAGACATACTGGGTAGAGTAGGACATGCAGTGAAACTGGTGATCGATTGGGAAGATTGGCTTTGGTGGATTGGCTTTGGTGGATTGGCTTTGGTGACTGATGATGGGCTGTGTGTGTGGGAGAGGAAGACTGCTGAGTGTCCAGTTGTGGGGGACTGTGTCCTGTGGCCATGAGGGAAGGAGGTCGTTGATATACTTCATTATTCTCAATGTATCTTGCACACAATGTATCTAGATTGTATCTAGATTGCACTATTAGGTACACTTTGCATCCCACTCCATGTGTACTTGTCTTGTATATTATATTCTACTTGTGTATTATGTCCCACATGTGTATTGTGCCTATATGCCACTTGCTTATATGAATATTGTTGTCTCTATTGTACAGTATGGGTCTGTATATTTCTATTTGCCTATTGAATGTATACTGCTACATGTCTATATGTTAAATGCATAGAGAGCTAACATCTACCAGAGTCAAATTCCTTGTACGTATATGTATGTAGGTATGCTTCATCAATAAAACTGCACAATTGGCCTTAGAGGTTAGCTCTCTGATTTATTCCCTGTAACTGGTATGTGGTTAGTGTGTTTTTGTGTTTTTTTTTGTGTAAACTGCTGTATAAATACAGTGTGTTGTTTAGCTGATATTGTTGTTGTTGTTTAGCCAAAGTCTAGACTGCTTCAGTGTCTCTCTATCTCAGCCTGTGTTGTGAAGATGTGGACTGTTGATGTTTGTGTTTGTGTTTGTGTCTCGCCAGGATGTTTCATAAGAATACACACACCACACCGTCCATCCACACCGCATCACTGACATGCATACTCACCAACACAAACACACACAGTGTTTTTGTTTACATCCTCTTACCCTTACCCTTACCCCTCCCACCCCCCTCTCCACTCTTCTCCCCTTTGCTGCTTGGCGTGGGGGTAATTCCGGCAGCTTACGCACACGCACACACTCCCCTGTCCCCTGCCGGAGTGTGTGTGTGCTGCTCCTAATGACCTAAACACACCCGCCGTATGCACCGGCACAAGTGCAAGCCACCCCTCCACAGGGGAGCCTCAATGCAGTGCACTAGACTCTGCATTACATGTGTGTGTGTAGTGTGTGTGTGTGTGTGGACTGTGTGGTGTTTTGATATTCATAATAAGGGCCATGTGCCCCTGGTCTGTTCTGACATTAGTGGAGTTAGAGACACAGGGCACGGAAGTGTGTGTGTGTGTGTGTGTGTGTGTGTGTGTGTGGGTGTGTGTATGTGTGTGTGTGTGTTTGAGAGAGAGTCCTTGTGTGTGTGTGTGTGTGTGTGTGTGTGTGTGTGTGTGTGTGTGTGTGTGTGTGTGTGTGTGTGTTTGAGAGAGAGTCCCTGTGTGTGTGTGTGTGTGTTTGAGAGAGAGTCCCTGTGTGTGTGTATGTGTGTGTGTGTGTATATCCCTCTGTGTGTGTGTGTGTATGTGTGTGTCCCTCTGTGTGTGTGTGTGTGTGTGTGTGTGTGCGTGTCCCTGTGTGTGTGTGTGTGTGTGTGTGTGTGTGTGTGTGTGGAGAGTGGGGTGGTGAGAGTGGTGGGAAGAGACAGGCTGGAGGGGAGTCGGAAGGAAGGAGGGCTCCTAAGTGCAGCACAGTGGTGGCGGTGTGGCACACACAGCGAGATAACTTATCTCTTAACTGCCCTCATCCTGTACGGCCAGCTACGCTTCCGCTCCAGTCAACACACAACACATCTCCGTCAAAACAAACACGCAAATCATATCAAACATGAGTCAGGACAGAATCACAGATCGTCTGTTGTATAAAAATGCCTCATTTCTGGGATGCCCGAATGGTTTGCTGATCTATCTATCTAAATACACAACACACTTATTGGAAATGGGACAGTTCCGGGTTTGAATTGAACTGGGGGGATTTGAAGCCCCAGTGTGTAACTTTTTTTAGTTGTTTGTTGTCACAATCTACGTCACCTGTTCACAAACTTGTCCTTTTTCATGAATGTTTACCACCACTGTCAACTCCAAGTATTCCTAGTGGCTTTACGGTGAATTTTACGTTTGTACATACATAAAGTAGGGGCGACACTCCATACTCATCCTAAACTATGGTACAGGGTCAGGGACATACCAGGCTCCACATTTTTGCGTTTCACTGTGACATGATAAACCCACAACAGCAAATGGGTATTGTATCCTTGCTACTCCGCCCCAGTGAGTTTGAAGAAGGAAACATGGACCACACGTATGCAAAACCCACATTTCAGGAACAAGAGACTTCTTCTTCTTCGCCCCAGCAAAGACAAAGGATATTGAAAAGAGCAAGAGACTGGAGTCATCAGAAAAAGAGTGAACATTGGAGTTGACTTTCAAATATGGAAAGACATGATGAAGGAGAAGGGAATTAAAAGACGCCAAATTTGCTTGCTTCCTTTTGAAGGTTAATAGACCAATAGATGTGTCAGTCTGAACTGACTAAGTGAACATTGAAACGAAGAATGTTGCCATACTGCCCAGTCAAACATGTAGGTGTAATAGTGGTGATGCTTTTATGTACTGTCTTAGGAAGAAGACATTTAGTCACAAGACAAAGGAGGTGTTACAAAGTCAGTTTTTCAGTATAAACTCAGTTCTGACAAAATATGTAGTTGCCTTTATGCTTTGTAGATTTGTCTAGACGATGATGGCAAACGATTAGACTCAAGCAGCAAATTAGCTCTCTACAATGTTTGTGATATAACTGAGTAGATTTACTTGCTCCTGCTTGCAATAAGTAACAGTGGGTTTAGCATCAGAGTCCTTGCCAACACATTGGACTAACACCAGTGTACTTGTACTGTATGTCCAGAGTCTCACCACCATGACTTGACTATTCACAGCTAACACAGCCTGACAACCACTTAAAAACAACAAAAAGTACACAAATGATAAACAAACATTTTATTTGTGTATGATTTTAGTTGGTGCTGTTTCCTTATGTCATTGTCAGTCCCCTTTAGATTGATTTTTGTTGTTGTTTGTCTTTTACTTATGTTATTATTTTTATCAGTTGAGTTGTACCGTCTATTGCTTTCCCTATAATTTGAAGCACTAGTATGCCATGCATGTTGTAATGTAAGTGTGTGTCAGGGGATGGTAAGGGGTATGGGGGGGGGGGGGGGGGTGTCTAGTGATGGGGAATTTAGGGTGGGTGGGAGGGTAACCATTTGTACTGTATACTGTATACTTTGTATCCATTATTTTTGACTGAAAATGAATAAAAAGACATTGACCAAAAAACACAAAAAGTAATTACATAGTGAAAGGGGCTAGCATCCTCTCCACACTAATAATACAGCCATAGCTGGCGGGCTTCACACCGGTGTGTAGGTGACAAAGTGACAAAGTGACAAAGCCCTCGTCTGTCGGATTACAGCTCCCTCCATTCGTTTTGTCATTTCTCTCCTTATCACCGCCACACGCTCTTCACGGGGTGGTTGAGCCCGGCCGCTCGAATAAAGACTCCTTCTAGTGGCAGATGAAAAGGGTGGAGGGAGACACAAACAAGATGGAAATGATTGGGCCATGGAAAGATGGAAAAGCAGATTGCACGAGGCAGCGGAGAAATGTGATTTCTTAACAAGACGCGGCGTGAGGAGTAGTGGTGAAGATGATGAAGATGAGCATAAGGAGGAGGATGAGGAAGGTGGGTGGCATTGGGGAAATAAACAGAATGAAATGAGCCTATAATCAAAGATGAGAGCCAAAACATCTAAAAAGTAGTGTGTGAATGCGCGCACATCCAATAAACAGGTGCTGGATCAATGGGAGACGTCAAGAGAGAGAAGAGAATCCGCACACTGTCGCTGCTCACCATTTTATTAAACACAACGTTTCGACCTGACACATACACCTGACACATACACCTAAGGAAGACCGTGTGAGGTCGAAACGTTGTGTTTAATAAATTGGTGAGCCAAAACATCTAAACCTTATCCAAAGGGAGGCTGGTTAGGCATCGATATGTACCAATAAGGGGATAAAGCCATGCCCCTCAAGTGGACAATGCTGTTGCTGGGGGGAAATGAATTTGTTGTTTTTTTAAGTATATTGTTTGCCTTTATTGTGATAGGACAGTGAAGAGCAGGACAGGAAGTGAGTGGGAGAGAGAGAGATGGGGTAGGGTTGGGAAATGTACCAGGCTGGATTTACACCTGAGTCCCCATGGGCACTTGCCCATTCATGGTAAAGGTGCTCTACGCACTACACCACAACACCCCCGAAAAGAAACCATATAAAGGGGTTTCCCTTCGACACGACTTTGTGACTCACAGCTTATACGTAAACTGGTTTGTCAGGGAAAATGTCTACAACACTTTGATGTAATTTCACTATCACCTATGGGAGAGGAAGAAGAAGGGGCGCAGAAACTAAAAAGGCACCTGTGAGTAAGTCTGTGAATAAGTGTGTGACACACACACATACACACACACACACACACACACACACACACACACATACGTGATCAGGAGCCTCTCAAGAGAGTTCTTTAGCAAAGGTACTCAATAAAGACTGGTGTCATTTGAGTAATAAAAGTGTGTGTGTGTGTGTGTGTGTGTGTGTGTGTGTGTGTGTGTGTGTGTGTGTGTGTGTGTGTGCGTGTGTGTGTGTGTGTGTGTGTGTCTGAGCAATACCTCATATTTCCTGGAAAACAAATCATTTCAAAAAGATCTTGATCTGGTGTGTGTGTGTCTGTAGTGGGTGTGTATGTTTTTAACTCACATGTATACACCATGAAGAGTCACAAGACAGGATAAAGTAGGCAGCCACTGACATATTTTTATGAGTGTGTGTACGTGTATGTGTGTGCGTGCGTGCGTGCGTGTGTGCATTACTGTGTGTATGTGTATGAGTGTGTGTCTGAGTATAAGTGTGTGTGGCTGATGTTCTGAGTGTGTTTCCCCTGATAAATCAGAGCTCGGCAGCTGCTCGGAGTGTGACTACCTGGTGAACGCAAACTCACATCACGAGCAGCACCATGCTGCCGGCCATGAGATTCCCTGTGAGGCTCGCTCACTAAAACATAAGCATTAGTCACCTCAGCAGGCGCATTAGGTAAGGCATAACATTCAGCCACCAACATTCAACACAAGTAAGCAACGCTGGCAGAGCCAAATAACTTCCTGACATGAACTAATTCTGTCAGCTGCTCCCGGTTGGTTTATTGTACACAACGTTTCGACCTTTATGGTCTTCGTCAGGTGTATAAGACCTGACGAAGACCATAAAGGTCGAAACGTTGTGTACAATAAACCAACCGGGAGCAGCAACAGTGTGCGGATTTTTCTTCTTTTTTGTTTGATCACACTTTATCCAGCACCTGTTTTATTTGGATGTGCACGTACCCCAAACGCTACTTATGAACTAATTCTGTCAAATGCACACCTCAAAGGCTGTTATGCCCAAAATTCAACCTCTGCATTTAACCCATCACACAGTGTTAGGAATTAAACCAGTCACCCTTGGGCTGCAAGGCCAATTCCTTAACCACTAACCCTTGACTGCCCCATCATGTCATCACAGGGCTGCCAACCCATACACTATTTCCCACACAACGTGAACACTGCACTGGCCAACATCGACACAACCAACCCCCCCCAGAATGAACACCTCATACAGCTCCACCGTCACACAATGAATGCGCAAAAACTTTTGCACTTTGGCAATTTTGCATCACTCATACTCATACTCATTTGTATAAAACTTCTTTTTTATTGATAAAACACACTCTTTTACTGTAAGACCATCAGAGGTCCACTTCAAATGGACCATCGGGTCACCGTGACTGACCGTGACATCGGGTCACCATCTGTGGTCTTGTGGTCCACATGCATCAGATTTCTAATGCTACTGAGAAGGGCCATCAGTGTGGGTCAGTCAGAGTGCCGCTGGTAGGTGATGCAGCATGAGTCTAAACAAGAGGATGAGGAGTAAGAGTTTCCAGTCTGCATGAGAGACAGATGCAGTCAAACGTGTACATGCGCTCAGCCGAGTGGAGCTAAGCTGCCGATGGTGTTTGCTTAGCGGGAACAGAGAAGCTGCATGTGTGTGTGTGCACATGTGTGTGTGTGTGTGTGTGTGTGTGTGTGTGTGTGTTTGTGTGTGTGTGCTTGTATGTGAGTGTGTGTGTGTGTGTGAAAGAGAGAGAGAGAGAGAGAGAGAGACAGAGAGAGAGAGAGAGAGTGTGAAAGAGAGAACAAACAGTGTGAGAGAGAATATGAGATTTAGTATGTTTACTCAGAGAGTGATGAGTGACACTTCAGCACGAGGTGTTCAGGTTAATGTGCCCCAGTAAAACCCATCTGGTCACTCTGGCTCTCTCTCACACACACACACACACACACACACACACACACACACACACACACACCATACACACAAAGACAAAGTTTACACTGTTTATGGTTCAGCCCAAGCGAATGTTTTTGTTTCTAATTTAGTTTGTTGGGGCGAACTCACCGAACAGACAATTACGGGTTAGTCAGGAATGATATGCTGAACTAAATGACTCTGTTTGTTTGTAGTTAGAATTGTGGACTGTACCTTTTATATGAGTGGACAGAGTTGTGACCATGACAAAGTGTGGTGTAGTAATTTCACCAAGGGAGAAAGAAAAGTAAATCCCCTCAGACACAATGTCCAAAGGTGAATCACACACACATCACTGCTGCCTGACACATTGCCCCGGTGGTAGTCGACTCACAGTGGACTCACGGATGCCATTAATAATGTGCACGACAGCAGCAAAACACAAACAAACGGCTGATTCACCTCAGGAAATCAGTAGCTCCGCAGCGTGCTTCTCAGTGGCAGAGGTGAGCCTCTGGGAAATGCTCCACATCACAACAAACAACACAGCAGAACTCATATTGAATATCCCCAAGACACTGTCAGTGGAGTAGTGTAGTGTAGTGTGATATAAGGCAATAACAAAAAAAATATGAACTAAAAGGTCACATGAACTGCACTGAAGTCCCCGTCTGTAATCAAAATGTGTTGGTGATACCTACACAGTGAGAAAAGCAATAACTTTTCTTTCAAAATATTACGTAACTGCGCCTGAAGGAAGGAATGGGGGAAGCCTTCAAAGAACCAAAGCAGTTCTCGAAAAGTGGAATAGCATCGCGGCATATAAACACTCCATCTTATACAACATTTATCCACAACTGCCAATACATCAGCACATTTACAATCATATGTCAGACTAATTCCATGTCCAAAATGTTGGCATGTTCACTATACAGTTCACTTTAAGGAGTGAGAGCTTCATTGTTTTGTTCCTTATGTAGTGCACTATAGTCAATGAGTGAATGTTTTTAATTTAGTTTAATACTTTGGTGGGCCTGTCATGTTGCTGTAAGTAAAGCTTTGGAAGTAATATTTTACTTGGACTGTTGCCCTACAGGGACTTCACAGATGATTTACTGAATTGAACTATAGCCTATCTAATTGGTAACAGAACATCACAATAACAGAACCCAACTTCTAACTTGAACCTTAGTCCTACATAGACATACCCATACACATATGTAGCAAACCAAATTTCAGTATTTCCCAAATTTCAATATTTACCCATATACAGAGGGAAGACACTCTTACTTCACTTCAGAAAGAAGTGTGATAAACCAGTTTAGCCCCTCTCTCTCTCTCTCTCTCTCTCTCTCTCTCACTCTCTCTCTGTCTGTCTCTCTCTCTGTCTGTCTCTCTCTCTCTCTCTCTGTGCCTGTGTGTCTCTGTCTCTCATTCTCCGTGTCTGTCTGTCTGCCTGCCTCTTTCTCTCTCTACTTCTCTCTCTACCTCTCTCTCTGTCTCTAGCTCTCTCTCTCTCCGTGCCATGCTCTTGTCATCTCTACCAGTACTACCCTGAGCTATCTTGGCTCCCTGCTGGCAGCCTTTGGCCAGAGTGATCATTATTATGTCATCATAACAACAGCACCGG
>CM059266.1:11446458-11501458 GCA_030347295.1 Setipinna tenuifilis | reverse complement strand
CACCTCCGCCTGAGTAAGTGAATGGCTGTCATTTCTGGTAGTCTGAGTTCCCGGAATATTGTGGCAGAGTTGGAGTCGTGAATCATGCTTACAAAGAAGTTCTGACCACGGTTGTTATGTAACCATGACTCTTGCAATGGAGGTAGATTGGACAAGGTCAAGAGATGCTTATTAGCGCTACCTAGCCCAGGACAGCCATAAAGCCCCTCTACCAGGGCACTTTCCCAGCGCATTTTACTTTAAGATGTTGTTTGAGATTTGTTGCTGCAAGGTCCTTTGTGGTCATGTTCTACATTTTGCTTTTTCATGGTTCACATTAACTGACTATTTTTTTCTTGTTAAATGTACACCACCTGGAGTGAAATTAATGTAAAAAAAGTAAACACACTGATAGACAAGTGCATCTGCTATTTGCAGGTGTTGTACATATTTTTATGTTTTTATGCATTATTATCAAGACATTGTTTTCGAAAGCATGGATAAACAGCAAACGATACCTGTAATCCTAATAAAAAACAGAAATGTAATTACAAAATGTACCCAGCTGAACCCCTCATACCTTACATGACATTTTGTTTTGGATAGTGTTACCTGCTCTGAGAGAGAGGGGCCATTGGGTTTGTTCCATGTTTTACACTTTCCCTATTTTAAACAACACTCGATACCTTGAACACAAGCCTGTGTGTGTGTCACAGACACTACTGAGGCAATCTCTGACATTTATGCAAAAAAGAGAAAACACTGTGAACCTGATACCCCAGGGAACAGCTGTGTGTGTGTGTGTATGTGTGTGTGTGTGTGTGTGTGTGTGTGTGTGTGTGTGTGTGTGTGTGTGTGTGTGTGTGTGTGTGTGTGTGTGTGTTTGTGTGTGTGTGTGTGATATTTTGCTGCTGTTCTAAGGTGAGGTAAGGGCATAGTGAACATGAGACACTCAGGTTGGGCACTTAGTTTGGCTGGCCTGATGACTACATGGATGGATAGAGGGAGGGAGAGAGGGATAGATGGATGGATAGATAGATGACTATGCTGAGGAGGCAGAAGGGGTCAGCGAGATCCTGTAGGGTGAACCACAGCAAGGTGGACGTGACACAGCAGCAGTCATATGAGGTCAGACTGATAAGACAGACAGCACAGCCAATTACAGTGATTTAGCAGACATCAAACAATTCATGAAGAGCTGGAAATGAAACCACGGGCAACAGAGGCCACTTGTGGGCCTTCAAGAGGTGAACTGAGGTCTGGTAGCCTGGTAAACCAGCCCCTCGTACTTCATCTTGTTTTGCACAGAGGGTTTGGCTGTGCTGTATTGACAAACGTTTTTCTTCCTGGAGGTGTGGACCCAATTGTTAACATTCTGAAGGAAGTTACGTAGCTTTCCAGAAACTAACGGACTAACAAGATTAAACACTGACCTGGAAGATTAAACCTTTCCTAAACCCTGTGGGGAGTAGGGCCACGATGTCTCTTCCACAAATTAAACTCCTTAAACATTCTTCCTACTCTGACTTTAATTCCTCGATATTCTAAAGCGTTGCCACAACAGACTGAATGGCCTTGACTACTTTGTTCTCCGCTGCCATTGCCGATCTACTACAAGTGAAATGTAGCCCACTCAATCGACGTGAAAGCTAACAAACACTCCCTCTGTCCGCTGACTGGCTAGGTAGGATTTTGCCTATACAGACAGCCATTTCAGTGAGACCTGTGCCAGACCTTCTGTACAAAATGAAGTAAAGTACAAGGGGCTGGTTAACCAGGCTAAATTTACAGTCCAGACAACAAGTATCACAAAGTGACAGAAATAAAGTTGTCAACAGACATTGCTTTCCAAGTCCAGCATCAGCGACAAAACACATTGAAAAAACAACAGGACACAAGTTGTGGCTTCTATGCTAACTTGTATGAACTTTGATTTGCTATCAAATCAGAGTACACAACTACTTCTATGCCAATTCAGTGTTTTGCATGCGACAAGATCTGCAACACCCTATCAGACAAAAATGTTATTATCTCTTTTACATATTATGTTTGGTGAGCAACACTTGTTACCTGGACTATAAACTGCCCTTAAAAAGTCCTCCTCAGCTGTCTCTCTTTGTTTGAGTAAGTAAGGGATAATGTATTGTCCACGGGCGACTATAGGAAAATATTTCCCGACAGATGATATAATGCATGGGAACCTGAGCCAATCAGGGAGAGTTATTAAGTGCCTTGTCTTTGGTCTGAACTCTGTCCAATAAAGCCTGTGACAGATTACCTGCAATATAAAACGTATGTGATCAGCTTCGAGAACAATATGCTCATCTCTCACACCAAGTAGAAATACTCTCTCTCTCTCTCTCTCTCTCTCTCTCTCTCTCTCTCTTTGTGTTTAAGGTGGTGTCTGTAGCCACTGGTCTGTAGCTAAAATTAGTTCATAACCTAAAATGTGTAGAAGCTGTCATTGTCAAGGCGACATTTTGGGGGCTCTTGACTCCCGCGCTATTCCTCTGGAATGTCATTAGCGGGTTTTAGCAGAACAACAAAAGGGTCTCTGAGTCACTCTGTCTCAGATGGCACACAAAGCCTTTCTCTTCTCTTCATCTCTTTTGTGCGCTCTGAAAGTTTGTGGGGCGCTGCCTATTAATCTATGCCAGTCTCTTTGCAGTGGAGAGGTTAGAGGTTTCATCTTGAGTTCATTCCCCTACCACCACCACCACCACCACCACCACCACCACCCACTACCCCCACCCTCCGCCATCCCCTCCCCCGTCTCTTGACGTGAGAGCATGAAAGGCCACTTGTGTTTAATCATGACGTGAGAGGGGGATAATGAGTGAAATGTAGCAGACCGGTGTTTCCTGCTGACCTTTTCAGCCATTTGATCCTCTGTAGACTCTTCCCATTACCAGTCAGACTGCACTCTGTGTGGTCGCCCTAATTAAATGGGTCATTAGAACAGACCTACTGTAGCCAGGGCAGGACCTTGTGCTCCCACAGGAGAGTCCCCTGGGTGGAGAGAACATAATGGGGTGAGGGGTAAGGTGCTGGGGTGAGGCGCTTTAACGGGGGCTCTGCCAGTCAAAGGATGGTGGACTTAAGAATGACATTATACGCCCTTTCATTGAATAACAGACCCCTCAATGGAGCCATCCTGCAAGGTGAAAGACAAGTTCAACATTACAAAATGCAACTTAAAAAACTGCTACTGCTACTACTACTACTACTACTAACAATAATAATAATAATAATAATAATAATAATAGTAATAATAATAATAATAATAATAATACATTGTAGTAAAGTAATCACAACCCATTTAATTGTGATGACTATGGAAGAGAACAGCTGGCTGCTCTGTGAAGCAGTGGAGCCGTCAGCACCATGGACAGCACTAGGTGGACAGGACAACTTCGAGCCATGCACAGGCCTTTAACCTCATTCCCTCAAGAGCTGTTAAAGTAATTACAGATGATTTAGCCAAAGTGAACAGATGGTTTAGGTTTTTATGCTGTGAGTGCTGTCTGTGAATTACATAGGAAGTACAACTTAGATGTTTTATTTAATGGCATTAATAAGGACAACACACATTAATCAACATTTCACATGTGTGTGTGTGTGTGTGTGTGTGTCTGTGTCTGGATTGCTTTATTAAAAAGGATTTTAAAATCACTGTAGCATTTTTTGTATCCTACCGTGACATGAACATTGGTTTACTACCATGTGCAGTGCCTTCATACATTATATATCATACTGTAGAAAAGGTGGCTTCCATTAAACATTGCAATCATCAGCATGTTACATAATACTCTATTATGAAGTGAATTGCGTTGTGAAGTGAGATGTGTTGCTACTAAAATTGGCAGATTCATTAAGGCTTGTCTGCAAAAACAATGTGCACTTTACGCCCACACATCAGACAAGAGCAGCAAGTGTAGTGTGTATGATGCCTTGCACACTGCGCTCTCCCCACAGCCGATGTACATGTACAAAGTATATATTATGTATCCCAGGATGCATGTTGGCATGGGAGAGCATGGTGCAGGAGGTGTTCTGTGACAGACCACAGCACCAGATGGGTCTGACTGACACTAAGTGTTTTGATGGCTGATGGGGGGTGGTGTTGAGAGGCGGGGTGGGGGGTTGGCGGGGGGCTGGTGGTGGTGAAGTATGATCCAGGGGGACCCCCCGCTGAGGCAGTGCTGGGGAGGCTAACACCGAGCCGTTAGTCATCTCAGTCAGAGCCGCTGCCAATTAGGAGCCTTTTTCACAGCCTTCGCCCAGTCATGAAAGAGCAGGCTGCAGAGGCTGAGGGCACACACACACACAGCCACCCACACATACACACATGCTCGCACACACACACACACACACACAGAAATACACAAGGAATACACAAGTACTCAATACACACACATGTGTGCGAAGTGCACATGCGTGCACACACACACACACACACACACACACACACACACACACATACACAAGGAATACACAAGTACACAAGGAATACACAAGTACTCAATACACACACATGCGTTCGCATGCGCACACACAGACACACACACACATGCACACATAACACACACACAAATACAGAAGGAATACACAAGTACTTAAAGATACACACATGAAGAAACACACACACACACATGCTCAAACACATGGCTGGGTGAATGTCAGCCCAATCCAACATCTAATTAGATAAGTCAACAGTTATGCAATCATGTGACAAAAATACACTCATACACACATGGACAAACACATGCACACACATGCTTCAAACTTGGGTCCAACCACAAGCTAATAGGTATGCTTTATGTGCTAAGAACACCATATGAATGCATACCTAAACATTTATTGATCTCAACGCCATTTCAATCGTCTCATAATGTGGTCTTTATGAACAGGTATCTATGACTGAATTTTAGCCTATGTGTGAAAGTACAGGTGTTCTTTACAAACGCTGTTTACTGTAACTGTTCTCATTTCCAGGTGCACTCTAAAAAATAGTAGTTCTTCAGAGCGATGCCATAGAAGAACCGTTTTCAGTGCTTCAAAGACGCGTTGAGGCAACAGTTCTTTAAAGAACTATTTGACGCCGATATAACATAACATAGCCCTTTATGAACTGAGGCTCTGAAGAACCATTTCGAATGTGAAGTACCTTTCACATACACGCTAAAAACTAAAGGTGCTTCAATGGTTCTTTAATCATCTCTGGATGGTTCCATGGAGAGTGAAGGTTCTTCTGTGGCATCAAAGAACCGGTACTGGCCCCGTTATTTTTTAGAGTGTGCTGACCTCCACTTACATATCCTTGCCGTTACAGCACAGAAGATCCACCCACTTCACCGTCCCATCCAGCTGATCTCAGCCCTCATTGAGGAAAGCAGACAGGAGATATGATGGTCTATAGGTACGAAATATAGGACGTGAACAAAAAGGTAGAACATGAACATGACGTAGACCTGTTATAACTGACTTATGCTCAGCAGGGGAGAAAGGGAACTGCTGAAATTGTTGTAGTACTGTTATTACAGAAGGCATATGGCACAGAAATACGTGTTTTATTTTGTTTTATTTAAAAAAAAAACAATTCAAATCCAAAGCAATCCAATGGACAACATGCAACACGATGCTGTACTTTAAGACAGGTTTGCAAGTCATAACCAATTCTAGTTACACAATCTACCATCCAGTAGCAGTGCAGAACAGAACCATAGGACCTATTAGTAATAAAAATGTGGTTTTAAAAAGAAAAAGAAATGCAAAGGTTTTTTGTAGAAATAAATGTGATGTCATATTATAACAGTGGGTGTCTGTCTCACAAGTTGGAGTTGTTTGACTATAAGCTAGCTCTGAAGCAGACGACCAATAACATAAGAGGCGGTGGTGGCCTGGTGGCTAAGGTAACAGACCTGTGACCGGAGGATCGCAAATTTGAATCCACCCAGAAGTGCCACTGAGATACCCAAAGCATACCGTCCCCACAAACTCCTCCCGGGGCACTGCTGCCATGGATACCCTCTTCTCACACATGTGTAATGGGTTAAAGTTCACTGAAAGAACCTCCTGAAAGGGATTAATAAAGTTTAGTTGTTGTTGTTGTTGTTTTTTTAATGAACAGAGTAGGACTGTCTTGTTGTATTGAAATTCAGTAAGGTGACCTGCAGGTGGTGCTGTTTTGCCAAGTGAAATACAGCAACTCTATATTTTCATGATAAAATGTATTGTATGTATGATGGATTGGGATAAGTCCTTTGACTTTGATTAAGGTGCTGGTGGCTGGTGTTTTATTGTTGTTGTTTTGTCTTATTGTTGTACTACATGGTCAACTTTACAGCACAGGACTGGACTTATGTCCCTGTAAAATACGAGTTCCCCTGTATGTGTGTGTGTGTGTGTGTGTATGTCTGTGTGTGCGCGCGCGCGCGTGTATACTGTATGTGTGTGTGCATGTGTGTGTGTGTGTGTGTGTGTGTGACCTATCTTAGGCCATCTCACCTTGTCATTGATACAGTGCTGCTAATGGTAAACATGTTCACACCCACTCCCACACTGGAACACCTCTCTGCATGTGCCCGGGATTACATTCATTTCCTGCCTCTGACATCAGCTGAAAAAAGCTATCTCTCTCTTTCTCTTTCTCTTTCTCTTTCTCTTTCTCTTTCTCTCTCTCTCACACATAATACTTTTATTTGGGTCTCATCAGATAGGCAATCATTACAGATCCAAATAGTGGTGGAAGCAAATTTCATAGCATTCAGTAGATCAGGATCAGAATCATGACGTCATATGCAATACAATACATTGGCTCATTTTAAACTAGGGGTAAACATGACACCTTCTTCGCCAGATTGCTAAACTACCTATGATTGCAGAAATTGAGCAGTATTTTGCAAGGTTTTTTGATTTGTCCTTCTTAAGTCCACAAAGCTGCAGCCCTCTCAAAGTAAGTCTATGTATATGTCCTAGGCTGCCAAACACAAGAACAATGAGCCTACAATTGAAGCCTTGATTTGTGACCACATCCATGAGAGGTTGGTATTTTAAAATCTTGGAGTCGTAACAGGTGTCCATGTATAGGTCGAAAGAACACCCTACTTCCACAAAGGAAACATTCTTACCATCATCCTCTATGATGGTAATGTCCGGTGTGTTTGGAATATTGCTGATTGGGGTGTCATCATGACTGTCGCAGAACCAGTCCATTCTAACTGTACTGTTGGTGTATATTGTTGTTGAGGATTCTTGCACTTCTTTAATGCCCTGTGAAATGATGGTGACTATTCTGTCATGGCGTGCTATGTACAGTCCTTTATAGAAGTTGCACCCATTTAAAATGTGTGCAACGGTCTCATTGTGGTGGTTTGTGGGATGGAGAATGCAGTGTGGGTCATGACTAGGTGGGTACCAGATAGCCAGGTTGGATTTGGTAGGTAGCACTTGGAGACGGGCTTTGACAGTGAATGTGAGGATATCTTCTCCTACTGTTGTGTTGGAATAAACTGAGTGTGAGAGTGATTGATTTGCAAAAGGTAGATACGCCAGTTTTCCTTGTAGCCTAAGCTGTGTCCAGTGTTCTGCGCTCTGCGACCGCTGAATGTTCAGAAGTATTTTTCTCGCCCACACCGCTGACAGGTCTTGAGGAGTGTCACGTGATTTGTAAGTGGCGCGAGCGTAGCAGTGCGTGTCTGTTAAGACATTTTGGAGCGCAACTGGAGCGCTGTCTGGTCTCGCCCATTCTACAGTTAGTCCCATGCGATG
This sequence comes from Setipinna tenuifilis, assembly GCA_030347295.1. Classification (NCBI taxonomy): domain Eukaryota; kingdom Metazoa; phylum Chordata; class Actinopteri; order Clupeiformes; family Engraulidae; genus Setipinna; species Setipinna tenuifilis. The sequence continues at coordinate 11,493,709 of CM059266.1, read as the reverse complement.
ACATAAGTTGTTCAAATCAAGCCAATCAGACCTTACACCAAATCCCACAGCCTTGATATTTAATTTGCCGTTCGCCTTAGTTTGGAAGCCTAGGAACTGAGCGTCCCCTTCCATGGCGATTGGGACTTTGCGTCTGCGAAGATGTTGAATGAGAGAGGAACGCGCCATCTCTCGTACTGTGGTGTCGCTGTTATTTAACATATTCAAGAGGTGGCTAATTCTAGTGGCAATGTATACCCACTCAATGTTTGGTACGCCCAGACCTCCGTCCTTTTGGCACTGAAAGATGATGTCCCTGGTTGAGTGAGTGTTAAGGCCAAACCACTTCCTCACCAGCTGTACAGTTTTGTTATTTAATTCCGTTAGTGTCTTCAGTGGGATATGGACGTTGGCAAATAGATGCTGGATTTTAGCTAGGGCGATTTCTCTAATGGCCTGTAATTTCAAGGTGATGGGTAGAGGGCTTGAGTCTATAAGATCCAGCCTGTTGGTATATTCACTGGTAAGCTCCGCCAGCTGTTCTTGCCAGTCACCTGCTACATTGAACCTGTGGCCAAGATATGGGTATGTTTCGTGGCGTGAATAGACTCGAATTGGTTTCTGGAACATAGTAACACACACACACACATACACACACGTGCACACACACAAGAAAAAGTGAGATATAAACAGAGAAGGAGACAGACAGAAAGGCAGACACAGACAGAGACTCTGCATTTTGGGTGTGATGGAGTGCCATCTCCACAGTTGAGGATGTGCTCTGACTGCTATTGTAATGACCCAGGCTCTTTTGCGTTGCGATCAGAATGTATGTGAAGCCATCAGAGGTGCACTTACTGTGGGGACCATATGAGGGAAATTTTTCAAGCTTCATTTACAGAAAATAAAATAAAAACCTAAATCAGACTTTTGGCAGAGTTTACCATTCACACCTAAATAGCACAGTGGACATATGAAGGCCTTGAGAGACATTTGCATTCACATTACAGGGCCTGTCTTGTACCAACATATACTGTCTTGTACCAACATATACTTTCCTGCACGTGTTTTCTTGTTTGTTGTTGCTCAGAGCACTGTGTGTGTGTGTGTGTGTGTGTGTGTGTGTGTGTGTGTGTGTGTGTGTGTCTGTCTGTCTGTCTGGCTGTCTGGTTGTCTGTCTGTCTGTCTGTGTATGTGTGTTTCTGTGGAAATGGAGCAAAGGTGACATCTGTTTTTGCAATCAGCATGTTCTTCATCTGATTGGAGGCAGGACGCCACTGTGAGTGCCAGCCAGCACCAGCCGTGCCAGCTCCTGTTCCAAATGGCATGATTACATAAACAACTAATCACAGGCACAGCTGTCCACACCCTACCTTAAAGGCCCCCCTTCCTTCCTGGAAACCAGGTCTGGTTTGGGATTCCTAGACCTGCTGGCATCAATCTTGGTGTTATCTGTTAGATGGTTCATTAGTTATTACCTCATTTGAGGAGGATCCTTTGATAGCTTTTAAAGATTTTTTCTGATGACATTTTGTAACCCACTGAAACACTGAAATTTCCTCATGCGCAGACACACATGCGCGGGCACACACACACACACACACACACCGTAGTATATTCAAGATACTATCAGCATTTATAGAATTTGATGCTTTCTTGTTACAGTATATTTACAGGAGAGTGTATTTGCTTTGCTGTGGTGATTGTTACACTACACATGTTTCTTTCATTCTGTCTTTTTTATACATCCCACTGGCCACTGGCTAGACATTTTCTATTCAGTCATGTAACAAGATAGTGAAACCCTGTGAAAATGAACAACAGTTAGCATGATAGCAGCCTTTGAGCAGGACCAACTAAGATATTGGATATTTGTATATTTTATGCCTACTTCAAAGTTAGCTTGCTAGTTAACTAGTATATAGTATAATATTGTGTAATATTGCTGTTCACATACAGTGTTAACAAAGCATAAGGAACAATAAAACAATATTAGTTTGTAGTACAACATTAAAAAGGGAAAGGAAAAGGAAAAGCAATATTGTACACATACAAACATACACTTACCCCTACACACCATGCACACAACAAAATACCAAAAGATGACAAATCCACAAACACACACATACACACACACACACACACACACATACACACACACACACACAGTCTTGCACACTCACGTAACGTAAATGTACCCACCTCATAGTCTTTTAATAGTGGTGAGGATTAGCCACCCTGCTACTGATGCTGGGTGTCAGGGAACATGCTGTTCTGTGTGTGAGTGTGTGTGGTATTATAATCTCCACTTTCTCTGTGTTTCTGTTTTCTTGTGTGCGTGTGCGTGTGCGTGTGTGTGTGTGTGTGTGTGTGTGTGTGTGTGTGTGTGTGTGTGTGTGTGTGTCAGTGTGTGTGTGTGTGTGGTTTGAAGTGGAAATGAGTGAGATAGGTTAAAAAGACAGAGAGAGAGAGAGAGAGAATGAGAAAAGGAGGGAGATAAAAAGCATATAATACTGTGTATAATACTTGCCTGTCTGTGGGATTAGTGTTCCTGGCTTGTTTGCAGGCAGAAGTAACAGCAGCTGACAACGTTAAAGGTTTTTTATTTAGACAGACACTGCCAATAGCACAGAGTTATAGCTTTGTCAGCCCTGCTACTTCAGACAGGCCGCGGAGAAGATTAAGAAAACATCAAAACATCATTTCTGTGTTCCTCAGACAATATGTGGGCAGCACACGCAGTGGCACTATGCCAACACATGCAGGCTTTGAAAAACACGTGATGTATAGGGCCAGGTAGAAATAAGAGGAGCTTTTTAGATACCATGTTTTCACCTGAAACATTTACATAGGCACACAAACAGACAGACAGACAGACAGACACACACACACACACACACACACACACACACACACACACACACACACACACACACACACACACACACACACACACACCTTAATCCATACCTTTACAAGCCAGTCATGTACTTACTGCCACTTACACACACACACACAGACACACACACAAACATGCATTGAACACTCTGTCAGTGTACTCTTACAATTACATGCAAATGCCCACATGCAACGTGTGAATTCACAACGATGCAGTTCATGATTCCAAGAAACATTTTTCAAACATCCAACCACATTCAAAAAAATGACAGGTAGACATTTGATTGTTCACCATGCACGCATGCTTAAAATAGAGCAGAGTGTCTGCACACAGTCTCGGTTTAGTAAAGCACATTGAGCTGTCTGTGCTGTATGAATGTGCCTTTACAAATACACCTTTCACTGCCTTGCCTTGCCTGAATAGGAAACGAACAGAGTGGATCGCACTGAACTGGAAACAGCTCCAGTCAATGAACAGGATGCTTTGAAAGTTGAAGAGAGAGATAGGGGGGCGATTTCATTACCTACGTACCCATCCCAGGTGCTAATGATCTTCTTAACAGAACAGTGGACTGTGCCTTTAATTATGCTCTGAATGTGATGTTCTTAGAAGATACATTGATACATTCGTTATGCATATCTCAACCTGAGTACCCATCAGGCCTCTCTTTTTATGATGAGTGCCTCTAACCTGAATATATTTCTGCTCTAACTTACAAGAGGTGGTCAGGCGGTCAGTGTGAGTGAGTGTGTGTGTGTGTGTGCGTGTGTGTGTGTGTGTGCGTGTGTGTGTGTGTCATTTGTAGTGTGTGTGTGTGTGCGTGAGTGCACATCGGCTGTGTTCATATTTACTGCGATGCATAAAATAATTTCCATCACAGGCCCTTGGAGAGTTCCCTGTCCAGAACATTTTGTTACGGGAAGGAAAATCGGTGGTGCTGAATACCAAACATGCACTGGGCTCTGCCTGTCTGTACAGCGACACACGTAGGCCGTGTCTGCACACAGCAGCAGCAGCAGCAGCAGCAGAGGCTCGGCATCACTTCAGATGGCCATACATGTAAGCCTGCTGTCTGGCTCAGACTTGCTGTACACTACACATGGCACATAATGTCCAGAGAGTGTGTGTGTGTGTGTGTGTGTGTGTGTGTGCTCTGTGTGCCAGATTCTGTGTCTCCAGCCTACTGCTTAAGCCCTTTAAACCCAGCAGTGGGATAGTGGTATACAGTGAAAGTGTATCTCTAGAACACAGCGTCCAGTGCTCTATTTGCGGTCCTCAAGGACCATTCAGAGCCCGTCAAAAGGACATCCATACTGCCGCTCGTCATTTTCCTTACACAAGGCTATACTGTACATGCACACACAAAAACCACCTATATTTTTAGTCACACATCATACACATGCACATTTGTTCATCATGACTTTCTCTCTCCTGCACGCTCTCTCTATCTGTCTATCTGTCTGTCTGTCTGTCTGTCGTTCTTTCTTTCTCTCGCTCGCTCTGTCTCTCTCTTTCTCTCTCTCGTTCTTTTGGTCGAATTCACAAATTACTTACATGGGGTCCTTCTGCCCTTTTTCTCATTCACACAAACATAGTTTTTTCTTCACAAATGCTACGCATTCTATATGCGTCTGACAGTACATATTTATTATTATTAATGTTTTGTTGCTACTGTGTGTGTGTGTGTGTGTGTCAGGTCAGACTGGTTGGGCCTCTGTCATAGCACGTCTCCCGCCCTGTCCTGGAACATCTGATCTGTGCTAGTGTGGCACTGATGACCTTTTTATTTAGACAGGATGTATAGGTTGTCTATGGCAACAGGTGTTCATCTCTCTTTCTCTCTCTCGCTCTCTCTCTCTCTGTCTCTCTCTCTCTCTCTCTCTGTCTCTCGCTGTGTGTGTGTGTGTGTGTGGGTGTGTGTGTGTGTGTGTGTGTGCGTGTGTGTGTGTGTGTAAGTGGGAGTAAGTACATGGCTAGCTTGTAAAGGTGTGGATTAAAATCAGCTTTTTTGGTTGGTCAGTTCAGGGACTTGTTGTGTCTGTGTGTGAGTGTAGGTTTTCATGTGTTCTCAGTGACAGAGAATGTGTGTGTGTGTGTGTGTTTCCAGGGTAATGATTATACATGTGTGTTTTACTGAGTATGAAACGCTATTCCCCTTACCTGCCTGTGTCTGCTTCTAGTGTGTGTGTGTGTGTGTGTGTGTGTGTGTGTGTTTCCAAGGTAGTGATAATACATGTGTGTTTAACTCAGTATGAAATGCTATTCCCTTTACCTGCCCATTGAGCCTACTTTGAGTGTGTGTGTATTTAAGCATGTGTGTGTATGCGTGGGTGTGTATTTGAGTGTGTGTGTGTGTGTGTGTGTGTCTGTGTGTATTTGAGTGTGTATGTGTGTGAATTTGAGTGTGTCTGTGTGAGCCTACTTTGAGTGTGTGTGTATTTAAGCGTGTGTGTGTATGCATGTGTGTGCATGTGTGTGTTTGTGTGCGCGCGCCTGTGTGTGTGTGTGTGTGTGTGTGTCCACTGGAGCACAGCTGAGATGTGATGTTCCTGTTCACCATGTGCCAGTCTCCTTGGAGGCAGGACAGCATTGTGAGTGCCAGCCAAGCCCACAGCAGCAGCACCAGCACGGGCACTGCCAGCTCCTGTGCAAAATAAGCCAGCGCCTCGCCGCCCGATTACATAAACGATTAAGCACGCAAGCAGGCAGAGACCGCACAACAGCTGTCCACACCGCTGTCTCACTGTGTGGCCATCGCAGTGTAACCTGTCCTTAGCATGACACGCATGGAGGCACACCTGAGGACAAACAGGAACACCTCCCTCTGATTAAGGAATCTGTGTCTGCTGACATGTCCATTTTTATAGGTACCATAGTTAATGTGTCACCTGGACAGTAGGAAGTGTAGTTGTGAATTATTGAAGCAAACAAACAAACATAACTGTGAATAAATAAACTGTGCAAATTTGAATTGAATTGAATTGAATTTGTAAGGTGAATGTAGTGGACAGGAACAGCCCTCTCCCTGTCCTCTCTCCAACTGCTTTAAAAAAAATAGATAACTATGCTTTGTTTAATCATAGTCATAGTTATTTTTCAGCCTGCATTGTAGTTTGCAGAGCCAGAGCAAAGTGGTCAGACACACATTAAAGGAGTTATAGGCATCCTACCTATTGATTGAGAGAATGAGATCCTCAGCATCATCCAATGAGCCTCGAGATCTCATGCTTGAGCTGTGTTCCCTCCTGCAGGGGACATTTACTGAGCTTAGCACAGCTTAGCCTAGCAACACACCACAGCTCAGTGGTGAGGGCCTCAGATGTTAAGGGCTAGCACAGTCAGAGCATTGCTATGGGAACATACTGTATCTAATTTGATAACTTACATTTACATCTATTTAATTGACATGGTAAATGGGAACTGACAATGTAAGATACTCTGCATTTTTGTCTTACAAAACAATTATCTCTAATGGGTTATGTAAAACATATATATATAACATAACATATTTCCTCTATGGTAGTGGTGTTGCTATTGGTTACATGTGTATTAGCTCAGGACCGTTGCTGCGTGTGTAACACACAGTTGAAAGCCCACCATGTAAATTAAACTGATAGCCATACCAAACTGATATTCAGTAAATGAATCGAGTAAAAATGTACTTCACAGATGCTCTCAGGCGATCAAATTCACTTGTTTCAGTACAGAGGACATTGTCTCCCAGACAAGATCTTACTCAAAGATGTATGAGCAGGTTAATAGTCCGCCAAAACATTTATCTTAAATGGAGAAGACTGGGGAAAAGCAGTGCTTGGCAAATGTCTGTTGAGAATGATCAAAAAACATAATTAAACACTTAATTTTAAAAGATTTTTTTCAGCAAAGTGATATCTTCTGGAGTTAACTTAGGATAAAATTATGTTGTTTTCATAACTGACAAAAATTATGTTCAACTGCTTGTTGAGTAAAACTGCTTTTAAACAGTGTGAAAAAAGGAACATGTGTGACTTGGTGTGACAGCTCTTCCTGGCTATTTGGCAATTAAGTGTTATTATATTATTTATTGTATTACATAATGTCTAATTAAAATGAAGTGCAATCACTACATTTAACAAAACAGTAACCCTTAACAGTAAACCTGCTGTTATCCAAAGCAAAGTGCAGTACAGTGCAGATATGAATGCTAATCAGTCTGTTTGCTGTATAGCAATTGACCCCATGACCTTAAGGAGGTTATAGCTACCTGCTGTACTGGATCAGTTGCAGTGAAGCTCAAAGACACACACTTCCGGAGTCCGGAGTAGGGGAAAAACTCAGCTGGAGGAACATCTGACTGACCCACTGACCCACTCTCTCTCTGTCTCTCTCTCTCTCTCTCTCTCTGTGTGCTAGCTCTAACTGCAATGCTTGCCCTACTTTTCATTCATTGGCCTTGGGTAATTTTTAGTAATGACATGTGTAATGGGCAGTAATGGGAAACTCAGACAGTGGAACCTATGCGCCACAGTGGTGATATGACTGTGTTGTGAAGTAAAAAGGGGATTAAACACCTCCAATCGTGATGTTTTCCCCTCTATGAAAGGGTGGCCTGTTCCATTAACACACCCTTTAAGCTATACGGAATGCCAGTATTTTTAGGAACATGATTTTTTTTTCTTTCTTTCTTCTAATGCAGACTTGTTTCAGGAGCGACTTCTTTCATAAGATCCACTTACGTGCTCTCTGGAGCCAGTTATTATCCAGCAGGCTAGTGACACATACTGTACGGGTTGTAAGTAGGCTACAGATATTTTTTATGCTGAATTTAGCTGATGGCTAATAATGTAGAAATGTGTCCAAATGTAGAAGCACATGCGAGTGAGAGAAAAAACATGAGAGAGGAAAACAGGCCATCGGATAGAGTGAATGTCTCTGTGTTAACGTATAGCCTACATACTGCAACCCATAACACCCACCCCCCCAACCCCCCCCCCCCCCCCCCTGTCTCCCCTCCATTTTCTAACACTGCGCCCACCTAATCCAACCCCATCACAACTGCATGTTATGCCCTTATCCCACCCCTGCCCTTCATTAGACCACCATCCCCAAACTACATTCTACGCATTTCACTCCCCCTCCCATTGCACAGTATAGGCTAACAAACAGCAATTTCACTGCATGTCCTACTTTACCCACTATCTCTATGCATGTGACAAATAAATATCCTTGTATCCTTGTATGTGCATTAGCTTGTGTGTGTGTGTGTGTGTGTGTGTGTGTGTGTGTGTGTGTGTGTGTGTGTGTGTGTGTGTGTGTATAATGTGTGTAAGGTTACTGCAAATGTGTGTGTATGAGTGTATATTGAGAGATAGGGCATCTGGTAGCGTCTGCTACTGTGCTACTGTGGAGCAGGCAAGCTAAACTCCAATATGTAAGGCCTTTAGACTTCAGATAAGATAGTCTTCAGTTATAAAAACACTTTTGGTTTGTTAATAATAAGCATTTCCACACTTCAGGGTGTACTTCAATGAAAGTCACGTATAAGCTCACGAATTCATCTCAGCCTTGGTCATGCCATGTTTACTCTTTTCAAACTAATACAAAATGTGTGTGTGTCTGTGTGTGTGTGTGTGTGCGCACGCGTGTGTGTGTATACGTGTGTGTGTGTGTGTGTGTGTATATACACGTGTGTGTCCATGCAGGTTATGAAAGATGTTCAGTCCCATTCTGCACCTGATTCACACCTCTGTTTGAGATCCATTTTGTGATTTTCACCTTTGCTATTTATTGTGATCCAGATATAGCCTCTACGCTACCATTGGGAGCCCATCAGCTTCTCCATTCACTCCCTGAATGGTACCATGGGAACTAAATCAAGGCTGACAATGGGTCAGATAAACATTATCTCATTAGCATGTGTGTAGCCAATTGGTATCAGATAGATAGATAGATAGATAGATAGATAGATAGATAGATAGATAGATAGCGGTATCACATATGTATGCAGCCTGGTGATATCAGCTAGATAGGCTAATGGTATAAAGCCTTTCAGTAATCAGCCGTCAGAATGGATCAGTCCTTTATTAGCCATCTTAGATGCCATTACACCTAAGAAGAATGGGAGAAAAATGTCCACTATCATGAAGGGTTTAATTAGCAATGTGACTACATTATCAGTAACCTACACAAAGTCAGCCAATGAGCTTAGTAAGCTCTGTTTAGCTTCTTCCTTTACTTTACACCTCTTGCACAGGTAAAAGGAGTGAATTTTGTCAGTAAGAAGGTGAGTCATCCTCTCCATCAAATGAGTAAGAGGGGCAAGGGGACTGTAAAATGTATTGCTTACATAAAAATATATATTCTTACCTGTTCCGTCACTGTATTACGAAAACAGCTTCCATGTCTGTGCAACCAAACCAGAAGAAAAAAGGTCAGTACTAAAATGTACTTATTCAATTTCTAATTTTAATGAATTTAAAATGAATTCTATTCATGTGACATTTTTCGGAACATCTTTACATGAATGGGTTAGAGAGGGCAGTTAAGGTTCTCAGCCAATGATATGCAGATGCACAGGGTTGCACTATGCGCATATGATAAACAATACTTTTCTTTTGTGATAGTCTTGTGGTGATATATAAATACTTAAACAATCATCATAAATATGTATGCATTTCCCTGTGTGACTCATCATCAGGGACTCTCACCCACAGAGACTGTCTTCGTTGGGGAATGTTTTACATCCCATGGCCTTGGACGGGTTTGATTGCTCCTCTGATTGATGCTTGACAATGACTGACTGACTAACTATGCTCCTAATCTTAGCACACAAATCTCCCATGATTAGACTAGCTCAAGTGCCAGAAGACAAATGAGCCGCTGACAGATTATCATTGGCCGTGAATAACTCCCCGAGAGGGGCTGTGGGGGGGTTGGGGGGTTGGGGGTTTGGGGGGAGGGAGAGGGGGGTAAGTGCAGACTCTAAAAATGGCTTGTTTACTGTTTTATTGATGAGCTCTTTGTTCTTATCTGTGATAAGCCCTCATGTCTAGTGGGTGCTACCACACAAAGATATAAAAGATACACACAAAAATACAGAAGGTACCAACTTACTCTAAGGATGTAGAGTAGAGTGGTCACATTTTATTTGGATGGTCCTAGAAGTAGATGCTGAGACTATAAATAAAATCATCTGTTAAAGCTCTGTGTCTTGTTAAGGTTACAGTTAGGGTAATCTGTAATGTCTCTGTGGGCACACTACCCAAATAAAGTGTTATGATTCAGCATACTGAACTGCAGACTGAACAGGTGTGAGAATTAATTTATTCTATTTGACATCTATGCCATGAACATGTTAAATAACAAAGAGCAGTATGTTTTTATCAGATGTTTATCTGTTAACCTGTCTGTCTAATCTGGTAATAATACTCTAATATGTTTCCCATGTGAAGTTTGTGCACATTTCTGTTCGAGCTGTGCCTGTGTCATACTGATGTGTGCATGTTGTTGGGAATGTTGAGAAATAAGTAATAAAGTGTTTGGAGCGAAGCAACCAATGTATCTTTTTTGCATAATGTCGGCTTCCACGTGTGTTCTGGGGTTGTGTAAATGATGTGTTGCAGTGGCTGTAGCCCAGGGTGAACTTATCCACTGTGGTACAATGAACTATACCTTAACTTGAATGAACTTACCTTATGGAGTAATTAGCAGAACTAAGTAAGGGACAGTGTACATTGGGACATTGTATATTTGCTTTTGTAAGATGCTAATAATCAGAGATATGACTAACAACATGGATAGGCTCAGCGCACATAAAGAAACAAAGGAACTCTCTGAACCAAAAAGACATTGCATTAACCTTGTGACCTGCTTCCAATGCAGCACGTGTTCTACAGCCCTGAGCCCATTGATTCTAATGCACCTGGACCATTAGGAACTGTAGCGTGTCCATATAGATATGGCCATTAGGATAAATGTGTGTCTGCTGTCAGCAATAGAAGTGTGTGTGTGTGTGTGTGTGTGTGTGTGTGTGTAGTGTGTGTGGAGGGGGGTGCATGTCTGGGTCTCACGTTCGTGTGTTTGTAGCTGCATGTGCCTCATTTGAAGAGTGGTTGTGTGTGTGTGTGTGTGTGTGTGTGTGTGTGTGTGTGCATTATGGAGTGTATACGGACAAAGAGAGTGGTGCCCTAAGCAGGACTCTTTGTAAGCGGTTGTGTCTGCTGTTATGGTCACATCATATTCCCACCACATCACTGCTCAGGCTGATATGTCACTTCTTTATTTGACCCTAATTGTAGGTCTTATCATGCCATTTTGGGAGTGATTAAGCTTCGCTTTCGGCCTAAAATAGAGGAAATCACACACTAGTGGGTAGTTTCTAACATATCTCTCTATATATATTCATAAATTTACATGTGTGTTTGTTTGTGTGTTAATTTTATAAGGGGTCGATGTCCCATGGCTTTGCTTTTAATGTTATAATACACATGCACATGTAGTCACATGAGGTACATGCAATTTTTCTTTGATAGCACAGCCAGGTGAAACACACACACACATGTACACACACGCACACATACACACACACACACACACACACACACACACACACACACACACACACACACACTACTTTAGCACTGGCACGTGCAGCCTTACATGAGGCAACCCTCAGTCCTCTGTTATCTTTTTAGCCATCTGCCCCTTCCTTATTTCGGGGTAATCATCCTTGTCACACACACACACACACACACACACACACACCTAAGTACCCATCCCTTTGTCACCTCTTTAGCAGCCCTTCATTTTAGGTCTCGTGGTGCCATTTTGGGGGTGATGAGAGGGGCGCCTGGGTGCCCAGGAGTAGTAGCATGGAGGCTATATCTGGCCCAGGATAAATTGAGAGGTGAAAATTACAAAATGGATCCTGGAATACGGGAAGAATTGAAGCAGGCATGATGCTGGTGTGTGTATCACACGCTCCCAAGCAGAAACACACATGTGTGTGCACACATGCGCATATGTACACATACACACCAGTACAGCACACACATCCATACACACACACACATACACGCAAGTAAGTACAGCTGCAGTTAATGACTGAAAAAATAACACCCAGCTACACATGCACACCCACACACGCACACCCACACACACACCCAATCACCCCCACTTCCACACACACACACACCCAGTCGCCCCCACTTCCACACACATACACACACACACACAAACACACACACAATCGCACCCACTTCCATACACATACACACACACACACCCTCACACACACACACACACACACACACACAAATAGACCATGCACACATCACACACACACACACACACAAATAGACCATGCACACATCACACACACACACACACACAAATAGACCATGCACACATCACACACACACACACACACAAATAGACCATGCACACATCACACACACACACACACACAAATAGACCATGCACACATCACACACACACACACACACAAATAGACCATGCACACATCACACACACACACACACACAAATAGACCATGCACACATCACACACACACCCTCTCTTTCTATCTCTCTCCCTTTCAGAGCAGCTCTCACACCTCACACCTTGCTAATCAGGTGGGTGAGTCACTCTCAGAGTAACAAGCTTGCACAGAATATCTTTAGCTGTATATACGTATTTGTAGAGTTGGTGAAGGAGCATCTGGTTGCAGATAAGGAGATGAAGACCGGACAGGATGGGGAGAAAAAGTCTTTAATCTGCTTTCTGCCCTTTCCCTCTCCTCTCCTCTTTGCCTTCTCATCACACAATAGAGTGAGAAAATGGACTCATCCCATTTCTGCCTTTTTTTTCCCCTTTTCTCTCATTCACTACTTCACCACTCACCCCCCCGTATATAATGTGTGGAGGGCGAATATATTTATCTATCCACTAAGCCTGCAGGGATTTCATCTTAATTAAACTCTTTTTAGCTAAGGCAGGGCCTGTGTCAATGAATGCATAATGTTTTGAAGATTTTGGTTGTATGACAAGACAGTGGGCAATATCGCAATTACTGGGCCTCGTTTATGAAACAAAAAGATTAATAAATACTGCAGTGGGATTTTTCCTGGTAAAATAAGGGAAGAAGTAAAAAATAATAATAAATAAGTTCATTGGCAATTGCTTGGAACGTGTCAGCAATTGTTGCTGGAAATTATACGCTAAATTCAAAAGCTGTTGGCTGTTTAACCCATAAATGTTCACCTGATATACTGTTTACTGTAACTGTAGTGTGTTACCTTTAACCTGTGCACTGCTTACATATAATCACATTGCATTACACTGCAGTAAAGGTCAACACCCATTACCTGCATCACTTAGAGTTCCTTAAAATTACAGTATGTCCCACTGCAAAAAAAATACATGTAATATGTGTTGTAAATGTATGTAAATATTAGCGGAATATTGAATATTCTGTTCAAGTCGGTCTGGCCAACCTGCATTTCTTTGCCCGAAAAATCGGGCACCAGTGAAAAACAAAAGCTATGCATTCGCCATCAGAATCAATGGTCTGATTGATTGTAGCTCTGTCTGGTAGTATACAGAGGACCTTCCTGTCCATGGGAGGTTTGCCAGACCAAGCTCCATCTACGAGCTTGGGGTGACAGCGGGGCTATATAAATATAGTCATCCATAGAAGCTGTTTGTGGCCCCACTTACTGTAATTCTGATCTATGGTGCTGCTGCATTTTGTATAAGCCATAGCTTAGCCTACACTACATACTGGTAATGGAATACACAGCAACTTCAATATTAACTTTCTATATGATAATGTCTTGCCCATAAACATGCAAACGTAACCGCTTTGTATACCTGTTACTGTAACAAGCTATAAAAATGAAAAAAAAAAAAAACTATATAGAGACACATAAGTAAGTGCTAATTATTATTGTTTGGCTAAAAGATGATTATGTCACACAGTGTTTTGTTTCATTGTCTTGTATTTCTTTTAGCTTTTGACACTAAAGTTAACCGTTTTGATAAGAGTATCCAAATGTCTGCAAAATAAGCTGTAGTTGTACATCATTTTGTTGGTCAACACTGTTTGGCTCCCATAGTGTATTGTTGGTGCAAAAGTGTTAAGAGTTTTGAAAACGTAGTCATGGCATTAAGACACATGTGCAAATGATTGGTAAAACCTGTAAGATGCAGTAACATATAGGACACAATTAGAGGCATGCTGTGATTATGTGGTGTACATAGCAGAAGTAGCAAGTGTACAAGCAGAAGTAACAAACAAAGTTAAGATGCTGAGAAGAAAAGTATCACACTGTGTCTTGCGTTTTACCTGGAGGTTCACACTGAGTCATGTCTCATTAAAAAATATATATACCTTAACTGGTGACTCACACTATATAACAATGCATCCAAAAGCAAATCCTACTTGAGCTTTACACCTGGAACATGAATTGGATTAGTGTGTGAAAGAAGCCAAAGGCACAGAAAGAAAGAAAGACAGTGAGAGAGAAAAAAGGAAAAAAAAAACACAAATGAGATGAATTGGAATACGAGTGCAGAATGGTGCAGAATGTTCCGCTACAAGCCGTCACGCAGGAGGGCCACGTGTCACGTGCCGTTCCTCCAGCGCTGATCATCTTAATTACTCCGCCAAACGTGCCGCCTGCAAAGCAAACCAGATGGCCCCCGGCCCCCGGCCCCCGCCCCAGCGTGCATATTGTTCCCTGACCCCACAGCACAGCACAAGTGGACCCTGTTGGCCTATATAATAAATAATGAGCCTTTGCAAGTTAGTGTGCGGCTAATAATGAAGTTACATAGTGCACTCAGAGGATGTGTTTGTTTACTGACAGGCTCTTATATAGGATTACAATATATATGACCATTTGTTTGTTTTTTTGTCCGAGGTGCACTTCATAAACAGTCAGGTGGGGGTAGTGGGTTCAGCAGCGTGGTCAGAAGCTCCTGTAATAATTGAAATGCTGTCATTCAAATGCAAAGAGTACACTGAATGACAGCTGTGTATCCTCTTGTGCTATACAAATGAAAACGTGAGATATGTCAGGGAAGTCCTGCATTGATTGTAACTGTGATTCAACCATATGTGTGCTCTTAGTGACTGGCCCACACTGAGGCTTAGTGGTGTTGGCATAGGGATTGGTTTGCATACATGTTCATCAACATTTTTAACCTTTGCTTAACCTGGACACTAAGCCTAACCACATGTGTCCTTTCTATGTGCTGACTATCATTGATGTTGCAATGACAGAGAGCAAAACAGGAATAAAAACAACTCCAGCTGCTTATGGACAGCTTCTTTTGGCTAGCCTTTTTAGACATGAGATGCCAAACAGCAACTTATCTGCCCAGGAGCTTAGTAGGAGAAAAGAGAAATATATTCCAATTGATGAAATATGACTGATGCAATACTACACTAGCAAATAATTCTACATAAACACTGTGCATTAGATTAGATCCTACAGTTACAAAAAGATAGCCACACTTCCAAGTTTAGTCCTTTTAATGTCTATTTTCTTTTAAGTGTAGATTAGAATAAAACAGACATTTCTATCTCAAGGCTTTATCGGTGAGTGAGTCCTTAGTAAGAGATCTGATGGCTGTAGTGTATTTTGAGAGACAAGTAGACATAAAAAGGCTGTAAATGAACATGAGAGTGACATTGTCTTTTTGTGTAGCCTATGTGTGAGTAAAACATGCAGAAATATGAGTCAGAGAATGAAAATTTCTTTCAAAGAAATTAATTCCTCCTCCTTTTCAAACCCACCGCCCCACATCCCCAACCCTCTCTCTCTCTCCACCTCTTTTCTGTGATGCCTTCATAAGCCTCTATTATCATCTGGGCCTCCACTGAATTAAATTATGTCACACAGGAAGACAAATATTAGAGGTGTGAAGCCCAAAAGCGCCTTTGAGGGAGGGGATGGAGGTGGAGGGGGGGGGGAGTAGTGAAGTAGTGAATGAGAGAAAAGGAAAAAAAAGGCAGAAATGGGATGAGTCCATTTTCTCACTCTATTGTGTGATGAGAAGGCAAAGAGGAGAGGGAAAGGGCAGGAAGCAGATTAAAGACTTTTTCTCCATCCTGTCCGGTCTTCATCTCCTTATCTGCAACCAGATGCTCCTTCACCAACTCTACAAAGAGTGTTTGTGTGTGTGTGTGTGTGTGTGTGTGTGTGTGTGTGTGCGTGCACGTGTGTGTGTGTGTGTGTGTACTGTATGTGCGTGTGTGTGTGTGTGTGTGTGTGTGTGTGTGTGTGTGTGTCCTACTTCCTGTAGACAGGGCCTAGTGGGATGACCCATTACTGCACACCAGTAGGAGAGATGGAGGCTTTGTACGCTAGCCAGCAGGTGAGAAAATTATTTTGTGAGTGTTTTTATACTTGTTTGTGTGTGTGTGTGTGTGTGTGTGTCTGTTTATCTATGTGTGTGTGTGTGTACAGTACAGTATGTGTATGTGCATATGTGTGCTGCGTCAGTGGGTGTGAGGGCGCATGTGTGCATGTGTCATCGATGGATTAAGTACAAGCAGAGAAGTGGGACTGACCACAGGTGATGCTCATAAATTCGGTCAGTCTGTTGAGACCCAGCAGGCCTGTCTGGCTTTATGTTTGGGCTTTCATCCCGCTGCTTCTTTCTTCCATCCGCTCCATTAATGTCTGACCCACTACCACCATTATTTGTACCTGTCACAGGGAACACACTGTCCAAGCACTATATACTGTACGTGTTCAAACTCAGTGTATCTTACCTTCAACATTTACAATACAAAAAACAGGAAATACTTCATGGACTTGGGACAGGTGTACAGTATAAGATTAAATGTTGTCTAATACATGTGTAAACATGCAAAAAAGCAAGGAGCCAAATTGTATGTCTGTTGACAAAATGAAAATGGAGCTTTAACACAACACAGATGTTCAAGGTAATTTGTTACTGAACATGTCTAACCTTATTGTCAATGAAAACACACCTTGCAGCCTTTCACAACAGCAATCTCAGACATTAAAACAGAGCACATGGCGTAAAAAATAGGTATGTTGTTGATGACTGTGACTACTTGAGGACCAGAGTTTAAATTGGGCCGGAACCTTCCGGAACTCAGCTCCCCCTCCCAGTAGCGGTTTTAGGCACGGGCGAACCGGGCAGCCGCCGGAGCGCCATTTCGTGGGGGGCGCCACGAGCGCTTGGGGGAAAAAAATAAAATAAAATAAAAGAGAGGTGGTCTCGCCCGGGGCGTAAGACACTATAGAACCGCCACTGCCCCCTCCTCACCTTGGCAATACAGCCAGCCGGAGCTGAGCTCCCTCTGCTACAGCATTTATAGTAACACAGTAAAGTGAGATATTGACCACTGTGTAATGAAGGCCCCTCCCCCTCCTTACAAAAGTCAATTTAACCACTGTTGGGGGGACACACACACAGACACACACACACACACACACACACACACACATACACATACACACACACACACACACACACACACATAGACCAACAGCAAAGACAAGAGGGCTACAGTGACCTAGCCATAGATATGTCAAGAGAGTACAGCAATGTGGGGCTCAGTGACAAAGATATATTAGCTGGGTCTCGTAGATATCTCTGTTTGGCTATGCTTGGAGAAGCAGACATATTGACCTTGTTGAGGCAACTCCTGACACTGAATTGAGGGTCAACACATATCTAAGACATGACAGTGTAAGTACTTGTTTATGTTGCTTAAGGTTTATTTACTTTTCTGTAACTGACGATGTCCATGTGTGCTTTTTCACCTTAAAGCATTAACAGCTTGCAGTTCTCTCACATGGCTACGTGTGTGCTGTAGTGTCAGCAAGAGACTGAGCTCAGTGGTACACACATTACTAACACAGTATGTACACACACACACACACACACACACACGCACGCACACACACACACACACACACACACACACACACACACACACACACACATACAAACACACAGGTCCAAAAAACACCCATATTCCAACTTGCACACATAGGCACACACATGCAGAGACAGAGTGAGAGAGAGAAACAGAGAGAGAGATAGAGAGAGAAACAGAAAGACAGATAGAGACAGAGGGAGAGAGTAAGAGAGTGAGAGAGAGAAAAAGAGAGATTTGTCTGATTGATCATTAAGATTTCGGTGACCAGCAGACTGGACTCCTGTGTGGTCCTGTGTTGTCTGTTTCTGTAATGACTCATTTAGAGCCAGACAGTCTGATGTGTGTGTGTGTGTGTGTGTGTGTGTGTGTGTGTGAGAGAGAGAGAGAGAGAGAGAGAGGGAGTTAACTGGGTGCACACCACTAAGCTTTGAATGTTTTAAAGTTAAAAAGCACACCAGCATATCAACACGTGTCATCAGATGTGCTTGAAATGCATAATGTAGCCTATTTGATGAGAGAAGAGTGCAGTGACCAGACAGAGGACTAGGAGTATCCTGGCAGATATATTTAAACCTAAGACAGTTTGAGCCTTTGAACTCTAGGAGGCGCTATAGAGTCGCTGTGGCAGGGAGGGGATTCTTCAGGGGAGTGTTAAGTCTTAATACTTGTAGAGCTATAAAATGTCAGCTTTTCTCTGTGTTTCTTTCACCAGGTAATTGGCTACCATTTTCTGTTGCTGTGTGTGTTTAATGAGCCAAAACAATATTTCCACCCTGGTGAAATCTATTCTATTCTACTATTATATTGTCTTGGGCAAGTGGAATTAACTAATAATATATCTACAGATACGTACAATGTTTCACTGCAAGCCTGAGTCATACATCAACCATGTCATGTCAGGTGCCTCAACAAGGTCAAACTCTTTGCTTCTCTAAACACACTGTCTAACAGAATGGCCTGCAGCACAACAGTCACCAAAGGTAATCTTGTTTGAAGTGACCAGCTTCTTGGTAGTACAGCTAATATAATGACACCTTTCACTGAGCCCAACATTGCTGGACTCTCTTGACATGTCTCACTAGGTCACAGTAGCCTCCTTGTCTTCCTGTGGAGTGTGTGTGTGTGTGTGTGTGTGTGTGTGTGTGTGTGTGTGTGTGTGTGTGTGTGTGTGTGTGTGTGTGTGTTTCTATTCGTTTCCGGGTACATGTGCGTCTATGGTGTGCACTGGTGAGTTGATGGTTACACGGAAGTCAGACAATATACATGAGGATACATAAGAGGCTGTTGTATGAATTTATAAATATCTATATAAATATGTCTATGAATTTGTAAATATCTCTTTAGGCTGGCTTTAAGATAACTGCTGCCTTATACTAAGTAATCGTTCTGCATAGTGTAACCACGGGTGGCTTTCCAATAATTGTTGACTGTTGAGAGCAATGCCATAATGCAGTGCATTAGTTTGAGTGTAAGTGTAACTGTAATATTTGTGTAGAGAAGTGCAAATTATCCATGTGTTAATGTGGTGTGCTTTTAGTAATTATTCTTGTGTTAATGTATGTGTTTACCCCTTGGTTTTTGTGTGTATACATGACTAACCAAGCGTTGCCCTAAAACATCTTGCTTGTCTGCTATGCTGAAATAAATGGTTATGTTGAGCACATTATTGCATGTGCCATCTGGTATCTCCACAGTAGAATGGCAGTAGCATTAATCTTTCAGGCTATACAGTATGTGTGTGCTTAGGATGCAATGTAAAGCTGGACCACCCATTATCACTGTTTGAAATCTATTTTAAAACACGTGGCTGATATATTCTTAATAAGATGGATTTTAAAGTAAAGTAGTGCAGATAGTGGTCTTGTATTTTTGGACATCATGGAAAGACAGTGTGCTTTGTTTGTTGCTATGGTTATTTTTATAACGGTGACTTACTATGTCATTACCTCTAAGACGTCTAAAATGCATTGACATGCACAAGTGCACAAATGTCTAAACAAAATCCCTAAAACTAAATTCCTAAACATGAACCATTAGAAAGGTCTTTGTAACTGTTCCCTCAAAAACAGCCAGCTTGCATAAATTCACACCAGGCACCGTGAGTACGTAAGCACGCACGTGGTGGAACTGTTGTGAACACACACTTTCTCTACATCGTGATCACACATTTAGGCAACTGAACGACATGCACTGTCTAATGGCTGTGTTGTCTCCTTTTCTCTATGTGGTAATCACACATAGGTCATACACAGACACAGACACACACAGACACACACAGACACACACACACACACATACACACACACACACACATACACATACAGCCACAGATGACGGATGCTCAAGCAAACAAGCTCAATAATCTTACTCAAACCCAGACAGGCTGCTGATGGATACCGATGCACACAGTTCATGCCGGGTGTTGATCACGAATTCGTGAGTAATTGTCACCCCTTTCTCTCATACAAACATTTCTGACAACCATCCATTTTCTCACAAACACGAGCCAACGTGCACACACGTAGATGCACTGATGTTGTTGATGTTACATAATAAAATAACATTCTTTCTGTCACACACTGCCTGAGCTAAAGACATTAAAAAACCTCTGATAGCCAAATGTTAAACTGAAATTACAGACTAAAAATGATGTGGTTATTCCACAAAATGTTACTTTTACATGCATGGTTTGTCACGGATACACAAATCACAGCAGAGTGAGTTACACCACTATGAATTTTCTGGAGATGTTGAAGGTTGGTACAAAATTTATTGTTTTACTGAAGAAAAAAAAATACTGTAAAAACATTTCTGAACATTGTGTTTCCAGAAAAGAGAAAATAAACAGTTGTGCTATTTTCCCATTTATCTCAGTCTAAAATTGCCCATTCACTATCAAACCCCTACTATTGCCTTCCTTGTTTTGAGAGGATTCTGTATTTGTGTCCACCCCTGAACAGCCCTTCAAAGGTCAGCACTGCTCTTGTTGCTGAGCAATGACGGCCATTTTGGCTAGTAACGGCGCTCTGATTCCATTATGGTCCTCTCGCAAAGCCTCCCCTCCTCGTTTGTGTCCAGAGTTTCAATTGCCCAAACCCAATTAACCCATTTTCCCCAGATACACCCGGATCCAAATGGACCTCATACACCAAGGTCATAGAGCAGTGGTGGAAAGGTGGAAGTGCAGACAATAACAATGGGAGAAATTGCTAAATCACACAAGGTAATTAAGCTGTGGAGTCTAAATTAGGTCAAGCATCATCGAAGAAGATTTGTATTGAAACGCTGAACAACAAGCAGTGAATGACCAGAAGAGCCTTTGATCAAGCTGGAGGGAGAACAGAAGAGGGCTGACCCGGCAAGTGTTTGTCATATGGCTGAAGTGCCTGTTGAACCTTAACTTGTACTCTATATAAATCCTGCATGACTCAAAATTTTAAATCACGTTTTTGTCCCGTGATGAAAAGATTGTCACATAAATGCAGAACATTGTTTATGTTGTACACACACACACACACACACACTTCCAAACTCATATCCATACACACTCACACTCTGTGTTGGGAGGGAATTATCACACTAACAAACAAACACACACACACACACACATACAGAGAGAGAGAGAGAGAGAGAGAGAGAGAGAGAGAGAGAGAGAGAGAGAGAGAGAGAAAGAGAAACACTGACATATATATGTATATATATATTTGTATGTTTGCTTTCTTGTTTAGTGTTAAGTATTACAATTGTATTTTTTAATGTATGCCACTGAGCTTGGATGATGATGTTACTGCAATATTAATGCCAATAACGATTCTTGAATGTAAAACATAGTGCGAACATCAACACTGGTTAGAAATAATGGTGCCAGCAGATTACATTGGCTGACAGACATGCAGAGAATAATGTGTGACTGCAGGGTGTGAAAACCATAGCTTTTGTCCATAACCACAGCCTGGCTGAGGTGTTTGGGTTTGTGAGATGTTGCAAGCTAAAGGGGACTCCGGGTAGCATTGCATAAACAGCGGAGTCACAGTCTTTAATGGCACACTGATAAACAATTCACTTCTCTATTTATGTTTCAGTTCAGCCTCTCCATTTCCTTCTATATAAGAGGGAAGAGAATTTCACTGGTGTGAATTGGTGTTTCACAGTATCTCCTACTGTCCTCTTTGCATCATATATCGCATCATATTCAGACACATCTTGCTGGCGCTGATGTACTGATGTAAAACAGCTTTCGCAAATCAGATGATGCACATCACAGGCAGATGAAGCAGGACACAAACACTGGAAATGTGTGCGGAAATGTGTAATGCTTTTGGAAAAGGGACGGTACAATGAGAACTAGGATGTACTTAAAGAACATAGAACATGGCAAACAGTCAATTACACTTTATTACAAAGCATTGGGTGTCTGGCATATGACTGTGTGTCATATGATCATTTTGTTCCATGCCACTAGATTTTAGCCTTGCGCTGTACCTGACAACAAGGTGACATCTATTAGGGGAGGATCACAGGAGCAACACAGATGTGAACTCAAATCAACTTTTATGTTGAAAGGTGCACAGCAAAAGCACTAACGAGTCGATGTTCTCTCCATCTTCATTAGAGCCAGCACACGTGGCACGTGTTGGGGCTCCAATTTCAAAGCAACACTAGAAACTGCAGGACATCGGCACAACATTGAGATGAGACCTCAACTGTCTATGTCCCTGTCTGGTACTAAAACACACACACTGACACACACACACACACACACACACACAGAGGTGGACAGGAGCACACAGACACACAGAGCAGAGTACAGATAACCCTGTTTCTCTCTGACACTGACCCGCTAAGGTCTTCAGACCAAGGTGAGAAAAAAATGGCTTGTTTTGTACCATGGCTCTGTGGCTGGTACACAAAGACAGAGACCTGTGGCCTGGCCGTTCCTGTGAGCCTTCTTACGGCGCCGATAATCTCCATCCTCCTTTGTCCCCAAGCCACGGGGTGCCATCGCATCAGCTCGCTAAAATATGACTCCGCACGTGTCCTCCTTTAATATGCATAACTGGGAACATAGTGGTCTAATTACTGGCCAATGGGATGAGGCCTGGGCTGCGGCTCGTCCCGCCCATGTTACACAAACTTGTCACTAACACACACCCCCTGCAGTCGGCCACCACTGGGGACAGGAAAACAGCCAGTCTATCACACACACACACACACGCACACACACACACACACACACACACACACACACACACTCACACAAACACACTCACACACACACACACACACACACACACACACACTCACTCACTCACACACACACACACACACACACACACACACACACAGGGCTGACTGGACAAACCAATGCACACATACACACAGCAATAAGGAAATACGATTATAACAGATTTCTGGTGTTCCAGTCACCGCTCCAGCTGCTCTCGCTAATAGTTTACATTAGCAAGGATGCGCTTAATATTAT
This sequence comes from Setipinna tenuifilis, assembly GCA_030347295.1. Taxonomy (NCBI): domain Eukaryota; kingdom Metazoa; phylum Chordata; class Actinopteri; order Clupeiformes; family Engraulidae; genus Setipinna; species Setipinna tenuifilis. The sequence goes on along the minus strand of CM059266.1, from coordinate 11,470,447 downwards.
AAACACCAAAATAACATTAGCATGCTGTGCCAGGTTAAAGAATTTATATTATACTGATATAGTGCACTGTCACTGCAATGTTTCCCAGATCCCAAGTTTGAGTGTTCACATCATATCAACCATCAGACAAGTAATTAGGCTTTTGTGTTTTATTCTACCTACACAGAACTGTCTTTATTGTTCACCAACCCAACATTTTCATAGACAATTTGTCCAACAATGTGATACAAACTGTGTAAACTTTACCAAAGTAATCACAGATTATGAAATTAATGAGGCATGGTAGCTACCTCTATCTTTTCTTGGTATATAAATGATATAAAATAACATCAATGTTCAATCACTTTACCCCGTTTAACAGTGGAGTATCACATCTCCTCTATTACATGGTGCTGGTATAACGGTCTAACTTATCAGAATTCAACATGCATATGCAATACCATTGAATATGCATGAACAATAAAATATGAATTCTTTGAATCTGAAGGTCAGTACAATTCTACATTATGCTAGATAATGATAGATATAATGAATAATTAAAATGGTAGTTAAAATATCTCAATGACAAAGCTGTAAGAAACTGAATCATTTATTGGGTTGTACATTAACAAAGATAAAATTCCTCTGCACAGCCAGATATTACTGATGTGCTGGTGGGTTGCAGGGTACAAACATTAGAAAGAAAGAGGTCACCACCACACACTCACATTCTCATTCTCAGGTGAAATAAACCAGGATCACATCACATCCCAGATTAGAAGCAATCACAATAGGCACGCTCAAGATGAACTGCTGGACACTCTAATACCCATTCACATGACAAAACATGGTCTTGCGACGTTTGCCTTTGTCTACGATGAAATGGAGGAAATTAAAATTCCATTGATATTTGAAGGAAATTAAAAATGAAGGTGATCTTACCTAGCCTAGTAAACCAGCCCCTCATTAGAATGGCTGTCTGTAGGCAGAATCCATCCTAGCCAATCAGCGGACAGAGGGAGTATTCATGAGCGATGACGTCAATTGTGTGCACTACATTTCACTTGTAGTCTATCTGTCGATGAAGATCGGCGGTGGACAACAAAGAAAGCAAGGCCATTCAATCTGTTCTGGCAACACTTTGGAATGTCGAGGAATTAAAGTGGGAGCAAGAAGAATGTTTAAGGAGTTTCATTTGTGGAAGAGACCACAAGAGCTTGCTTGGTTAGTTGTTAGGCCATTAGTTTCCGGAAAGCTTCGTAACTTCCATCACAATCCGGCACATTGCATACATCACGATTAGACGTTACCTTTTGGGTAAAGGCAGATCCAATCGCTTTAAATTTTAGCAGAGTCCACACCTCCAGGAAAAAAAAACATTTCTCAGTACAGCACAGCCAGACCATCTGTATAAAACGAAGTGAACTAAGAGGGGCTGGTTTACCAGGCTAGATCTTACCTGATACCTTACCAGTTTTCTTACCTGATGTTATGGGAACTTTGCTGGTGTTTTTTCACACATTGATTTCCTTATGAAATTATTCAATCTGAGATGAGCCAATTAGGGCGAAGTCCTGACGTCGTGGACATGGTTCCATATGGGAGCAGCAAGTGGAGAGAAACCAAAGATGCTAGATATGCCAAGATCCTTCATGACGAGCCACTTCCTGGAAGCACGACTGCACGAGGCGGGGTGGGGGGGGCACTAATCTCCCTTTATGTTGTGCTGCGCTGCAGGAAGGGGGATTAGGGCCCCCCTCGTGCGAGACATGCTTTGTAACACTGAAGTCTATGACAGAACCCTAGAATTTCACAGAATATTTGAAAGCTTTATTTTTCTGAGTAATGGATGTACATTTTAGACATGGTATTATGATGTCTAAACCCGCTTGCCCATTAAAGGAAAATGTTGTAATTGTATGACTCTCCACTTCACTGAAAATCAACTTTAATTCAGGTGTGCACCGAGTTTCTTTTTACTGCCCGGTACTAGCTACTACAGCCAAGCATGTCAAAGACATGCTTATTTATGCAGCCAAGAACTGATTCCCACATTGCTCCCATGGACATAAACTACTTTTAAATGTCTTGGCATATCTACCATCTTTGAGGCAACTGCTCAACTGCTCTGCAGGCACATTGTCGTGATAACTTAAGGTCATGGGAATATTGAACAGAAACCACTCCCATCCAGGTCATCATGGTCAAATTTTAACCAGCATGCATCATGACTAGCCAGCCCTGCACAGCCCTGCACAGTGCTGTGTGATCCTGAATTCGCCTAATCACAGGTGAAAGGCAATCAACTCTTAAGGTCCCATGACCCAGGTATCCACCTAGACAATTACCCACCACCACCAAAACCACAACTGAATCACATTAACTGTGTGGAAATTTACTCTGCACCAATGTTCCAGAAGAAACCCACTTAAATCCATTGTTATGACAATAAAATGCATCATACATCTACTACCCCCCAAAATATACACAGCAAGGTTTACACACACACACACATTTAAGGTTGGGGATGTGTGTTTCTCCTCTTATTGTTATCTAGACATCCTAAATATGATTAATTCGACGATTCAACAAATCCCAAAACGTCACTCTGGAATCTCAAAGTCGGCACCAGTACACAAATGCATACACAGAATGACAGGGATCAATTTTACATTTCAAAAAGTAGTACGAGTTAAAATGTCTCCACACCAAGAATCACACTGTTACTGTATTGAGTTCATAGGTTGTGTTTTGTTTGACCCACATACATTTCGCCACATGGACATCTAAATACATAGACTACATGTGTGGATAGACAATTAATGAATTCTTTTATATGGCATTTTCTACCTAACTGTGGGTGGTGGAATGTTTTAGTGTCACAAGTTTTTGAACAATGCACACACTTCCCACATCTGTAATATTTCTGTACACTTGCTGAATCAGTCAATTTGTTTGTGAAGGTTCTCTGTACATGAAACTGATGACCATGTCCCTAATGTTTCAACCTCTTTTGAAACAAAACTGTGGGTTCAAAGATGGCAAATGGCTAAGGCTTGGGTTGCAGTCTAAAGGTTTTCATTGTTTGTTGACAATTGTTTTATCTAGCTAGAAGCCCTAGAGTACTCAGCTACAAATGTTATTGTGTTTTCTGACATGTCTTTAAATGGCATTTAATAGTTCTTCTCTGTTCTTTCCATTTGTTTTCTCCACTGCTTGGTCAATACATTAGTGATATTACCCCCTTTTGTATGAGAGTGTTAAGAGCAAGACTGATGAAGCTTTCAGCGAAACCCATTGTTTGCTCAATAAAACAGCAGTAGAGTCAGTGTGACTCTAGTGGTGACTTCTTTCTTTCTAAAGTTTGTACATCACTTGCAACAGTCACCTCATGAATTTGTTTAATGTGAAATGTATGACCAAAAAATGTTTTTTTTTTTTTTTTACACTTCCAAGCCCTTTTAAAACATTTCCCCAAACCCTGTCTGTCAAAGACAACGGTCGTTTTGCTGTGAATGTGCCATACTGTTGTTTCAGGGTGCTGTTTCGGGTCCCGGGGGAGGATAAGTGCAGTGAGAGTGTGCCTGCATGGTCGGGCATAGATTGCTCACTTAAGACCATGAATCAGCCTTGAGTCACTGCCTCTTTACCTCTTGAACAAAAACACAATACATTTACTAAATTGGACACACATACAAAAAAAAGGGGCAGAGACACCTTGTCTAGTGCTTGTCTATTAATGTAGACCATTGTTATGCCTCAACAAATAAATATATTTGTGTTTCACAACAAAACAGGGTAATTAGAAAAGGTGTGTGCCTGTGCGTCAAGCAAGTATAAGGTCTTAATGAAAAAACAAATTCCCATATTAACTGAATTTATTCTACCCTTGACTTCTGGATGTAATATGGATCTCGGGGTTGTTTATTTGTAGCAAATACGGGCTGGGTCGCTGCTTTGGTCTTGACTTCAGTGTGCCCTCTAGCGATTGCATCACGTACTCTCTGCATCCCTAGCGGGCTCGCAATCCTGCGCCCTTGTTTAGACTTGCCAACAGGCAATTGGTTTGTATAGTATCTTATCGTGAAATTACTGCAATTTAGCAGAGTTTTTATGCTTACTTTATAAAAGTAGTCACATGCGGTGCTGCAGACAAATATTTCATGCAGATAGAAAACATTTTAAATTACTTTAATTTGTATTATGCTGTGAATGTATAATAATGCAATGTAAATATCAGCACTGCCAAACTAAGGTGATATTGAACTCGACGTATGTACATTATTGTTTTGCGTTGGTATATGAAGTGCACGTACAATAAGCCTACACATTTATTTATAAATACATAATCTTATTTTGAATGCATTGCAAAATCAAATCAACAAGACTGAAGGAGAAAAATAAAGCAACCACCAGACATAGGCTACTTTGGGTCTGATTACAGCCGAAAGGGACGAGGCTGACGTAAAACTAAGACTGCACCCTACCAACTGGTGACTGACTTGATCGCCTGGTGCGTAACGGGTGACGCGCTAGAGAGGAGTGGTCGCTTTTCTGTATAAATGGACTGTGTGAGCCGCTAGAAAGACAAGACCGCAACAGCGCGCCTCTGACTTGAGCTGAGCTTTGACCAGCAGCCTTTCGACCCACTTCTGACTTCAGAAGTTGTGCGCAGACATCGCAGTCATGATTAAGAAAATGACACCCTCGGAGAACGAGTTCGACATCCCGGCAAAAAACTGCTACAGGATGGTCATTCTGGGATCTACCAAAGTTGGGAAAACCGCTGTCATCTCTCGGTTTCTCAATGAGCGCTTCGACGACCAGTATACACCGACCATTGAGGACTTCCATAGGAAGTTTTACAGTATCCGCGGGGATGTTTATCAGTTGGACATTTTGGACACATCAGGGAACCATCCATTCCCTGCTATGAGGAGGCTGTCAATTTTGACAGGTAAATTAAAAATCCAAATTGATAACGTAGGACTAATCACAAGTTTGCATTCTTTAGTTTTGCAGATGCATACTGCTTTTTGCTAAACGAGAAAAATACATTTGTGACATAAGTGCTTGAAACTTAATTTTGTTGTGTTCTTCCTTCCTACAGGTGATGTATTCATCCTAGTCTTTAGCCTGGACAACCGAGATTCCTTCCAGGAGGTGCAGCGTCTTAAGAGGCAGATACTCGAAACCAAATCCTGCTTAAAAAACAAGACAAAGGAGAATATCGATGTTCCTCTGGTCATCTGTGGAAACAAGTGTGATCGAGACTTCTACCGCGAGGTGAAGGATGATGAAATAGAGCAACTGGTTGGTGGAGATGAGCACTGTGCCTACTTTGAGATCTCAGCCAAAAGGAACACAAACGTGGACCAAATGTTTAGCAAACTTTTTACCATGGCCAAGCTGCCCAGCGAAATGAGTCCCGACCGTCACAGGAAAGTCTCTGTGCAGTACTGTGATGTCTTGCACCGGAAATCATTTAGAAACAAGAAATGTAAGGACGGCGACGCTTATGGCATCGTGGCACCTTTCGCACGGCGGCCAAGCGTACAAAGTGACTTGATGTACATCAGAGAGAAAGCCACCGGCAGTGGTCAGGGCAAAGACAAGGACAGGTGTGTCATCTGTTGAACATCTGAGCTTAGCAAACTGGTAAAGAGCTCAAACTCTTGTCAAAGTCAAGGAACGAGCTGAGCGACCTCTACCTGAGCATCCAGGTCTGAGGGAACCAGGCTCAGCGATGTTTCCGGTCGTGGAAGGTGACGGGGATGGACTGGTCATGGTCAGTGAACATGGCACCTCACCTCCGAACTCAGGGTGACACACCGGGTCAAAATGCGTCCCTGGACAGTATTCTGTTTTACACTTACGCTCTGCATTATCGGAGAATGTACAATCCCACCACAAGAATGTGATATTGCATTTGTTTACATTTTGCTATATTTTTGTAAAAAAAAAAAAAAAAAAAAAAATAGAAAGAAAAAGAGGAATTGTACTTGAATGCTTCATTGCATTATGAACAAATGTGAATCCACATGAATGTATATTTATTCTTATATGTCTGACGTTTACTTTTCATATGAAAAAGTGGTAAGAAAAAATAAATCCAAAAGAAAAAAAATCACTTGCAGTATGTTCCATTTCTTTACAACACTGATCATAGTTTGCTGCAGTATCTGCACTATATTTAGGTTCAGGGGACAACTCAGCATCAACCAACTTCACAAGATGAGGCTTTATGTATTTTTCAGTATTTTATTGAAAAAAGGAAAGTGTAAAAAACATCACATTAACATTCAAAAGGACAGAAACAAAGCACTTGAGCTCACTCTCACTCACTCAGTCAGTCAGTCTCAACTACTGACTCACCCATTCACTCACTCGCACAGATATGCATGGCCTTAAAAAATGGGAAGGATAAAAAGTCCAGAATGCCTTATTAGAGCAGTTCCAGCAAGGCATTGGCGGCCTGCTGTTATCTGATAAAGTTCATAAAGCCCCAAAGTTTAGGATGCCTTGGGCACCTCAAACATGCAGAGACTCTTGTACTTCTGCAACAGCTGCTTCTTGGTCTGGACCTGCTCACGCAGAGTCTCCAGCTGCTGCTGCTGCATGGCGAGGCTCACGTCAATGCCTGGCATGACGGCGATCTGCTCTCGCGACTCCTGGATCTTCGCCTTCAGTTTGGACAACTCCTGCTGGACATCAGCACCATCCTTGTCCATGCTGTGTAAAAACACAAAAGCACAACAGCATTAATAATAAAACATTTACATGTGTATGAAGCTTACATACCAATTATGATGTGATGCTGGAGGCGTAAAAAAACACTCTGTACACAATGTTTTCCAATCTGACTTTATAGTTAGTTTATAACTTGTTCTAATAATGATTAATAGTAGTAAAATAGTTTTTTTTATTTTAACCAATTTTATTTCTTTCCATATAGGTCTAAGCAAAGGGCCAACACTAACAAGTGATTTGATTAAGAGATATGCTATTATTGCATGTAAAATAAATAAGGCTGCAACTTTAACAGCAATAGCTTACTAATACTGGATTGCTTAATGAATCATATAGCCTACGTAGGCTATGCACTCGCTCAGTAACTATTACCACGACCACATAGCGTCAATCTTTGATGTAAACACAAACGTAAAGTTGATAACAGTCTCCTTGTGACTTGAGCTACCACGTCAACAACAAGAAGATAGGCTCACAATCCGTCAAGAAGCAGATGGCCTATATTCATCACATGCTAAAAAGATGATGAAGTTAATATACCCAAGGTAAATTAAACAGCTCCGCTCAGTCTTTGTCAGGGTTAAGAATGGCAAGACACACTCAAATCGACTTTTAATGTAACGCTGCGTTGCAATTGCAAGTGATTAACTGGATGTTAATCAGTACATTTCATTTAGGTGCACATACTGGCTCGTGTGACTGGAGCGATAACAACATTGCGAGGCAAAAAAGAACTAGCGCTATAACAGCCAAGCATACGACTACTACCAAGCTCGCGTTAACATAACAGAACAATTTAACAAATCAAGGTTTAAGATGGTTTAAGCGTCTGTCATTGGCATATTATGCTAACTAACTGTATGCACATCAATTATTTTTACTTTTTACCATTTTATGATGTCGTGAACCAAGGGTAACAAGGAAAAGTCTTCATCAACATTTTCTTGTTTCGTCTTGTCGGCAGCCATTGTTGATCCTTTACGTCGGCGCTGGAATGTGACGTCATCACCACGCACTTACAATTATTTGTTTATTTATGTTACAGTAAGGATAGAGACTTTCTTACACAGGAGAAGGACTTAAGTAAGCATGTACCGGGAATATTACACAAGAGTAGGTTTCACACTAAGAAATATTGCAGTAAATGGCAATAGGGAGGGACGGTAAGTCAAGCCACAGGTCACAAAAGATGTTTTTGTAGTCTAGGTCACTGGCAGACATAGACTTTAATAAACAACATAAACTAATCAAGCCAAAACATAACACTTTATATGTGGAGAGGAGGTGAGATGAGGCAGTAACTCACCCAAGGTGTTGCTGGATACAATTTTTTTTAATACAGAAATTCAGAACATTGTGTGACATTCATGTGAAAGACAATTTAAAGATTTCTGTAAATTAAAAGTTTCTTGTTGCCTGTTTGATGAATGTGTGGGCCCAATGACCATGTTAATGAGGGTCGTGAGGTTTCTAGGCAGAAAATGTAGATTGACATATATACAGTTTTCATGCGATTTGGACCAGTCTGACTCATACACCCACTCATAACAGTTGGCTGCTAGCAAAAGACAGTACATAAGTGTTATTTGAGATTTATCTACAAGTTTGTAGCATATTTCTATGAGTGCATCTCTTTACTGGAATAGGTTAGCTGCTGCAGAGACATTGAGCGTATTGAAGTATGTAAAGGGAAGCATGTGTTGTTCTGGTTTAAAGACCCACATTTGGTTTGTATGTATAGTTGCTCTGAATTACATGTAAAACTAAAGCATGTAGTGGAACATAACAATGTAATAGAAACGATATGGACTTTATCAGTTGTGTGACTTCATTTTAATACTTTTATCTTTTTATAGATAGGAAGCTAATATAGTCTGCTGTTATCTTTAGGACCTGTAGGAAAAATTCATTTGAAATCTAAAGGTTGGCATGACCTTAAAGGCTTCCCATGTGTGAAGCAGTTAAGGTCAGCCACTTCATCTTACACTTAGCAACCTCTTGCCAAAGCCCCTGCCCCCAGCCAAGTCATCTGTGCAGACTGAAGCAGCTCACCCAGAGGCCCGCTCACAGCAGCACCATGCCCCCTGCACACTGTGCAAACACAGAGACTGAGAGGTGCAGTCAGTATATAGGGCAGGCATGCCACTCAGCGCTTCACGTCTACGTCAAACGGCGGCTGCTTTCATCAAACAACAGATAGCCTAGAAGAAAAGAAAAAAGAAAAAAACGTTTCACACTCTGCACAATCAGCACGAAACACACAGCATCACCGCCAATCTTCTGCTTTGTATCTGACATCAGTAATACTGGCATTCTTGTGTCACTGAAAACAGCGATATGAAATAGGTCTTGTGCCATGGTGTCAGCAGCTGATTATCTGCAAACATTGTCAGAGCGAATGTGACCTCAGCCTGAAACCAACTTGGACGTTTTGAATGTAGGCTACAGACCTTCATTCAACAGCTGTGGTCACGTTGATATAGGTATTACTCAAAGTTAATCTACAGCTATTGCCAATACTAGCATAGCACACCTAAGAAATAAAATAAAAAGAGATGGTGTGGTTTTTTTTTAAATAATGAGGCAAAATTGACAGTTATTTTGTGTGTAATTGGTCTGATTTGGTGTTACAAACTGTTCTGTTTTGCTAACTCTGTCTGACCTACATGTGTGGAGCTACCTGTCTTAAGGATTACTGAGGTGCATCCGAGCCCACGCAGCTATGCCAGCGATAGGCTGTGAAAGGAGATCTATTGAGGTCCTATAAGCCAGGTGGCCTAGATTAGTGGTGTAAAACCTATCATATATATGTCCCGAGAGCCATCATAACATTGTCATAACATAATATAACATACGCAGGGAACTAGGGCATATAAGTGGGTTGACAGAAAGTACATGAGGTAAGATTGGTAGGATATTATGAAATCTACCTGGTAATACGATAAATTCTATAATTCACCTTTATTCAATGTTACTGAATCATTTACACCCCAAGGACATATCTCATATGCTGAGAAAGGTAGTTATGTGACAGTTTGTGAAGTCTTATCCCAAAGGTCTTCAAGGTTAAGCACTCTCTTTAAGTTGTTTTATTTTGTTCTCCTCAACCTGAAAAGACATTGATCCTGCTGCTGGTTTATTTATTTATTTATTTGTTTCTCTTTCTTTTTGACATGTTAAAAACTTAGATGTTACGTAAGATGAACTTTGAGTCAGCTTCACATCCACCAACAAAGAGGCACAGCAACATGACCCAGTTACACGGCCTGCTTTCCTGCCCATTATGCCCTGTTTGCCGTTGAGTCAGACAGGAAGAGCTAAGGCCATTTACCTGAGCTTCAGAAAGAGAGAGAGAGGGACGGACGCTGTGCTACCTTCCTCTGTGTCAATAGCATCCACACCTTTCACCATAGCCCACGATTGCATAATACTCAGCCGGTGTGTTGGTGATGAACCAAACCTCTGGGACTTTCTTAAGGCTAATAGGTGGGAAATTACTGGACTTTCATTAAAACCTGTAGGTAGGGCAATGTTAATTAAAAACTAACAGCTATTCTAAGTCTCTAGCATTTTATTGTCCACAGATGTTTGTGGACAATAAGCCACAGATGTTTGTTTTTTTTTTTGTTGGGGGATGCTATTGTTGTTGTTAATGTCATGTCATCCTGCTGAAAGCACACATTGCGTGCATGTCGATGTTGTGTATGCCATAATGGTAACCTCTGGCTGGCCTATGTGCAGACTGTGGTGCTGTGGCGTCACAGGGGGCAGGGACAAGCACGGTAAGGTTTTGTGCCAAGATCAATGGAGGCTGATTGCACTGTACTTCAGTGGGATCCTATTACCAGCACTTACCTCATAAGGAACAGCAGAGAGAATAAATACTGATGAGTTTGTGATTTTCTCTCACATAACCACATTGGAGACCACGTTATATGTATTTCTGTGTGTTATAGTAAAACCACATCTTGACCCCTGCTATGGTGTAGTCTTTTTTTGCTGTGCGTACAACATATTGTCTGTTGTGGCTCAATTGGTAACTTTGCAGTACTGTTCCCTGCCTATGTTTTCCCCTCATCCGTTTCCATTTTAGTCTCTATAAAACCTTACTTAAATGTCACACTGCCAGTCCTTAGAGGTAAATTTCTTTTTTGCTTCGTCAATCTGTCCATCCCATAAGACGTAGGTAGCATGGGTTCTGTTGTGAAAGAGGGATGTTAATTTATTACATGCACATTAATGATTGGTGAAATTAAACACTGTTTTACTGAACATGAATATGGATGTTGTTGCAACTTCTTTTCCTTTCCTAAAGTCGGTGTAATGTGTAATCATTTGTTTGTCACGAAGACACTTGCGTTTTTCGCTTGAAAATAACACTGACATCAGAACACATTGGAGTCACTCCTGTGGAGTCAAGATAATCCTAAGAAAATCTATAACTTTCTTGTTCCTTGACTTTTTAAACTTCTGTCTTGTTGCTAATTTAGTTGTATATATTAACCACAAACACCTCCTGTTTCTGCTCTTACTCCAAGATTTCAATTTTCTTTTATCGATAGTAACTCACTTGGCCAGTCTTCTACATCCACAACTGAATGATGTCTCATGAGGATTCAAGGCTCTCTGTTCGTCAAGTGGTATAAATTGTGTGAATGGAGCAGGCCCAATCATGGCACGAGTCATGGCATGAGTAGGCAGTGGGATTTAAGCTGACCCAAATTTAGAAAAGAAGCATGACATCTCACCTTGTCCAGTCCTATGTAAAGCCTCTCGCTAATGTTCAACTTTGCATACACATAGCTATGCATTGTTTTGTGTTGTGTTGCACTTAGGCCCCTACTGCTTTTGAGGCCCTGCGTACTGTTGCACTGCATTGCCTTGCGTTGTATTGTGCTGTGTTGCATTTTATTGTGTTGTGTTGTGTTGCAGTACGTTGTGTTGTGTTGCATGCCATTGTGTTGTACTGTTGTATGCTACACTGCTAACATTGTGTCATGTTGTGTCGTGTGATGTGAGGAGAGGAGAGGACAGGAGAGGAGAGGAGAGGAGAGGAGATGAAAGCTCTGTCGTGGCTGGAGAGCTCTCTGTGTCTGTGTAAACAGAGCCAAAGAGCAGGGAAGTGCATCTCCCTGGGGAGGCGTGGGCGATCAACAGTGAAACAAAAGGTGTGTGTGCATCCATTAACCCTCTTGCCTAAACCACATTCAGTCATTAACGTTCATCCGGATACACACTCTTTAGCTGGAAGTCAATTACCAGCATGGAATATACTCATTCAGCCAAATACCTACACATAGATATGCTGCTGCCGCTTGGACAAACAAAATGTGCAGTTATCAGTCACCATAGCTTTCCTTTTTGTCATGAATGAATCGTGACCACACAGTTGTGTCTGGGGAACGTGTGGCAAATATGTTTTACCTAGTTATGCATGATGTTCTCCTTCCATTGACTACATCAGAACTGTTCATACTTTTAAACTATTACAGCACACTCAGGTTTTTTGTGAATGCTGCATTTACTGAGTAATATATAACAACTACGAATGTTTTATTGGTGACACAACTGAGTGACAAATGGTTTCACATCACTGTTGCCATTTATCACATCTTGCTTAACTTGTTATATCCATGAGTATGCACAGCCGTGCACATGTAGATAATATGAGGAGAGTCACTGATGATTAAATTAAAAGGTGTTGTCCAACAGAAAGTGACACAGTATGCCACATGTGACATGCAACAGTTTAACTGTTGTTTCCTCCGTGTACATACATTCTGTCATGTGCTAAAATCTGCAGCGTATGCAGTCCCCTTTAGTTCCGATCCTGTGAATACTGCCTTCTTCGCCCTGACCTCTGCCAGCAGTCACCTGATGCTATTTTCTTCTTCATTTCTGCACAAAACCCCTTTCACACACACACACACCCATATGGGTACACGCACAATGATGTCGCAAGGCTTCTTGTCTTTGGTGAATGTTTAGCCAGCAAAGGAAGGGGTCAGCCGGAGTGTTCTGCTGTGCCTGCGTCTCTGTGAGGGTCTAATGTGCACATCCTGTGGTGCAAAGAGGGAAGCACTGAAGTCATCAACTTTCTTCCAGTCCCTGTGGGTATAGTGCCCACTCACCATAGCACTGTCTACAGTACATTCACTTACATGCAGTGATTGGTGTAGCTTTCACCCAGAGCCGCTGCTGGAAATTGTAGGCCCCCTGAAAGAAAATACATTTGGGCCCCCACCTCAACAATATCATAGTCCTTTGTGGGCCCCTGTGAAGCTCTGGGCCCCCTGAATTGTCCTGACCCCCCCCCCCCCCCCCCCCCCGTATATTGTTTTCCCGTCAGTCATGTTTTTGCACCAAACTAAGCCTTTAACTAAGCCAGTTTCCAAAGACCACACACTAAGTCCTCACGTCATTCCCACATCCTCTAGTGATTTTCCAGAGAGTTTCCTTTGTGTACAGTAGAAGTAGAAGTAACAGTAGATGTGTTTTTGTAATAAGGATGCAATGGTGGGGGTTGGCTTGCAGAGGATCCTTAAAACGGATGACTAACAGAGGTATTAAAGTGTAGTCTTACAAAAGGCACAGGGATACAGAGATTGTATGAAGGCTTAAAGAACTGCCATTAAATAATTGTTGTAAAGCTTCAGGAAGAGATTTTGGTTGTTATATTGAAATTGTGTCACAACCAAATACTGTTAATTGTGCCTTATTATGATTATGGTTTCCACTTGCACTGAAGTGTCATGAATTCCTTGGAGTTGAGTTAAGTTCTATGAGTGAGAAATAGGCGGAAAGTGAAATATTTCTAAAAATATGTTACATGACATCTCGGTTGTGATTCACAGTATAGCTGAAATATGTGGTGATATTCTGCAAGACCCTGAAGACTCATGGTGACTCATGGCTCAATGCCGTTATATTTAATAAAGGCCACAACCTGAAAATATTAACAATTTATAATTTATAGTATAATTTAGAAATTATAAATTGTGATGAAATTAATTATATGTTGAATGCAATATGTAAATGGCTACATTGATTTTTGTACCACAACATTAAAATAAAGTCAGCCACTAGGATGTTATTTCACTAAATAGTAATAATTTATGACACATTATATTAGTCTAACAAAAATGTAAAGCTCATAACAGCAAGTGAAGCAGGGTGTCTGAAACTGTAGCAGATGGAGTACATTATCCAGAACCTGAGAGCCATGGAGCCATTCTACTAATGAGCTGCAGTGCACCTAACACCCAACTCCCTCTGACTCACTCAAGCCTGTCAGCCACTGTGTGTGTGTGTGTGTGTGTGTGTGTGTGTGTGTGTGTGTGTGTGTGTGTGTGTGTGTGTGTGTGTGTGTGTGTGTGTGTGTGTGTGTGTGTGTGTGTGTGTGTGTGTGTGTGAATGAGTTTGTACATGTGAGTTTGCGTCATTACAGTCTACACTTACTGCACAGATGTAGACAAAGGTGTGTATGAGCACTCTGACTTAGTGAGGGGAACTGACACCGACACAAACACACAGATAGGGTGCACACACAGATAGGGTGCACACACACATAGTCACACACACACACACACACACACACACACACACACACACACACACACACACACACACACACACACACACACACAGACATACAAATGCCACAGGCACACAACTTGAAAAGCTATCAAATTTGGTCCCCCAGCCCTCGACAGAGCACTACAACACCAACTCTCAACATAGCACTGAATAACAGCACATGTTTAATTGATGATGCCTCTCCCATTGGTGTCCCCAAACCAATTGCTGAATATGGAAATAGTGAATGAGATGTAGCAGGCAAAGAATGTTTCTCATGCTGTTCTGAGATTTGGTGAATTCTATGACTGCTTCTTGAGCATGTCTAACATTCTGAGCAGAACCATTTTGCACCATGTCAGTTACATTCTGTGTCCTCAAATGACAGATATATCTCTTTCTTTCTTTCTTTCTCTCCCTCTCTCTCTCTCTCTCTCTCTCTCTCTCTCTCTCTCTCTCTCTCTATCTCTCTCTCTCTCGCTTGTCTCTGTGTCTAAATGTCATAATGATTTCTAATCATTTGTGGAAAAATTGCATTATCTTTTAAGATGAGTTGTTGAATATACTTTGGCTGATGGTCAGAGCCAAGGTCATGGCCTATACACACACACGCGTGCGCGCACGCATGCATGCACGCACGCACACACACACAGGCAGAGAGAGAAAGAGGAGAGAAAGCAAGAATACAAGAAAGAAACTCTTTGACTCCTAAATGTATTACGCTTTGTTCTGGGAACTGCCATTTTAGGGCAGACCATACAATCTAATCGTCTTGTCCCATTCCATTTCACTTTTCACCAATCATATATGCCCCCATTCTGAGAAATCTACCATACAGCTAAAACAGACAGGCCAGTTATATTACTTATTCTTTCATGTCCTCTTGGAGTATTAAGCTTTCTGTCAGACATAATTGCCATGAACTCAGTGGATGTCTGCTTCATTAATGAAGGTTCAATTTGCTAGAGTTTCTGTTTCCAATCCATCCTTTTATTCTAAAAGAGCTATTCAGATTTCTCAGAAAACCGCGTGTTACATTCAGATGAACCTATTAAGTACAAGAGGAGAATTTTACTTCTCTGGATATAAAAATGGTTCTGTTCCTCAAGCTGTGTCTCAGAATTTCACTGCCAGTTCAGTCACAGATGGTTTCCCTTGGTTTAGCAAGCTCTAGAGCTCTAGAGATGTCGCCGCTTGAACTAGTATTTCAGACATCAGGACTGCACAAAAGGGTATTTGTGAGCTTGTGTGTATTTATGAGTTGAATGGAAAAGAGTAAATAGCTTGTAAGATGAGCCATTCGAATATTGATGCACCTGTCTTTTGCTTTTCTTAAGTCTTGAGAAACTGCACTATATTTATTTGTGTATATCCAACTCCAGCTGGTTTTCTCACTCCCTGTGTGTGTGTGTGTGTGTGTGTGTGCGCGTGTGCATGTGTGTGTGTGCATGTGTGTGTGCGCATGTGTGCCTGATCTGTCTGTACATGTGTGCATGTGTATGTGTGCATGTGTGTGTGTGTGTGTGTGTGTGTGTGCATGTGTGTGTGTGTGTGCATGCATGTTTGCCACTGTTTGTGCAACACAGAGTAGCAAGGAACACTGACAAAGGCAGCTTGCCACTGTCATCTCGTCAGATCTGGCTTGGCTGTGACGTTGGCTGGCCATAAATACTTTGGCAACGGTAATAAGCGCTGCTGTTCAGAGGGGATACATCGATATGTTCCGCACCTACAATTTACTGCATATCACCTCCCTCTCGGCTGTCAAGAGTGCCATAGTCCCTTCCTGTTCTGGGACGTATAGCGTCACTAATACTCAGGTGGTCAGGCACCACACAGATGGCCGCACTGACAGATGAAGAGAAAATTGTAGCTCTGTCCATAATGTGCCAGGTCTGCAGAGCATAGGTGGTGGGTGGTCTGACTTCATAAAAAATAAGTCCTTTCATATATTTGCTTCAGCTAATCACAACACTATTTCATTCTTAGCGCGACTCCTCAACCAGGCAGACAAGAGGTAATTAGAGAACTGTACGTTATGCGCTAAGGTAAAACCAGGACATGGTAGGACTCAAACTTTTTGGGAAATGTTTCATTTTATATACTGCTATTTGCTAGATATTTAACTGGTAATGACATGGTGAATGTAAATGTATTGTAGGGTACCAGTTAAGTTGGTTAAATACTGAAATATTAACATATACTGAGATATCTGTGGCTGGGTTGGTACACAAAGTAAAGATATCTGTGGCTGGGTTGGTACAAAGAGTGAAGATACCTTTGCTGTATGCACATGCCTAGCCACAGATACCTACTGTGTGCACCAACCTAACTACCACATCATATATAGCTGATGTTCTTATCCACAGCAACTTAGAAGGGCACTTCAGCCATGGATGAGGGTGCAGGGGGAGCACTAGTTGTTTATGCTACCACAGTGATTCTTCCTACTGGAATAGGATTCAAACCTGCAACCTTCCAATCCCAAGACCAACTGTCTAACCACTAGGCCACAGCTGCCCAACCATAGATATGTGTTAGTCTATGTTAGAATGTGTATTTTCTCAGTATTTAACTACTGTTAGCACCCTAGAATATACATGAATTTACCATGTTGTTACCATTGTTGTTACCTTATAAATAGTGGACTTTATGAAGCTAAGGCTATTCACCCCTGCTACACAGCTTAGCTAAGGGAGACAGCCGACGTGATAAAGTGATTTGTCCTTGGTCAAAAAACATAACTATAGATAAACCACTTTATCAGCAGGCGCCTCTGAATGATAATAAACCTTATTTTTGGGATAAGTTCTCGTGGGAGTCTTATTTTGGCACTAGCCTACATCAGAGGATTTGTGTTTACCTTCCCCCCGCACCGGTGCTCCGTGGGGTTCTCTGTCATTGGACAACAGCCCTCCTGGAAGCTGTGCATCTGTGAAAGCAGACCCCTGCCTTGGCCCCACAATCACTTCAAGGCCTTGCTGCGTTGTGAGCTGGTTCTCACCACCGAGGTGCCTAGAACACTTTCCCATGGCTCAGCGTGCAGACCACGCTTGTGGAAAAAACAGCAATGTCTTTCAGAAGCAGCTATAAACAAAGACTGATAATCATAACCACAGATGTTCCAAAGGTTTTTGCTATTATGTTGGGTTGTACATTATGCTACTATATGTTGTGAAGGTTATTATCACTAATGATTCTCTCTCTGTCTGTCTCTCTCTCTCTCTCTCTCTCTCTCTCTCATTCCCCCCCCCCCCCCCACCTCTCTCTCTCTCTGTTTCTCTCTCTCTCCTGCTTCCGACTTTCAGCTTTACACAGAAATGGTTGATGAACACAAGTGTTTCCCAGAGCATCCTACTGTTATATGTCTGACTGAAGCTAGTACATGTTTGGTTTGAACTGGATTTAACAGGTGTGTAATCTTCCCTAATCAAGTATTAGCAATAACCTGTGTATGATGGTTTATTTCACACAGCGAAGGAAATGGAGCAATAAAAACCATAAAATCTCTCCACCACATATTGTAAACAACCACCTGCATGTTAGGAGGTGCTCTCGGAACAGAAATGTTTTCAAATGCGTCTTGAAAACAGAACGGGGTGAACTGTTCAAACTGTTCCTGTTTACTGATGTTTCCCCCCCCTGAGTTAGCACAAGACCTCTTTTTCAGTGGCTTGATACCATTATAATTTACATGTTAACAAGGTGAGCTAGTCAGAGTTAACATTGACAATAAGCTTGTAGCTTATATAGTTTTGTAGTATTGTTTTGATAAGGAGCTGATAGAGGGTAAGTCAGGGAGATATCTGTATTGCCATCAAACAACTGCAGACCTGCAGGAAAACAGAATTTAGAAAACAGGCTTCTGAAACAGGCAAGATGAAAATCTTAACCTTAAAATCACCTTAACGCTACCTTTCCCCGACTGCGCTTGCACAGTAGCCCAACTCAATAAGTAGCCCAGGAGTATATACATATACATATGACCACTAACCTGCCCGTCAGTCTTTAAACCTGACCCCTGTCCTCACTCACTCTTCTAAATTAGGACGACTGGAGTTGGGAGTGAACGTGACCTCTTAGGGGCTAAACAGCCAAGTGTAGTTTGTGTATGTTAATGTGTATGTGTCTGGGTATGTGCAGTGGTTAAATTGACTTTTGTTAGGAGGAGGAGTCCTCCTTTACTTACACAGTTCAATATCTCACTTTATACAACAGTTAGGTCTGGTCTAACTATTTACCAATTTCTGACTGGACAAGACCTATTCTAAGCATCACTAAGAGTAAGGATATCCCATGGTATACCATGGGTGACTCTTTACAGTTGATAATCACTCCGCTAAAGATACAATGTAACCGTTAAATCCAGTGCATTTATAAACTACAGCAGACTTTAACAAGACACCCAAGATTGCAGAACATCAGCTGTGCTGTAGGCCTACTTCAGATTGTGAACAACAACAATCATATCTCAGCGGCTGCACAATAAAGGGGAATGTCCAAATCAACATGTAGGACACTTGTTGCATAGCAACCACTGACGCTGTTAACTCAGGTCTGCGGCTGAACCACACGTGTGAGGATATCCACAAACACCCTCACTCTTACTTGTGTAATATTGCTTAATAGTGCAAGGTGAGGAGGTGGAGCTGAGCTCTGGAGGGCTCTGGCCTAATTTAAACTCTGGCTATTTGTAAGTAATAATCATAAAGACTTATGTCTCATCCAGGTCACTGCTCTCTTTGCATGTGCATTGTCTGGCCTTATCCTCTCTGCACACAAAGTAGTCTTCTCATTTGTAGTTTTTCAATAGTGGAACATAGTTAGTACAGAGCAGAATTTTCAGAGTTAATTCAGTGTTCAGCAAAAGTGTTAATTTAGAAGTGTACGTGTGAAATTAAGAGTTAAAATTATACAGCAAAATGTTGATGTAACTGTAGAGTAGTCAAATATGTAAGGGAGGACTGTTAAATTAACACTACAAAGATTGGGACAAAATAAACACTGACATAGTGTTAAACTTGACTCACTCTGAGTTGATATAACACTATAGAATCTGCTGTGTACAAGACCAAGGTCATCCCTTTCTGTTTTCAAGAAGCATTTGTAAACGTTTCTGTTCTCCTAACCTAACAATTTTGAGTCATTAACCTCCTAAGCTACACTTCCCCTGCACTTGTCTGCCTGTCCTGCTTGCACTTCATTCCTGATTGCCTGTGATGACTGGACCTTGATTGATGTCCTCAGTGGATAGGTGCTAGGGTGGGTAGGAAGAATGTTTCAGGTGGCTGTTGACGTCTGATATGTCCGCTGTCTGTGTCAGATATTTGGTGGTTGTGTAAGAAGTGTCTGTGATTGCAACTGTGCTGCAAATCCCAGACTATGCATCGGTACTCTGAGGACCCTCAGGTATGAAATTAAGGCCATAATTCATAGGGGGCCAGCCATATAGAGATGTAGGTCTTATAGGGGGCAGAGCCATATAAATAAATGGGTATTCTTGGGGCTACACGTGTGGGTGCATCTCTATTGCAGACATCCCAAGTCTCCCAGAAGTTATGTGAGTGTTCCACATGTTGATAGCGTCTCCCTAACGCCAGCAAATTGGATAAAACATCCCAGAATCCAGAGCAAGCAAGCAGGAGCGTGCACGTGAGACAGTAGTGTGTGCATCATGCACTTAAGGTGAGTGCGCACACAACTAAGTGAGAGAAAGGGAGACCATGCAGGGGTCAGGGAAGGACAGCCCTCCCTGAAATTAGTTTTTGTAGGTGCCATTGTCTGCTATTGTGATGGACTTGGGTTGTCTGTTATTGTGGTGAAGGATATCAGCAATACATCTACAACCTACAATCTCTGGCCCCCAATAGATTATGGCCTTAATTTTATACTTGAGGGTCCTCAGAGTACTGATGTATAGTCTGATTTTGGTCAGTGAAGCTGTATTATTAGATTAGAGTGTAGTCTAATGATAAACATAATCAATTCAGTTTGCATTAAAAAATGGCATGCTTTCTCAGACGTATCATAGAAAGCAAACTGCCCATAAGTTTCAGCCCATGTAAACAAAAGCTAAAAAAAAAAACAGTGTTTCTAACAGCCGGTGTTTCCCTGAGCGTTGGAGTGGTGGTGCTTAGGGTGCTGCACTCATTTGGCCAATAGAAAAAGCCCAGAAACACTGCATCTATGGGGGCAGCAGACGAGGCTGTTGCTCATCACACAGTGGGTAGGCATGCACCATACTTAGTCAGACCCTAAATTTACACACTGTTTGGATAGGCTGTGGGGAGCGTTATATAAGATCATTCTGGTTTATGGGAAGGGGTCAAGGGTCATTATATGACCCTACCGCCCCACCCCACCCCCATACACACACGCGCACACACACTTGGGTGTAGAAGGACAGCTGATAATTTAGCTCATACAGGACACATGTTTTAAAACTCAACACTACAACACACACACACACACACAATGAAAGTCCTAGACCTTGACCTTAAGCCAGAGCTGCTCCAGAATTTCCTTTTCCACAGAATAAATTTAATTTTTACGAGAGTTGGATTGTTATTTTTAGCATCATAGCTATTCCCACGGGATTTCTATTTTAACATTCCCATCAATGTGAGACATACAGTAGCAGAAATTCCTTTGCTAATGAATGACAACATTCTGATTTTTTTTTTTTTGCCATTGAAATGGTCTTTAATGAGGAATTACAGAATGTCACACTGTTGCAGAATACTTTTTAATAGAGTGTTGGAAAAACCCGTCAGATTAGAGTGCTGAAAAACTCGGCAGATTAAGGGTTAAGCATACATTAGCAAACAAATGGGCATTGAGCGCAACACGGCATTGTTACATAAGCGATAAAGACTGACCTCAGGGAAGATGTGTGCATTGTGTATCGCCATCTCTGACCTTGGTCATGACCCTTGCCAAGTTCACATATACCATCTTATCATTATCACTAGTAGATACAACACTGATGATACATGACTCTTACACAAATGACCAAAAATGAAAGCAGATGGTAACCCTGAAACGCATGAATAGGGTTCTGTTGAACATATGAGTTATACGTGGAGAGGAATATCTGTGGCGTCATCCTGAGACAGTTTTGCCCCAGGCTGCAGCTGGGAGAAAGTGCTGCTTCAGCTGCAGAGTCATTGCTGAGACCTCAGTCCCACACACTTTTCCCACAAGCACGCCTGTGTGTTTCTGTGTGTGTGTGTGTGTGTGTGTGTGTGTGTGTGTGTATGTGTGTGTGTGTGTGTGTGTAAAAGAGAGAGTTGAATGAATGAATATCTTAACATTTTAATAACATTTTATAATAACATTTTTTGGTTTATTTTGTTGTTTTGTATATTATTACCCTAATCCAATAAAGTACGTAACACCTTTAGATACAAATAACATTGACAAATATAACAACTATATCACAACAAAGGTTCAAATATCTCATGCCGTTCCATACAGTAGGCAAAGTGCTAGTTGTAACATTTTAAATATTCTCTGTTTTCTCTGTAATTTTTTTTTTCTTGAACAAACCAAAGATGGTTTCAGACAAACTGTATGGCAGCTACCCTGCTTCAGCAGGAGTCAAGGGCAGCTGTGGGTGCAGACGACAGAGAATGATGTAAGGGGCATGCTGCCATGTCTCGTGTTCGATGCTTCGTGTTCTGTCTCTCGGCCAAACAGTCTACCAGCCCATGCAGGTGTTATCAGACTGCCATCTCCAAAACATAGCGTCAAGGACAGGTGCCAAATCACTCTGACGCTTCTTGACCATGAACACACTCATTGCCTGTGTGTGTGTGTGTGTGTGTGTGTGTGTGTGTGTGTGTGTGTGTGTGTGTGTGTGTGTGTGTGTGGCAATGAGAGATAGCAAGAAAAGGAGAGAAAGAGAACGGAGGAGAGAGAGAGTGTGCGTGCATGTGTGTGTGTGTGTGTGCGTGTGTGTGTGTATCACACAAACTCATCTCCATAAATAGATGGCTTTGAGGTCTTGCCCTTAACTGTCCTTTTTATGTGTTCCATGGAAATATATTTACCATGTGGATATGACTGCCATTTTGTCTTTGTTTTAACACACATGCAAACACACACACACACACACACACACACACACACACACACACACACACACACACACACACACACACACACACACACACACACACACACACACACACACACACGCACACACACACACACACTGCATCTCAAGCTGTCCTGACAGACTGCAGTGAGTAAGACATGATGGGAGAAGCTGACAGGGCCACAGTGAAGACTATGCAACTGGCTCACACACACACACACACACACACACACACACACACACACACACACACACACACACACACACACACACACAGATAGAAGGGCATGCACACACACACACACAAAAGCAAATCATGTGCAAACACATAGGTCAGGTCTTGATATAATATATATAATTTACTGCTTGTGTGTGCCTACATGCATACTCACTGCTTGTGTGTGCCTGCTTGTGCTCTGGAACGAGGAGCCACTGCACACACATTTGGCTCCTTCCTTGGCTGTGTTCAACACAGCATAAATGTCTCATTTTTTGTTGTCCTCTCTGTTTGTCTACCAAGGTAAAATTATTACCCTGCTTGTCCAGCACTTTTGATCAGCTGTTGTTGTTGTTGTTGTTTTTACAGTGCTTTATAAATAAACGTGACTTGACTGGACTTGACTGGACTTGACTTGATGTGAGAGCTGACTCCCATGCCTTTGACATGGACATATGTAAGATGGCAGTGGCTCAGGAGGTAAAGGAGTGGGTCAACAATCTATTGAGCTGGGTAGGGCCTTGCATAGCTATGCCCTGTAACATCAGTGTGTGTGAATGGATAAATGCAAGGCATTACACTGTACAGGAGCAAGTGTACTTCTGTGGACATGGATATGCTGTGATACAAATGCAGAAGTATACAATAGCCTTAAAGGGCTGTGGGTGTGCTCTGCTGAGTGGAAAAGCACTATAAGTGGAATCCATTTTTAATTCTACCATTTACCTCCATATTGATAGGTATGGCCCTCTGAGCTGCCCAGGCTAATGGGGCAAACCTACCTCTACTCTCCCTCTCTGTCCTGGTGGACACTGAACCCCAAACTACTCCCAGCGTGCTGGGTACCACCTCTGTATGGTAGCTGTCTGCCATCAGTGTGTGTGTGAGTGGCTGAATGTGAGCTCTTACTTACACTGTAAAGTGCTTTGAGCCATCTACTGAGTGGAGAAGCGCTATATGAATCCACTCCATTTACTTCTGTGATAATTACGGCCCTCTGAACTGCCCCCCCCCCCCCCAGGGAGCAAACCAACCGCCATGCCCCCCTCTCTCTGGCCCTGGTGCTGGCTCGTGGCTCACATGTGCTGCGCTGCTCTGCGCTGGTCTCCTGCCTGCCCAAGCAAGTGTGGGGACAGACACGGAACATTCTGACTCCTGGCAGCAAGTCTCGAGGCAAGTGCGAGGCAAAACATCTGACCGCATTCTCCGCAATCAGGCAGCGGGCAGCGGAACAGAATGTTCACGACGCATAAGAGCCTCTGTGACTCAGTAGCCTGTGATGACTCTGGAGATGCAGTCCCCTCCGCATTCCTGTAAGATTGTCTGTAGTGTACACTGTCATGTTCATACAGAAGGCCGTCCTATCCTGA
>CM059266.1:11406458-11441458 GCA_030347295.1 Setipinna tenuifilis | reverse complement strand
ATGTCTCTAAATGTTTGTCAGTTTACATGTTATGCTTTTACAAACATCACTATATAGTTTTAAGCAATAATTGATAAATTCTGTATATTAATTGCATCTGCATGTAGTTTATTTTTCTTCTGACTTGTGGCTATATGTTTTCAAATGAATGTTAGCGCAATGCTGCTAAATGTTATGTCCAGTAGGCCTACTTTGTTCAATATGCACTTTTAAGAAGGAAGTCATACACTGTTAACATTAGGCCTTTTGGATGACATTTTAGATGAACAGATTAATTTTCACTTGTTAAATAATATTTTACTGAAATATGTTTTACTGTGGGTGGGTTCAGCCCATGGCATTTGACTGCCAATTCCGTAATAGAGGACTGTCTGACCTGTCCCTTTTGAGATCAGCCTGTTATCTGTAAAATGTCATCTCTGTCTCTCTGTCTCTTTCTCTCTCTGTTTTACATGTCATGTGCATGTAGTTTATTTATCTGCTGTGCTGATTTGTGCCAGTATGTTCTGGTATGAATGTTGGTGCTCTGCTGTTAAATGTTATGTCCAGTAGGCCTACTTCAATATGCACTTTTAAGAGGAAGTCATACATTGTTAACATTAGGCATTTTGAGGGACATTTTAGCTGAATAGGTTGATTTTCAAATTTATTTTATTTATTTATTCATTTATTCAAATCCACATGGATGCAGAAAAGTGAAGTCTGCATTCTTGGATGATCTTGATATGGTTACACAACATTCCTAAACAAATTGTTTTCGGGGCAGTTCGACAGCTCAGCAACTGCATAAATAGACATATTTTGCATTATCTCTCTCTCTCTCTCTCTCTCTCTCTCTCTCTCTCTCTCTCTCTCTCTATGCATTTTGGAGGCAAATAATGTAATGGGTGTAGGCTAGAACATTGTGCTCTCTTTGTTTAAAGACTAATAAAAAAAAGCGCTTTACAAGGAGTTATCAAACAAGTCTCATCTGTCAACAAACTCAGTATGATATGATGAAGTCATATCTACAAAATTATGGGAGAAACAGATTTCTGAGATAACTGTTCTACATCACTAGTTGCACACACGTAAGAACCAATTAAAAACAACCGGAAATTGGCCGGTTGGTTAACGCTTTGTGGGCTGTCCTGGGATATGTAGTTTAATAATTTGGTAATTGGACGTCATAACACAATATTAAAACGTGTAATAACTGTCACTCTCTCACTTCTCAATTTGTACATCCGCCCCCTCTTAAATCATGTTATTTCCTTTTTTAAAAATTAGAAGTGTGAGCAGCACAAGCTAATGTCAGGTCCAGTGAGTGGGCGGGACTTTCGGTTCTCTCTGCCTGTACCGACCATTAAAAAATCTGTTGAGTGGAAGTACTGTAGAGCCAGCTAACGCAAGCTAAGGCTAACGCCATAGCCAATTTGTCCAACCGAGGCAGGTATTTTTAGTTGGAAGGAGAAACAAACACCTAAAAGGAGCGTACGCTTCAGATGCACGTATTTTCCTCTGGATATTTCAATGGTTTCTTCGTTTTGAATCGGAAACCATTCTGGACTTCTAGCTTGCTAGTTGGCTAACGTTAATTCTCACGGACACGTTTCATCATTTAAAACACAAAATCGAATGTTGTTTTTGTCATGAGTCCGGCCGGGTGTTCTCATGTGAACGGGTTTAAAGTGGACAATTGGAAGCAAAATCTACGAGTCATATATCAATGCTTTGTATGGAGTGGGACTGCTGAAACGAGGAGACGCAAGGTAAAAAAAATATAAACTGGCTGGAATAACGATACCATTAACGCTAGCTAGCTACCCGAGCTAGCTAGCTAAGTTACGATATCTAGCTAGCCGAGAGGAATAGAAATATCTAACGCTACATGCAGACGTTACATACGACGCCCCACACAGTTTGAAGCACTACACACGTTACACCCAAATGCAAGAATGACTCGGACCTATTCAATGTCTGTCTCAATGCAGTCATCTCTCGCTAGCCAACTGGCTAGCTGGTGCAACCACTGCTGAGCCCAGACGGGCAAGTGTTACTATGCATACAAGGACAGCGCTGGCCAGTCGAAAACAGGGCTGCTTAGCTTTAGATTATGCCATGGCAGTTTAATGTTGGATCAGGTGTCAAAGGTTTTGTGCTATCAATTATACTGAAATCACATAAAGGTGGATACCCCAGTCTCGATGAGCATCTTGGCTAATTGGTTGGGTCCAAGGGACCGCATCTTTTAATTGCTTAGTAGCAGTAGCGAGCTGTGTAGTAGGATTGCAGTGTTGCCGAGTTTATTGCATGTCGGTGCCTAGACTGTCCAGGATGCAGTTGAAACATTGATAATACTTTGCCAGATAAATAAATATAGTTCAGTATGAAGAAAGCTACCCCTGTTGCGCCCATTGATGTAGAGGATTGCGATAAATGTAGTCTAGCCTAACCCCTCGCACAACTGCGTCGGATTTCAATTCACATACTCAACCCCATACACCTGAAAACATAGCTAACATTAGCTAACCGGATAGCCAAGCTCACAGGCTGCGCGTTGTGAATAGGAAGAACCCCTGTGACCAGGCCGTTTTGAATTATTGGTGCATGGGGGATTTCATGTTTCAAATCTCTCTTCTGTATACAGCATTTTGTCACCAATGCCCGCTGTTAAGTAAACATTACTTAAACGTGTCTTATGTCAAGTTCATAACGGTCGAGTTGTCAAATAGGCACTGCGAAATGACACTTGGTTAAGGCATACTGTGTTGGCGGCAAGCTAACGTTAACTACAACGCCCATATTTCTTCATTGAGGTGCTGTGATGTGCCGTCCTGTATGTAACAGGGTGAAATTACACAGAGCACCAGAGGAGTCTAAGAAAGTTATTATGTGTTCATTGCTAAATCCACGATCAGCACCGTTTGTATTGTTAAGGGATAACACGCACCCCTTTCCCCATTCAACCCGTGTGCGATCGCGGCGAGCTCAACACACTTCACTTTGTTTCGCCATCTGCGCTTAACCCACCCCCGCACTATGACATAATCCTCGGCTAGCTGTCGCTCTCATCCAGTACGTACGTGTGCGTTTCCTCCTCTGCAATTTCAGGGATTTGTAAAAAATGGTAACTCCGTTAACGTGTAAGGATCAGCCGCGAAATAGTCTTGACTTGAATGTAACACGTCACATCTCATAACATGTGAAGATTGAATTTATTGTGGGTCCACTTAATGTCCAACCAGTCATTATATCTCTGTACACACTTTGTATGTTATGCACTATAAGTATGTCATACTTTGTCACAAGCAAGCCCAGCACATCTTAAATGTGTCACACATTTTTATTTCGTTGTTGATGGGCTAGGTGCTTCAGAATGATGCGGGATGGACGACATTGGTGAGTTCAACCCCCCCAAACCCCCTCCCCCACACGCACTGACAACTGTAGAGATGATCTGAGCCAGACAAGTATCTTTTTCCTCCCCTGTCCACCCACCCCCTTTCCCCACTCAATTTTATGCATAACTGTGGTACTACATAACCAGTAAAGGCCCTTTGCATTGCACATTGACATAAATAGTTGTTTGTGGAAAAGGATCTGTTTACATGTAAACTGTGTTATGACCAGGTTATACTGGGTGTCTTCAGTAGCAGCGGAAAGACAGAGTTTGCCTCTGTGAAGCTATTTTGGCTGGCCATGGAAGGTTTGTGTATGTGTGCAGTTTGGGTAATTACTAAGTCCAACACCCTTTTTAGCATCAGACCCTGCCGTAAGATTTGATCTCACAACACCACACAAAAGACCATTGTACAAAAGAATACAGACACTTGTAGTTGACTGAACGCCTTTGTAAGTGAATTACCTCTACCCCTGTGTAATTAACCAATATCAAAGATAGTCATTTGAGGTGTGTGTGTGTAGTCAAAAGCACAGACTAGTTTAGACGATAGATGCTGACGCAGTCATTTTTGCATTATCTCTGTAGATAAATATTTACCTATTAATTATCTAATTATTTCTGCATCGTCCCTGTAGGGTTATCGTTAGTTGCCATATGACAAAGCAAAGCTTTTAGCTTAGGGCTCCAGAGGGTCTTTTATACAGTCTTCTCCTTCACAGTCAGCCTTCTAGAGGGCTACACTCATCTCGCAGCGAAAGCACGTCGCGTCAGCCTCACAGGTATGTGTGTGGGCATCCTGCAGCAGCAGGTCTCCACGGCAACCACCTGCGAGCGCTCCAACAGATGGACATACATGATTTCTGTAAACGCTGGCCAGCGCTCATTTTAAAACAGTAGCATACACGGACGAAAACAGCTTATGTCAGCTGCATTTAATTCCAGCCTATTTGTCAGCTATTGTTTGTGTGAGAGGTTTTTTATTCTCAGCTGAAGGACAAGCTCTGAGAAACAGGAGTCATATCTGCCAAGCCCAGCTCTCTCTCACACAATTTTCAGTAGGCTACTTATCAGGAATGATACCATGGAGACTGGGGCCGTATCAAAGCAACATGCCAGCTACTTCACATACTGTGGCACCAACCTTAGTACATGTTTGAAGATGTTGTTTTCTCAGCCGTGGGATGGAGGTCTTTAAAGTAAATAGTGCCCATAAAGGTAGGGAAGATGTGCTTAGACGTTGTCTAAATACATCCTGATATCTATGGATATATTAGATCCCTAATCAAAACAACCAAAAGTGTATCATCTGTACCATCTACATGGCTATAGAAAAAATTCCAGATATTTAACTGAGCCCCAAATTAAGCTATTGGATGACCTCACAGGCTGTCCGCATACCTCCCTGCCTGCTTCCTGCCTGCTAACACCTATGGCACAAACTCGGCTCACACAAAGAAGGAAGAGGTGGGATTTGCTTTCCTGTTGTGTGTACTTTTCAGAGCCATCTTTCTAGCTTTTCCATCATTTCCTACCCTGCCTTGAAAAACGAGTGACCCCCCAAGGCAAATTTCAGCACAGCAGTTTCTGGAAATAAGCTGGCGTTGCAGTCGGTTCAGTGGCTTGTCAGAGACACTGGTGAAAAGGCGCGAGACGTAATTAACCGAGACAGTCGGGCCTCTCTGTCATAATTAAAAGTCCCTCTGAATCCTCCAGAGCTGCCGGGGCCTCTTTTCCTTTCCTTTCCTCGCGAGCCAGTTTGGGTCGGTTTCCCACATTGGACTGTAGAATAGTAGTGCTCCCCCTGATTCTAGTTCACAGCCGTCAGCTCTGAATGCTGTGTGTGTACGTGGCGCATAGGCTGTACGCACAGACCATCGCAACGGTGAAAAACAGAAACAATGCTCGAAGGTTCTGTTACGTTCTCAAACAATTTCCGCTACAGTTCACATCGTTGGGAATGTTAAACCAGAAACCCTGTGGGGACAGCTATGACGCTTATAGCTGAACTCTCTTGAAGCTGTCTATAGTCTCCCCCCCTGTTCTGAATGCACATTGTGGATTTAGCTAATTGTCATACAATCACTAGAGACCGGTACATTATGTGTGTTTGGGGTGGGGGGGGGGTACAAAGCCTGTCTCAGTGCAGCAGGATGTAAAGAGTGCTGCTTGCTCTTTGGCCACTGGGATGGTGAACAAAGAGGACCTAAAGCAATGCAGTCACGATGAGTCACCTAACAATACACACCCAATCGGCCATATCTTGGGCTCATAAAGCATCTCTGAGCACCAGGAAGAAGTGCTGAATTTGCCCTTGTTTTCCTTTAAATAACACACATTAGTCATGTGTTGTTAGGTTAGCAGGTTAATCACAGCACAGAAGAGCTCTAGCTAATATGGTTTGGACTTTGGTCACAAGCTAACTTCATTTGGTCAAACAATTTTACATCCAGTCTCAAAGTTGCCAGGAAGCCCGAAAGAGAAACACGGTATAGTGTATAGTGTAATGTGTTATAGCTTGGCTGATAGGCTGGTTACGGAAGATAGACTTAGAAGTAGACTTATCATATACACTATCATACCTCTTCTCACCCTTACCTTGCACAGTGGGTTTTGTGTGGGTGTTTGTGAAAAGAAGAAAGATCTGTAATGATGTGGTGTATGTGTTATAACCGTGTTCAGTGAACTGTATGTGTGTGTGCCCTTGTTCTGTTGGGAACAGTGTGTGTGTCTGTGCTTCATCCTGTTTTGTGGTTTGCAGAAGGAATGTAGGTTGGCTATCACATGGCCTGTCTGCACTGGCCTCTTGCAAAGCCTCTGTCTGTCTGTCTGCCTCTTTGTCTGTCTGCTTGTCAGTCTGTCAGTCTCCTGTCTGTCTGTCTGTCTGTCTGTCTGGGTCTCTTCTCCCTGAAGGAATCTGGGTCCAGTATTGCCGGAAGTCCTATTGTGTTTGGTTCCAGTTCATCAGGATGGCCTCCCGGTTTGTATCAACAAACGCAGCGTCAGTCATGCTGTGAGCATGTAGCTGTGGCTGGGCCCAGTAGCCTACCCTGCCATAAGGTCAGGTCAGATTCTCTCTGGCCTTCTGTGGAAGATACAGTCAGGCACTGAACTGGAACACAAGTCCCTCGTAACACGCACATGTAAAGTGTTTAGATCAGGACACGTAGATATCGTACATGCAGATAATTTAAGGAAGGTCAGAATGATCTGACTCTTTGTCTGTCCCCCAACCTGTGTGTGAGAGTGAGTGAGTGAGAGAGACAGAAAGACAGAGAGAGAGAGACAGACAGAGAGACTGAATGGGCTGTGGTTGTATCACCAGGAAATCCATTGTCAGACGAGGAGGTTACCAAAGAAGGTGTTTAGTTTTAAGAAGAAATCAAGGAAGCGTGCGTGTGTGTGTGTGTGTGTGTGTTGGGGGGGAGAGTACCTAACTTTATTACTTGCATTTCTTTCAGATGTTTGCAGTGGTACTAGACATTGTCAGCCACAAAAGGAAGTAATGTCACTTATGTGAATTGGTCCACTGCAGGCTCTCTCCATGCCCAGCTAAAAATGTCTGGAGCAAGGCAAGGTTACTCACAGCACCTCTGGCAGCGGAAGGCCTGTGTGGGAGGACTGAGTGTGTGAGTGTGTGTGTGTGAGTGAGTGAGTGTGTGTGTGTGTGATGCATGCATAGATGAAGTGAAACTGAAAATGTATGAGTGTGAGAGAGAGGGAGACACAAAGAGGCAGAGAGTGTATTGGGGGGGGTCTGGCTAACTTTACATTCTGTGGAATTTTAACCTCAACTGTCTGGAAATCTAGCTGAGTCCTCCCTCTCTCCCTGTCCCAGTCATATAGCTCAGCTTGCCGGCTAGCCCACATCAGTACATTAGTCATACGCTAATGCCTTTGCCACATCCACTCAGCGGCCCCAGCAGTGGCAGACATGTGTCTGTTGCAGCACATGAGACATAAGAGTCTTTGGGGAAGGCCAAGCTTGTGTGAACTAAATTATAGACAAGCAAGGCTGGGAGAGGATGTATGTCTGTAATGAAAATTTTGACCAATGTGTGCTGGTGTTCATAAATGTGTGTGTGTGTGTGTGTGTAGCTCTTGAGGGCTCTGACGAAATCCCTGAACTATGTTGCTGGGTATGTAAGGACAGCTGAATACACACAAAAAAGTGTTGTACCAGTGTATGTCAACGACGTCAATGCTGCTATACCTGACACCATGCAAGCCTACCCTGTAGGCTGCATTCTCAACCTCCCCCCATCTGTAGGAAGCAGATAGACAGGTTTGAGAATAACATTCAGAGCAGAGAAAATTATCCTTTTGAATTGTATAGTTCCATTTACCACGGCTGCTCATGCCATTTAGTAAACTTGATGACGGTTTTGACAAAGTCATGTCAAATTGTGTTTGGAGTAGCTCCAATGAAATTAATTATCTTACTGTGCTCTGCCACAGAGAGTGCTTTGTTTTGCACATTACCGCAAGATTATAGCATCCTGTTAAAATGATGTTATCCAACTAGCAAAATGGAAAAGATTGTAAAAGGATGTTTTCCTTTTTCATTTTATAACCAGGCCCAACCTGTTGACTAAAGTCTATGCACTTGTTGCAAAAGATCACGGAAAAAGTCAGGGAAGGGTCCTTAAAGGGCAATGTAAATGTTTTTTCAAATGTTGACCGTAAGATGGAGGGTGGAGACCAAGGTGAGAAGAATGGTGTTTTCAGAAGGTGGTTTATGAACAGCGGAAGGCGTTTCACCCTACTGACCTCAGGTCAGTCTCGGAGTGGATAGCGGTCAGTCATATACACAGCAGCAGAGAGTCAAGAGTGCAGTCAGTCTAACATCACACACCTCCTAAAGCTGATCTGTGAATTGGCCTGTAGTGGATGTGGATATGAATGAAATGTAATGTCAGCACTGTACCAGCGCTAAAGTGGAGTGCCCTCCTCTTGGGCACAGGTTGAGTTGGCCACACTCATCAGAAGAGCCCATTCATGCTCCTGTGAGTGTGTGCACAAACACACACACACACACACACACACACACACACACCACACCACACCACACACACACCAGTCTGTGATGATGCACTGTAAGGTTACTGTTATTTGGCAGAAGAGTGGTCAGGGGATTCATACTGTGTTATGTAATTTAGAGGCATGTGCGTGTGTGTGTGGAAATTTGAAATCGTATGTGGAATAGATCTTTCCTATAGGCTTTTCATCAGCTTAACTGTTAGACAAAACAGGATGTACACGCATACAAACACACACACAAACAGCAGCGCTGTTAATTGCTGCTCGATAGACTCGACTAGTACGCTTAAGTGCTGCTGCCTGAGAATTTGCCCACTTAGACTGGTCTGTGCAAAACAAACACCAATAATTTCCTCAGGCCCAGAGGCTTCCTCTTCCCAATGCCCCTCTAACGAGCTGCAAATGGGGAACTAATTAGTTAAAATGTCTCTCGACTTTTTTTTTAACCCCCACTTCCAGCTGCAGTCACACAGGCGACAAAAAAACGCTGTCGTTTGTCCCTGGCTGGGGGCGTTGCATCTCACGGATGGGAGCCACTGACAACAGAAGTCGTTTTGAACGTTCATGGTGCCTTTATTTCTATTGGTAGCTACCTTGTAATTTGTTAATGCTCTTCTTGCCTGTTTTCAGCCCACTTAGTTGGCAATGAAGCAGATGCTTGTCTCGTCACAGTGAATCATCCATTTTCTTTGACAAAGCTCCAAGCAGCCATGCATTTTTCAATGTACTTTTGTAGCAGGCTTTGTTTTCTTCCTTTCTTCCCATCTTTCAACCCATCCAGACTCTGAGCTGTGCGGCATTAAGTGCTTCTTGAAATTGGTGAGTTGGTTTGGTTTTTAGTCCCATCACATCAGTGTAATAGACCGATATTGTGCTTACTCCACAAGACATCTCCCGCTCCTGCGCATTGATAGGTATTATCCATTATTTTGCCACTGCCAGTATTCGATTCAGAAGAATGTCTTATATCCTAACCAAGTGCCGATTAAGTGCCTCTATCTGAGGTGTGGTATTTGGCTTTTTTTGACATTGACATTCTACGACGTATGCGCACACACACACACACGATTTTCAGGCTAGGAAAAACAGCCCAATACAAGAAGTAGCATCTTCACAAAACAGTGTGAAGCTATTGAACCTTAGTACAAAAAAATTGTAAAATGTTGAATAAAAGGCCATACACGGTAGTCTTAACTTGCATATGTGTGTCTGTTTGTCTTTTAGTTGTACCTTTTGCAATGAGCTTTGTCAAGAACAAGAGCAACACACCACTGTAAGATGCCACCGCTGGTAAAGAGAAACTATCAAAAGGTGCCACACTCACAAATGAACATTTGTAGTTTGCCATCAGAGGTTGATCATAGGCAGCTCTGTATTCAGTGCATGCCTGTTGACGTGTGTTGGCGTGGGTGTACGTGCACATGTGTATCTAAGGCCGGTAAAGCCTGGCTGCTCCCCCAAAGGATTGTGGGAGCTTTGTGCAGCAGCTTTTGCGCATTCATAATTTATGGCTGAGAAGGCAGCATCGGAACGGAATATTCATGAGCTCCGCCGCCATGCTCAGGCAAAGGAACAGAACGTGTGTTCGCGTTCCAATGGCGTGTTTACAAATAAATCTGACCACCCCAACAGTTGGTCACACACGCGCACACACACACACACACACACACACACACACACACACACAGATGAAGCCTTCAATCCTCATGCCAAAAAGATAAAAAAACGAGAGCAGTCCAAAGTAGATAAGAAGAACATTACTGTGTGCTCCAGCATTGCTTAGACGCTTTTGAAGACCATGACGAGCCCTCTGCAGAGAGCTGTACATCTGTGGAACAAGCTCAGTGTGGAGCAAGCCCAGTGAGAGGCTGCGATAGGGCTGGCAGATGCCCCAGAGGCATAGAGGAGGCTGGGGAGGGGCGGAGGAGAGGAGAGGAGGGCTCTCCTGTTCCTCTTCTGTCATTATATTGACATTGTTTTCTGCACACTTCTGCATGCGCTGAATACCAATTAGCTGTGGTGATGATGATGAGAAGTACCTAGGCTTTCAAAGCTCGGTGCGTTCCCCCCACTGACATAATGAGCTTGTTTGGAAGAGAGTGACTGCCAGAGTGTGTGTGTGACAGAGAGCACGATAGAATGTGTGTGTGTGTGTGTGTGTTAGGGGAGAGTGTTTTGGTTGGAGCCTCCAGGCTTTGTCCTGCTGGATTGTCCACGCATTCACACACACACACCCCTCCCCCTGACTTCCCATTGTGGTGTGGAGCGCACACCCTCATCTGTCCAGCGAGAGCGGGAGGACATCAAAGCCATCTGCCAAATGACCTGTCAGCCAGTCACTCTCCAGGGCCTCAGAACCAGCCAATCAGAGATCAGAAGCCCCTCAACTCTGATTGGTCACCATGTGTGTATTGTGTGTGAGTGCGTGCATGTTCGCATGTGTATGTTCCTGTGTGTGTGTCAATAGTGGTCCCAACTACGTGTGTGTGTGTGTGTGTAAGGCAGAGCTTGAGGATTGGTTAAGGGGCTGTACTCTTGTGGGACCCTTCTTGCAAACAGGTGCTGGACACAGTAGGGGGTGTTTACATGGGCATCTGGTGACTGTGTGTGTGTGTGTGTGTGTGTGTGTGGCGTTTAGTCGGCCGGCCAGCACATGCCTTTTGTTATGCTCCTTCCTCCTTTGCCATCTGCAGTGATGTTTTGTCCTCCTAGATTTTTGCCTAATTCTTACACCATGTAGTCCTTCTCTCTCTCCCTCCCCCCCGCCTGTATTTCCCTCTCTCCTTCCCCTTCTATTCTTTATGTGATGTAGCTTAGAGGTGGGAGATGTTTGCATCATCATCTCTCTCCCTCTCCCTTTCTCTCTCTCTCCCTCTCCCTCTTCCTCTTTCCCTTATTTAATCTCACAATACACCCATAACTATCCCAGGTCCATCCACAGAATCAGTGCTGTAGGTGTGCTGTGTTTTGATTGGCTGGATCTGGCTGAGGCTAAGGAGCATGTGGAGCAGTCACCGCACATCCCTTAGTCACTCGTCATCAAGCCCCCTGTCCACACACACACACACACACACACACACACGCATTGTTATGAACACTAATGCCAGCACATGTGCACACTTGGCCTACATGTAGACATTCATTTCATTTCATTTCAGTTGTATTCAGTTAGAATTGATTTCATTTTATTTCTGTTCAATGTAATAAACGTGAGGATTATGTGTCCCAAAAACCCCATCACATGCTGGCAGACACCCTTTGAGTCTGAGCTGTGGAGAACACACACTCCTGAAGCCAAAATCCAGAAGAATCAACTCAACATTCATGTGTCAGTCTTTGGGCATCACTGTGTGTGTGTGTGTGTGTGTGTGTGTGTGTGTGTGTGTGTCTGTGTCTCTGTCTGTCTGTCTGTCTGTCTGTCTGTCTGGATTTGAGTAATTGTGTATGTGTGTAGTTTCATTCTGAAACACTCCCACACTAACACAGTCCCTTATTGGTGGCGGCCGGTATGTAAAGGGATTCTCTCGCATGTTCCTGCTGCCATGGAGATCTACATGACATCTCAGACAGCAGCTGTGCGGTTAGTCATTGGACTGGGTAGAGAGTGAAGGATCCACAGCATCGCACTTCAACCAATGCCTTACCAACACGCGCACGCACGCACGCACGCACGCACGCACGCACGCACCTTCATGTGACAGTAGCCGCAAACACACATGGAACTTATAATCTCACACACACAACTTATTCACCTACCTACACACAGTGTGCTTTTCTTGCTACGTGTGTGTGTGTGTGTGTGTGTGTGGTGTTGGGCTTTACACAGGGTAGAGAATGTAGGATACGGTGCTGCATTCTCCAACCAATCCCACACACGCACAGCATATTGTTCGAATGTAGTTTGAGACACACTATTGGCCACACAAAGAACGTTTGGTGTATAGGTTATGCGTGTGTGTGAGATTATGATTCAGTGTGCTGTTGTCACACAACTGTCAGTGTGTGTGTGTGTGTGTGTGTGTGTGTGTGTGTAGTAGGTTGCTCAGGAAGCATGTAGGCCTTGTAGGTTTGTGAGTCACATCTCATACAGGGCCCTTTAGGCATGCTACCTCTGCCTGCCTGTCAGTATGGAGGCCTTTCTGCTTTATCACACATACACACACGCATGCAAACGCACACGCACAGATACACGTGCATGCTCACAAACATACACACATACATGCAGAAACACACACACACACACACAGATACATGTGTATGCGCACAAACACACATACATGCTCAAACACATGCACAGACACACATACATACACACCACACACACACACACATACAGACACACACTTGCATGTAACAATACTTAGGGATGTGGGAGATGTTTGTGTTCGGAGTCATCGCTTAGGATTTGGTTGTGTGGGCTTGGCCTGCTTTTTATGTCAGAGGAGTTGGATGGGCCTTGTTCCTCGCCTTTCTCACGCCCCGCACTGTGCCGTGCGTAAGCAAGTGGGAGAAGAATTGCTGCGTTGGAAAGGCCTGCTTGCTCCAGACTTCAGACTTGCTGCAGTACAGGATATGAAGCCTCTGGCTCACAGACACACACACAGATACATGCACACAGACAGACATATACACAAGCAAGGAAAGTACCAAAGTTGAAAAGTTCCTGATTCCTTCCTAGTCTTTCTTCCCAACTTTACTCAGTCAGTGTCACCAGTACAGTTTCTTCACCTCCTTTCATTTCTCCCTTTCTCTGTCCCTCTTTCCTCCTCTCTCTCCGTCACAGTAAGCCATGGAGGCACTATTTGCTAACCGTGTCTAAGTGCGGAAGAGTCTGTCCCTAAAGAGTCACCTCTTTATGTCTCTCTGTCTCACTCTCTCTCTCTCTTTCTCTCTCATTCTCACACATACACACACGCTACTGTCACCCCTAAGCCCTATAGAATGTAAACAAAGCTTAGGGCTCACAGCATCAGTGTGTGATCACTGCTTGCTCATCACTTTCCTTACACAAGCCTATATATACACACACAAAAAACCTCCATACGTTTAGTCACACAGCATACACATACGCCCTTGTTCATCACGACTCTGTCCCTTTCTCTATCTCTTTCTCTCTCTCTCTCCCTCTCTCTCTACATCTCTCTCTCCATCCCACACCAATTCTTAAAAATCCCAGAATGCCCCCTCCCCTCCCGGCACTCCCCCTGCTGGTCAGCGTGGGCAACAGCAGCATGTGTTTTGCCGGGTTGATGAGCATGACCATGGGCATCCACAGTGACAGCAGCAGTGGCCACAGCAGAGCTCATTTGGAGCGGCCGCCACAGTGACTAGTGCTGGGAACAGTCTACCGGGGGGCAGCCCAGAGCCTCTGACTCAACACACTTCCAGTCCATATGCTGGAGAATCTGGACTTCACACACACACACACACACACACACACACACACACACACACACCACAGTTTAATTCGTAAAACCACATGTACGGCAGGCATGGTTTTCCAGTTTGAAGTGTGTGCGTGTGTGTGTGTGTGTGTTTGCATTTAAACCTTTCTAAAAGTACCTAGTGACGTGTTTAATATGGCCTGAATGTGAGCTCGGTAGACTGCTCATCTTTGTCAAGTCTTGTTTGTTACCAGGACGCCTCTCTCCAGTTCTTTCAGTAGAGAGTGACCTGGTTCATAGTAGACTGGCATGAAGCCCTGAGAAATAGGAATGACAGAAGTATTTCTCCTTTCTCTCTTCCTCTTTCTCATCTCCCTCTTCCTGTTTTTTTTTATTTTTATTTTTACTTTGACTCCCTGCGCGGAGGTGGGTGTTTGCTCTGTGGGTGGATCCACTTTCTTCTCTCTCTCTGTTGCTCTCTGCTCTTTCATCCTCTTCCGTTCCCTACTTTCATCCAGGTCTGTCTGTCAGAGACATGGTAATTCACACTTCTGCTTAAACACATAATCAACAGATCAGCTGATCATACAGCAGAGTACAGTACAATAAAGAGAACTTTACAGCGGTCTATTTTAAAGTACTTATGCATAATTGCTGAGGTTTATGTGGGGGCACTAAAATGGTGTAATTGGTTTAAGGCAAATGAATGGCTGTTACCGTCACAGTAGCGGTTCATCGTGCTATGCTTAGGCAGTCGTTAAAAGGAGGGTGGTGGCCAATGAGACTGCGTCTGTGTTCTGCTCGTGTTGGTTAGGACACCTTTTGTGATCTGGGACAAACTCACAGTGCTCACATACTGGGGCAGATGCACTTCTTCCTCCCATGTGCATTTTTTTTTATGGTAACCACCACATGCTATGTTTAAACACCGCTCACGTCCCTTCACTGCCCTCTGGTGGCCAGAGGTATGAACTACAAAGGCTCAGATGTCACTACCTGAGAATGAGTCATCCAGCCAAGGGTCGGTGGTTAGCCGTCGGGAAATAGTTGTTTATGTCACAGACTGTATTAGCCAGTTTCTGGTTTATGTTACTTCCTGACTGTGGTTTCACAGAAGGCTCATCTTACACAGAGTATGACGGGTCTACAGTCTTTATAAAGATCTGGTGTCTTGAGTAGGTCTCCAGAAGTAAGATAATTCATACTTTAGCGT
Organism: Setipinna tenuifilis; assembly: GCA_030347295.1. Lineage (NCBI taxonomy): Eukaryota > Metazoa > Chordata > Actinopteri > Clupeiformes > Engraulidae > Setipinna > Setipinna tenuifilis. Next base: position 11,426,439 of record CM059266.1, on the reverse strand, counting down.
AAGACTTGTCAAGCACATTTAAGTAACATCATTCAGTAATTTTGACAAGTAAGTGGCACAGTCCTTACAGGAACATGGAGGTTTGACCACAGTTTGTGTGTACAACAGTCACATCACTTTATTTGGTTAATATGTGGAGACCTCGTGTCTCTCAATGTAATCCATCAATGTTCAGGTGAATATGAGTAGTTTTATTCTCCATCAAAGTGAATTGAACCCAGTCGACTCTACAGCAAGACACTCAGACACAGTGACTCACTTTCACTTCTAGTCACTGACTAAAATTGTATAAAACATCTTTGAGCTACATGAGAAGAATATGTGTGTTCCCTCCACACCCTGTCTCGTAGGCCTGTACAGCAGTGATGCTGTGGGGAAACCCGTTAACCTTCTCACCTCTAACACACCCAGGCTTTTTCCTCCCAGGTGTCCAGGTGTGGGGCTTGACTGGGCCATCCGCCGCGTCCGTCTCCAAGTCTGTAAGGTCTGAGGAAAAGCAAGAGATCTTTTTCATATCAACTCTCTCCTCTCTTTCTCCCTCTGCCCCACCCCTCTCCTCCTCTCCTTCCCTCCTTCCCCGTCCCCCATCCCCTACTTCCTGTCCCCCGTCCCCTGCTTCCTGTGTCTCTGTGGTCCGCAGGCCAAGTCGTGTATCTGTCACATGTGCGGCGCCCACCTGAACCGGCTGCACTCCTGTCTCTACTGCGTCTTCTTCGGGTGCTTCGCCAAGAAACACATCCACGAGCATGCCAAAAACAAACGACACAACCTAGGTAAGGCACACACACACACACACACACACACACACACACACACAAACACACACACACACACAGAGTCACAAAATCACCATTTTTCAAATTACTTCCACCTATTGGTAGTTGAATTAAACTTTTAAAAAAGTAATCCTGTGAATAAATGAGCATATTTTCAAGCTAGAAGCATTTCATTTTAAAATGGCAAAATCAAATCAAACATTTTAATTGCATTTTCTCAGCTTCAGCATTTTGTGACCCTGCACATTTTTGCTCGTGGATTCCTCATATGTTGTCCTTGCTCCTGCTGGGTTTGGATACACCTGTCTGTGCTTGCCACCATGTTTTTAAGTGTTGGAGTCTAGCGTAAGGAAGGCCTGCTCTACAGCTGAAGACCTTTGCCCGAACCTGATGGGTTTGGGCTTAATTTCTATCATTTTACTCGGGTTCGGGCTTCCTTGCCGGCTCGCATGGTAAATGAGCAGCCAGTGGATTGGCTTCGAATTAGCGCGAGACGGATGCACATATTTAAATAATGTAAATAATAATAAATAAATAATGCTGTAAAGGTTTTCGGCCTTTTGAGAAGCTGTCGGGGCTTGGGCCATGCCCGGGGTCTTACTTTTAAGGCCCGATTACAGCTGTAGCCCTCTGTCTGTGCTGCAGCACTGCCACGGTGAGGAGAGTCATCTGCATGATGCATAACGTCCAATCGGGTCCAAGCACGACTGCCGTCCTCACCCCTCAGAGGCTCTGATGAGACGCACACCAAACACTCTAAAGCTAAACAGCATTTAATATCTGGGGAACCAGAGAGGGAGAGGTGTACTGTCAAAAAGGCCTGTGTGTATCACACGTTTACACCATTACAGATAAAACATGACCTCCTCCATTTGGAAAGAGAACTACCTAATAATGTATTGTATTATTATATTAATATAATTATATGCCCATGCAGACAGATTGTAGGATAACTTGAAAGTGAGCTAGACATAAAATAGATAGATGGAGAGAAAGACACTTCAACATGTAGTAAGCTGCATCTCCTGATAGATCGGCTATGTGGAGTTTTTTCTTTACAACAGCAACCACCTCCACCCCCCTCCCTCGCTCCCACCTCCAATCTGCTTTATGCAACACAAGGACAGTGCGTGATGATCAAGCCAACACTACGGACTGCAGTAATCAGCACGACGGCCATGTTCATATGACTCCTTGCCTTAGCGCAGCGAGTCAAACAGTAGTCAGGGTACAGTGATGCACTTACAAGCAGAGTCATTAGAGCACCCCCTCCCCCCACCCAATACTTAAGCTTTTGCATTAACAATAGTGGAAATATTGCATTTGGAAAATGATTTCTGTTTTGTTAACATCATGAATGCCTAATTGCCCTGGTTGGGGCATTAAGCTGGGCAGGGCTCATTCTCGCCTCCTTCTGTTGAATTATTGATTTACAGGCTATTTTTCTGCTTGTCGGTTTCTCATTATGGAGCGCATTGAGTGGATTGCTGTTTCTGGTCACACGCACATACACACACACACACACACACACACACACACACACACACACACACACACATACATACACACACACACACCAATCTCCATACACACACAAATTCAAGAAATATGTGTGCAAGTGTTTCTCTCTCTCTCTCTCTCCGCCTGTCTCATTCAGTGGCGTTATTCTCTAATTTCATCTCACTCCTACACACGCAGACAGACTGTTCCATCTCCGCTCCCTTCATTTCTCACTTATGAGAAACATTTTTTTTTTTATCCCCCATCTTTTTTATTCATGGCCCTGGGTGGCTGTGGTTGGGTTGGGTTGTCATGGTAACTGAGCCTAGGTAAGGTTGCCCTGGGCAATGAGGATGCAGGGCACATGATGTGAGAGCAGCTGGTGGTGTTCACAACGAAGCATCTCCAGAAAAGTCATCTTGTGTGTTAACATGCTCGCACACACACACACACACACACACACACACACATGCATACATGAGTGTTCTGTATTATAAAGAAAGCATGAAAGCGGGATTTGCAAATGAGAAATCTTTGAAGTAGGCAGAGAAGGGTTCTCCAGAAGAACATGGGCTTGTGATCCTCATCCCGTCTCCCTCTCTCTCTCTCTCTCTCTCTCTCTCTCTCTCTTGCTCCCTCTCTCTCTCTCTCCCCCCCCCCCCCTCTCTCTCTCTCTTCTCTCTCTCTCCCTCCCCCTCTCTCTCTCTCCCTCTCCCTCTCTCCCTCTGCAGCTATAGACTTACTATACGGAGGCATCTTCTGCTTTGTTTGTCAAGACTACATATATGACAAGGACATGGAACAGATTGCCAAAGAGGAACAGAGAAAAGCCTGGAAATTACAAGGTAGGGCCAGCACCTCTTGGCAATGTATGCTGAGTGTCTGCATACGTTTGTGTGTGTGCCTGTGTGCTGAGTGTCTGCATACATTTGTGTGTGTGCGTGCGTGTGTGTCTGTGTGTGTGTGTTTATACACATCATACTGCACTGTATAGCAGTGTATGTGTGTGTGTTGGCCTGACTTTCCTGTTTCTATTTCCTGTGTGTGTGTGTTGGTGTTTGTGTGTGTGTGTGTGTGTGTGTGTGTGTGTGTGTGTGTGTGTGTGTGTGTGTGTGTGTGTGTGTGTGTGTGTGTGTGTGTGTGTGTGTGTGTGTGTGTGTGTGTGTGTGTGTACACACATCATACTGCTCTATGTATAGCTGTGTGTGTGTGTGTGTGTGTTGGCCTGACTTTCCTGTTTCTGTTTGCCTGTACAGGTATAGGAGAGAAGTACTCGACGTGGGAGCCCACTAAGAGAGAGCTGGAGTTATTACGGCACAATCCAAAGCGAAGGAAAATCACTAGTAACTGCACCATAGGTGTGTGTCTGTGTGTTTGTCTGTGTGTGCGTGTTTGTCCACCCACATTTTGTGTTGTCACACAGCTCTCGCAAAGGAGTGCCACTGTCACAGTACACACACCCAGTAGAGGGCTCCTTTCTGCCTTGTGTCTGAGCCCCAGCCAAGGGATATACACGCTGCCTTTCCTCACACTACCCTACTCTTCACTCTGCCCTTGGCTGTACAGGCTCCAATATAACTCTACTATGTCATGTCTTTATACCCCAACTAGTCCTCATAGACTCTGACAGCACTGCAGAGAAACAGCAGTGAAGCTGTATAACGTATACATGGCGTAGGGAAAAACACCACTCGTAACATGGTTAACTAAAGGTGGTGATACATGGGGCAACCTTTTAAGACAGTGTTGTTGAGAAACAACATGATTGGCTCCTAATTTTCAGATGGTATGATCACGAAAAGTTGCCTGCTTTTGATTTAAGCTTTCCCGATAAAATAGTGTGTTGCTGAATATGAGTGATAAAGACCCCCAAACAGCAGCTGTTGGTAATGTTGCCCTGTGCATCGTTATTGATGGCGCAATGAGGTAGCGGAGTGTTAGTGTTAGCGGACAACAGCACGAGAGGCTTCTGCACTTCTTGACAAATTGCCTGCCACTGTTCAAAGGTGTAATAAAAACATGTTGCCGTGCGTAACGTCAGTAGGCAGGTGTGGTGCCTGAACAACATGTTATGTGTAATGTGGCTTAGCAGTGTTGCTCACAAAGTTACTAATAAATCCAATTTAAAATCCTCAAAAATAGGGTTCTTCCACTGATGTTATTAGTGGAAGAACCCTATTTTTGAGGATTTTAAATTGGATTTATTAGTAACTTTGTGAGCAACACTGCTAAGCCACATTACAGCCTGGGGAATGACAGCATAAGGCTCCTGCAGCTCCCCCAGCTTTGCCTATAAGCCACAGACTTGGAATAGTACCCAGGTGTGTGTGTGGAGCTTACGCATGTGTGTGTTAACGACTATGCAGACCTATGAGTCTGTGCCAGCCCCGAGCATTTAGCTCTTAGCGGGGGAACCGTCACCTGTAGGCTCACCTGGAACAGTCCCAGCATGCAGTGCGGCCCCACCTGTTCGCCACCAGCACTGTGCCGCCTCCTGACTCTGAGCCATGTCACTTCCTGTCTCTACCTCTCTCCTGCTGAGCACATATCTGGGGCTGTGTAGTCTAAACGACTTGACGCATTGCCAAGGAAAAACAGATTTCCAGGGCCTCAAATTGCAGATTAATGATTATGAGTTCTAGGCATATTCAAGTTGAGTGAGGGAACACTATGTTTGTGCAAAATATTGTAAATGCCTTGGGAAATATTTTCTTTATTTTCTTCATTTTGATTGTGTACATCACAGGGGGAAAAAGGTGATCATTTGATCATTAATGATGTTTAATAGTGGTAGAAGTTACATCATTTCATGTGTTTGTTAATTGGTGTGTGTGTCTGTGTGTCTGTGTCTGTGTGTTTCTCTACAGGTTTACGGGGCTTAATAAACCTTGGCAACACCTGTTTCATGAACTGCATCGTGCAGGCACTCACACACACTCCCCTGCTGCGAGACTTCTTCCTCTCGGACAGACACAAGTGCGAGATGCAATCAAACTCCTGTCTAGTGTGCGAGATGTCCCAGCTCTTTCAGGAGGTACCACATTCTGTCTTTCTCACCAGCCACGCAAACACACACACGCTTTGATTGCACCTACACTCTAACACACACACACACACGCACACACCCACAGATGCTTGCACCCACCCACACACAAACACACACATCCACTTGCACCCAGCCTTATACAAACACACACAGTACACACACAGAAAGACATTTGCACGTACACACATACAGACACACACACACACACACACACATGCTTACACCCACCCACAGAAACACATTCCCACATGCCTGAGCATTGATAATCACAGGCCATTATGTCCTCATGATGGTGGTAAGGGGAAGCCAATGTGTAAACAATGGCATTTGCATGCACCTAAAAATAGAACTCACACACACAGACACACACACACAGACACACACACACAGACACACACACACAGACACACACACACAGACACACACACACAGACACACACACACACACACAGACACACACAGACACACACACACACACGTAAGTTCATTACAGAAGTTGCCAATCAAATTTCCTTCTCCATGTTTCACCCTCGCATCACCCTCTCCAGCCCCATGCAGTCCCAGTTCCACACATGCCAGTGGAGTGTCATCTGCATTAGCAGAGAAGGCGCTAGTGTCCCTTCCATCTGGCCACCTCACAAGCCACGAGATGGGCCCTCCATATGGCCCTGCTAAGCCTCTTTCCTAGACAGTCTCTCTCTCAGTCCCTGCTCCCTCTCTCTCGTGCTCTCTCTCAGTCCCATCTCTCTGTCTGTCTCTCTCTTTCTTCCTCTCTCTCTCTCTCCCCCTCTCTCTTGCTCTCTTTCTCCGTCCCAGATCTCTGACACGGTCTCTCTCTCTCTCTTTCTTTCTTTCTTTCTTTCTTTCTCTGTCTTTCTCTTTCTTTCTGTCTCTATCTCTCTCTCTCTCTCTCTCTCTCTCTCCATCTCTCTGTCATACTCAAGTCTGCTATTTTGACATCTGGGGTGACAAACATTACGTGACTTGGCGATTGCCACACTGTTGACAGTCCAAATGGGTGACGGCTGCCTTGAGAGATTAATTAGGAGGAAGTTTAGACTAGAGTTTTAAAGCACATGTTTGGACTTTTTGAAGCACTTATTTATTATTATTATTATTATTGAATTCTATGTGGGCCTCTCTGTCAAATTCAAATTCAAAATTACTGTTTTGGCATGACTAGTAGACATTTGTATTGTCAAAGCAATTGTTGCATAGATGGAACATACAGGTTTAGGATACAGACATAACAATAGATACAAGTAGACAGGATATATATGTAAAATATGTGCATGGGAATGATAATCACTGGGCAATCTCTCTGTTCCCCTCTGAATCTTTCTCTCTCTGTCTGTCTCTTTCTCCCCCTCTCTCCTAACTCTGAATCTTTGTCTGTCTCTTTCTCCCCCTCTCTACTAACTCTTCTCTCTGTTTCCTTCTGAATCTCTCTCTCTCTCTCTCTGTCTCTCTCCTTCTCCCCCTCTCTATTAACTCTGCCTCTCTTTCCCCCTGTCTCCTACCTCTGCAGTTTTATTCGGGGCATCGCTCTCCTCACATTCCCTTCCGGCTGCTGCACCTGGTGTGGACTCACGCGCGCCACCTAGCGGGCTACGAGCAGCAGGACGCCCACGAGTTCCTCATCGCTGCCCTGGACGTCCTGCACCGCCACTGCAAAGGTACACGCACCTGTGCACTTATGCACTCGCGTCTAACTCACACACACACTCACACACACACTAACACACACTCGCACACACACTCTCGCACACACACTCACACACACACACTCCCAACACTTTATTTAATTGTGTCTACATAATAGTGACATGCTATAAATATGATCATGAACATTAATGACCCTTCATTCATGTTTATGACTGTTGCCATTAAGTCTGGTAAAAAACTTAACTTATTGAGAACAGTGACAAACATGAATGAAGTGTCATTAATATTTATGATATATGTCATGTTTATAAAGGGCTCATGTCACCCTTGCGTGGACACCTTCAAATAAAGTGTTATCGAAACTTCAAACCATTTTGGACTCTCATTTTGGCCTCTGCACCACAGGTGACGACAATGGCAAGAAGGCCAACAATCCAAACCACTGTAACTGCATCATCGACCAAATCTTCACCGGCGGCCTGCAATCGGACGTCACGTGCCAAGTGTGCCAGTAAGGCCAACTCTTCCACTCTTCAACCTCTTCCACTCCATCCCTTCATCTCTTGCCCTCTGTTCTTCCCTCTCTTCTCCCCAGAATCCCCCTTGTTAAGTTCACACTCCCACCATCCACAGTTATTTCCCTGCCCTCTGCCTCCACCTGCTGGTGGTAAATATAATTGCATCATGACTCATCCTCAGTCCTGTCTGTGACACAGCAAGATGCAAATATACAGTCATATATTGTTTTTAGCTTCCAGCAGTATACTTTGCTGAAGACGACAATACAATACACACAAAGAGTAGCTGCGTAAATAGATGTTGGACAATATTTGATTAATATTTGTCGTCTGTGTGATCAAGAAAGTGTGTGTTTTGTGATGGGCATTCATTTCATCATTCCGAGAAGTGGAGAAATGGCACTGGTCTTATTAACTTGCGTAGTAAACATCTCCAAAGTGAAAATCCCAAAGAAGGCACAGAGGTGCCCATGCCTGTTGTTCTCGTTCTCGTTTGTGTGTGCGTGTTTGTGTGTGCGTGTTTGTGTGTGCGTGTTTGTGTGTGCGCGTTTGTGTGTGTGTGTGTGTGTGAGTGTGTGTGTGCGCGTGTGTTTGTATGTGTGTGGTAACCCTGTTGTCTGTTCCCCTTGCAGCGGCGTCTCCACCACGATAGACCCCTTCTGGGACATCAGCCTGGACCTGCCGGGCTCGTCCACCCCCTTCTGGCCCCTGAGCCCGGGCACGGACAGCAGCACGCTCAACGGCGAGAGCCACCTCACCGGCTCCACCACGCTCACTGACTGCCTACGGAGGTACGGCACGGCCCCGACCCCTCTACCCCTACCCAGACTGGGGCACAGCTACAGCTGACATTGCTTTCAGCACCGTCTGCTTTCGGCTCCCTCAAACTCAGACATAAGCTTTGTGTGTGTGTGTGTGTGTGTATGTATGTGTGTATGTATGTGTGTGTGTGTGTGTGTGTGTGTGTGTCCCTTTCTGTGTCCCTTTCTGTGTGTGTAAATTTAAAATCGTCGTATGTGGAATAGATCTCTCCTATAGGCTTTTCATCAGCTTAACTGTGTGTGTGAGTGTGAGTGTGTGTGTGTGTGTGTGTGTGTAAAAAAGTGATTCTCGTTTGTCATTGTGGTTGCACAGCACACCGCAATGCACACAATGAAATTGATTTCTGCACTGAATCCAATTTAAGGTCTCCAGTGATCGTTTTGTTTTTTTGTGTGTGTGTCTTTTGTCTTTTGTTTTTTTCCCCCCTCCGTCCTCCGTGCTGTCCTCAGGTTTACTCGGCCTGAGCACCTCGGGAGCAGTGCCAAAATCAAGTGTGGCGGTTGCCATAGTTACCAGGAGTCCACGAAACAGCTGACCATGAAGAAGCTGCCCATCGTGGCGTGTTTCCACCTCAAGGTGAGTCTGGCTCTCTACCGGCCATACATTCCTGCAGACAGCCAGTCCACTCAGACAAAAGGGAGTCTCCTGCTCTACTAACAGCTGTCTCCTGTTACTTTTCCCCAATATCCCACACTCTCTCTCTATCTCTCTCTCTCTCGGCCTCTCTGTTCCTCTCTCTCTCTCTCGGCCTCTCTGTTCCTCTCTCTCTCTCTTCCTCTCTGTTCCTCTCTCTCTTTCTTTCTCTGTTTCTCTCTTTCTTTTGCTCTCTCTATTCCTCTCTTTCTCTCTCTCTTTCACTCTCTCTCTTTCTGTCTCTTGCTCTCTCTCTATTCCCCTCTCTCTCTCTCTCTCTCTCTCTCTCTCTCTCTCTCTCTCATTCCTCTGTCCCTCCTGCTAAACAGCGGTTTGAGCACTCAGCGAAGTTACGGCGGAAGATCACCACCTATGTCTCTTTCCCTCTGGAGCTGGACATGACGCCTTTCATGGCATCCAGGTGTGTGGCAGACACAACGCATGTGCACTGAAGCTCAGAAACTTTTTAAGGACTCCATCTCTGTCTTGTAATAATTTCTAAACATTTTACTCTTCTTTTGAGTAAAGTGGTGATTTTGTCAGGACATTTATTATTTATGTCATTGATTTTCTTTTGACTTTTTTTGCCATTGACAAAAGATTGGAAATGCTCTGATTTCATGGAAATTTTAACTGTATCTTTTCCCCTCTCTCTCTCTCTCTCTCTCTCCCTCTGTCCTACAGTAAAGAGAGTCGAATGAATGGCCAGTATCAGCAGACAGTAGATGTCTTAAATAACGATAATAAGTGAGTATGAACCCATGCGAAAACCCAACTTAAAGTAGCACTACACACGATACCTGTAGAAGGCGCCGTAGGCCCAGTCACATGAGAAGGTCACGTCCCATAGGGAAAGAACTGAACCACCCTTTTTAATCTGTGTGTGTATGGGTTTGTTTGTCTGTGTGTTTGTCTGTGTGTCTGTGTCTGTCTGTCTGTGTGTGTGTGTGTGTGTGTGTGTGTGTCTGTGTGTGTCTGTGTGTGCACGCATGGGTTTGTGTGTGTGTGCTATGTAGGTACTCTTTGTTTGCGGTGGTGAACCACCAGGGCACACTGGAGAGTGGTCACTACACCAGCTTCATCAGGCAGCACAGGGACCAGTGGTTTAAATGTGACGACGCCATCATCACCAAAGCCAGCATCAAGGACGTGCTGGACAGTGAAGGGTGAGCGATGCACACACACACATAAACACACACACACACACATATAAACACACACACCAACACCAACTTGGATGAAAGCTAGTGTTTATATTTCCAGTCCTAATGGAAGTCTGAGCTAGAGGGTGGTCTTTCAGCACATACACACATATACACTAATGGTCAAAAGTTTTAGAACACCACACTTTTTTCATTTTTTTTTTACTGAAAATTCAGTTTATTGTATCATTGCACTCTAAAAATGAAAGCACAGAACAAATAAGCAATTTAAGTTGAAAAAAAAATCATCAAATCAATTTATAAACCAAAACGTATTCTAGACTTTTGACGTATCAAAGAAGCCACCTGAGCATACTTGTGGCATTCTTTCTGCCAGGGAAATCAAATATTCTTTAGAAAGTTCTTCCAAAGTTTGTTGCAGAAGTTCCCATAAATGTGTGGCACTTGTAGGTTGCTTGACTTTCACTCTTCTGTCCAGTTTTTCCTGGATGGGGTTTAAGTCTGGAGATTGTGCTGGCCACTCCATGTTTTCAAGCTTACCATCTTGTTCTTTTTTCCTGAGGTAGTTTTGGCATAGTTTGGACTAGTGTTTTGGGTCATTTTCTTGCTGTAGGATGAACCTCTGACCAAACAGGCGCTTACCAGAAGGTACTGCATGGTGCTGCAGAATGCTGTGGTAGCCATGTTGGTTGCTTGAAGTTGTTGTCCTGTGAGCTGCCTATCACACAATTTGTTAACTCTTAGAGACATGTTCTCTGATTCAGTTGTGGCTTTGGGTCTGCCAGACCACTTTTAAGTGTTATGATGGTCTGTCTATCTCCCAATGTTAACTGCCCCTTTCTTGCCATTTTTGTAGCATTACACTACTTTCTGCAGTACAACACTGTTCACCTGATGCTCCTGAGGGTCTGGTACCACAGTGTGTGTTTCAACACTGCTTTTATACCAACATTGGGTATTGTAAGTAATCAAGAAAAGTTGGAACACCTATAGGAATTAGTAGCACTAGCTGTCAAGGCTGATTTAAACTTCATTGCTGCTAATCAGGTAGCCAACTTTGTATTCCCTGAAAAAGGCCTTTTTTTGTATAATTCTGACATGTACACTATTTTTCTGTTTTAGGTAACCTTTTTTTACCTCTGGCTGTTCAGTACTTACCGTTGTGCCATTTCAGGATATTTATTGAACTTTCACTACTTGAATTGCAATAAATAACTGGAAAAATTAGGGTGTTCTAAAACTTTTGACCGGTAGTGTAAACACACACGCACACGCACACACACACACACATACACATACACACATATAAACACACACACCAACACCAACTCGGTAGGATGGAAACTAGTGTTTATATTCCCAGTCCTAATGGAAGTCTGAGCTAGAGGGTGGTCTTTCAGCACAGACACACTCAATGGATGAGCGGTAAGATAATGAGGATTCGGTTCTCCCACCACTGAGACCCAGGTGCTGTAGGCCACTCCAGAGTAACTCTCATCTGGGCAGGTTCTCTTCATGTCTAATTGGAGGCACAGGCACCGAAAAGAAGAATGGAAGAAGTCATGCGGTTACGGAATTGTATATTAAAATGAATTGAAAGACACTAACACACTGGCACACACACTGGCACACACACGCACAAACACACACACACACACTGGTACACCACATCTGCTCCTACCACTTCCTTCAAACACAGCTAGATGGAACTCAGTATAGGATACACTGTCATGACATACTCAGAAATAAAATTTAAAAGTGTGCTGTTCCATTCAATATATATTAGAGTGCACATCGGAATGCGAGCACAGCTGGAAAAAAGGGTTTTTTGCTGCCTGACAGTGTGAGTGTAAACCAGGCGAGGGGCTCAAGTGAAACAAAACTATAGTGTTATTATTTGAAACAAAACCATACCAATATAGACCGGCTCCTTGGGACACAGGCTCTGTAGAATTTTACTGACATGAAAATAAAGAGAGGCATACCATCATGGAACTGTAACATGAAGTAAAGGCACAGGCACTCCTGCATCTCACTCACTCAGCAAAGCATGACTGTCTCTGACGTGTCCATATGTAATAAAATATGTACTGGATTTGCATGACTCATGGGAGATTTCGGTGGATCATTCTTGAATTGAACATTATCAAAAAATGGTTCCTTATGGAAGACAGGGCAAACACCATCTGGTAGTTGAGGCATCAGAGTTAAAAGTCAAAACTAGAATAGTAATAAAAAGCTTTCACACTCAAAGGCAAAAGTTTTTAATCTAGTCTGCAAATGCTGTACCATGAAATATCTTCAATCTTGTTTAACAAAGTCTGCTGAGTATTGGGTGGTGAGGTTTGGTGTGAAAATAATTTCCTCTTGAAATTGACGTGTGTGTGTGTGTGTGTGTGTGTGTGTGTGTGTGTGTGTGTGTGTGTGTGTCTGTGTCTGTGTGTGTGTGCCCGCAGGTATTTGCTGTTCTACCATAAGCAGTTTCTGGAATACGAGTAGCCTTATCTGCATCTGCTGCTGGAGAAGCCCGCGAGCAGCCAGCCCCTAGCCGGCACCGGCACTGGCACCGGCACCGGCACGGCCCGTGAGACACATGCAAACACACACACCTCTTCTACCTGAAAACTCAACTGACTACCCACCTGCTCTCAGCCCCGCCAAGCGAGGAGGAAGAGTGGGACAGAGAAAAAAAATAAACAAACAAACAGAGAAACGAGAAAAAAAAAAGACAAAAAATGAAATGATGCAACACGTTCAGCTGCACTGAGCGCACTTCTACTTGACGACGGGGGGGGGGGAGCTGGGGGGGGGGGCGATCGACAGAAGAGGAGGATGAAAGGGAGGGAGGGAGGGAGAGAGGGATGGAGGGGTGAGGGGTGTGATGGAGGAAGAGGGCAGTGCCCTTTCTGACATGACCCGGCAGGAGCCTTCGCTTTTTCCCTTCTTCGCTTTTCCCTTCTCGCCTCCTCGGAGATGAAGGGATGCATGGAGAAAAAAAAAAAGGAGGAGGAGAGGAGGAGGAGAAGGGCACATCTCAACTTCAACTACAGTATTGTCTGTTTTTTTTTTTTTTTGTACTGTTTGTTTCTGTCGTCTTTTTTTTTGTTTGTTTTCTTTTCGTTTTTTTTTTTTTTGTTTTCCCCCTCCCCCTCCATGGTGCTCTTTCTTGTCGACCCAGCATTAGGGGTGGGACGGGACGGGACACTGTTCGTCACACAGAACTGAATAAGAGAAACCCCGCAAAGGGTGACTGAACAGGAAGGTAATGCACACAACAGTTTTTTGTTTTACTTTTCTTTTCTTTTTTTTTTAAGAGAATATGACAAGTAATTATGATGCTTGTTTGTGACGTTTAGTTATGAAAAATACTGTATGACTCTGGGTTTATTGGACTAAGGGGTAAGTGGGCAGGACTAAGAGAAAAATAAGGGCCGCCTGATTGGCCAACACATGGCAACAACGTTGCCATGCCGACTAAAAACAAAGATGGGCCTGGACCTTTTTTTTTGTTTTGTTTTAGTTTTTTTTTTTTTTCCTTTTTGTTTTGTTACTTTTTTTTACTTGTCTGTCTGTCCATGGCAGGTGTTCAGGTCATTGTCTTGTTTTGTCATTTTGGGTTTTGATATTTTTATTGGACTGTGGCTGCAACAGACTGCGTGGGGGATAAGGGGGAGTCTTTGTCTTGGTTGTGAAATGTTCTGGCTGTTCTAATGATTATTAAATGGGCACAAGAAGGTTGTCAGCAATATGTTCAGCAGAGACTCTTTGAGTGAGTGTTCTGGCAGGTAATGAGCAGAAGTGTTCCCAACTCATCACCTTCACCCTACCAAACTCTATCTCTCACCATCTTTGTCTTTTTTTGTTTTTGTTTTCTCTGCCTTGTTCATTTGCTTTCATTTTCTCTACCTGTCTTCTCTCTCTCTGTCTAGCACATTCTCTCTCTGTCTCGCACATTCTTTCTTTCTCCCCGTCATGCTTGCTTTCTCGCATGCTCTTTTTCTCTCTCATGCTCTCTTTCTCTCTCTCTTTCTCCCTCCCTCCCTCCCTCCCTGTCTTTCGCTCTCTCTCTCTGTCACTCAGCTGGCTCTTTATCTCTAACCCTCTACAAAAACACACACTCACACCTCTCCAAAGGCTTTCCAATGTGTGTGTGATCGCAGACACACTGAGCCATCACCGAGTCTCAGCCTCATTAGCCGGCGGTTGGGCCAAACATGGCCTTTGCGCAGACACACTCAGACACACACTGAGGAGCCGCCACCGTCTGTTGCTGATCCAACCCACTCTTCTCCAGGAGCCCAGGCACCCATGTCACTCCCATCAGCAGCAACAGCAGCAGAAGCTCGCCGCATTTATATAGCACTTGTCAAGGCACCCAGAGCACTCTGCAGCAACAAGAGGCCTCACTAACCACCACCAGTGTGTGGCACCTACCTGGCTGACGCACGGCAGTCATCTTGCAGGAGAACTATGCGCTGACATAGGAGAGTTATGAAGGATACATTCTGACTAGCTTTAACCTCCGTGACGTTGGCACCCTGTATGACATGAATAGGAATAGAAGTGTTTTAGCTGTTTTATGCAGGAGTGTTTTCACTCAACCAGAACTCCATTACTTGTCAGAAAAAAACACATTTTATATGTTTAGAAACTGTGAACATATTTTGTTTACTTTTCATGTAGAAGCAAACAAAATACATTCATTCACGTTTTTAATATACAGTGTGCCAACCTCCCGGAGGTGTAGCTTTACCATCAGTCTAATAGGAACACTGATCTGTACTGTGAAGAAGGGTCAGTGCTTCGCGTTATGGACCCTATGACCATCTCATGACCATCGTCTACAAGGACATCCTGTTACGACTGGGCTTATGGAACCATTCTGATGTATGAGGCATAGAACCACGGTGATGTGTGAGGACCATCTGTCAGTGCTGATATGGCTGGAGACTACATACCTTCTGTCATGTCATTTATAATGAATATATAGCCATGGAGCTCTCGAAGATAGTCAAGAAAGGAGCAGTAATACCGGAAATGGTGTATGCAGTAGGTCTTTATAATTCAGCGAAGTGATGGAAGAAGATGTTTGGGACGACTGCACATATTTATGTACAGAAATGGAGTATAAATTAAGCTTCACCAGCGTAACAAGATGACTGCTGCAGTTGCTGAATGTCTGCTGAATGTTGTCCTGCTGTTCTGCTCAGAATGGAGTATATCAGTAAAGGTTGAGGCTACAGAGCAACCTTCAGTCAACCGATGTCTGACTAGAAAATAACATCAGTCTGGAATTCAAGGATGGGCTCGTCTCCGAAAACAAGGTCTCCTAAAAAAAATAAGCAAGCAGTGAGCGGGCTTCCAGTGCTTTGGTTGACATCCCTGAAGAAGCATGTGCAACCACGAAGACCAGAGTTGCGGCCCTGCTGGTAAACATGGGCACCCATGCATCTGCATGCCAGAAGCATCTAATACTACCTCGTCGGCAGGAGCCCACTAACAGGAAACTTCCAGGAAACACAACAACACGGCCTGGGGAATGGGGCGCAGCCTACAGAACAGATACCTGCCTACACCTCCAGACGCATCTCAATAAATTAGAACATTGTGGAAAAGTTAACTTATTATAAATGTATTATATTATTCATGAAGTGAAACTTGGTTATATGTGAATCATGACATTGTGAAATATTTCCAACTTTTCTCATTTTGATGATCATTTTACAGAAGACTATTGCACACAGTATTCTAATTTATTGAGATGCGCCTCTATTTTGTTCTCAACTGGACCCTACTGCTACTATTTGGGTGCTCTTCATTCTCCAGTGGTGGTGGGACACTAATGAAATCCGGATGATAAAGGTACATTAACAGGTGCATTTCGGGCCCTATGAACGAATGCAGTGTAGGGCCCTGTTATTGTAATATAATATTACTAGTGTCCTCAAAGGGGCCCCTCACAGTGCTGGGTCCTTACAAGTAGGATAGGTAGAGGCACACCCACTCAACACGGTGTAAGTACACTGTGACTGCTGATGCCTCTTGAGCTGTATTGAGTGGTAGAGTTGTGGTAAACACCCCACCAGCTCTTGCTGCTGTTGTACTTTTAAAGGACAAAGCTGGGGCTAGGGTGGGGGACTAAGGACAGGGCCCAGCATTGGTGGCGTCGTTTGAGGACACTATTGCCATTTGTGTTAATAATAATGATGCCCAAAATTGTATTGTTTCTGGAAGTGCAAACAGTACATAGTGGTGCGCCTGTGTGCCTCTGCCTTCAGTTGTACACATGCGAACATGCTGGATATTATTATGACTATAATAACTATAACATAATTAAATAATAATTAAAGTCAGGCAAGAGCGCCCTATAATATCATAATGTAACCTTTTCACATCTGTGATGTGGTCCCTATTGGGCCAAAACGGTGGCAATATAGGAATACTTCTGGACTCTTAAGTCCTATAATATTTTCCTGGTTAACTAACATGCTTTTCTCAACATCACCACTGGAGAATGGGAAGGGTCCCGCCGTCACTTTTCAAAATTAAAAACTGAATCCCTAAAAAAAAGCAAACTGGCAGTCATAAGTATATTTTAAATTTCAAATCCTTTACTTGTGTGCAGACACGTGTGCCTTGAGTTTTATTCACCTTTTCTATTAAAAATGACAAAAACATCAGACTCTTCTTTTAGCAAGCTGTGAAACTAAATATGTCTAGACAAGTGGTCGACCTTTAGCTTCCATGACTCACTGTTTGAAGAAAATTATTTAAGATGGAATGTAGGATATGTAAGAAAAGAACAGTTTACACTGTAAAGGCTGTAACGCCCAAAAGACAGTACCTGGCAGTGAGATTACTGGAAATAAAGAACAGAGGAAACACCTTATTTGAAAGAGTGTGCAAAAGACTGGCTTTGAACCTCCATAATAATGACATGAAATCTGCAATGACAGAATCGTGTCTTAATGCCGTTATTGTCATTGTGTCTTACTCACACCCCTTCAAATAAAGTGTCACCAGAATGTATGTCATCACAGGATATTTTGGTTAATTATTCCATTAAGATCACCGCTTAGTCACCTTTTCTCAAATCTGCACCAACATTTCACAGCAACCATATGTTAGGAGTTGTGAAGGACTTGTTTCTTTAGTTTCTGTCATTGCCCCCCAAAGTAGACAGGATTGTACTAACGTCCTAGGAGCCAGGGACATAATTTTGTAAACAAAAAAAAAAGGCTCCATGCAGTGCTGCAGTTTCACCAGAGTGTGGCACTGTATTCTATCTTTTTGTGGAACTCGAGCTCCATCCAGCTGTACACCTGTGCTTTAATTAAGAGATGCAGATGAGGTAATTAACGTAGAAACATACAAATATTTTGCTTGTCTGATGGTTTAAACGTATTCACATTCACAGAAGCAAAGAGGAAGACCATAAACATGCAGTCACATCTTTAATGAACAAACTAAACAATTCATCAAAAATGGCAGCGATGTTTACAAGAGTTTACAAAGCCACCGTTTACAAAAGCGTCAAAACGTGAGCAAACAGCAAGGCTAAATCAGCAAGATACCTCATTTCACTGGAGGGAGATGGGGAGAGCAATGGGACGCCACACGACAATTCTGCTGCCTCGCCTGATAATGTGTTCAGCTGTTCGGCAGGGTGGCCTTGGGCTACTCGTGGTCTCCACGGTCATCGCAGACAATCTGCACTGTCATACTGACTCACACACCTGCCTCGTTTACACGGACAGACGCTGACCTCCGCAGCCAGTTTTTAACAAAGGAGTCATGGCTGCAATTAACGAAGCTGAATAAATGAAGCCGGTCAGAGCGATGGCAGCGACACAAAAATATCACGTAGGGCGAGCATCTCGACTGAAGCCACGTTGCACAGTACGCACACACAGTCTTCTCTGACGTCCGAGCAGATTTACGATGCGCCTCGTTAACAAAGCCAATAACACATGAGAATTGATGATAAGAGGAAAGCACGCGTTTAAACAGGCCACAGGAGTACTATCGCTGTTTTTGGGAAACTGGATTTGTTTTGGGTGGGGGGAAATAAAAAAGGCCTGTTAAAAAGGACTTACAAAATGAGCGCTCTCTCTCTCTCTCTCTCTCTCTCTCCCTGTCTGTCTTTTTTTTTCTCTCGTTCTGCCTGTGAGAGAGTCAGAAAGAGAGAGACAGTGTGTATTTTTAACAGAAAAAAGACTTTAAAATAGCATGACTTTGCGTACAGTGCCATGACTCACAAACAATACATCCTACACAGACAAGATGCCGGGGGAATTGGTACAGAATGTACATTCTTGAAGAAGCCTATTTATACACTGTACGTGCAGATATAAACGGTAGCCTATGTGTTTCAAGCATTCACACAACATATACAACATATACATAAGACCTACTCCCCAAAGGCACATTAGAGGACACTGGAAGTAGGTGTGTGTGTGTGTGTATACGTGAGTGTGCATGTTTAATGTGTGTATGTGAGTATGTGTTATGGAGGGAGTCTGGATTGAGTAGGAGTATGGCTGCCCGTCGTGGGCACACACACACTCTAGCCCTTCTCAAATTACCAAAGAGAAAGCGAACAAGCACACACATGCTCTTTCACACTCAGGAGAGCACACATTCTTTGATGTACACTTCTAAAGGCTTGTTGACAAGCCATTACATGGTCCTCAAAAAAAAACAACACGGTGTTAAGACGGTCTCTTTCTTCTTCTCTCTGTCTGTCCCCTTCTCACTCTCTCATTCAGTCACTCACACACACACACACACACACATGCACTGACTCACTCACTCACAAACACACACACACACCCTTTCAATCACTGACGCGTTTTACATAATCATAATAAGGGTCATTGGTCACGGTCACTGTGTAATGGCAGCACTGACCCTGGTAAATGAAGACACTATGACACACACACACACACACCCTGCTGTGTTGGTTCACCCACATAGCCATGCTGCAGTTGCTTCACTGAGGGAGGTTAGCTGTGTTTGCACTAGGTTATCTAAATACCGCCATGTCCACACGAAATAGCAGGCAAGCCAGTAGACCTGACAAGAAACAATCCATATTTGGCTTTCAACCCAGCAGGAGGATCAACTGGTGTAAGTGGAAGTCCCAGAAATCCCCATGTCCCAGTCTTCATATAACACAGCTTATGGAATAAGCCCCATCCAGGCTGGTAGGTCTTTGAAGGTCTTTCACCCCCTTGCCCACACAGAAGACCTACAGTAAGGCTCGGAAGTATAAAGTATGTATGTATCGCCTCCCTAATACAAGAGAATATAATTTTGTATTCAGCTCCCACACTGATGGATGCCCCAGGTTATACACACACACACACACACACACACAGTCCATAGATGGGGTAGCGTAGGCAAACATTTAGTATATCATTAACATCATTTCAAACAGTATGTTGGCCCAGGTTCATATTCGCTGCTTTGCCTGTGCATGATGACTATGGAGTCTTGATGTTTACAAATGTAAATGCTCATCTCAGGCTGCCCCTGGACGTGTGCCTTGTGTGTATCATGTGGACAGTGTGAAGGCTCTAAAAGGAATTTCCGTTAATATGGATGCCGACTTGATCATTAACGCATAACTGAACCACCACACACACCACGTGACACGGCGTAGTGTGTGAACCCAAATCTATCACCCATATGATGTTTGTCATTATATCACATGGTGGGGTCCACTTTGTGTTGATGGCTCAGTGGGGGCAGCCTTCATTAAAATGAGGCAAATATCCATGCAGGCTGGAGGTCAAAGGTCATTTCTCTAAGGCAGGGGTCATGCGTTTAGCCTCTCTTGCACTCCTGCACTCACAG